>JAVJIX010000004.1:0-1200000 GCA_036785185.1 Paratrypauchen microcephalus | reverse complement strand
TGCTTTAATGCAAGCCCAAGTGGTTTGAAAATTAAACTGAACACTGTATTGAAGTGTACCATTTAAAGTCTTTTATCGCCTTCTCTTGGGATCCATTTGTGTTTATAATAAAAGTTTCTCTTCTGAGCTATTTCTGCCGACTGGATACCTTGTTATATCTCGATTAGTCCTTAAGTAAGATGCCCTGGCTGTGAACCCTCATAATATCATGGCGATTATCACAGCCCCCAATGGACATTTTTCAGGCAACTCCTGCACAGGCTGACAGAGCATTTTTACAGTTTACGTATATCCAGTGTGAGGTAATAACATTAACATATTCTATTTCCTTTGGGGGAAGTGATCAGGGTGAGTGCTGGAGCAGGTAATACAGTCCTGTGCATATTGTAATCTGACCGCATCCCAAATAAAGCCAATATGAAAATCACTTGAGGCCAGCAGATAATGGTAATGCCAGCGTAATAGAGAAGATGTGTTAGTTTATGCAAGAGTCAACAAATATCCACCAGGCATTCTTTGACTACTGCTCCTTGTAGGTGACCACAGAAAACTTAATGCTAGTACTGATTATCATATGGACTTAAAGGGATATGCCACCCCCAGGTCAAACTTGGGCATCTCCCCACAGTCCAGAGACTAAAATAAGTGGTGGAAAGCGTTTTTCTGGTGACGCAGCCATTGTCCGAGTCTGTCAGCACTGACCGCCGCGGTATCTGCAGCTACTCCGCGTTAGACTGGAGTTTAACGTCGCCAGAGAAAGATTTCGGTCAAAAGGAATTAATTTGCTCAATGCGTTTCCCAATTACTTTGTGCCTTCCTGGTGCGTAACAGGGATTCCCCAGTTACGCACCAGGAAGGCAGTTCCCCTGTTACGCAGCGTGGTGTGTGCTTCGTCTGTCTTCTTCCGCACTGAAAAATAGTTCCCACCCAAAATGACCAAGTCAAGCTCTCCGTGTTGATTTGCACATTTATTTGCACTCGATATGAATGCGCACTACACAGAAAGTAATTGGGAAACGCATTGAGCAAATTAATTCCTTTTGGCCGAAATCTTTCTCTGGCGACGTTAGACTCCAGTCTAACGCGGAGGAGCTGCAGATACCGTGGCGGTCAGTGCTGACAGACCTGGACAATGACTGGGTCACCAGAAAAACGCTTTCCATCACTTATTTTAGTCTCTGGACTGTGGGGGGATGCCCAAGTTTGGCCTGGGGGTGGCATATCCCTTTAAACTTGCTGAACCCATAACATATTTTTCAACATGAAGCAGTTTAACGCTACTATGTGTAATTAGATTGGCTGATCTACCCTTGTTGTATTCTCACATATCACCACCAGAAGGTATCTACATTACCTCTGTCTGATAGTGGAGGACAGGTTTCGCATCTCCCATCTACTTTTTAACAAATCAAAGTTAGCTTTAAACAGGTTAGAAAGAAAATTATGATAGCTTTACTTGTTTACTTGTAAAGAGGAGGAGAGAAAGAGGCTGAGCTGGCTAGTGGTCAGGCCTGGACTGGTAATCGGGCATACCGGGCATTTTCCCGGTGGGCCGACAGTCCTAGGGGCTGATGCCGTTCTTTTTTTTTTTTTTTTCTTAGAGACAGGCCCACAATTTAGGACTGAACCAGGACTAAACCAGGACTAAACTAGGACTAAATCAGGATTGAACCAGGACTAAACCAGGACTAAACCAGGACTAAACTAGGACTAAACCAGGACTAATCAGGTCTAAACCACTAAATCAGGTCTGAACCAGGACTAAACCAGGACTAAATCAGGATTTGAACCAGGACTAAATCAGGACTAATCAGGTCTAAACCAGGACTAAATCAGGATTGAACCAGAACTAAATCAGGACTAAATCAGGTCTGAACCAGGACTAAATCAGGATTGAACCAGGACTAATCAGGTCTAAACCAGGACTAAACCAGGACTAATCAGGTCTAAACCAAGACTAAATCAGGATTGAACCAGGACTAAACCAGGACTAAACCAGGATTGAACCAGGACTAAATCAGGATTTGAACCAGGACTAAACCAGGACTAATCAGGTCTAAACCAGGACTAAATCAGGATTGAACCAGAACTAAATCAGGACTAAATCAGGTCTGAACCAGGACTAAATCAGGATTGAACCAGGACTAATCAGGTCTAAACCAGGACTAAACCAGGACTAATCAGGTCTAAACCAAGACTAAACCAGGACTAAACCAGGACTAATCAGGTCTAAACCAAGACTAAACCAGGACTAATCAGGACTAAATCAGGACTGAACCAGGACTAAACCAGGACTAAATCAGGGTTGAACCAGGACTAAACCAGGACTAATTATGAGGGGCCGGTCTAAGCCAAAAATGCCAGGGCCATTTTTGTGTCCCAGTCCAGACCTGCTAGTGGTTCTGCCGCTGCGTTGGAAATATGGTGAAAGAGAGCTGTAGAGTTGCAGTGAAATTCCGCATTCTTTTAATGCTAATTTTAATTATGTTTGTTTTGATTTGTTTGTATTGTGATTGTAATGTCTTTATTATTCTGTAAAGCACTTTGTGTACGAATTGTGCTGCACAAATTAACTTTGGCTGAAAGGTAGCCAAAATCAATGAAATCCCAATGTTCTTTTTTGTAATCTATAGCAACCAATAGCCAATAAGCTAAGTAGACATTTTGACATTTGTAATAGTTCCTCTCAGTGAGCTGCTTTACATATAAAAGGACTTACCCACACAACAATCGGGAACTACTCAAACTTATAATTGGACTTAATCACATTTCATATTGAAAGTGTTTACTATGCACATGAAAACATTGCCAGTAAAAATGTATTCAGCCTTTGCTTTTATGTTCTGCCCCCTGGAAATCACGTTTTAATGAGCAGACACCACATTCCATTGTATACTAGATCAGAAAAAATAATGCTAGTGGCTGGCCTGGTAACACAAACTTGCATATAAATGACAAGAAAACATAGCTATTTCATTTGTACATGTGGTTTTTCATGAGATGCAGATAGATTGACGCATTATTACTTGCTGATCACTAGAATCAGGGAGGCATGGCGGTTGTGTGGATGGGACCTCCGAGTACAAAGGCAGAGAAACATGTCCAATCTGACTGGGTTTAGTGGAGACGACATGAGAGAATAGACAATCACACAGCAATGATCTGCATCGAGCCTGTCGTGTTGTGTTACAGTGCATTTCACTGTATGCCAACATGACTTATACAAGGGACTCAAGATATACAAGAGCCAGTCCCTTCTACATTCTGTTGGAATCCAAAAGACACTGGAAATGGACCATAGAAAAGGTTGAGTTTGGGTTGGGTTGTACAGGGAAAGATAGTGACAGAGAAGGATGTTGAGGTTAAAGCTGCTTTCCATAAATGAGACCCAGAGTATGTTATTTGGTGTGATTAAAGGATTAAATCAGACTGCAAGAAGAAGTGGAACCATTCACAAAAGAAACATATTCGTACTGACTTCCAGAATAACAAGTGAAGATCAATCAAATATACATTCTGCCTTCACTGAATTGTACATAATATGAATATCCTACTGAAAATAGTTATGTTTTACCCAATATAATTCCTAATATTGATACTTTGCAGCTGGACCTCAACATCCCCAAGGGGTGTGAAGCTAACTGAAAGCTGTTAGAAGCTCTGTTATTCAAGTTAGACTTAAAGGAAAAGTAAAGTTTTTTACAATTTGAGCCTTATTTCGGTAATAAAACAAGTTGTTTTACTCACCCATAGCACTTTGGTGTCATATGGAGCATTTCCGGAGATGTTTTAGAATAGCGTTAGGCTAACGCCGTAAGCCTAGCGCGACTTATAGCCATAGCTCGGGGCATTCCCCGAGCATGTAATATGCCCCGTGCGGGCTCCAAATAACACAAACTTTAGCACTTTTCAAATCATAGAAGCTCGATGTCTTTAGTCTACGATTTCGTTTGGTCAAAAGTGGCCTGTAATTCGAGATTTATCCAGAGTTTCGAGTAGATGAGGACGCCAGAGCGCATGCGCGGAGTGTGCTCTCAGCTCCCGGGACCCAAACATGGAACGCAAAGCTGTAAACTATGGATAAATCTCGGATTACAGGCCACTTTTGATTCAAACGAAATCGTAGACTAAAGACATCGAGCTTCTATGATTTGAAAAGTGCTAAAGTTTGTGTTATTTGGAGCCCGCACGGGGCATATTACATGCTCGGGGAATGCCCCGAGCTATGGCTATAAGTCGCGCTAGGCTAACGGCGTTAGCCTAACGCTAATCTAAAACATCTCCGGAAATCCTCCATATGACACCAAAGTGATATGGGTGAGAAATAAGTCTCAAATTGTAAAAAAAAAAAAGTTACTTTTCCTTTAATCTTTGTTTTATTTTAATACAAGCTGACCAGAAAGAGCTGTCTTGGTTTAGAACTACAACAGATGAGCTGATTTGTGCTGTTTAGCAAGTCTCTAATATAAAATTACAGTCACAGCCATTGTTTTTTCAATTAGTCACTCGCACCTAAACGAGACCATGATCACTTGTATTGCTCACAGGCTCCTGAAAATATGTTGTTTAATTCCTTTTTTCTTGATTTTTTTTTGTTTTTTGTTTTTTCAAGAAACCCCTTTTTGACAGGGGTTGCTAATGTTTGCACTGTGTCACCAGGGTAACTGCCAAACATTCTGCCAGTAGAGATGCATGTAGAACACCCCCAGTGTGATGTAAAGTATCAATATGCAAACATATAATAACTAGGGCTGTCAGTTTAACGCGTTAATTAGATTAATTAATTACACTGCTAATTAACGCGTTATAAAAATTAACGCAATTAATTATGAGCGGCAATTCAATGCGCGCGCATTTTAAATTTGGCGTGTGGGGCCTTTGAACGGCGAGTTTATTGATAAAAACGTGATGGAGCAGATCCCTCTTGTCCCTGGACAGCGATGACGTGATGAGAAATGCCGTGCTACCATTGGTCGGCGTACAGAGACGAATGCACTTCTAATAGGGGAGAGCACGTGAAGATGCACGAGCCCGTTTCTGTATCTGCTGCGTTCCGCGCTGAACCATTTTCAATTCCCATAACCTCTCCAGCGTGTTCTGCCGCGACTAAGGGTGCACACTTAGAAGTTTTGACTTAGTCAGTTTTGCCCATCACGCTAAATCACGCTAAACCCGATCATTTACTCACCCCGCGCTACTGCCTCCTCCCTCCTCCCGTGGTGCGATGGTCCGGACACATCCACACCGGGAGTTTAAATCTTCCTCACGGGTTCCGGGGGTCATGTGAGCCATGAGTAATTTTCATGGGCAATTATTTGTATTCTCTGTATATTTGAAGCCTTGTATATTGTAATGACTCCAGGCTTCTCTTAGTCTCCAATGAACTTTATTAAACAGAAGTTCGGACTCACTCAACATTAACACCCACACCTGTCCCACGCATGCGCCCAACAGCCAACCCCTTAAAGGCACAGACACCATTAACCCAGGTCATTACAATATTATTTATTGACTTCGCATGAAAGCTGCTGTACGTGCTCACCTTTTGGCACCAGAAATATTCGCCATGTATTAGTGGAATGGTGTAAATGAGCTTTCCAATGAATGTTACATAATGTGGGAGGAGGGATGGGCGTCTGCCAGCAGTCTTGTCATGTTTACAGTGGAGACAAAGAGAGTGAGTGAAAAACTTAGACTTAAAGGGGAAGTCTGCAGTCTTTTCACTGTACCACTATAAATTACATGTTTAACACCTTTTTTGCACTGTGGGAGAGCACAATAAACCACCTAAAAAAATTATTTTAAAAATGTGATTAATTAGATTAATTAATTACAAATCCTGTAATTAATTACATTTTTTTTTTAAATCCCTGACAGCACTAATAATAACTATACCAACCAGAATCTTTCATTTTAAATTGCAACATCCCTGTTGCCTCGGAGACTATGCCCATTGAAGTATGGTGCAAAACATGTAATAATTGAACAAGTTGAGGTTAGGAGGACATCAGCGTACAGTAGCCCCGCCTGCTTCTGTCTGATTAACCAAGAGATGAAAACACTGGGAGACATTACAGCACTTCTGTAATTATTGCAGTTGCACTTTCAAATGAAGGCAGTGCACGGACAGGCTGGAGAAAGTAAAGACAACTTGCCTCCTAAACATAACAAACATAGCAAAGCCTTAATGGGCCTTTGCCAGAGTTTTTCCCATGCATCTGAGCATGCCCCAGCAATGATTGACAACTAGTTGACAATAACAATTAGTTGTTGTTAGCTTTAGATGTAAACGTGCAATGTGTAACTTTTCTGGTGAAGGCTCTTCCACTTGCTTGTTTCCATGGAGATGACATTGCTTTGTCTGGAATGTCCATATGGCATGTCATCTCTTCATTTTGCATTTCCTCAGCAACATGTTTTTTTTCTTTTATTTACATAAATACTTACTGTGAGTGGGCTCGCCTCTCCACAGATCTGACTTGTAACATGGCCCTCCTTCTCTCCATGGAGAGAAGGTGACAGACCCTCTTTAAGGGAGTGACAGAGTAACCAAGAGATTTTGTGACTAAGAGGCAAAAATAAATGCAAAAATAAATGAAACAGACAAACAAATGGACTTAAAGGCGATTTGAAGGGCAAGTAGACAGGACACAAACACAGGGGAGATGAAGCGAGGACTCACACAGAGAACAGAAAACAGAGACCCACAAGGGAGGAAGTCTCGCACTTGTTGTCATGGCCTTGTTTTCTGTAATGCAATAATGTCCTGTGGGAATAACACATGAAAGAGGACATAACTCAGGCTTTTTGCAACAAGTGAAACCAGCACCAAACAGAAACATGGCAGGGTAGAGCTATTTTGTGTGTTTTTGTGTATTTTGTGCATTTTTAGTTTATTCCCACTTACTTGTGTAAGTGGTGGTGCAAGGACAATTTCTTTTAGTGCAGGATCATGGTCATGATCTTCTGTTTAACAAAACTGATGGTATCACAGGCTGTTGAATAAAGACTGATGGGAAGTTTGTTTTTTAACTAAATTGTGGACACAGTTCTTGTTCACATGCACCATACAGTCTTCATGCCAATAGTAGGTCAGCTGAGAGCTAAACTTATTCCCAGGATAACAGACTTCAAGGAAGAGGTCCATGGATATGCACACAGATGATCACTTTACTGTTGCTATACATGGTAGAGATAGACCGATATATCGGGCCAAAAGCTCTTTTTTTCATCTACGTAATCAGGTCTTTAGTTTGGTCTTTTTCTAGATCTGGTCTGGTCCAGGTTTAATTCCTTGATTAATCTCATTTTAGTCCCAATGTATTGTATTGTATTGCACTGATGTATTGTGAATGTACCCTAAAAAAATCTGTTTGATTAAAGAAGTATGACAGGCAATCATGCAATCTTGAATTGAAACCAGTATCATATTATAAGGCGTATCATGAGAAATCATGTTCTTTCTTTTCCCTATATTGAAAGCCATTAGGCCATTATTTAGGTAGCACCATCAACTCCTGGAAGATGAAAGAACTTCAGGTAAATTAACTTTGGATGTTGATTAATTTGTCTTCCCTTCTACCTAAATGCCAATGTTGTCTCCAGTTATCAAGGTTTCTGAAGTTATTTACCTCTGCTTAATGGTCGGCATATTACAGCTTAATAGTGTAGACATGCATTACTGTGTCCACCACTTCTCAGAGCCAGACACCAACACTAGAGTTTAGCTTCACATCAGAGCTGCTTAATTGGCCCCAAGTGAGGTCAGTGTGGTCCACAAGAGCTTCATTATGTTCTACAAAAGTGCAATTAGACACATCTCTGTCCATCTGCAGTGGGCTGGACCAGGTCTGTGTCAGGGGCTGTCTTTACATCTGTGTTGGTCCCGTACCACGGCTTGTTAGGGGAGATCTTATTGACTTGAAGATCTTCGACCAGCATAGCCCCAAGTCAAACACACTGGTTGGAGTCGTGTTTTCCATATACCGCTGGTGAGAACAGTTAGCGCTCCCTCTATGATCCTGACATTATAGTGGCCCTGCTGCACACAGCTCCAGCCAATTAAAATACCCAGCAAGCACTGCAAGCTAGCAGCATCAGTCAGGCAGAGGTCCAAAGCCCAAATTGTAGCAAAAACACAGCAGAATGTCAGATACATTTGGATTAGACAGAAAGCCATTGGATCATAACATACAAGTCTAGACACATCAGTCACTTTCTTTATGGGGAGATTTACATGTGAGCGATACAGGAAAATGGAACAGTCCGCAAATGTTTTACATCTACAGTTTCAATTATTAATATCTTGAAACAAATTGTCTGCATTTCTTTTACTGGAGCTGCAGTGAAAATATGTGAGCCAGTACAGTCATAAGTTGTGTCCATAAATTACAACCACCATAGAAATGTCTCGTCTCACAGCAAGAAGGTCATTTTCAGGACAGGATTTCTCCAGGTGTTTTGTTTTTCTTGTCAAACTAAAACATGCACATGCAAGGCTAATCCCTCAGGTTTTCTTGGCCAAGCTCAAGGTCACTGGGGGCCAAATAATAATAATAATAATAATAATAATAATAGTCTATGACAGTGTTCTCCTTAAAGCAGAACTAAAAGTATTTGTAAAGAGCCCCTGTGATGGTCTATGTATTTTCTGGGGTATTTAAAGCGTCCATTGTGAACCTCTGCTGTCTCTGGGCGAGAAACATCCTTGCAAAAAATGGCGGACATCAACCCAGAGACAATTCTCTTTTTTTGACTCGGTGCTTATTTAGCCATGAGGGTTTGAATGGAAGTTCTTATGGGTCGCGCAGCATTTGAACCTTAAATGTTTTCTTTTTGTAACTTTTTTTGAATGAATTAGGCTACAATGCCAATACTAATTGATTTATTTAATAGAACTTTGAAAGTGCACTTTACTTTCTTTTTGGAATTAAAGCTAGCTTATTGAAATTATTGAATAGTTATTAAAGTCCATTTTGATGTGACCAAAAGTTTATTTATAGGTAGATGTATGGCATGTATTTATTTATTGTTATTTATTTATTTAAAGCATAGCAATTCCTCTTATACCATGTTCGTGCATGATTAATCGTGTCAAAAGCTTTCTTTAAACCAATAAAAATCCCAATTGCGTATTTGTTTTGATCCAGCGCGCTTGTTATTTCTTCAGTTGCATCAAGTATAGCCATTGAGGTAGTTCTTTTTGTTTTAAAGCCACATTGCCCTTCGTTAATGATTTGATGCCTGTCTATGAAGTTTTCTAAACGTGTATTGAAAAGTTTTTCTCGTATCTTTGAAAACTGAGGTAGCAGAGAAATAGGTCTGTAATTAGTAAAGTCATGTTTATCTTCACTTTTGTATATTGGAATTACTTTTGCTATTTTCATTTGATTGGGAAATTGTCCTGATTGAAAAGATAAGTTACAGATGTGTGTGAAAGGTTTTACAATATTATTAATGACCAGTTTGACTAATCTCATATTTATGTCATGACAGTCACTTGATGATTTACTTTTGCACCTAACAACAATATTCATTACTTCTTTTTCATTTGTGGGAGAGAGAAACATGGTATAAGGATTCCTGTCAATATTATCCTGTGTATTATTAAATTATTGAATGATTCTGACCTGCCTGGACGTTAACACACCACAGTGACAGTCATGATGGGGGAGGGCTTAGCTTAATGTCATGCAAATTAGGCAAAGAGGGCTGAAGAGAGGAAAACTTTGAGAGCTGTTTTGAGGGCTTTAGAAAATCTACTGTGCCTTCAAATAGTGACACCTTCTTGAATTATGGTCAGATTTTCAGGTGTAAGACATCATTGGAAAGCTTAGAACCTGTTCTTTCAGAATCTGTGAATAACTTAAAACACCTCCGGGACAACTTGGTATTGGTTTTGCCGCGGTTGGACACATATCACTTGTGATATGGTCTGGTGTAAACCAGGCAAGCATGGTACAGGTATACCATGCATTTAAACTGGTCTATAGGCTGCATTAAAATGCCAGAACTATAGGAAATGATCTTGCTATGATGTTTAGAAACTAGTACGCTGTAAACTGGGCACTATGGTAGCACGGAAGTTAGAACTTCATGTATCTCACAGCAAGAAGATTCCAAGCTTAATACACACACAAATAGGGGATTTTCTGTATGGAGTTTGCATGTTCTCCCTGTACTGGCATAGTTTTCCTTTGGGTGTTCTGGTCTGTTATTGTAGTCCCATATAAAAGTATGTCAATTATAGGGTCCACTCTGGTGCCAGGAATCTCTTGAAAAATATACTGTATATTTAAAGGTCCCATGGCATGAAATTTTCACTTTCTGAGGTTTTTGAACGTTAATGTGAGCTCCCCTACCCTGTTTAGCCCCCCCCCCCATGGTTAAAAGTTGCGAAATGTCTAAACTGAGCATTTGCGATCCTTTTCTGCGTTACAAAAAATCGGAGCTCAAACGGGCGATTTTGAACAAGGCACCTTATTGACGTCAGATCCAAAAAAGAAATGCAAATGCCTGGAGGCACGTCCGAGTGTTTCTAGGCTCGGAAGTCCTTTATCTGAGCCTCTGGACCTTTGAACAGCAGTGGTTTAATTTTATTTTCTGTGGAAATGTGTTTATTTTTCAATGGAACGCTTCAAATCTCTCCCCCCGTGCAAAAACAAGGAAATGGATCAGCTGAGGCTCAGAGCGAGAGCGGAGCGTTTGGCCACACCCCCACCCTCTACTATTGGCCAGCTCTTTTCTCCTCATTTGCATTCAAGCAACAACACCCATTATAGAGTGTTCAGAGTGAGAAAAATTACTCTTTCTCAGCTTATCTCTGTTTCTCATGCACCGAGTGTTGATTTTGAAGAAGGATTCATTTACAGTATTAGGGAACTATTAAGGAGCCATATAAAAGCATCAAGAAGTACCATGTCATGGGATCTTTAATAAATGTTAAAGGTCCTATATTATGAACAGCTCACTCTTGTGAGCTTCAACGGTGCATTGTGTAACTTTTCTGGAGGAGGGTCCGCTACATGCTTTTCTTCATAAATAACTATTTTATTGCCTGAATGTTCTACATCATTCAACTATTCTATCTCCATGGTGACAAGAATGCCACCAAGCCAAGTTATGGGTTAGATCAGTGAAGAGGCAAGCACACTTTTTGCAATGTCCTTCTTGTGCAATAAAAACACATGTAATTGAATACATATTTGATAGATAAGTTTAAGTTTAATGTCTTAGTGTGGAACATTCCTGGCAATCCTACCCCATGCAGGCACAGTAGTGCAATCTTAGCTATAAGTTGTGCAGTGCACCTTTAAATAAGGGTAAAAATACAGTTATCTGGAAGTAATCAGGCAATTAAGAGTAAGTAAAAGTTCATATATACACTCAACAAAAATATAAATGCAACACTTTTGTTTTTGCTCCCATTTTTCATGAGATGGACTTAAAGATCTAAAATTCATTCCAGATACACAATATTACCATTTCTCTCAAACATTGTTCACAAATCTGTCTAAATGTGTGATAGTGAGCACTTCTGCTTTGCTGAGATAATCCATCCCACCTCACAGGTGTGCCACATCAAGATGCTGATCTGACATCATGATTAGTGCACAGGTGTACCTTATACTGCCCACAATAAAAGGCCACTCTGAAATGTGCATTTTTTTTTATTTATTTTTTTTGCTTTATTGGGGGTCTGGGGACTCAGAACCAGTCAGTATCTGGTGTGACCACCATTTGCCTCATGCAGTGCAACACATCTTCTTCGCATAGAGTTTATCAGATTGTCAGTTGTGGCCTGTGGAATGTTGGTCCACTCCTCTTCAATGGCTGTGCGAAGTTGCTGGATATTAGTGGGAGCTGGTACACGCTGTCGTATACGCCGGTCAAGCACATCCCAAACATGTTCAATGGGTGACATGTCCGGTGAGTATGCTGGCCATGCAAGAACTGGGACATTTTCAGCTTCCAAGAATTGTGTACAGATCCTTGCAACATGGGGCCGTGCATTATCTTGCTGAAACATGAGGTGATGTTCATGGATGTATGGCACAACAATGGGCCTCAGGATCTCATCACGGTATCTCTGTGCATTCAAAATGCCATCAATAAAATGCACCTGTGTTCTTCGTCCATAACAGATACCTGCCCATACCATAACCCCACCACCACCATGGGCCACTCGATCCACAACATTGACATCAGCAAAGCACTCACCCACACGACGCCACACACGCTGTCTGCCATCTGCCCTGAACAATGTAAACCGAGATTCATCCGTGAAGAGAACACCTCTCCAACGTGCCAGACGCCATCGAATGTGAGCATTTGCCCACTCAAGTCTGTTACGGCGACGATCTGGAGTCAGGTTAAGACCCCGATGAGGACGACGAGCATGCAGTTGAGCTTCCCTGAGACGGTTTCTGACAGTTTGTGCAGAAATTGTTTGGTTATGCAAACCAATTGTTTCAGCAGCTGTCCGAGTGGCTGGTCTCAGACGATCTTGGAGGTGAACCTGCTGGATGTGGAGGTCCTGGGCTGGTGTGGTTACACGTGGTCTGCGGTTGTGAGGCCGGTTGGATGTACTGCCATATTCTATGAAACTCCTTTGGAGACGGCTTATGGTGGGGAAATGAACATTCAATTCACGAGCAACAGATCTGGTTGACATTCCTGCTGTCAGCATGCCAATTGCACGCTCCCTCAATGCTTGTGACATCTGTGACATCATGATGTCAGATCAGCATCTTGATGTGGCACACCTGTGAGGTGGGATGGATTATCTCAGCGAAGCAGAAGTGCTCACTATCACACATTTAGACAGATTTGTGAACAATGTTTGAGAGAAATGGTAATATTGTGTATCTGGAATGAATTTTAGATCTTTAAGTCCATCTTATGAAAAATGGGGGCAAAAACAAAAGTGTTGCGTTTATATTTTTGTTGAGTGTAGTTAATGTGATGGTATGCTACAAACATAAACGCCATACTGGACAAGAGTTCATAAGACTGTCAACATATTTGCATTTCTCTCGATTTCTCCTACACTTGTTAAGTAGTTAGTCCCTCGCAGAGTTCCGACAAATGCACAGTGGGTGGAAGAATAAACAAAGGCACATTTAAGCCTTGGTAAAATCAAATGTGCTTTTCCTGGGGCAAGAAAAAGATAATTGTTGAAAGTTGTTTAGATTTCTCTGTTACCATTCCTCTTGTGAGAATGGCTTTGAGTTCCTCCATACGCTGTGATATGATGGTGCATTTACAGTGAATTGTGTGTATATTTTGTGTGTTTGTGTGATAGTGTGTAATGTAAGTATATAAGCTTCCCCTAGGGCTTTCCCTATCTTTCAACATGGCGCTGTTTGATGCCTGGATCTGACATTTTCTGTCTGCTTGCAGTCAAACGACAAATCCCACCAGAGCTATCAAAAAATTTAGTGAAAATTGAATTAAATAGCCTTCTCTTCCTCACTAAACACACACATACTGTATACCACATACCCAGGTAACACTAATGAAACATGACGTATATTCTTGGCTTTGTTGAATAACTTCAATATAGAGCATCTTTACTTCATGGAACATTGAGTAAATAGTGTCCAAACTGGAAATGTATTTGCTGCACCAAGAATTGTTTGACATGGCTTTAAAGGTGCACTGTGTAACTTTTGTGGTTGAGGTTTTGCGACTTGCTCATCACTGTGAAAATGATATTGCTTTGCCTTGAATTTTCCATAGTATGACATCAACTTAAATCTTACATTTAATAAAATTACAGATGTTATTGCTCATAAGTTCAACAAAAAAATATGCATTCATACTGTAAGCAGTGTAACATATCACTGATCCGATCTGGAACTTGGGCCTGATGGAGTTATTTGCAATGCTTAAAGGTCCCATGGCATGAAATTTTCACTTTCTGAGGTTTTTGAACGTTAATGTGAGCTCCCCTACCCTGTTTAGGGCCCCCCCATGGTTAAAAGTTGCAAAATGTCTAAACTGAGCATTTGCGATCCTTTTCTGCGTTACAAAAAATCGGAGCTCAAACGGGCGATTTTGAACAAGGCACCTTATTGACGTCAGATCGAAAAAAGAAATGCAAATGCAGTTCCACCCCCGTCTGTCTGTACTCAGCGTCTCTGTAAATCACGCCCAGAGAGTTTGGACCGCGAATGCGCTAGACAATGCGAAATGCGTTTTTTTATTTGCCTGGAGGCACGTCCGAGTGTTTCTAGGCTCGGAAGTCCTTTATCTGAGCCTCTGGACCTTTGAACAGCAGTGGTTTAATTTTATTTTCTGTGGAATTGTGTTTATTTTTCAATGGAACGCTTCAAATCTCTCCCCCCGTGCAAAAACACGGAAATGGATCAGCTGAGAGCTACAGCGGACAGCGGAGCGTTTGGCCACGCCCCCACCCTCTACTATTGGCCAGCTCTTTACTCCTCATTTGCATTCAAGCAACAACACCCATTATGGCCTGTTCAGAGAGAAAAAATACTCTTTCTCATCTTATCTCTGTTTCTCATGCACTGAGTGTTGATTTTGAAGAAGGATTCATTTACAGTATTAGGGAACCATTAAGGAGCCATATAAAAGTATCAAGAAGTACCATGTCATGGGATCTTTAATGTCATACTGTTGAACATACCGCGCAAAGCACACACATTTCCATGGAGACAAGCTGGTGACAGACCCTCCACCACAAAAGTTACACAGTGCCCCTATAAACATATATATGGAGATAAAATAAGCTCAGTGCTATAATGTGAAACATTCCAGGAAAAGGCAAAAGGAGAAATATAAGTTGTAAACCGGACAAAAGTTTATTTGGTTGAATATGTTTCGCAGCTCATCCAAGATGCTTCTTTAGTTCTGGTCAGACGCTGGTGGATGCTTCCTATATCTGCCTGAAGGGAGGAGCTAACTACAATGAAATTACTCTGTGACTACCACACCTATTTGTTTACAGTTTCTGTTAGTTAGCTAGACCTGTTGAATATGCACTGGGTGTGGGATCCTGTTAGCATAGCCATTCAGAGCCATAACGGGTGTTTTCACACCTCTGGACCTGACCTGGCTGCCCTATTGTTTTGTTTGTTTGTTTGTTGTCAGTTCTTTTCTCTGGCCAAGATCTGTACCTCACTGTCCTCAAAGGAGTGGCCCGTGGCTTCTAGGTGGAGATGTACAGCAGACTGAGGTCCGCTCTGGCTCTCTCGTCTGTGTTGGTACATCCTCTTGTGAAGTGGCTGTTTTGTTTCTCCAGTGTAGCGCGCTCTGCAGTCTTCACTACACTGAATGGAGTAGACCACATTGCTTTGTTCCAGGAAAAGCAATGACATTTCCATGGACAGATGTAGGCGGCAGACTCCCCATCAGAAAAGTTATATGGGGCACCTTTAATGTACCCCAACACACTGCATAAATTGAATCCTTGTTTTAATAAATGAATACATTGCTATCACTAGCATTTGTCTTGGTTTTCTGAAAAGACTTTCTGAAGATTCTGAAGTTATTGTGCATTTAAAGGCTCAAGGATTTATTTAATTTTCTTTGTTGACCTTTCAGAAACTTCTTAAATCCACCCGCCTCCCTCCTCTCTTCTCAGTCATGGTCAAGCTGACCTCTTTTGTGTCACTGATTTCTTCCCTGCATGCCATGACTTATTACAAGTTCAGATATTTGAAACCAGAATGTTAATGGTACAGTATGTAACTTTGTGGAGGTGGCTTGTCACCTCCTTCATTGTACCAAAATAGAAAGTTAAAACCATACCATTAAAACCATGTATTTTATGTTGAATATAATAGCCTACAGCATTTCCATGGAAACAAGCAAGAGGTCAGGTTTGTGGAGACGCACGCACACTTGTGCTGATAAACTCAACCAAAATGAAAATTAATGTGCTTTTTCTTAGTGTCAGCATTATTTAAAAGGCCTGTATTATGCTATTTTCTGATCTATGTTATAATGTTTTCTTATCAGAAACATACCTGGAGTTGTGTTTTGATTCATTCATATTAAAACCCTACATATTTGGCCTGTGTTATTCTCTGAAACTGAAAACACTCTGTTCCACCTTGTGATGTCATGGTAATACAGGAAGTGATCCACAGTTTTAAACGTCATGCACCTTCATTAGAATCATTTGCATGATTTCAGACCTAAAATCTCCATTTCCCACTACACAAGAGGCAAAAAAGTAGCTGTTAAGTTGAAAACTATTGCTTCATGACATCACAAGGTGGAACAGAATATTATATATACTCAACAAAAATATAAACGCAACACTTTTGTTTTTGCTCCCGTTTTTCCTGAGATGGACCCAAAGATCCAAAATTCACTCCAGATACACAACACTACCATTTCTCTCAAACATTGTTCACAAATCTGTCCAAATGTGTGACAGCGAGCACCTCTGCCCCACCGAGACAATCCACCCCACCTCACAGGTGCGCCACATCAAGATGCCGATCCGACATCATGACCAGTGCACAGGTGCGCCCCAGACTGCCCACAATAAAAGGCCACCCCGAAATGTGCATTTTTTTTTGCTTTATTGGGGGTCTGGGGACTCAGAAGCAGTCAGTATCTGGTGTGACCACCATTTGCCTCATGCAGTGCAACACATCTTCTTCGCATAGAGTTTATCAGATTGTCAATTGTGGCCTGTGGAATGTTGGTCCACTCCTCTTCAATGGCTGTGCGAAGTTGCTGGATATTAGTGGGAGCTGGTACACGCTGTCGTATACGCCGGTCAAGCACATCCCAAACATGCTCAATGGGTGACCTGTCCGGTCAGTATGCTGGCCATGCAAGAACTGGGACATTCTCAGCTTCCAAGAATTGTGTACAGATCCTTGCAACATGGGGCCGTGCATTATCTTGCTGAAACATGAGGTGATGTTCATGGATGTATGGCACAACAATGGGCCTCAGGATCTCATCACGGTATCTCTGTGCATTCAAAATGCCATCAATAAAATGCACCTGTGTTCTTCGTCCATAACAGCCTTTGAAGAGGAGTGGACCAACATTCCACAGGCCACAACTGACAATCTGATCAACTCTATGCGAAGAAGATGTGTTGCACTGCATAAGGCAAATGGTGGTCACACCAGATACTGACTGGTTCTGAGTCCCCAGACCCCCAATAAAGCAAAAAAAATGCACATTTCGGGGTGGCCTTTTATTGTGGACAGTCTGGGGCGCACCTGTGCACTGGTCATGATGTCGGATCGGCATCTTGATGTGGCGCACCTGTGAGGTGGGGTGGATTGTCTCGGCGGGGCAGAGGTGCTCGCTGTCACACATTTGGACAGATTTGTGAACAATGTTTGAGAGAAATGGTAGTGTTGTGTATCTGGAGTGAATTTTGGATCTTTGGGTCCATCTCAGGAAAAATGGGAGCAAAAACAAAAGTGTTGCGTTTATATTTTTGTTGAGTGTATATACACCTCAATAATGCAGTATTACTCAAACCTGTGTGAATGAAACAAAAAACCCAAGGTATGTTTTTGATGATGTAACAACATAGTCAATAGCTCAAAGCTTGTGTAATATAGGACCTGTAAAGATGTATTTCTTACTTATGCCAAGTTGTATAGTTGTCTCCCCTAAAATTCCCATTCTTTCATTGCAGTAGATGTAACTTGTGCTCTGCGCTCCTGTCCTATCTGGCTGGGGTAGATTACTGCAGATGGATTGCTGACACTTCCTCTCGGCAAGAATCTGGGCGGTCACTTGTTTCCACCAGGGAACACCAAGAGGCCTATAAATCTATTAGAAAACCTGTGCTTGTGGGCATGTGTGTGTGAGGTAGTGGTTAAGAGATAGATCCTGCGTATTCTTTATATACTCGCGAGGGCCAAATGCAATCACAGAAAATGGGAGAAAAAAATGAACTGTTACCAAGAGTGGAGACATTTGCCATTCACTTCACTAATAGGGGCAGTTCTGAGGTCAGGTCTCTGGGGCAAAAGGGAGTGAAAATGTGGAGCAGGGTAAGTGTGAATAGGGTTGGAGCATTTTAAATGCATAGTTTACTCCCAAATCAAATATATAGGGCATTTGTGCTTACACAGACACATAGCTCTGCAGACCAGAGACTGAATTTATCCGGTCGTACAGCATATGCACAGAACAGAGATTTTATTTAAATTGTAATGGAAATGCTAAATTAGGTTGTGTGCTGGTGGGAGGGTGGTTAACACAGGCTCCAGGCCACATGCCAGTTTCTTAGCCTTCCATCATGTGTGCCTGCCTGAGGCTTAGAGCTACATCAATTATATTTTAAAAATACATAGTTAAATATGCGTGAAAAGTCCCTCAGTCGTCCAGGTAGAATCCATTATAACAGGAGAAGTTCAATTTGTCAACTGGACAAAGTTTGTTTGGTTGAAAACGTTTCGCCGCTCATCCGAGAGGCTTCGTCAGCTCTAATAAGAATACTGGTAAGACACTTGCTTATATCTTGCTGTAGGGAGGAGCTACCTAGCTAACTACTTTCCGGAACTATCTCATTGGTTTCCGTCTTTTGTTTCTTAGCTAGACGCCAGAGAAACAAAAGACGGAAACCAATGAGATAGTTCCGGAAAGTAGTTAGCTAGGTAGCTCCTCCCTACAGCAAGATATAAGCAAGTGTCTTACCAGTATTCTTATTAGAGCTGACGAAGCCTCTCGGATGAGCGGCGAAACGTTTTCAACCAAACAAACTTTGTCCAGTTGACAAATTGAACTTCTCCTGTTATCATAGTTAAATATGCTTGTTTCTATGAAAACTATACTGTTTCGCCTACAATGTTACATAGTAAAGTATTAAAGGAAAAGTAATGTTTTTTTACAGTCTGAGCCTTCTTTCGGCAATAAAACAAGTAGTTTTACTCACCCATAGCACTTTGGTGTCAATTGGAGCAGTATCGCAGAACTTATGTTGAGCCGTTCTGTTCTACTAATGATCCCGTATCTGTTAACATGGTGCTCGTATCATATGCTCGGGGCATTACTTTGCGCTCTCCAAATAACACAAACTTTAGCACTTTTCAAATCACAGAAGATCGCTGTGTCAGGGTAGACTTTTAGTGGATTCCAAAACGGCCTGAAACCCGATATCCAGCTATAGTTTCATTTGATGACGTCATCAGAGAGGACAGCGCGCATACGTGAACTCAGCTGTTTTGTAAACACCGCTAGTCCGAAAGAAGCTAACACCGCTCTGAACTTTACTTTTCTGTTGCGATATCGGGTTTCAGGCCGTTTTGGAATCCACTAAAAGTCTACCCTGACACAGCGATCTTCTGTGATTTGAAAAGTGCTAAAGTTTGTGTTATTTGGACACCGCAAATCAGTGCCCCGAGCACTCACGCTAACGGATACGGGATCATTAGTAGAACAGAACGGCTCAACATAAGTTCTGCGATACTGCTCCAATTGACACCAAACTGCTATGGGTGAGTAAAACTACTTGTTTTATTGCCGAAAGAAGGCTCAGATTGTTAAAAAAAATGTTAATTTTCCTTTAAATGTGTCCATCTCATTGAGACAGATACAAGTCAGGCCCTCAGGCCAAGTTACAGATCAGATCTGTGATTTTCTCTCTTTCAACACACACCTAAGGACACACTAGAGCTACTGCTGCCCCACTGTGGAGCCTGGTGTTCCCTGTGGTCTCCCATTGGGGCACTAATCAGCCCTGCGCAGCCTGTGAGACCTGATAACGTTGGGCTTTGACGAGCAGGTATGGCCCCTTGTAATTGGATCATTAATCCTTTAATAATAATGTCATTGACTGTAGTCGTTGATGACTGTGGTGTGAATGGAGCAGAGTTTCGTTGAACCATCCTTCTGTTTGTACTTTTGTAATTAAATGTTATTAAGTGACATTGTCCCAGTACAATATTGGGACAATGCCACTTAACTGTAATACCAATTGAGATATACCTGTGCCCTGTACATGAGAGAAAACCTTTTGTCATTTAAAGACAAATCAAAAAATTTGCAGAAGACAAGAGTTCCTACTCTACTCTGATAAATCTTACTGTGCACACTGGAGATCTCAATCCACACAAAACCGTTTCCATCAAACCATAAAAATATTTTACTTTAAAACTACATTTGTCAGAGCCACAATAGTATCAAATTCAAAACCACCAACATCAATAAGTACACACATCCCATAGCGCTCATGTATTGGAGGTATACTTCATATGTAGAGGCTGACTGGGGGTCACAGTGAGTCGACTTCTGACTCGGTCGATGGCAGCAGATAATAAGCTCATCTAAACTCAACACATCTGGAGAATGGAGGAGGAGCCATGGGCAGGAGGAGTAAACAACATAGGGTGAGACTCGAGGGGTGAAGAACATTTGAGAGGGACTAAAAGGAAATGAACCTGATTTATTTTCACCAATCAGGAGATGATGTTTGCCTTCTGAAACTGAATATCCTAATTTACAAGCAACCGTAATTAGTCAGTAAGTTAGATACTGTATTAATAATATCAAGCAAAAGAAGGCATCGTTGTTGTTTTTTATTTCCATGTTAATGCAATTTGATTTGTTAATTGCAATTGTTTTAAAGAGGGAGTGTTTTATTTCTGTGGCTAACAGCTAGCACATATAACATTTCAAGCACCATGTTAAGTTGTGTTGTTTTGAAAATGTTAGATTTATCCAAAAACAACATACTAACATATTTTATAAGTTTCACTTTTGGTTTTGATGCTCTCAGTCCCCCTTCCCTTTGCACCATCACATTACAATTGTCATGCATCCTCAGGGCTCTCAAGTTTTGAGCGGGGTCGTGCGTGAGACTGCGTAATTTCCGAGGAGCGGGGGGTGGGGTGGGGGGGTGGGGGGTGTTATATAAATGAAGTTATTACCTGATGGTTCTCAGTTTGTTTTATTATCACCGTCAGTCGCTGTGTACGCTTAGCAGCTGAAACTAGTCTGCCCAACAACGAACAATCTATTTTCTGATTGGCTGAAACTGACATTTTTTTCCGGGGAGCGGGACGGGGAGGAGGGGGGAGTTTTTTTTAGCTGAAAACGCGCGGTGCCTGCATAAACTGAGCCACACAGACCGATTTTCTGGGCACACACACACGCAAAAAAAAAAATAATTGCGTGTGTCACACTCTCAATACGTGAGATTTGAGAGCCCTGCATCCTCCTAATGAAACTACTTCACATCAGGTTTGTGAGTATGGTTAATGAAGAACTGTTGTGTGGGAGCATGGGTATGTAAGCTTATGGGCTAAGAAATAGACAGAATCTTACAGCTAACTGTGAGGACGATTTGAATAGGACCCAGGAGAGATCGCTAAATTACTCAAACATGCATGGAGGGCATCTATAACCTCTTCAGAATGATTTCTGATGAGGTAATGTATTATACGGAAAATTAATATAAAGATAAGGCAATGTTCATTATCTAAAATTTATAGGGCCTATGTTGATGTTATTGTTATTGAAATACTCTCCAAAGTACACTAAGTTGTTAGCATTATTATAAGGGGCCAATGAACATCCCAGTGAACATAAAGCCTGGTTGCATAATCCCATACTTAAAAATCAGTCCATAGAATTGATGGAAGGATAACAGATACACTTCAGCATCTTTTTTCTTGCAGACTGTAGCCATTTGCAGCCTCACCCTGGGCCTGCTAGCATGACCTATATCAAAACAATACTTCACCAGGATGCGCTGTTTTAGAATCTCGCTTTTTCATTCCCCTTTAACCTGGCACTTCCCATGATTTCGTGCTTTTCTGTCAGTATTTCTCTATTTCTCGCTATCTCCAATTCTTTAAATTTCAAGTTCTTTTTGGTGAGTTGCTTCTCTCACCCCTGCTCCATCATCCTGCTGTGGATTCAAAGGAAAGGGGACAAGAGCAGACCAAACATCAAACCTAAAAGAACAAGGGAGTCGAGGGAATTCAAGGCTTTTGTGTAAAATTATGTCGTCTAAGAAATAACCTTTAAAAATGTGGTAATTATGCCAACTGTAGCCTCAAATGAACATCGATACATTAATACATTTATAAATACAAGAGGTGTTACGAAAACTGAACATGTATTTTTATCATTCAAGCTTTTATTCATTCCACAGGTTGTCATGGTTGCTTTAAAAAAAAAAAACTACATATAAATCATATTGGCGAATTTCACCTATGTTGACTAAACTGATCCATGAGAGAAAATATATTTTCAACAGTAAATAAATGTTGAAAAATAGTACAGAAATCCCTTGTTTATCGCGGGGGTTAGGTTCCAGAAATAACCTGCAATAAGAGAAATCCTCGAAGTAGGACAACTTTATATTTTACAATTATTATACATGTTTTAAGGCTGTAAATGCCTCACCACACACAATGCACGCTTTACTCAGACTGGAATTAACCTTTTCTCACATTTCTCTCTCATTCAAACTTTCAAAGATTTTCAATAAAATGTATTAATAGTGAAGCGTGGGGGGAGACACGGCCCCGGAAGCCCCGCTGGACGCACGAGGAGCACTGCCACGTTCCAGGACCCGACGCGCACCAACCACTTGGAGAAGTGCGCGACATGTGCACCCCTCATCGTAGACAAATCCATGACAGAGCAGCGTGACCGGCGCGAGGCCGCGCGTACACCAAGGCTGCGAGCACGAGATCGAACCGCAGCGCCCGGATCGCGTCAGCCCGAGCGACAAACCAGCCACACGAAACCAGCAAAGAGCGGCACGAAACCAGCAAAGAGTGGTTTAATCCTGGTCTAGTCCTGGTTTAGTCCAGGTCTAGACCTGGTCCAGTCCTGGTTTAGTCCAGGGCCAGTCCAGGTTTAGACCTGGTTTAGACCTGGTCTAGACCTGGTTTAGTTCTGGTCTAGACCTGGTTTAGTTCTGGTCTAGACCTGGTTTAGTTCTGGTCTAGACCTGGTTTAGTCCACGTAGCCAATCAGGACGCAGAACACAATGTTACACTATAAAAAAATGTTACACTATAAAAAATTGAAAAAAAAAAAAAAAAATCCACGAAACAGCGAGGCCGCGAACAGTGAACCGTGATAGAGCGAGGGACCACTGTAAATAAATAAATAAATAGCAGAATTAAAAACTTAAATACTTAGCTTTTATCTATAATCAGTCATAGAAGTTATGAATTTGACCCTCTACAGCTCAAATATTTTCGTAGTGTAGAAAAATGACACTTCCCTGCTAGTACTAAGAAAAAAAGATAAATATTGACCCCCAAAATTGATAGGCCAAGCTATGAGCACTTGGTCCTAGAGGTCCAATGAGGTTCATATGGTCTTCCGATAATTTATTTTAAACCAGGATGAAGGGGTCTTTTAACTCTCAGACACCTGGGGTACTGTCCTGAAGAAGCTGGACTGCAGATGGCGCTGTTGTTGTTGACAGCGCCAAACCTGTTTAGTTGAGCTGACCGGACACGTCACAGCAACATCTTGTGACCACTCTGACGAAGTCCACTAGTGAGCAGTTGCAACTGTGAGGTCTGAGAACAAACTAAACCTTGGTCTGAAAAAAGAATCTATTAAAGTCTATTAAAGTCTATTACGTAAACTTGACTTGTGAGCTTTTAGCCATGTTAGAAACCATACCTGGTGTTTTGTTTCATTCACACACATTTGAGTAATCCTTTATTATTAGTCTGTCTACATCTCCAAAGCTCAAAATACTCTTTTCCACGTTGTGATGTCAGGAAATGGTAGTTTTCAAGTTAAAAGCAACCAATCTGTATTGAACCCTGTACTTTCTAATGTGTAGGTAACTCAACTGTAAGGACAAAACAGTCTTACAGAATGGATAGATAAAAATAAGCAGTAAATAATGATCATTGATTTGTTTGTGTTTTATGAAATCAAAGAATACCTAATACTTTTGCCATGGTACAATGAGCTGACATATTTTAATACATCAAACTTTGACAACCAATTCTGCAGAGCAATGATCGAAGCCATCTTAAACCTGGTCTGACAAGTAAAAGGTAAAAGATCTTTTGTTTTCTTCACACACATCATTGTTATTCACAGAGCCTTCCAACAGATGAAATGAAGTGTGATTTCATTGTAATATTATTTATTTCTCCGGGAGCGCGTTCAGTGCCTCCACCTATAGAAACATATTGTACTAAAGACAAACAACTCCTGTATCCTTCTCAGTATGCTTGTATAGGCTGACCTAGTGTGGGCTACTCCTGACCTCCCAGTTGCTAGTGAAATCGTGAAACTGTATTTCCAACAAACACTACTCTTTTACGATGAAGCCAGTGACCAGTGAATGAGCAGAAGGGGGACTATTTATGTACAATAATGGATATAGTAAAAAGGAACATAAATGCAATATAGCTGGAAATACTGCCTGGTCTTGAGCTTGTGTCAACACATGTGAAAAGCTCTATAGGGTTAAAGATCCCATGACATGGTACTTCTTGATGCTTTTATATGGCTCCTTAATGGTTCCCTAATACTGTAAATGAATCCTTCTTCAAAATCAACACTCAGTGCATGAGAAACAGAGATAAGATGAGAAAGAGTAATTTTTCTCTCTCTGAACACTCCATAATGGGCGTTGTTGCTTGAATGCAAATGAGGAGAAAAGAGATGGCCTATAGTAGAGGGTGGGGGCGTGGCCAAACTCTCCGCTCTCGGCTCTGAGCTCTCAGCTGATCCATTTCCGTGTTTTTGCACGGGGGGAGAGATTTGAAGCGTTCCATTGAAAAATAAACACATTTCCACAGAAAATAAAATTAAACCACTGCTGTTCAAAGGTCCAGAGGCTCAGATAAAGGACTTCCGAGCCTAGAAACACTCGGACGTGCCTCCAGGCAAATAAAAAAACGCATTTCGCATTGCCTAGCGCATTCGCAGTCCAAACTCTCTGGGCGTGATTTACAGAGACGCTGAGTACAGACAGACGGGGGTGGAACTGCATTTGCATTTCTTTTTTCGATCTGACGTCAATAAGTTTCCTTGTTCAAAATCGCCCGTTTGAGCTCCGATTTTTTGTAACGCAGAAAAGGATCACAAATGCTCAGTTTAGACATTTCACAACTTTTAACCATGGGGGGGGGCCCTAAACAGGGTAGGGGAGCTCACATTAACGTTCAAAAACCTCAGAAAGTGAAAATTTCATGCCATGGTGCCTTTAAGGGCCCGTTTACACGAGAACGCTTACGGGTAAAAACGACAAAATATTTGATCAGAAGTGCCTTTCGTTTACACGGTGACGGCGTTTTTGGGGCCTAAAAACGCAAAAATCTGAAACCACCCTCCAGAGTGGAAAAGTTAAATACGCTCCGCTGTAGCGTCTCCGTGTAAACTGCCCAAGACGCAAAACTGGTCAGATCTGCTCAAGTCAGTACACGTTTACGTCACATAGATGCGGCAATACAATGAGGAGGACCACCACCGGCCCCTTAGGCTCCAGCGGCTCCACCGGTGCTCAGGACCCGCTGGAGCCGGGATAAGGGGCCGGCTCCAGCGGTCCTGAGCACCGGACCCGCTGGAGTCGGGATAAGGGGCCGGAGCCGCTGGAGCCGGGTAAGGGGCTGGTGGTCCTCCTCCGCTAATACCACCACCGGTGCTCAGGACCCGCTGGAGCCGGCCCCTTATCCCGGCTCCGGCCCCTTATCCCGGCTCCAGCGGGTCCTGAGCACCGGTGGTGGTATTAGCGGAGGAGGACCACCGGCCCCTTACCCGGCTCCAGCGGGTCCTGAGCACCGGTGGACCACCACTACCGGCTCCAGCGGGTCGTGAGCACCGGTAGTTGCGTGCCGCCGCGCCTCGCGCACGGACCGGACGGGGAAGTTGCCCCGGCTCCGGTATACTTGGTTCGAGACCCCGGGGCGGGGGAAGTCTCTTACGGGCAGCTTTGAGAAATAGTGTCTGACGATAGCCGGCCCCCGCTCGGTCCGTGGGATTAGGGGGTACGGTCGCCTGCCATACCCCCGCGGAGGGGCTCCGTGATAAGGCCACTGGGAAGGATACGGTTCGTCTCGGTCTCACCTCCGAGGGGTCAAGCGCGAGCGGCCCGCGCCGCACCGAGCTACCAGCACTCGGACCCGCAGTGCCCAGGAGCCGTCTGACGTGGGTAGAACCAGACAGGGGCCCTGAGATGGCGGGTCACGTATGCCCATCGTTCGAGCTCTTTAAGCGGGCTACATAGTCCGCTAATGTCATGCGTTAGACTTCCACACTTGTGTAAGGGGAGACCCCACAGCCGGTACAGTCGTGGTTAGAAATGTAACTTGACGCTGTTGTGATGTTTTTTTTGTTGTTGTTGTTTTTTTTTTTTTCAGTCCAGCGCCTCCCTTCGCTGGCTTTTGCGTCCACTTTTGCGTCTTCGTATAAACGCGGATAAAAAATTGAAGAAGAGACGCCACTTTTGCGTCTTCTGTTTTGATCGTCGCCGTATAAACGTAGCCTAAGGCTGGGCATGAAATAGTGGGGCCTAGGGCTGTGCAATGAATCGAATTTTGATCATGATTTCGATTTTGGTGTCAAACGATCTCAAAATTCATATAATCGAGTCCAAATGATTATTTTTTTCATTTCTCTGTCGAGAGGGACGCGCACGCGCAATACATTCCCTTCCACGCGGGCCAATGCGCAGCGCAGACTTCCTGGCGCCTGCGGCCGGCTGCGAGTCGAGCTCACACTAGTTGCTACCAGGAATTGACCAATCACACGGCAGGAGTTGCTACCACGATTTGCTGCCAAGAATTGACCAATCACAGCACTAGCTCCTACCAAGAACGCACACGCTCGCACATGAAGCCAAGAACATGGAAACTACAGAAGACAATAGTAAACGAAGTTAGTATAACGCAACATTTAATCACTTTTAAATCGATCGTTCACCCTCCGTGATATTTACTATGAATACAACGTACAAAGACACACTTTACATGGGACTTTGTAGAGATACACGATCGGCATTTTCAATAGAGGCTACGTGAATTACTTATGACGGACAACACTTCATCTGGGAGCTCTGTCGGATTTGCTGGACAGTATCTCATCTTTGCTTTTGGTAAGTCATTTCATGAAAAGTGTTTGTCATATCACTATTCTATTTTAGCGCTATTATATTATATTATACTAATTATATTATGTTATATTTACAATTTATGCTACAATTTTGTATGAAAAGCGCCTTATAAATATTTGATTGATTGATTGATTGATATTTATTATATTATATTATATTATACTGAGGAGAAATCTGTGTGAGGAAAGTGAGGAATAGCTGTGTGTGTGTGTGTGTGTGTGTGTGTGTGTGTGTGTGTGTGTGTGTGTGTGTGTGTGTGTGTGTGTGTGTGTGTGTGTATGTGTGCCTGTGTGTGTATCATAGCACCAGGCTATTTTATGTTTATATTTGTTAGGTTGTATTTTATTAAGTTTAGGGCAATCTGTAGAATAAGACAGAAGAAGGGGAGAGTAGCTCCCCCCTCCCTTTGCTCCCCATGCAAAGTCACTCCCCTTGACACATTGAACATAGGGCTGTGGAGCAGACTGGTGCTCATTTGCATGACATTAAGATAAGCCCTCCCCCATCACTGACTCTCACTGTGGTGTGGTGTTTACATTCAGGGCAGGTCAGAATTAGAAGGTACTTTGTTAAAATGGAAATACTTTTATAACAAAAAGTTCATATAATCATTCAATAATTAAATAATACACAGGATAATATGTTAAGACAAAGTCATAATGGCATAATAAGAAATACACATAATTAGTCACCTGACTCTGGATGTATTCTGTGCCTCACCCTTATGAAAAAAAGAACCTGCAGTGTATAACAGGAAAAATGCAGGTTTTTTGTGTCCAAAATACTGCATTATGCAGTACACTGCAGTAAAATGAAGTATTTTTGGTAGTTTATTGGAATAAGATGTAATATGATGCTAATGTTGACAATTTAACACTCCCCCTGCTTTCAGTTAAAGGCCCCATGGCATGAAATTTTCACTTTCTGAGGATTTTGAACGTTAATGTGAGCTTCCCTACCCTGTTTAGGGCCCCCTCCATGGCTAAAAGTTGCGAAATGTGTAAACTGAGCATTTGAAAAAAAGACAGCCTAAACGGGCGATTCTGAACAAGGGAAATTTCTGACGTCACACTCATGGAAAAATGCAAATGCAGTTCCGCCCTGTATGATCTCATATTTAATTAACATGTGCATTTTCATATAAAGATATGCAATTTATGTTCTTATAATTTAAGTACTGAAAACTGCGTTAGTGGGGTTTTTGCTGAGGGGGTTGTAATGTGCCATTTGGGTGTGTGACCCATCCTCTGTGTTTTACAACACAGGGTGCTGTAAACAGCTAAGCATAACTCAATACTACATAGGCTATGGGGTTGTAATGCAACAGTTGTTTGCCTCCTGCTATTTCAAGGTGTGGGAAACTTAAAGGCCTCTCCATAGGGGGTGTCATGGGAATTCCTCTGTTCTGATTGGCTAACTCAACCATAGCTAAACTTGTCTATCCTTGGCTACTATAGGTCGCCTTACAAGCCATGGCTAAGCTCTGGGGGTAATTTAGGTACTACATGGCTAAGCTTCTCTGATTGGCTAGCTGTTGCTGCTGTCATATGTATTCAACAGTCTGTACTGTATTTAAAGATAGTTCCTGGTGATGATACTTTGTGTGTGTGAGAACGGCTCTGGGAACAGACCACACTGCGTGTGTGATATGCCTCTCACTGAGGAGGCCCCTCGTCAAATCTCTCTGCCAAAAGGGTACACGGTCGGTGTCTCTTCTCTGAGGGCCTGCTAAAGCTGACAACATGAATACTGAAGATGTCTGATGTCACCATTTCGTTTGTATTCTGCTATTTTTACATTAAAATGCTGAATAACCTCAATCTCGATCAATGCTTTTCTTCAGACCTCCTTCGGACCCATTTTCCGAAACTCACAACCCCCCGTCTGGATGTCTACCCACGTCTCTGGAAATCACGCCGAGATACTTTGAACACAGCTGATTGGCAGAAAAAGAAAACAAAAGAGCGCTAATTGTCACGTGATTGGCCAGTAGCGCCAATATGGTAATTATGGTCATTTACACACGCCTCGATTCTTTCCAAAAAACTAGCAATTTCAAAGACAAACTGTGTGCTTTAAAAAAAACAAAAATGCTTCTAATGCGATTTTCTCCTGTTCGCCCTGATCGAGTTGCGGGAGCTTTTGCCGTGGTCATTCACATATTTTACTGACTGGATTACCAAGACATATGGAATTTACATGTTCTCGTCATCAATGTTCCCCCTAATTTTTCATGTGTCGACATGCACACTGTGGCCACACCAGTATCACACCTGAGATCATCTCAAGTTACATAGGTTATTCATCAAATTACTGCAGTGATTTCCGTTAGATTACTTTTAATACAACTGATTTTATTTGGTCCACTTAGAATGACAAAGAAAAAATCTGTTAATGTGCTTTGTACATGTTGTGTGCCAGTGTGAGGGTCCTGCTGTGGTCAGTGAAACATTGAACATTACAATATTTGAAAAACAACCTCATACATACATAAAATTAAATTATAGTGTATAAACCTGTAAAACCACATGAAGAGAGATTTTTTCAGCTTGATAAATATATAGCCTGCATATAGCTGCAGATTTTTTCAGGGATTAGGACCTATAGGCCACTATAAGATGAGTCTTTCCCAAAATAGTGATCTCCAAAATAAGTATACATTTTTATCACTTTATATCTTGCTTTTTAATCATCAGCCTATTTAAGTAATTTTGTGTGAGTGTCAGAGCTCTGTGGAATAACGCTCTGGGGAGAGGATTCACACTTTGAGAAAGTCCCGTTTTCTTTTTTTAAGCTCACAAAAAACTATGACTGGGACAGAAAAAAGAAAACAGCCGAGGATTAAATAATGGCTCTACCTGTCTCCTCTTCTGTTCTTCCCTATGTGGAGTGTGTGCAGCAGCGCTTCTGTCGACTGGTGCGGACCTGCCGCTGCTCGGAGATGTGCAGGACAACTACAGTGATACTGAAGGAAGCGAGCGGAATGCGGTCAAAATGTATCTATCAGACTGGATTCCATGTGTCAAACCAGGGCAAGTTAGATTTTATTTTATGTGCTGAAAAGAATTTGATGTGCCCACTGAACGTCTGGGCAGTGTGCAATTGCGCATGCGCGCACCTTAGAGGGAACATTGCTCGTCATGAAGGTTTTTATTGAGTATAACATGCAGCTAATCCCCTGGTATATGATTCTAACCAACAGGGACAACTAACTACTAGTATACCTTAACCAAACTTTGCTTATTCATTTTCATATAATTGCTTTAAAACATGAACATTACAGAAAATACAATAAGACCACCATTTTGAACAGAATCTCATTAAACCACTATTTAGAAGGGGGGCAAGTGAATTTAGCTTAACTTCCCAAAGCTTTGAGAAAAGAACACTTGGTGCCTTAACTTTTTCCCCCAAAGCAAACCTATGCCCCAGGTAATGCTGTCCTCATTAAAGTCCCATCAGCGAGCCACATCACTACCTGTTTATGTTTCCTCTCTCCCTCTTTCTCCCTTCCTCTGCTTTTACCTCCACACTTTGAGTTAGCCCACCAGCTGCCACATACTCCTGAGGATAGGACTCCAATTAGACACGCCGCACACACATGGAAAAAGTGAACACTGGATATTTCCAATTAAATGCAACAAACTGCAGAGAGACGCACGTGGTTCTTCTAATTAGATGAACAAACATGGCATGGAGGAGGCCCAGCTTGTGTCTTTTGCTAAGCCATGGTCATTAGACACAGAGGCACAGACAAATGCTTACAGGTGAAAAAAAAGAAAGGAAATCTCCAATGAAAGTTTAAAGTGGTATTATGGAGCTTAAGGGGGTTTGTGAGTTTCACCAGGTGCTTTTAACCAGGAGTGTAGAAACCAATGCACTCTCACAGTCAACAGTGAGTATAGCGTCTATGTAGGTAGCAGAGTATAGAGTAAGGGACAAAAAGGATGAAAGATTATTAAAGCAAAAATGTTTAACCAAAAACTCTATCTATTAAATACTTTAAAGGTCCCATGGCATGAAATTTTCACTTTCTGAGGTTTTTGAACATTAATGTGAGCTCCCCTACCCTGTTTACCCCCCCCCCCCCCCCCCCCCATGGTTAAAAGTTGCGAAATGTCTAAACTGAGCATTTGCGATCCTTTTCTGCGTTACAAAAAATCGGAGCTCAAACGGGCGATTTTGAACAAGGCACCTTATTGACGTCAGATCGAAAAAAGAAATGCAAATGCAGTTCCACCCCCGTCTGTCTGTACTCAGCGTCTCTGTAAATCACGCCCAGAGAGTTTGGACTGCGAATGCGCTAGGCAATGCGAAATGCGTTTTTTTATTTGCCTGGAGGCACGTCCGAGTGTTTCTAGGCTCGGAAGTCCTTTATCTGAGCCTCTGGACCTTTGAACAGCAGTGGTTTAATTTTATTTTCTGTGGAAATGTGTTTTTCAATGGAACGCTTCAAATCTCTCCCCCCGTGCAAAAACAAGGAAATGGATCAGCTGTGGGCTCTGAGCTCTGAGCGGAGAGTTTGGCCACGCCCCCACCCTCTACTATTGGCCATCTCTTTTCTCCTCATTTGTATTCAAGCAACAACGCCCAGAATAAAGAGTTTGAGAGAGATATTTATGACTCTTTCTCATCTTATCTCTGTTTCTCATGCACTGAGTGTTGATTTTGAAGAAGGATTCATTTACAGTATTAGGGAACCATTAAGGAGCCATATAAAAGCATCAAGAAGTACCATGTCATGGGATCTTTAAAGGGGACAGGAGGACACTGGACAAACTGCTCTCCATCATATAGAGGGACAGAGGAGCTCATTCTCCAACAGGCTCCTACAGCTCCACTCAAACAGGGAGAGATACAGGACTACATTCATACCATACTCCATACAACTGTACAACAACTCACACATGTAATAGATAACCCTCTGTCATGTCAATTACTACTTCATGTTTGCACCTTACCCACCTCTTGTACATAGCCAAGATATATTTATATTTACAAATACAATTGTGTAATAATGTCTTATTTGACAACAGTCTCTTGCTATTTTTTGCTACTTCACTTCAATTTATTATTACCATTTATATTTTTGGTCATTGTTATTATATTAAATTGCGATGTGTGAGCTACTGTGTCTGGGGTCAGACAGAAACTGAAAACAAATAGGTGTGATAGTTTCATAGTAAATTCATTGTAGTTAGCTCCTCCCTGCAGCTAGTTATGAGCAGTGTCCACCAGACTCTAGCCAGAACTGACGAAGTAGCTTGGATGAGCTGCAAAACGTCTTCGACCAAATAAACTTTGTCCAGTTGACAAATTGAATTTCTTCTTTTACCTAAGACTGAATTGTTCATTACACATAATGGTTTGCTATATCAGCTCAGATTGTGGGTCTTTGCCTTACTTTCAGCAGATCATTTTCATTTTGTACATGAGTAAATGCTCAATAAATCAGTCCCTAAATATGTTACAGCATAATTGAACAGTGGGAACAGTTAATACTAGACAATAATGCGTGAAGAGTCCCTCAGTTGTCCAGGTAGAATCCATGATAAAAGGAGAAGTTCAATTTGTCAACTGGACAAAGTTTGTTTGGTTGAAAACGTTTCGCCGCTCATCCGAGAGGCTTCGTCAGCTCTAATTAGAATGCTGGTAAGACACTTGCTTATATCTTGCTGCAGGGAGGAGCAACTAGCTAACTACTTTCCGAAACTATCTCATTGGTTTCAGTCTTTTGTTTCTCTGGCGTCTAGATTAGCATACCTATTCATCCCTACAACGACTGTTTTTCACACCTCTGGCCCTGACCTTGCTCTAGCCCTATTGTTCCCCTGTTTGCTTGATCTAGGCTTAAGAATGGAATTATAGATGGGAGACAAATTATGTCTGACTCCACCATTTCTGTTAAGAGAAGGATTCTCTTTTTTGACAAAAATAGCCTCTTTAACCCCCCTCTCAAATCAATTCTTTTCCCTGGCTAAGATCTGAACCTCAGATAGTTTCGGAAAGTAGTTAGCGAGTTAGCTCCTCCCTGCAGCAAGATATAAGCAAGCGTCTTACCAGCATTCTAATTAGAGCTGACGAAGCCTCTCGGATGAGCGACGAAACATTTTCAACTAAACAAACTTTGTCCAGTTGACAAATTGAATTTCTTCTTTTATCACTAGACAATAATGCTTTCGTGTCCTTGGGCAAAAAACTGATGGTGATGAAATGATGATGATGGGAAAGAATAAGCAGCAAATAACAAAAACACCAAATAACAAAAGCACCAAATAACAAAAACAACAATATCTAAAGTGCAGAAGTGTCTTTTTAGCTTAAGAAAAAAACATATGTGCTAGTTTCCAAGTTGGTTTGAATGTCAAGTAACCAACTCAAAACGAATAGCTCCCACCTGCTGTTAACAGAGCCACACACGATGTTACTGTGAGTTCTCTGTGTGGAGTTTGACCCTTTCAGCTACAATTATTAAGGACAGACACTGGCACAGATCACTACAGGAGGTGGTACATGCTTGCCCAGCCATGATAATGTGTTTCACAATTTTAATTAGATCTGAACCAGAAAGCCCAACAGGAATGTTCAGTGACTTTGTCATTTTAGGACCATAATTTCAAAATTGGACTCTGATCTTTGAGTTCAAAAGCTGAAACAAACATTCGAGGCGTTATAACAATTATAACTAAAATTCAAGGCTTAAAGAGGACATTTTATGCCAAATGACTGATCTTTTAACCATGTTGTGACAGTGATTCCTTTTCATTACTCAAACTTGTATTTAGATTTGTAATGTCCTGCATTTGACAACATCATTACACAGACACTGTTGGGCCATAAAAAAGTAATATATGATAAAAATGTGCTGCCATGATGAAAATACAGGGTCTTAGTTCTCATTATTCTGCATGGACCTGTCTCTATTACTAAGCCTGTTTAGACCAGTGTTACAGATTAAAATGAGTACAGACGCTCCTCAACTTACAAACGAGTTGCGTTCCAGACACCCGTTCATTAGTTGAATTTGTTCGTAAGTCGTTATTATATGTTTAAGGCTTGTATACGTTATCTATATGGATTTGTACTGCATTTAAATAACACTAATATCACTAATAACACAATAACACTAATAAATAACACTAAATAATACTAATATGCTTTTTAAAAATATGGAAAACTGATGAGATAAAAAGAAGAGAGGGACACAGAGGCAAACGCAGTCAGCTGAGAGAGAGAGAGCGAGCGCGTGTGTGTGAATGTATGTGTGTGTGTATTTACCTCCTATTTTCCTTGAGCTCTTGGGGAAAGCGCTGTCTCTCCACTCACGGACACATGATGAAGATTTGCCCTCTTCTTAAAACGTGCAAACCAGCCATGGCTGGCAGAAAAGGTTTCTTCCGCAGCACTTTCCCCTGCCTTAGCCTTAAGGTCATTAAAAAGCGATATGGCCTTCTCACTGATCAGCATAAGGCTCAAAGGAACACGCCGCTGCCGCTGATTTTCGAGCCAAATACCAAGAAGTTTCTCCATCTCTTCTATGAGTTTCCCTCTCTTCTTGCTTATGATGGTGGATTGCATACCCGCTACACTTTTCACATGCTCCATAATGCGCTCCTTTTGTTTATATATCGTATCAATTGTTGAACGGTTCACGTTGTATGCGTGTGCCACATTCACCATCTTCTCACCAGCATCAAGTTTCTTTATTATCGCCACCTTCTTTTCAAATGAGATGGCTTGCCTGTTTTTCACAGAAGCTTCACTAGAAGCTTTTCGCTTTTCACCAACCATATTGGATTACTGTACGCACGCAAGAAAAACAACAAAGCACCGCATAACACCGCACCGTAGTAACACCGTAGTATGCCCACTCAGTTGAAGTTCTGAACACTTCTACTGGGTGGGCGTGACGCTTGGGGGATGCTGCGCAGCCCCTGCCTGTCCGTCAGCGGCAGAAATACGCACTACGTACTGTACCGCTAAATACAAAAACTCACTTGCGTACATGTACAGCGCTTATGCCCAAACATTTAACTTTTTTTTTTTAATTTTTGACCCTGTTCGTAACTCCGAATGTTCGTAAATCGAATGTTCGTATGTCGAGGAGCGTCTGTATAATTTAAACAAATATATGTTATTGTTTAAAGGGCCCATATCAAGCTATTTTCTGATCTATGTTATAATGTGGTTTCCTCATCAAAAACAGACCTGGAGTTGCGTTGTTTCATTCACATGTTTAACACACCTGCATATTTACTCTCTCTCTTCTCTCAAACTGAAAACACTCTGTTCCTCTATGTGATGTCATGTGGTAATACAGGACGTGCTCTTTGCTCTCAAACTGCATACACCTTCATTAGAATCATTTGGATAATTTCAGCCCTAGAATTGTCGATCTCTCTTGGGCTTTGAAAATGGAGACAAAATAATAATAAATGGTTACAGAAAAAATATGTGTTCTCTTATAAGTGTAATAAATATAGCCAGCAGCAATAGCCAGCAGTATAGCCTTCCAGTGTCACTCACAGACTGGAGCTTAAAGGTTATAGGAACTGCCAAAGGCCTATGTGAATTTCCATCAATGGATTAAGAGTAGCTGTCTCCTGGAAAATAAGGTAAAAATGAGAAAACCAAAAGCGGCTCACCCAGAACCAGAGCGAGACTGCACTTTTAAAGGAGCAGAAAGTGTACAGCCTATGTTAAGGAACTATCCTGTACACCTCAGTCTATAGTGATTTCCCTGAAGGCTGGTTAGACTGGACTTTTCTGATACAAACCTTTAGTCATGTGATACAAGACTGCACCAGTAACAAGAACAAGGCAAGACACATGGAGTGAAATGCCTGAATGACAGCTAATTCGTCTGAGTTACTGTTCAAACTTGGGAGAGAGAAATAGGAAAGAATTACTTCATAAAATAGACAGGTGGGGAGTTGTGGTATGATTTCTGGTCAGTTGTTTTGGGATTCATCGTGAACAATTCGTCTCAGAATCTGCAATGCTTTTGAAAGCTAGGCAGACCATTTTTTTCCCGCTTACCAGTGGACATTCCTCTTTGGAGCAGTTAGCAGATGGCTTAGGTCCATAAAAACAAAAGGCAGAGGTGTATTAAAATGTTTTACTCATGCAATTGTGTAATCGTTTCATACGTTTGTGATATACTGATTGGATAGCAATTTTTCCTATTTTAAATGTTGCGATTAGAGATCGACTGATATGTGTGTGTGGTCATCAATTTGTGTTCAAATAAAGCTGAGTATATTCTTTAGGCAGCAGGTTGGCCAAAATAAAATATATTGAGCTTAAATCATTTTCAAAACTGGGCATGCTTTTCCTCAAATTGTATGTAGTACATGTATAGTAGGCTACAATGTTAGTCACTGTGAAACGTTATACAAATAAGAAGCACAACTTTGGACAATCTAGATATTATTATAATTTGAACTGTTTTGAACCCTTTATAACAACAGCTGGCTCTTTATGACCCCATAGTTAGTGGCTGCAGTTCGTGGGACATTTTGAGCAGCTTTAACTTACTTAATTGAGTTTGTTTTGCTGTAACTACATTTAAGTTGGTAAACCTATATTTACATGATCATAGTCTTAGCATTATTTTACAGTGAGCCTGATAAGACCCTGCTGTCCACTTTGTAAGCATGCCAAAACATCATGTTTTATCTTCATATTTGCACATGTTCTGTTGGTGAGATACAGGAGCTTAACAGCCCCTCACATATCTGCAATCATGACCCTGTTTTGAATGTGGATGAGCACGCTTTCACACAGTCTACCTTCTGATGTTTCACATCAGATTAGCGGCTGCCATTTTCAAAGTGATACGGTGAAAGGACATCTCTCCATCTGCCACACTTACCTATTTCATACAGTGTATCTGATCTGAGCTTTTACAGATATGAGATGTCTTTATGTCAACAGATGGAATGTGGAATGTAAGAAGTGAGATAAGTACCTGTGCAGCTCAATATGAACATGTTTTATTATGGACATAAAGAAACAATTTCAAATCCTGCTGGCCAAATTACTGACCTCCATCTAATCTGAGCCAGCACATCATAAAACTGCATTCTTTGTGTATTCTTTAAATGGGAGGTTCAGGGAGAAACGTACACACACACACACACACACACGTACACACACACACACACACACACACACACACACACACACACACTGTATGTTTCTGATGAGGTAACAGGTAAAATTATAACATGACTTAAAGCTCACAAGAGTACATTTTGTGTAATGTAAGTATTAGTTCACTGTTACAAGTGTAGTTATTAGTGATATTTTATTTTCTCTATATTAGCATTTAGTCACAACCATGTTGTGATTGCTTTGATAAATGGATAGATGAATACTTTATTGATCCAGAAGGAAATCCAAGTTTCTGCAGCAGCAACACTGAAACTAACATATTAACATAGCAGTCCGTCCTCTTGCATTCATCAGCTGCAGGGATGGGTGTACAGACATATGGTGTGTAGGGCAAACGACTGCAATGCTTTTTGCATCAGAATAAAATCAAGAGAAACTGTTTTCCTAAAACATTTGACTTAAAGCTATCTGTAAACCCCAGAAACATGCCCATCTGAAGTCAGTCATGTAATCTGTTTGAGGAAAGCAGGCTGTCTGTTGTAAGAGAAGAACACATCTCCACAGAGCCCTTTCTCAGTGTTACATCTCACTCACTTCACATCAATTATTGAGCAAAGGTAAAAAAAAGCAAAACGATCGACACTCCTCCTGCCTAAAAACTCTGGACCAAAACACCAGTGCAGTCAATCAAACAGACAAAGAAACTCCTCACAGGGATCCTACGCATTTTAGACTCTTACTGTTGATTTGTAAAGTCTAGCTATGCATCAGCAGTGCCAAGAGAAGTAGCTTAAATCTTTACAGTAAAACAACTTAACGTTTTCCTTTTTTCCTCGTTAAAGGTGTACTGTGTAACTTTTTGGTTGTGGGGTCCATCACACTGCCTGGAATGTTCCACAATATGACAAACAGTTCTCCTTAAATATATTCAATTTTAGGTGGTTTTGTTGCTCAAATATACCTAGAAAAACAGACATTCTGACTGCGAGCAGGGCTGCATCAGATCTGACCTGTAACTTTGGCCTGGTTTGGGCTCCATGAAGATAGAAAGGTTTAATACCATACTGTGAAACATTCCAGAGTAAACAATAACATCCTGATGAAGAAAAACATTTGATGAACCCGCCACCCGAAAAGTTACACAATGCACCTTTAAAACATATTTCAAAAACTGATACCAACAAATCTCACACAGGAGCAAATCCTGGCAGTGTAAAAGTGATTTTGCACTTACATATAGGGATGCACCGATCCACATTTTTCACTTCCGATCCGATCCCGATACCTGAATTTTGATATCGACCGATACCGATACTATTCCGATACCAAAACTGTTTGTTTAACTACAAATAACGGTACCCATAATGATAAAACACCTGCAATTCAACATAATAAAGAAAATACTTAAATAACCCCCATATGACTTAATTAACTAAGAGACTTAAGAAAACAAAATCTTTTTCCATCTCGCCCTGTTTTCTGTATCTTCTACTCTGGCTCCAACTACCTCCATGTCCTCCCTCACTGCATCCATAAATCTCCTCTTTGGTCTTCCTCTTTGTCTCCTACCTGGTAGCTCCATCTCTAACATTCTTCTACCAGTATATCCACTGTCCCTCCTCTGAACATGTCCAAACCATCTCAATCTGGCTTCTCTAGCTTTTTCTCCAAACCTTCCTGTCTGTGTTGTCCCTCTGATGACCTCATTCCTGATCCTGTCCATCCTTGTCACTCCTAAAGAGAATCTGAGCATCTTTAACTCTGCTATCTCCAGCTCTGCCTCCTGTCTTCTGCTTATTGCAAGTGTTTCTAATCCATACATCATGGCTGGTCTCACAACTGTCCTGTAAACCTTTCCCTTCACCCTAGCTGGCACTCTTCTATCGCAGATCACTCCTGACATTTTTCTCCAGCTGTTCCATCCTGCCTTCACTCTATTCTTCACCTCTCTTCCACAGTCTCCACTGCTCTGAACAGATGATCCTAATTATCTAAAATCCTCACCCTTCACCACCTCTACTCCTTGTAACTTCACTGTTCCACTGTTCTCCCTATCATTTACACACATGTACTCTGTCTTGCTACGACTGACCTTCATCCCTCTTCTCTCTAATGCGAACCTCCACCTCTCTAGATTTTCTTCTAGTTGCTGCCTACTCTCAATGCAGATCACAATGTCATCTGCAAACATCATCGTCCATGGCGACTCCTGTCTGACCTCATCTGTTAATCTGTCCATCACCAAAGCGATCCTTGATGTAGTCCCACCTCCACCTTGAAGTCTTCTGTCCTTCCAACAGCACACCTCACTACTGTTGTAATATTTTCATACATGTACTTAAGAAAACAAAATAAACCCACAAATTAACATTAACTGTTTAGTCAGGGTCATGTGGCCCCCTTTAGCGCACCACTATGCGCTATTTATCATATGACCAGGAAGTGCCCCGGTTTGGCCCCTGAACCAGAGAGCAGCATGGACACAGAGGAAGGTAGGGAGAGCATTTGGATCCGTGCACCCTCGCACGCACTAGGGAGGGGAACAGAGCACAGAGCACTGGAGCCTGGCTCCGCAAGCCAGGGGGAGCGCTCCGCGCGCTCTGCCGTCTAAGAGAGAGAGAGAGAGGGGCGCCGGTCGGGGGGGCAGCTACAGGCGCTCCACTGTGCAGCACAGTTTGCAGCAGGAGCAGATCAGGCGACAGGGAATCATTCGTGGAGTCATTTCAGCAGATAATGTGTATATTACAGACATGGCTCATGGATCGGAAATTTTCGCAGGTTGAATTGGAATTTCCAATCCGTGAATTACGTTGATATCGGAACCCGATACCGATACTGGATCGGATCAGCCCCATCCCTTTACATATGTCATCAACAATGTCCAAATATGGTAAACCGCTGTGTTTATGGAGTGCAGTTATCCATTATATGGTCCCATTGAAGGAAACACATTCATGCAATCATATTTCCAGTAATGCCAAGGAAAATTGCTTTGAAATCCTTTGGGGTCAGACAAAGTGTGGCAATAATGCAAAATACATATAGTTGGCTATATTCATGAAATAGAAAATGATACATACTTGATAGAAAAATAAAGCGGAGTTGTTTAGTATGCTATATCTTACAGATGGAAAAATAACACAACACATGATAAGCAGTAATCACAATAACTATGAAGAATGACACACAAAGTCATTACAGCACAAATTAATTCAATAAATACTCAACTGAAGACACTGTTGTTTAGACCAGCTTTTGGTTGAGTGCGCTTGTAATCTCGTTTTTATATCTCATCTTTGTTGTTTATTGTTAAGTTATTTTGTGATTTTTATCTGTGAAAGTCTTACTTATTAAGGTTTAAGCAAAACAATGGCACCTATGAAAGGGAAAGAGAGAGAGGGAAGCTATGGTACTGGCAGCAGTTACATGCACACTGAGTTATAACACTAATAAAATGACATTAAACAGCAAAATCATATCATTTCTTTCAGGTCATTGTCCCTCTGATCACTCACATCAGATTTTGTGTTTTGCATGCATTTCAAATAATCTCAAAGGTCCAGAAATCAGATGAAATTATTGGTGTGCTTGTAAACAAACCCAGTGTCTGAACACCTCAAAGCAAAATATCAAAGATCTCCAAACTGTGATATGATTCTTATTCAAGGGATTTAGCTTCTTGTTTGCAGTTGCCATTTTGATTTAATCTATCAAATATTTGTTTTTAAATTGTTAACAGCTATGGTGCTATATTTACTGCATTAATACACTGCAATCAAGTAGAACATTTATGATGAACCAAGTCAAAAGCTACTTTTAAGTCAAAAGCTTACTTTCATGCAACAACATGTATTGACTATGTAATGCTCTTGTATTGAGATTGTCTTACACAAACATCTTTACAATTTGACCTTTTGGCATGTTCAAGTGCCTTTATTTGACTGAAAACAAGACTAAAACTATAAATGTTAAAGGAAAAGTAAAGTTTTTTACAATTTGAGCCTTATTTCGGTAATAAAACAAGTTGTTTTACTCACCCATAGCACTTTGGTGTCATATGGAGCATTTCCGGAGATGTTTTAGATTAGCGTTAGGCTATAAGTCGCGCCGTTAGCCTAGCGCGACTTATAGCCATAGCTCGGGGCATTCCCCGAGCATGTAATATGCCCCGTGCGGGCTCCAAATAACACAAACTTTAGCACTTTTCAAATCATAGAAGCTCGATGTCTTTAGTCTACGATTTCGTTTGGTCAAAAGTGGCCTGTAATCCGAGATTTAGCCATAGTTTCGAGTAGATGAGGACGCCAGTGCGCATGCGCGGAGTGTGCTCTCAGCTCCCGGGACCCAAACATGGAACACATAGCTGTAAACTATGGATAAATCTCGGATTACAGGCCACTTTTGACCAAACGAAATCGTAGACTAAAGACATCGAGTTTCTATGATTTGAAAATTGCTAAAGTTTGTGTTATTTGGAGCCCGCACGGGGCATATTACATGCTTGGGGAATGCCCCGAGCTATGGCTATAAGTCACGGTAGGCTAACGGCGTTAACCTAACGGCTAATCTAAAACATCTCCGGAAATGCTCCATATGACACCAAAGTGATATGGGTGAGTAAAACAACTTGTTTTATTACCGAAATAAGGCTCAAATTGTAAAAAACGTTACTTTTCCTTTAAAGTAAACTATAAATGTTAACTGGATACAACCTAATATTTATTAGGGTAAATAAACCAAAATATTTATTATTATATTTTGTGGAAGCTAACAAAACTCCGAATATACTTTTTCCTCTTAAAATGCCTTGACAAGACTTTAATCCAAAGAACTAAGATTTAAAAGTGCTTATAACATTTATTTCTTCTTTGTAGTCTGCAATGAAACAAAGGATCATGGTCTATGATATTAATTTAAGCGAAGAAACTTGCAATTTAATATATTGTGATGGTCCACGATATTATTGTAAGACCTTTGACAATATCAGAATATTTCAGGTATTGTTACATCCCATTTTACATCACGTTTTGCTATGTTCTTCAGACTGCAGTTCATAAACAAGCGACATTTGTAACAGTAAGAGAATGACTCACTCTTTCTGCTGACTGCGATGTGCCAAAGAAGATGGGGATGAAGGCCAGCCAGATGATGCAGGTGGTGTACATGGTAAATCCAATGGGCTTGGCTTCATTGAAGGTTTCAGGTACTCCTCTGGTTTTGATGGCGTAGACTGTGCAGGTGACCATGAGCAGGATGGAGTAGCCCAGAGAACAGATGAGGGACAGGTCGGAGATGTCACACTTAAGGACCCCCCGTGCAGATAGGGGGTCCTGGGTCCTCTGTTCTCCATAGTCCACCACTGTGTGAGGAGGGTCCACCGCAAACCACACAAACACACCCAGCAACTGCACCGAGATCAGGGAGAAGGTGATGACCAGCTGGGAGGCAGGCGAGATGAACCTGGGAATGGAATTAGTAAACAAATTATATGTCTATTTCAGCATCCATATTTATATGCCACAGCAGGAAAGAAGGGGAATGTGTCTTGCCCAATGACACAATGGCAGTAGGCATTGATACTGTTAGGAATCCACCTGACGGCATTAATGTTAGTCACTGCTTTGGACCTATATGGGATGTGTTTTCACTGAAAATACATCATAAAGAACATCCAAATTTGATATATAATAATAATTGTGTAGCCTATGTTAAAGGGATATGCCACCCCCAGGTCAAACTTGGGCATCTCCCCACAGTCCAGAGACTAAAATAAATGGTGGAAAGCGTTTTTCTGGTGACACAGCCATTGTCCGAGTCTGTCAGCACTGACCGCTGCGGTATCTGCAGCTACTCCGCGTTAGACTGGAGTCTAACGTCGCCAGAGAAAGATTTCGGCCAAAAGGAATTACTTTGCTCGATGCGTTTCCCAATTACTTTCTGTGTAGTGCGCATTCATATCGAGTGCAAATAAATGTGCAAATCAACACAGAGAGCTTGACTTGGTAATTTTTTACAGTGCGGAAAAAGACAGACGAAGCACACACCACGCTGACAGGGGAATCCCTGTTACGCACCAGGAAGGGAGTTCCCCTGTTACGCAGCGTGGTGCGTGCTTCGTCTGTGTTTTTCCGCACTGAAAAATAGTTCCCACCCAAAATGACCAAGTCAAGCTCTCCGTGTTGATTTGCACATTTATTTGCACTCAATGTGAATGCGCACTACACAGAAAGTCATTGGGAAACGCATCGAGCAAATTAATTCCTTTTGGCCGAAATCTTTCTCTGGCGACGTTAGACTCCAGTCTAACGCGGAGGAGCTGCAGATACTGCGGCGGTCAGTCCTGACAAACCTGGACAATGGCTGGGTGACCAGGAAAACGCTTTCCACCACTTATTTTAGTCTCTGGACTGTGGGGAGATGCCCAAGTTTGACCTGGGGGTGGCATATCCCTTTAAAACAATAAACCATGTCAACATGGTTCGTAACCATTTACACAAACAAATCCTGTGTTAACACTGAAGCACTCACACAGAGACCTAGACAGGAGCAGTAGCTGAGTACAAACACAACCAAAGGTGAGTGTGGGTTCAGACCTCTATAAATAATGCAGTAAAATAATGACAAATAATGACACCAGGCCTTAGTAAGCAGCACCCAAAGGTGACTGCCTATGTACAGGTGAACAACACAGAACCTACAGCCCAGGGGCCCAGGTGATAGTATGACCTATAGTTTATAATAGAGCTTGATGATGGACATGTAAACGCTACCTGGCAGTGATTGTCATTGTAAAAACATTGTCAGACAAAGTCACCCTGAGAAGGATGAGCTCATTCCCAAACACAAACATTGGGATCACATGCGTCTTTGTGTAACCAATGGAATTTCTGTACCCCATGCATCAAATCACTAACCAGAACACTGTCTCAAAAGTAACGATAAGTAAATGTTATGTCATTTGTAATAAAAAGTAGTTTAAAACATGAATAACTGTTGTGAACAGCTTATTTGACATATTTCTCATCCTCGGATCTACTCTACTATGACTTGACATATTATCTGTTCAAATAAATGTAACTTTTGATTCTTTTAAAGTTCACCTTTCGTCCCTGAGAATTATATGGTTTTATTTGCATTCTGTGTAGTTCTGAAGTATTGGAGTTTTAAGTTAAAGTGCGATGGACTGAAATGAAACCTAAACCTAAAAAAAGCCAAACCCAGCAAAATATTGAAGGTATTCATGAACAAGAACATAATGAATAACAACTTCGCCAAAATCATCAGATAAATCCAAATTATAAGACATAGTCAGCTCACCTTGGTGCTGTCACAGACTTTTTCCCCTGTTCAAAGATGCGGTGTATCCTGTTGGTTTTGGTGAGAAGCGCTGCGTAGCTGAAGCACATCCCTAGACCCAAAAAAATCCTCCTCAGCGAACACACTCCCACATCTGGCGTGGCGATCATCAAAAACGTGATGGCATAACACAGGAATATCCCAGTGAGCAGCACGTAGCTCATCTCCCTGCCGGACGCGCGGACTATGGGCGTGTCATTGTAGCGGACAAAAGTGACCATGACGAAGGAGGTGGCAACGATTCCCAACATAGAGATGAACATGGGGATAATGGCCCAGGGAGAGTGCCACTCCAGTTTAATGATGGGGATGGACACACAGCCAGTCCTGTTTACATCAGGCCTCTTCTCGTAGGGACACAGCTCACAGGTGAACTCAGATGCCTGAAATAGAGAGGTCAGAGGTCAGAGATAGAGCTCCAAGATATAGAGAAATCAGATTGAAATAATTACCAAATCTGTAACTTCCTGTACAAACAAAATATCCTGTGTGACCAATTTATAAATCCTGCTAACCCTGTAGTTTAATCCTCCGCAAACATGCTCTGAAATGCATGGGATTCTTCTATTAGTATTGCAGTTCATATTGTAGTTTTCTCTCAAATGTTTACGCTCCTGGACATGTTTAAATGAGTGATCACAATGTTAGTCTGAATAAGAGCAAATTATAGATTTTGATTGTTCAGTCCTAGCTAAATAGCCCAAAGTCCTGTATTATGCCAAATTGACCCTAGCGATCTTTAAGCCATCTTAGAATGTTGTTATTTCCTCCTCCAGAAGTCTGTTCGTAGTGCAGGCCCCCCATGATGAATTGTATCCAGGCTCCAAAATGTTGTGCTACACCCTTTACCTGGAGTTATATTTTGTTTCATTCACACATGTTTGACATGCTTAACGCTGCATTAATAGTCTGTCTACATTGTCAAAGCTCAAAATGCTGTGTTCCACATTGAGACGTCACGAAGAAGTAGTTTTCAAGTTAAAAGCTTTCAAAAGCTACCTTTTACCATTAATTCAGTAGAGATGAGAGATTTGATTCTAGTGAAGGAGTGTCTCTTTTGTATCTAATTCGTTAGGCCTGATTTTACACCAATTTAGCCATGGTTTAACTGATTAACATTTACAACAATAAAATATTTAGATTAGAAATAGAAATGACAGCTACTTTATAATGTATTTACTAAAGAACATTGTAACATAAAAAGTAAAACAGATACACTTTATCTACTTGTACTACTGGTACTCCAACAACTCTACAACTGCCTCTGAACTCGGTGCTTGGGAAAGAGTTTGCGCTGATGTTATCAAGATTTGAATGTAATTAGAAGTGAGATAGCAGATCAGACATGACAGATATCTCCTTTAGTCTAGTATAGATCTCGCTAATTCACTCTCTACCACTAAATCCATTAGTCTCTGTTAATTGGCTTACCCCATTTATCCGAGGAGCTTAGGGCCAGAATTGTCCACAGTTTAGCCATACTGTGTTATCTTTCTCATTACAAGTTCCCTACACCTGCTGCAATGTCGTGTTGTTGTCCCAATATAGTTCATTTTATCTAAACAGTACAGTAACATTATCTGTAAAATGACTATTGATTAGGTATAGACTAGGCTGCTGCTAATACTACTAAAAACACTCCCTTATTCTGCAGAGAAGTTTTCTCAAAAAAAGAAAATCTCCCTTTCACCACTAGGGGTGCTCCTGCAGGCCCAGAACCCCCACTTCCCAAGACTAGGGTGACCATATTGTACTTCACTGAAAAGAGGACAAACTTCCAGCTCGCGCGCGAAATATCTTTTTTTTAGAGTTATTTCCCCCATTTTTAGGGGTTTTACGTGGGTCGGGGGCTTACTCTGCTTCTGAATTCCACAGAAAAGAACCCTTTACCTGGATATACTGAAAAATAGCCCAAAACACTCACAAACAGTTGCTTTATAAATAATATATTTATTAATATAAGCAATCCTAAGGCTGACACTTACACCTTAGTTAAGAAAAAACAAAAATAAAAAGAGAGTTAGCCTATTCTTCAATGTCCAGTAAGCCCATTCTTCAAAATAATGTGTCTAATGGCTAATGAAAAAAAAAAAAATACAAATAATGCCTCAAGTCAACAGTCCTTTTTTCCTTCTTTTTCCTTTTCTTCAGTCTTCCTTGCCTTCCTCCTCTCCCTGGTCATCCTCATTGTGCGCCTACCTGCCTGTCAGCCTGCGTGTGTGTGTGTGTGTGTGGCGCGCTTGTTTGTGAATGAATGAATACACGTTCCGGGGTTCGACTCGAACTCCGCCTCTCAGAGCGTGTTTCCCAACGGAATCAAAAACCCGGACATTTGAAGGATTTTATAAACTCCGGCCGGACAGCCCGGACAGCCTCTGAAAAGAGGACGTGTCCGGGCAAAAGAGGACGTATGGTCACCCTACACGATGTTTTAATGTAATAATATTCATGACATACTGTGGTACTTTGTTGGATATACTGTACATTGATTTAAAGTGCAATGAAGGACACAATGAAAACAACAAAAGAAAGTCATAGTTTCAAATCGGTTGACTTCACTCCAGACTTTGGTTATGTAGGTCAGAGGGTGAAGTCCAGTTCACGCCCACATTGCATTGAAAATCTTCTATGTTTACAACAGTATTTGTTATATATTTGTCATTGTATTTGTATTGTAACTATTAAGTGATGTTCAATACAATGCATATTCCTGAGCTTGTTACCTGGAAGTGGTATCCCTCACAGCGCTCACAGTGCCAGCAGCACGGAGAGCCTTTGACCACTTTCTTCCTCTCTCCGGCACGACACGGCAGACTGCAGACGGACTGAGGCAGAGAGGGGTCTCCTGTCCGCCACCGCAGGGCCTCCAGCTGCAACAAAATATGAGTTTAGTAATATAAAAGTTTCGAGTTTCCTTGAAGACAGAGTAATCCATCTCACATAACTGTGAATCAATATTGAACTTGTAATAGACATGATTAGATACACCTCAAGGTAACATTTTCTTATACGATATAAAATATACTCATACCCCCACATTGTACAATCAAACAGAGAATAATTATCATTTAGCATGACTAATGACTTCATAATTAACAAATACTTCATTAAGAATCAGTAACTTGATTAAAGCCATTAATGCCATTTGTAATTAGACTGGCTGTTGTATTCTCTTTTATCACCACTAGATGCTATTTACATTACTGCTGTCTGAGGAGGAGGAGAGAACAGGTTTCACTTCAGGCATCTGCTGGTGAAAAAAAAAATCTAATAAACTTACAGATCAGATGGTAGCTTTAAAGGTGCACTATGCAACTTTTCTGGTAAGAGTTCAGCACCTCTGTCCATGGAGATATGCTATGGAGATTGCTTTCCTTGAAATGTACCACGCTATGGAATTAAACTTGATTATTATTTAATTATAGGTGTCTTTATTGGCTTGGTGCTTGTCTCCATGGAAATACATAAGTTTAATACCATACTGTGAAAAATTCCAGGCAAAGCAACAACATCTCCATGGTGATAGACCTTCCACCCTGAAAGTTACAAAATACACCTTTAAGGGGTTAGGGTTAAGAGTTAGGGTATTAATTAAATAAGATTGAATCATTCTTAAACTCTTTGTTCAAGTGTTATTTACATAACATGGCAAGATTATTTTTAGGAACAGAGTTATACACAGTTGAATAAAAAACAACACAGACAAAATTGTGAAAAACACAAGAACATTCTGTTGTTTCCTCTGGGTGATATTGGGGATCACATGGACTGGCACACATCTGCTGCACCCCTCATTGGCTCATGTTAACAGTCTTCACATGCAGTTTACTCCACCTGCACAAAGTGTTTCTTGGGGGCGGTCGGGGGGACAATGAACACTCATGTTTTGATCTCCACAAACCGATCCTCGGCTTTGTCCCAGAGCCAGTGATCCGACCAGAATCAGATCAGCCACACAGCAGCCATCTGCATTTCTTTCAGTCAGTCTGCACAGGCATATGCTCTTCCATGTGTGTGCTGTTAGTCTGTTTGGGTTTGTTTGGGCTGGAGTAACAGTAGATTTGCTAGCTCTGTGGGCATGTGTGAATGTGAGCTGTTCTGGACTTCCTGTGTGTCAGTGTTTTTGGTAATACAATTTGTCATTATGCTGTGTCCATTGGCAAGCTGCACTGTTTTTAAAGGGGAGTTAACAGATAACACTGAACATGTGCTATTGCTTTTGGACAGTTATGCACTGCACAAACTAAAATCTTAAACTTTAGTTCATTAAAATGACTTGAAAATGACTTGAATTAAGGTAATGTAATCTAGATTTGAGTAAATTTCACATGATAAGTAAAATTATCTACCAATGGGACCAGAGTTTTCTTACTTAAAGGAAAATTAAAGTTTTTTTTTACAATCTGAGCCTTCTTTCGGCAATAAAACAAGTAGTTTTACTCACCCATAGCAGTTTGGTGTCAATTGGAGCAGTATCGCAGAACTTATGTTGAGCCGTTCTGTTCTACTAATGATCCTGTATCCGTTAGCGTGAGTGCTCGGGGCATTACTTTGCGGTGTCCAAATAACACAAACTTTAGCACTTTTCAAATCACAGAAGATCGCTGTGTCAGGGTAGACTTTTAGTAGATTCCAAAACGGCCTGAAACCCGATATCGCAACAGAAAAGTAAAGTTCAGAGCGGTGTTAGCTTCTTTCGGACTAGCGGTGTTTACAAAACAGCTGAGTTCACGCATGCGCGCTGTCCTCTCTGATGACGTCATCAAATGAAACTATAGCTGGATATCGGGTTTCAGGCCGTTTTGGAACCACTAAAAGTCTACCCTGACACAGCGATCTTCTGTGATTTGAAAAGTGCTAAAATTTGTGTTATTTGGACACCGCAAAGTAATGCCCCGAGCACTCACGCTAACGGATACGGGATCATTGGTAGAACGGCTCAACATAAATTCTGCGATACCGCTCCAATTGACACCAAACTGCTATGGGTGAGTAAAACTACTTGTTTTATTGCCGAAAGAAGGCTCAGATTGTAAAAAAAAAACGTTAATTTTCCTTTAAATGTGGTTAGGGGTCCGTCACCTGCTTCTTTCTATGGATATGTGCTCTGCCTGGAATGTTCCACATTATGACTTTAAACAGCTCTACCTTGCATTTTATTCATTTACAGGTGATTTTAATGCTCAAAAAAAACAACAACAACAAAAAAAACAGACATTCTGACAGTGACCGGGGTCGCCACTCCACAGATCTGACCTGAAACTTAGCCTAGCTTGGTCTCTATGAAGATAGAAAGGTTTAATACCACACTGTGAAACATTCCAGACAAGCATCTCAAAGCATTTGATGGATGGACCCTCCACCAAAAAAGTTACACAATGCAGCTTTAAAATAGAAAAATACATTTTGTTACACAAAACATAAGAAAAATAACAACTCTTTGCACTTAAAATAAGAAACTAAAAATAAAGCTGCATTTTAAAACAGACTTCATATTGTAAGTTATGCAAAATCAATCATTAGCATTTGTGATTAGCATACAGGTCAAGTATAATGGAAATCTTCTGAATTTCCAACAACTGAAATGTGGTTTGCAAGTGTCTAAAATAATGCTGAGTAGGTGATTTGGAGCTTTTAGTGCAAAACACTGGAAACTGACTGTGTCCATTATAAGTCTATGGAAAAAACATGCAAAATAGTGTTTGATGCATACAGTAAATACTAATTATTAAATACTAATACTAAATAAAATAAACTAATACTAAATACCCAGATATAAGTGTGCTGAGTGAGTGTTAAAGATCCCATGACATGGTACTTCTTGATGCTTTTATATGGCTCCTTAATGGTTCCCTAATACTGTAAATGAATCCTTCTTCAAAATCAACACTCAGTGCATGAGAAACAGAGATAAGATGAGAAAGAGTATTTTTTCTCTCTCTGAACAGGCCATTATGGGCGTTGTTGCTTGAATGCAAATGAGGAGAAAAGAGCTGGCCTATAGCAGAGGGTGGGGGCGTGGCCAAACTCTACGCTCTCGCACTCAGCTCTCAGCTGATCCATTTCCGTGTTTTTGCACGGGGGGAGAGATTTGAAGCGTTCCATTGAAAAATAAACACATTTCCACAGAAAATAAAATTAAACCACTGCTGTTCAAAGGTCCAGAGGCTCAGATAAAGGACTTCCGAGCCTAGAAACACTCGGACGTGCCTCCAGGCAAATAAAAAAACGCATTTCGCATTGCCTAGCGCATTCGCAGTCCAAACTCTCTGGGCGTGATTTACAGAGACGCTGAGTACAGACAGACGGGGGTGGAACTGCATTTGCATTTCTTTTTTCGATCTGACGTCAATAAGGTGCCTTGTTCAAAATCGCCCGTTTGAGCTCCGATTTTTTGTAACGCAGAAAAGGATCGCAAATGCTCAGTTTAGACATTTCGCAACTTTTAACCATGGGGGGGCTAAACAGGGTAGGGGGGCTCACATTAACGTTCAAAAACCTCAGAAAGTGAAAATTTCATGCCATGGGACGTTTAGTTGACAGAGAACAAGCATGAATTCATTTTCTATATATTTTCCCTCGATCACAGCATGCTACCCTGTCTGTCCTTCACTTTCTAGACAATTCATATAAAAGCACTTTTTGTCCCATTGAGATTTCAGCTATATCATCTGCAACCCTCCTTAGCCTCATCCTGCAGTAGAATCACCTCCTCATCACTTCCTCCTGTCACCACCGTTCTGTATTTGTTTGGGTTTGGGTCTATAAAAAGCTATTTTATGATCTCTTACAATGTTGTCTCCTCATCACAAATATACCTGGAGTTGTGTTTTGTTTCATTCGCATGTTTCATTTTGTGTCATTCACACATGTTTAGCACACAAATCTTGCATATTTAGAATGCGTCCTTATCTCAGACAGAAAACACCTTGTGATGTCATGAAGCGCTCCAATGTGTTTTGAAAACTACCACTTCATGACATCACAAGGTGCATTTTGAGCTTTGGAAATGTAGACAGACAAATCATAAATGATTACTCAAACATGTGTAAATGAAAACAAAAACAAAAACAACTCCAGACATGTTTTTGAGGAGATACCAACATTATGGAAAGACTCAAAGACAGATATTACCCCCAAGCTGTCAGACTACTGAACTCTGGATAATACTCTAAATAATACTGAACTCTCAATAATACTGCACTAAACTACTTTCCATTATGCATAATATGTTTACTGCTGCTGCTCTATATGAATGTATCATGTTTGTCACTACCTCACTGTAAACTACTGTTACCTGTGCAGTAACCTGTGCAATAACCCACGTGCAACACTTATACTACACCATATTATGTGCAATCTGTGAAATACCCTACTTACACCTTATTTAATCCAACCTGCAACTTTGTACATTATACTTTGTATTTTTATTATATTTTATTTCTATTTTGATTATAATGTTTACTTATTCCCCTGCACTTTTTGCAACACTTTTTTTACCATGTACTATTATTGCTGCTATTAGTACTTCTTGACTATCTTAGCGAGTCACCGGTTCTTCTGATCCTAAGCATTTCATTGCATTGTTGACCTTGTGTTGATTCTGCATATGACAAATAAACAATCTTGAATCTTGAATCTTGAAAAAATTATAACGTGTGTTAAAGCTCAGAAGAGTCGATTTTGTGTAATACAGTGGTACCTCACCTTACGAAATTAATTCGTTCCAGAAGTGGTTTCGTAACGTGAAAAATTCGTAAGTTGAGTAGCTATTTCAATGGAAAAAGCCTGATTCGTTTTTTTTTTAAATAGTGTAACTTTTTTTATAGTGTAACATTGTGTTCTGTGTTTCTCACATTTGTCTCTCGTTTAAACACTCAAACTTTCATAGATTTTCAACAAAATGTATTAACAGTGAAGTGTGGGGGGGAAGGAGGAGGGGGAGAAGACTGCGCTCTGACACGTGTGATAGCGCACATGACCCGGCGCCGAGCTGACAGCAGGTCTAGACCAAGGTCTAAACCTGGACTGGACCAGGACTAAACCTGGACTAAACCTGGACTAAACCTGGACTAAACCAGGACTAGACCAGGTGGATTAAAGCAGCGAGGAGGGGACTGCACGCAGTCTGAGCGCATGAACGCATGAACGAGACCCATGCAAGAGCCACGGGCTCCTCCTGGTTTAGTCCAGGTTTAGTCCTGGTTTAGTCCAGACCACCGCGGCTCCTCTAGACCTCCTCTAGACCTGGTCAGGTCTAGAGGAGGTCTAGACCACCGCGGCTCTTGCATGGGTCTCGTTCATGCGCTCAGACTGCGTGCAGTCCCCTCTTCGCTGCTTTAATCCACCTGGTCTAGTCCTGGTTTAGTCCTGGTTTAGTCCTGGTTTAGTCCTGGTCCAGTCCAGGTTTAGACCTTGGTCTAGACCTGCTGTCAGCTCCGCGCCGGGTCATGCGCAGTCTTCTCCCCCCTCCCCCTTCCCCCCACACTTCACTATTAATAATTTTGTTGAAAATCTATGAAAGTTTTAGTGTTTAAACGAGAGACAAATGTGAGAAAAGTTTAAATCCAGTCTGAGAAAAGCGTATAATGTGTGTGGCTGAGCGCGCATTATTTGAATTTTTGAGATGAGCTTGAATTTTCTTTCGTATCTAGAGACCAAAATTTAACGTGAAGGCGTTTCGTAACTTGAAATCTTCGTTTGTTGGGTCATTCGTAAGGTGAGGTACCACTGTATAGGACTTTTAATGATCCCAGTGGAAACCTGCAAAGACATGTAATAGAACCCAGGATCTTTATGTTGTGAGGCAGGGATCACTGCTACGTCAACACCTTTTCTGCGTTTAACTTTTAAGATATACAGAAAGAGATGCCAACATCCTATAGGCAATATAAATCCAAACTCATATTATAACCACTAATGATCTGCAGTGCTACTTTCTAGTCATTAAGCCGTGTCCTGGAGCTCGGACCATTTGGGACATGATCCACACTACAAAAATTGGAGCGTTGCTGTCTTGAACTACTAGCACACAGTTCCATCTCAACAAAAACTAGTTTAAAGAAGATGCCATCAGGGAGAAAGTGAATGGGGTTTATCCATGCTAGAAAAACACAGAGGCTTGAAGCGTTCCAGCTATATTATGGGTTACTCCGCTTGCAGTGAAAAACTAGGCTTCTCCTGCCACAGTGCAAAATGAGCCACTAACTTTTCAGAATAGTTTTGTAATGTTTTATGGAACCTTATTATTTATTCATAACCCGAGTGGTTCCCACCGACTGTGTACAAACTCTCACACCTTTTTAAACGCATGAATTATTCAACGCACGGAACTATGGCTATAATGTGAGCATCTTTTTTCTCCATAATTACCAAAGTGACAAAGCAAAAACAAGCTTCTTTGCTAATTATATAGTTTCTTTTGTTTAGGTGAGAGGAACAACTGTTTGACTGTATATATGCAAAAGGGGAGAGAGCATGCGAAATCTTGACATCTTTAAAGGGAAATCAAATTAACTATGCTACCCAAATTATTAAACTTTATAACCTCTGTATTATCATCAGGGGACTTATCAATATGAAGTAAAATAGATAGCTGCACATTACAACACCATTATTATTCTTATCAAGTAGAGAAAGACCAGTGTACCCTTTGGCCTTTAAACAGGGGGTGTTTTACCTCTACTGGGCATTAACTGCTCATAACACATATTTAGACTGCCCTTCCTTTGCTCTCTTTGCTAAGTCACTTCCCCTTCAGAGCGCTACTAAAATAAGCGTGCATCTCGCTAATAAAACTACTGCGCATCGCTATACATATTTGACTGTTCTGAGAAGGTTCCATGAATGACGTACATGAGTTACTTCTTTAAAGGGCCATTGCAGTTCATTATGTCAAATTAGTCCAAGGTTAAATTCATTATTCTAAAAATGCGTGAAAAGTCCCTCAGTCGTCCAGGTAGAATCCATGATAAAAGGAGAAGTTCAATTTGTCAACTGGACAAAGTTTGTTTGGTTGAAAACGTTTCGCCGCTCATCCGAGAGGCTTCGTCAGCTCTAATTAGAATACTGGTAAGACACTTGCTTATATCTTGCTGTAGGGAGGAGCTACCTAGCTAACTACTTTCCGGAACTATCTCATTGGTTTCCGTCTTTTGTTTCTCTGGCGTCTAGCTGACGATCCCTATTCATCCCTACACGCCTGTTTTTCACACCTCTGGCCCTGACCTGGCTAGCCCTATTGTTTCCCTGTTTGTTTGATCTAGGCTTAATAATGGAATTGTAGATGGGATGCAAATTATGTCTTACTCCACCATTTCTGTTCAGAGAAGGATTCTCTTTTTTGACAAAAATAGCCTCTTTCACTCCCCTCTCAAACCAATTCTTTTCCCTGGCTAAGATCTGAACCTCACTGTCCTCAAATGAATGACCCGTGGCTTCTAGGTGAAGATATACGGCAGAAGACGGTCCACTCTGGCACGCCCGTCTGTGTTGGTACATCCTCTTGTGAAGTGGCTGCTTGGTTTCTCCAATATAGCGCTCACTGCAGTCTTCACTGCACTGAATGGAGTAGACCACATTGCTTTGTTTGTGGCTCGGTGTCTTGTCCTTTGGGTGGACGAGTTTTTGTCTTAAAGTGTTTGTGGGTTTGAAATAAACTGGGATTTCATATTGTCTGAAAATCCTCTGTAGTTTTTCCGACACGCCGGCCAGGTACGGAATCGCTACCCCTTTCCTCCTGGGTTCGGATTCTCTATTATCTTGTTTCTTGCCCTTGTCTCTCTTGGTTTTGTTAACAGCCCATTTGGGATAACCACAAACAGAGAGGGCTTCCTGCACATGTTGTTCTTCTTTTTCCTTACCCTCTGTGCTTGTGGGAACCACTTGGGCCCTGTGTTGTAATGTCCGAATAACACCCAGTTTGTGCTGCAGTGGGTGGTGTGAATCAAAAAGCAGGTATTGGTCTGTGTGTGTGGGCTTCCTGAAGACTTCTACATGGAGTCCCCCGGTCTCCTCCTATCGTTACTGCACTAAGGATAACACATTGGCGTTCTTAGATTGTGCAGTAACGGGGTAGCGATTCCTTACCTGGCCGGCGTGTCGGAAAAACTACAGAGGATTTTCAGACAACATGAAATCCCAGTTTATTTCAAACCCACAAACACTTTAAGACAAAAACTCGTCCACCCAAAGGACAAAACACCGAGCCACAAACAAAGCAATGTGGTCTACTCCATTCAGTGCAGTGAAGACTGCAGTGAGCGCTATATTGGAGAAACCAAGCAGCCACTTCACAAGAGGATGTACCAACACAGACGGGCGTGCCAGAGTGGACCGTCTTCTGCCGTATATCTTCACCTAGAAGCCACGGGCCATTCTTTTGAGGACAGTGAGGTTCAGATCTTAGCCAGGGAAAAGAATTGGTTTGAGAGGGGAGTTAAAGAGGCTATTTTTGTCAAAAAAGAGAATCCTTCTCTGAACAGAAATGGTGGAGTAAGACATCATTTGCATCCCATCTACAATTCCATTATTAAGCCTAGATCAAACAAACAGGGAAACAATAGGGCTAGCCAGGTCAGGGCCAGAGGTGTGAAAAACAGGTGTGTAGGGATGAATAGGGATCGTCAGCTAGACGCCAGAGAAACAAAAGACGGAAACCAATGAGATAGTTCCGGAAAGTAGTTAGCTAGGTAGCTCCTCCCTACAGCAAGATATAAGCAAGTGTCTTACCAGTATTCTTATTAGAGCTGACGAAGCCTCTCGGATGAGCGGCGAAACGTTTTCAACCAAACAAACTTTGTCCAGTTGACAAATTGAACTTCTCCTGTTATCATTATTCTAAAAAGATTACTTTTTGAAAAATATGGATCGCAGATGGCGCTATTGCACTGCCTGGTAGCCTCTGACAGCCCAAAACCTGTGTAAATCAGCTGACAAGACACAGCAACATCACATGAGTGGATGAAACTGTCATAATAGTTGAAAAACCACCAAACAGGACTACTTTCATACCATACTCCCTACAACTGTACAACAACTCACCCTTATGTAACAGAAAATACTCCCTACAACTGTACTGTACATAGCTGGGATTGGACATCTTATTTGATATTGTATTTTATACTTTATTACTCACTTTTCTATTTAATTCTGATTTGTAGATATGCATATATTATTATTATCATTATTATTATTATTATTATTATTATTATTATGTCTCATCTGACACTATTGCTCTTTGGTTGCTATTCCATCTATTCTTTGTTACCCTCTGTTATTATATCTGAAGAAGAAGAAGAAGAAGAAGAAGAAGAAGAAGAAGAAGAAGAAGAAGAAGAAGAAGAAGAAGAAGACAGACTTTATTCATCCCCGTAGGGAAATTATTTCTCTGCATTTGACCCATCCTTCAGGAGCAGTGGGCAGCTCATCTTTCAATCAATCAATCAATCAAACAATATTTATAAGGCGCTTTTCATACATTGTAACACAAAGCGCCTGACCTTTATTGATCTCGCACAGGAGAAGTTGTTTCTATGTTTGACCCGGGGACCATCCCCATGATTTTGTTTTGTTATTTAGGCTTTGGTCAGGCTCTAAGCTGGAAGATTTTACCTATGGCGCATGTTTAGGTTGGTGGGGGAAACCGGAGTACCCGGAGGAAACCCACCCAGACACGGGGAGAACATGCAAACTCCACACAGAAAGGCCCGGGCAACCCGAACCTTCTTGCTGTGAAGCATGAGTGCTAGCCACTCAGCCACCGTGCCGCCAGGAAAAAAAAAAAAAAAAAAACAGCAACAACAACAACAGCATATTTCAGGCGCCCGGGGACCCATCTCCATGATCTTATTGTTCGGTCAGGACCTAAGCTGGAGGATTTTACCTGGAGCATGTTTTGGGTTGGTGGGGGAAACCGGAGTGCCCGGAGGAAACCTACCCAGACACGGGGAGAACATACAAACTCCACACAGAAAGGCTCGGGCGACCCGGGGATCGAACCCAGACCATGCATGCAAACTCCACACAGAACACACACAGAAAGGTCCGGGCGACCCGGGGATCGAACCCGGAACCTTCTTGCTGTAAAGCAAGAGTGCTAGCCACTCAGCCACCGTGCCGCCCAATGAGTGAATGAATGAATGAGCTACTGTACCCAAAACAATTTCCCTTGTGGATCAATAAAGTTTGTGTAAGTCTAAGTCTAAACATCTCTGGTCTAGAAAAATCATGTTTTTAAAATAAATATGTCAAAGTTTGTGTAATGTTGAGTTAAAAAGCATTGACAGTTGTCGAGTTCTGCATTTGTCCCAGTTAAATGTTTGCTTTTGTATTTTTTTTGTTCTTTTTATTCTTCTTCCTGTTTTTGTTAAATGTCTTCAATAATGCGCTCTTTTCTATCTGGGTTAAGTTCTGGGTTTGCCAAAAGACTTCACTTCTTTAAATCTAGCATGCGCTTCTAGGAAAATTTTCACTCAACTTAGACACCCTTACATCACTTATGATACAGTAAAACCCATGAGCCTTGTTCCTCTAATCAAACTAATGAGCTAATTTGTCATGGCCGACAGCAGCAGCGCTCGTCCCTGTACGTTTCCATGGCGTTGGTTGTCCATTTGAATCCTTCTCTGTTTCTGCATCATCCACAAAGCGTCTATTACTCGTCTCATCTGTCACTGTGCCTCACTAATGAAGTCCTGGGTGGATTTATTAGCAGCTCTTCCCAGCACCATTGCACCATTGTTTTGAAGAGAGAAACTAAACCTGTTAGCGACTGAGATGGCAACAATGGGGTTTTCTGTTTAGCTGTGCATTAAATTGTGGAGTTTCGTGTATTTTATGTTCTGTTCAGTCCATCTGGGAAAGCTTACCGAAAATGAAAAGTTTGAGAACTGTAAAATAATTATAACTTAAAAGAAAATGTAATAAGTCAGACAGAACCCAGACTTTAAGAGGCGCTGTCAATTCACTGCCATAACTCAAAATTTTAATGCTCTTACTTTCAGAAACTTTATTCCGCTCAATTTTAAATAATTTATAACAGGCTTATTGTAAAGGATTATCTAATAAAAAATAAAAACAGTAATGGACATTATAATGTTGATGTCATCAACATTCCCTGGGGGTGTGATGCTAACTGGAGGCTCTGTTCTGCCTGAAGCTCTGTTACTCAAGTTAGACAAAATCTGACCATAAAAAACTGACGTAGTTGGAACTACCACTGGCCCTTTTTCACAACGGCCGGAAGTGCCCCACTGTAGGGTTTGCGGAACTTCCAGTTAATGGTTTTCTATGTCTGTGGAAATGTTGCCATAGTGTTTGTTTTGCTCAGTAGTAGTTCACTAACGCTAGTCATTTGCCTTTAAAGGTCCCATGGCATGAAATTTTCACTTTCTGAGGTTTTTGAACGTTAATGTGAGCTCCCCTACCCTGTTTAGCCCCCCCATGGTTAAAAGTTGCGAAATGTCTAAACTGAGCATTTCTGCGTTACAAAAAATCGGAGCTCAAACGGGCGAGTTTGAACAAGGCACCTTATTGACGTCAGATCGAAAAAAGAAATGCAAATGCAGTTCCACCCCCGTCTGTCTGTACTCAGCGTCTCTGTAAATCACGCCCAGAGAGTTTGGACTGCGAATGCGCTAGGCAATGCGAAATGCGTTTTTTTATTTGCCTGGAGGCACGTCCGAGTGTTTCTAGGCTCGGAAGTCCTTTATCTGAGCCTCTGGACCTTTGAACAGCAGTGGTTTAATTTTATTTTATGTGGAAATGTGTTTATTTTTCAATGGAACGCTTCAAATCTCTCCCCCCGTGCAAAAACAAGGAAATGGATCAGCTGAGGCTCAGAGCCGAGAGCGGAGAGTTTCCCCACGCCCCCACCCTCTACTATTGGCCAGCTCTTTTCTCCTCATTTGCATTCAAGCAACAACGCCCATAATGGCCTGTTCAGAGAGAGAAAAATTACTCTTTCTCATCTTATCTCTGTTTCTCATGCACTGAGTGTTGATTTTGAAGAAGGATTCATTTACAGTATTAGGGAACCATTAAGGAGCCATATAAAAGCATCAAGAAGTACCATGTCATGGGATCTTTAAGATTCCATCTTTCTTACTTTGATAGTTATGGATAAATTCTTCATGGATGAATGTATATCCTTTGTGGACCTTGTTGGTTGAAGATATGGAGCGGGGCACTTCCGGCCATTGTGAAAAAGGTCTATTGATCTCAGGCTCCAAAAAATGGGCTGTTTAAATAACGTTTGTATTTTTTCTTCAGTCTAAAAATGTCTTGGTAGTTACTGATAATGTGTGCATTGTGTCCCCAATAGAGATACATGTTAAACGCCCCCAGCGTGATGTCACTGCAAAGAATCAATTGGGTGGTGCTAATGATTGCCACCCTTATGAAATGTACACGTATATATGTACATTAATATAGTATTACTTAAGTATCACATGGGAGCAAATGCAGCAAATGGTAATGTAGAATAATAAGTAATAACTTGCTAAAGGCAAATCTGAACAGAAAACCTCTTGACTTAAATGTGCGTTGTTGCCTTGTTTACAGTTGCTGAGGTTGTGTTTTCATGGCCTCACGACATTATATAATTTACATTGATTTCATTTATATTTTCAGTCAGGCTTCAAATATGGTGGAATTACTCAATCACAAATAAGTATTGTTTTCATTTGAAATTACTTTGATTCATGAAATTAATTTGGCAGGCTAGTGGACCCAGACCCAGCCTTTTGTTTGCCTGGCAAACCAGTCCCTTCTGCTTTCCATTTGAATGCACGTGGGTCTAAAACCAGTACAGTGGTACCTCACCTTACGAAAGACTCTACAAATGAAAAATCCAAGTTACGAAATGCCTTCATGTTAAATTTTGGTCTGTAGATACAAAAGAAAATTCAAGTTACGAAACGCGAAATCTCAAAAATTCAATTAATGGGCGCCCAGATGCGCACTCAGATGCACGCCCCAATGCACACCCCGAAACGTAAATACACTTTATCAACACACGGGATTAGGTTCCAGAGGTGGCCTGCGGTGGGAGAGGTCCACGAGGTAGGACAACTTTGTATTTTGCAATTGTTCTACATGTTTTAGGGCTGTAAATGCCTCACCACACACATTCTACGCTTTTCTCAGACTGGAGTTGGGCTTTTCTCGCATTTCTCTCTCGTTTGAACACTCGAACTTTCATCGATTTTCAACAGAATGTGTCGATAGTGAAGCGTGGGGGGAGACACGGCTCAATATAGCGCTGAACGCGCGAGGGGAGCGGAGACACAGGATTACTATCAACAACACATCATCAGTATGGTAAAACTCACCTGTCTCACGACGGTCTAAACCCAGCTCACGTTCCCTTAGTGAGTGAACAATCCAACGCTTGGTGAATTCTGCTTCACAATGATAGGAAGAGCCGACATCGAAGGATCAAAAAGCGAAGTCGACCGGGGCTGCGGGCGCGGGATGGAGCCGCGGCGCCCGGGCTGTGCTTCCCCCTCGGGGCCAAGCACGCGCGGGCCGAGCACGGGGTGATTTAATCCTGGTCTGGTCCCGGCTTGGTCCGGGTCTGGACCTGGTCCGGTCCTGGTTTAGTCCAGGTCCAGACCTGGTTTAGACCTGGTTTAGTTCTGGTCTAGACCTGGAAGTCACATAGAACCAGAGCCCACCCCGAGCGAGCCCCCGCGGTCCTGCCCGCCGATAGAACACCTTTCTCGACCTCTTAGCTCACAGTGTCGGAGCCCCGGCTCTGGAAGTCACATAGAACCAGACCCCGCCCCGCTCTTATTCCCGCTGAAAGAGCGTCTTTCTCGGCCTCTTAGCTCTAGCGCGGAACGCGCAAGGAGCACGGAGACACGACCAACGCACTCATCCAACGGCACTGCCATGTCCCGGGATAATCCTGGTTTAGACCTGGTCTAATCCCGGTTTAGTCCAGGTCTAGATCTGGTCCAGTCCTGGTTTAGTCCAGGTCCAGTCCAGGTTTAGACCTGGTTTAGTTCTGGTCTAGACCTGGTTTATTCCACGTTTAGTCCTGGGTCTACAGTCTCTGGACGCATTCAGAACACAATGTTACACTATAAAAAAAAATTTTACACTATAAAAATTTAAAAAACTTGGAACGGATCAGGCCTTTTCCATTGAAATAGCTACTCAACTTACGAAAAATTCACGTTACGAAACCACTTCTGGAATGAATTAATTTCGTAAGGTGAGGTACCACTGTACATCAGACAACTGTTCAGTTTTAGGATGATCACAGCTGATCATTTATAGCAGGTGTCTCTCAAATGCAGAAGATATTTCCTCTTAAATATTCTCATATCATCCATAATGAAAGACAATTTATAGTAACTTTGACCTCAGCTTAGTGTTCTCTTGATGAGTCCTCTGGGTTGTCTGGATGCAGTTCCAGACCAAATGTCTTCATAAAGTATTTTAAAAGCATGTAGAAGTAAGTGAATTGCATCTTAAATTATACAGCCCTCCATCTGAAATGATGACATTTATTTCTCTAATGTCATGTTCGGGGCTTTGTATTGGGGCTTGTGAGGGGGGGCCTTGAGCGTATGAGGGGGCCTGTAAGGGGGACCTAGTTTGTACCTTGAGGTGCAGTTTGTTGGTCCAGGAGCCGATGACTCTGTACTCTGCCAATGACCTGTTGTTGATCTGGTACTGGAAGATGTCGTACCTCCCAGGAGCATCTCCGTTCTCATTGAAAACCACTGGTGTCCCCGCACTCCCTACAAACACATGAGACAAGTCAGATGGTTCATTATGGGTTTTACATGTTACTATGTATATTCCCGTACTGTATTATTGTTTAATACAATTGTATTTTAGGTGCTATGGTTTAACAAACGAGCTAACCGACTTGGTCGCTGATATTAATGACCAGATTCAACATTTGTAAATTAAGGCATTATTTTGGAATAAATAAACAAGGAATACTCTCTGAAAAACCTTTAAACTCCATATACCTTTCTTTAAAATCATTTGGATATTTCTGCTGAACAAAAGGTAAAAGGTAGCTGTTAACTTGAAAACTGTTGCTTCATGACATCACAAGGTGGAACAAAGCAGTTTGAGCTCTTTGAGATGCAGACAGATTAATAGTAAAATGTAAAAAACGTATGAATGGAACAAAACACAACTCCAGGTATGATGAGCTAACAGCATTACCACATGTCTTAATGCTCACATGAGTCTATTTTGTGTCATAGACAGTGGTGAAAGTAAAGCGGTGCGCACCGGAACGCGGCACCGGTATAAAATTCACAGCCGGTATGCAACACCGCTAAGAGAATATGGTTAATGGTGGCCAAAACCCACATTTGAGAAAAAAAAAAGTAAGGTGCGCTATACGCTCGGGTAAAATGAGTGGTAAAGTGATGCACTGGACATTATAGCACCTGTAAGAAATGAAAACTACTTTCACCACTGGTCATAGAGTACCTTTAATGTCAGTGCATTAATTCTTGGGACGTCTCCTTAAAATTAGTAAGAGCAAAAATTAACAAATGAGAAACTTAACCAAGGTGAAAGGGAGAGAGACCATGGGGAGAGACACTGAATTGGAATCTCTCTACAGGACTGACAGATGGGCCAACAGGTGCTGTCGAGGCAAATACATCAAAAATATGCACAAGAGAGAATCAATGAAACGTTATGACTGGCACCTCCCTTCACTTTTCACATGACTTTACAGGAAGAATTATATTTGACATCCTGGTTGAGAATACAGTCTAAATTAGAATAGACATTTCATTAAGACAAGAACAAGTAAACAAGTTCAAATATATACAGTGTTACAAAAAATGGTAAATAAGGTTTAGTTATTATGTGGTACCCAGCAAACACAAGAATAAACTTCTTACACTGGAGTCCTATTGGTACAAAACCCAGAATACTGGCGATTAAAGTTGACAAAGCCACTTAGATTAAAAGCAAAATGTATAACAAAAAATCTGCTCTACATGACTTGGAAACCCTTTTGTTACTGGGACTACAGTAGCAATTTGATTGGATGCAATTACCAAACAGTAGAGGCTGCAATTTTGAAGGTAATACAATGTCCACTACAACCGACAAACTTCCTGTTTATAGGGGAAAAGTCTCTGAAGTTCAAACTTTTACAAACCATTCGGAAAAGCATAGCTGTTTATATTTCTGAATCATGATTTTAAAGGGATATGCCACCCCCAGGTCAAACTTGGGCATCTCCCCACAGTCCAGAGACTAAAATAAGTGGTGGAAAGCGTTTTTCTGGTGACCCAGCCATTGTCCAGGTCTGTCAGCACTGACCGCCGCGGTATCTGCAGCTACTCCGCGTTAGACTGGAGTCTAACGTCGCCAGAGAAAGATTTCGGCCAAATCTTTCTCTGGCGACGTTAGACTCCAGTCTAACTGGTTTCTACCACTTATTTTAGTCTCTGGACTGTGGGGAGATGCCCAAGTTTGACCTGGGGGTGGCATATCCCTTTAAGACATAAGTTGCAATACCTTTAATAAAAATCTAAATTAGACTCTTTCCCAAAACTTGGTATCCTAATTTACATTGCAGCATAAATCTACTTTTACCCTTTTATTATTTAAAGTTGCACTGTGTAACTTATGATGCAGGGTCTGCCGCCTGCTTGTAGAAGGCATAGAAATCTCTCTTGGATGTTCCACTGTATTACATCAAACAAATCTATCCAGTATAAATAACAGGTGTTTTTATTGCTAAAAAAAAAAACTTGATCATGCCACCTGTCTGTTTCCATAAGTTCGATAAGTGTCACACAGTGGAACATTCCCGCTTAGCAATAACATCTCGGAGAACAACAGGTGTCAGACCCTCTACCAGAAAACGTACACAATGCACCTTTAAAACACTTGACTCGATTCTGATAAATTACAGTGTAAAACATGACATTATAAAAGACTTCACCACATAAGTGAGAGCAAGTATGACAACTCCTCCACACGTACTTCTAATCTTTCCAATTGTTAGCGACACTTTTCTTTCTAAAATCCGAGCTAACGCAGGTCCTTGACGACAGCCATCTCTGGGTGTGCTGAAGTGGTGTGTGATTGAATTAAAGCATGCATGGGTAAGTTTATGTGTCCTCCCGGCTTCGGTTTTCTCACCACCAATAATGCGTTACATTGCCACTTTATTGTTCCTCTCTTTCTGTCTTTTATGTAGCGACAAAATCAAATCAAAGGCCTGCATCGTATAAGGCAAGAAGGAAATCCAATTACTTCAGACACACAGACCAGGGCATTATGGAGATTTTTCCCATGTGGATCGCATACGTTGTAGATTTGGATGTATAAAGAAACTATTTCCCAGGGATGAGACGAGAGATTGGGAACAAAAGCAGAGAATGAGCATGTCAGAAAAACAAAGAGCTTTATGGGCCAGAGAAGAGACTGGGAATCAGTCAAGTAAAGAAAAGAGAAAATGAAAGAATCAAGAAGACTGTACAACTCAATAAAACCACACAGGAACACAATAACAAGTTGGTCCATATGAGAAACTGGGTCACTTCACAGGGACGCTCTGGTATATGGACTGAAGGGGAGAGTGAGGTGGAAGTAGGGAGGTCTGGAGGACTAAAGGAGAGAGTGAGGTGGAAGTAGGGAGGTCTGGAGGACTAAAGGAGAGAGTGAGGTGGAAGTAGGGAGGTCTGGAGGACTAAAGGAGAGAGTGAGGTGGAAGTAGGGAGGTCTGGAGGACTAAAGGAGAGAGTGAGGTGGAAGTAGGGAGGTCTGGAGGACTAAAGGAGAGAGTGAGGTGGAAGTAGGGAGGTCTGGAGGACTAAAGGAGAGAGTGAGGTGGAAGTAGGGAGGTCTGGAGGACTAAAGGAGAGAGTGAGGGGGGAGGCCTACACAGATTAGTAACAAAAAACCCAAACATTTATTTATAGTTTAGTCCCACTTTAAAATGGTGATAACTAGTGCTGTCAGGCGATTAAAAAAAATAATCTAATTAATTATAGGATTTGTAATTAATTAATCTAATTAATCGCATTTTTAAAAATATTTTTTTAGGTAGTTTATTGTGCTCTCCCACAGTGCAAAAAAGGTGTCAAATGTGAGATTTATAGTGGTACAGTGAAAAGACTGCAGACTTCCCCTTTAAGTCTTTCAGTCTTTCACTCGCTCTTTCAGTGCATGTTACCTCCAGTGTAACCAAGACAAGACTGCTGTACACCCCCATTCACCTCCCACATTACGTAACATTCATTCGAAAGCTCATTTACACCATTCCACTAGCCTATTAAATGGTGAATATTTCTGGTGTACGTGAGCACGTACAGTAGCTTTCATGCAATGTCAATAAATAATATACACAGCTTCAAATATACAGAGAATACAAATAATTATCCGTGTAAATTACTCATGGCTCACCTGACCCCCGGAACCCGCGAAACTGGATTACCGGCGCGGATGTATCCGGACCATCGCACGTAGGAGGAAGGAGGAGGCGGCGGCACCGCGGGGTGAGCAAATGATCGGGTTTAGCGTGATTTGGATGGGCAAAACTAACGCTTCTTAAGTGTGCACCCTTAGTCACGGCAGAACATGCTGGAGAGGTTATGGTAATTGAAAAGGGTTCAGCCCGCGCAGCGCAGCAGATACAGAAACGGGCGCGCGCGTCTTCACGTGCTCTCCCCAGCGTCTTCACGTGCTCTCCCCGGCGTCTTCACGTGCTCTCCGCGGCGTCTTCACGTGCTCTCCCCGGCGTCTTCACGTGCTCTCCCCGGCGTCTTCACGTGCTCTCCCCGGCGTCTTCACGTGCTCTCCCCGGCGTCTTCACGTGCTCTCCCCGGCGTCTTCACGTGCTCTCCCCGGCGTCTTCACGTGCTCTCCCCGGCGTCTTCACGTGCTCTCCCCGGCGTCTTCACGTGCTCTCCCCGGCGTCTTCACGTGCTCTCCCCGGCGTCTTCACGTGCTCTCCCCGGCGTCTTCACGTGCTCTCCCCGGCGTCTTCACGTGCTCTCCCCGGCGTCTTCACGTGCTCTCCCCGGCGTCGTCACGTGCTCTCCGCGGCGTCTTCACGTGCTCTCCGTGGGGACAGGACAGGGGGCTTAGAAACGGATCTGCTCCGTCACATTTTTATAAATAAACTCGCCGTTCAAAGGCCCCGCACGCCAAATTTAAAATGCGTGCGCATTGAATTGCGCTCATAATTAATTGCGTTAATTTTTATAACACGTTAATTAGCAGTGTAATTAATTTATTTAATTAACGCGTTAAACTGACAGCCCTAGTTATAACCTAAAACAATTTTGGCCCTGTATTCTCCAGCACAGAGTTTACTCCAGGAGGCAATGTCCAATTAACATTCTTCTATCCAGTCTGCCCAGTCTTTTATTTATTTATTGCATTTTACTACCTTATTGTAATGAACTGATCTCAAGCAGAGGACTGGTCTCTTGATCTGCTTTTCCAACAGGGCTAAATAAATCCGCTAGTCTTTTAAGGACCAGTGACAGTTTCTGTTCATTCAAATTAAATCAGCGGTTTTGTGAAGCACTGTCTGCTAACTGTGGTCGTGATTTTGGGCTATACAAAAATAAATTGAATTGAAAATAAAATAAATTGAACCAAATAGTAAAAAGAGTAGCGTAATTATGTCTATCAATTTTGGTCATTCAAAAAACACGTTCTGGTTTCTGGCGTCTTCACGTGCTCTCCCCGGCGTCTTCACGTGCTCTCCCCGGCGTCTTCACGTGCTCTCCCCGGCGTCTTCACGTGCTCTCCCCGGCGTCTTCACGTGCTCTCCCCGGCGTCTTCACGTGCTCTCCCCGGCGTCGTCACGTGCTCTCCGCGGCGTCTTCACGTGCTCTCCGTGGGGACAGGACAGGGGGCTTAGAAACGGATCTGCTCCGTCACATTTTTATAAATAAACTCGCCGTTCAAAGGCCCCGCACGCCAAATTTAAAATGCGTGCGCATTGAATTGCGCTCATAATTAATTGCGTTAATTTTTATAACACGTTAATTAGCAGTGTAATTAATTTATTTAATTAACGCGTTAAACTGACAGCCCTAGTTATAACCTAAAACAATTTTGGCCCTGTATTCTCCAGCACAGAGTTTACTCCAGGAGGCAATGTCCAATTAACATTCTTCTATCCAGTCTGCCCAGTCTTTTATTTATTTATTGCATTTTACTACCTTATTGTAATGAACTGATCTCAAGCAGAGGACTGGTCTCTTGATCTGCTTTTCCAACAGGGCTAAATAAATCCGCTAGTCTTTTAAGGACCAGTGACAGTTTCTGTTCATTCAAATTAAATCAGCGGTTTTGTGAAGCACTGTCTGCTAACTGTGGTCGTGATTTTGGGCTATACAAAAATAAATTGAATTGAAAATAAAATAAATTGAACCAAATAGTAAAAAGAGTAGCGTAATTATGTCTATCAATTTTGGTCATTCAAAAAACACGTTCTGGTTTTTAAAAGCTGCAGTGTTTGGGGCGGCAGTAGCTCAGTTGGTAGAGCATATACCTCGTGATTGACGGGTTGACCGCATGTGATCCCAGCTCCCACAGATGAGCGCTGCCGTTGTGTCCTTGGGCAAGACACTTAACCCCACCTCGCCCCCAGTGTCTGTGGACATTGGTAGCCCCCATGGCAGAAGATACATCAAGGCCCGTTGTGACATGAGCCGTCCTCCTGTGGACCCACCACCCGCGGAAGGATTCATGGGGGCTGGTGCATTGTGTTCTGGGTAGCAGAACACTGCTCGGACTGCTGCCCCCGCGACCCAGAAAATGGAAAAGCGGAAGAAAATGAATGATGAATGAATGTTTTTCACAAACTACTCACCCACACTCCATTTATTACTTCTGACAAGTTCCCACCTTATTTTTACTACTGGCCTATTGGAGTCGTCTGATGTTTCTGTCTTTTTAAGGCTATTTAGAGAGGTCTACGCAAAAATGTTCAACAGAGCTGACACGTTTTGGCAGCTACAGAAAATTGCACTGTGTAAAAGTGCTCGAGTTGCCTTGAAAGGAAAATTATTTTTCAATACCGCGCTGCTGTTTGGGCCATTTTCTGCAGATTTGAGCAATGTGGATGAAGACTTTTACCAAGAGCTGAGGTAATTATGGTAAACATATGGGGGGAAAATTGTATAAATGAAGTGAATGCCCAGTATTCAGCTGTACAGACTGGAAAAGTTGTGTTTGCGCCAAGAATACGGAAGATATAGAATTCTTTTCACCATCTCAAAAACAATCATCTTTTGTACAATAATATTGATAATAATATGATAATTCATTAGTATTAAATAGCACTTTTCCAGGTGCTCAACTTCACTTTACAATTTGGTGCAGTATTCATTCACCCCATACGCAATGGTGGCAAATTACTACTGTAGCCACATACTCACGCTCACAACACTTTCATCCTAGGCAATGTGGGTGAAGTGTCTAAGTGTCTTGCTTAAGGACACAACAACAGTTTTTGCCACTGTCTCTCCACTGTGACACTTGATTTTCCACTGAACATAATACTATTTATTTTTATTTGATTAGTTTTCAACGCATACAACTTATGACATATAACAAGGATACAAAAACAACAAATTAGTTAACTGGTTCAAAACCTGATATGATTTATTTATTTATTTACTGTATAGCTTTTGTTTGTTTGTTTGTTTTTGGTTTTCGCTGGTGTGTAGACTGAGGATTTGTGATAGTCTTCTCTGTTAGTGTTGTGGTATCATCAGTGAATCAAGCAGGACTATCTGTGGGACTTTAGATTGACCTTGACAACTCGAGCATTCATCTGTCGCCATGGAAACACTCCTCCTCCTCTATAGTAGCCACATTCACTAACTTCACATTGGTATATACTGTGAAGTGGAAATGTCAGCCGGGATGTCTTTATTTTGTATATTGTTCTTTATCATAATTAGTGTGTGTGGCATTTCTAATATCACTGTTGATTTTTTTGTTTTTCCACTTCTACACCAGTTGAGTTGGCTCGGGCATCTGTTCTGGATGCCTCCTGGACGCCTGTTCCGGGCATGTCCCACCGGGAGGAGGCCCTGGGGAAGACCCAGGACACGCTGGAGGGACTATGTCTCCCGGCTGGCCTGGGAACGCCTTGGTCCCCCCAGAGGAGCTGGAGGAAGTGTCCGGGCTAAAGGAAGTCTGGGAGTCCCTGCTTAGACTGTTACCCCCATGACCCGGCCCCAGATAAGCAGAAGAAAATGGATGGATTTTTTTTTTTATTTACCAGGGATTAACAGAAAAAAGGTTCTACTCCAGGACCATGAGATCCGTTTTGTCTGGAGGTATGTTTCATTGAGTCGTTTGGCTTTGATACAAACCGATTCCCACTGGATGAGAGCCGAATCTTCAGCTGCTCAGTGATGACAAAAGTTGTTTTTCTTGTGTGGTAACTAAGATTCTTGTAATAGACACTAAAAATCTCCTATTCCTTGTTTCACTCACACACGTTTAACACACAAGCCCTGCATATTCAGGTGGACTCAAATGGAAAACACTGTTCCATCTAGTGATGTCATATGATAATGCAAGATGTGCTCCACTCTGGGGGGGTGACTGTGATGTGGAGTTTTAGGGCAGGTTTAGTCCTGGTTTAGTCCTGTTTTAGTCTTGTTATAGTCTTGTTTTAGTCCTGTTTGAGTCCTGGTTTAGTCCTGTTTAAAGGGATATGCCACCCCCAGGTCAAATTTGGGCATCTCCCCACAGTCCAGAGACTAAAATAAGTGGTGGAAAGCGTTTTCCTGCTCACCCAGCCATTGTCCGAGTCTGTCGCCACTGACCGCCGCAGTATCTGCTGCTCCTCCGCGTTAGACTGGAGTCTAACGTCGCCAGAGAAAGATTTCGGCCAAAAGGAATTAATTTGCTCGATGCGTTTCCCAATTACTTTCTGTGTAGTGCGCATTCATATCGAGTGCAAATAAATGTACAAATCAACACGGAGAGCTTGCCTTGGTCATTTTGGGTGGGAACTATTTTTCAGTGCGGAAAAACATAGCCGAATCACGCAGCACGCTGCTAGGGGAATCTCTGTTACGCACCAGGAAGGGAGTTCCCCTGTTGCCAGCGTGGTGCGTGCTAAATTTATGTTACAGCGTCCGCACAGAGCAGGTCCACAGCGACATGTGGTTGAATTTTGCACAAATGCATCTGTTTGTCACAACAATAGTTTTATTGGCTGGAATGACCCCAGATTGCATCTCAAAGCATCTAGAGTTCAAAAATCGGACCCCCCTAGCTTTTCAGTGACTTTCAGCTTTTTCCCATTACTGGTCACTTTCATCCCTGTTTATACAGGTTTAATTTAAGCAGGACATATATTTATTTTATTCAGTACAGTTTGCTTGGCTTATTTTAAGATTAAAATTAACATCCATCAGATAAAATGGAGATAGATGTATGAAAACGTATTTATGTGAGTCAGCCTTTTCCCACATGAAGATCATTAAGCCCAAGTACTGTTCCACCATGACTATGATTATTTAGAAGTGAGCTTGAGTCTGGCTGTCTGCAAGTCAAATTTTGTGAAAAGGCAAAGTGGGATCATCAAGAGGGGGAAAGGACTAAAAAGATTCACTACACCATGAAGGGTGAAGGCAATCGGGCCGGCCGGTCCTGCCAATGAGGCGTCCCTTATTTATTTTTCAGGGAGTTGGCAACCCTACTGGTCACAGCGCTTCTGTGCTCAGAACATCGGTCTGTGTGGCTCAGAAGAGTTATCCAGGCACCACGCCCTTTTCAGCCAATCAGAAACTAGATTGTTCTGTTGTCGGGCAGACCGTAGAGTCTAGTTTCAGCTAAGCGCACACTGCACTGTCAGTGATAATTGAAGGACGGCAACTGAACACGAGTGAGACGAACGAATGATGACAAAACAAACAAACATCCAACTCACGACTGAGAACCATCAGGTAAATAACATTTATATAACTCTCATTAGTTGCTTTGTAGTTTTGCTCTTTAGACCAACATTTACACCTGTCCATTTCAAGCTAGCGTTATTTTAGGTAACCAACTAGCAATATGCCTACTGTGGTTATTATTATTTGTCACAGAATAAATAAACAGTGTATGATATAATTGAACTTTTTTAAAGAAGCTGGGTTGAAGGGTCAATGGGTCACTAGGTGGATAGGTGCCCCCCCCCCCAAAAAAAAATCTCACTCCAACCAAACTTCAAAACTTGAGAGCCCTGCGAAGCACGTAGCAATCCTACCACTCTTGTCTGCGACTCCGCACCAACACGTTCCTCTGTATGGAGGTTGCTGCCACTGCCCCACAAAACACTGTAGCCAAAAACCTTGTCCTTCTCCGTCTCCTCCTTAAAACAAATAAGCTGTACATGTTTTGGCTCCGGTACGACAGCAACTTTAGGCTACTTCTGTAAACACAGAGCACGCTCACTGCAAATGACCTCATCGTGTCCTCTAAGGTACATGCGGGACACTTTTGGGGCATTTAAAGTTCACACTGGAGATCACATACAAGTCATATTTAACTGGAAATGTGAACGACCTTCAGAATTCACAAAAAAATCGGAATTGAGCATTAAGCCCTGCAGTCTGAACATAGCCATACGCGATCGACTGACACTCAGCCTCCGATAGACTGGTAGATCGCGATCGACTGGTTGGGCACCCCTGCCATTACCTGGCCAGCCAAATGATATCTCTCTGTATTTGCTATACAGCGCGATACCATTTGGACACCCTCGCTCCACCCTCGCTCCCCCGGTTAACAACGAACTCCGCGATTCTGATTCGTTCAAAGATGTGACGTCAGTGCACCCGCCTTTGCCCGCAACGTCCCTTCCATTCAGCTGTAAAATTGGTCTTAAATGACCTAAAACACATCGATTCCTTAAAACCACAGCAGCTGACAGCTCTAGAGGCCTTTCTTTTCAAAAAAGATGTTTTTGCATTGCTTCCTACCAGCTTGGTTCACGGCGCTGTCCGTTAACTGTTCTCTGATTGGTTCACTTAGCTGTCTGTCTAAGTGCAACAGCAGCGCATTCTTGACCAAGCGTTACCAGACTCGCCGCTGGTACAGGGATGAGTCATGGATTCTTCCAGGCAACCCCTGCCATACACTTTCACTAGAATCATTTGGGTGACTTTAGCCTTGGAATTGTCAATCTCCACTGAACAAAAGGTTTTGTGAACTTGAAATCTCCCACTTCATGACATCACAAGGTGATTTTGGAGATGTAGACAGACTAATAATAAAGGGTTACTCAAACATGTGTGAATGAAACAAAACACATCTCCAGGTATGTTTTTGATGAGGAAACAACATAACATGGCTTAAAGCTCACAAGAGTCATTTTCTTGTAATATAGGGTCTTTTAATTGAACAAATCAGCTTTACATGCATCACTTCTAAAAATCCTTTCTTCCCCCTCTGGGTCTGATGGGAATTAATGTTCACAAGTCTGCAATATTACACAAAATACTTCAGGTTTTTATCCATTCAACAGTTTTGCTTCTGCCAACTGTCTTAGTTCAATACAGTTCCCACCAGCTCTGCCCTCACCAGAAGAGAAAATGAGAGAGAAATCTCCACTCCGCCTCTGAAATTTTATCGAAGAAATGCACAAGTCCTGACCTTTCTCTCTAATAATGTAGTACAATCTGGCTGATAGTGTGGCAGTATGTGAATGGGAATTGAAATGAAGATGATACTGGCAAGGAGCAAAAGACAAGCACATGAAGAAGGGAATGGCTTTCTCAGACTGTGAGTTCAACTAAATATAAAAATGTATTCAGAAGAAGAATACAACTCCTTCTCTGATGAAGGTGTATGGAGTTAAAAACAGCATTTCCTGTATTATAACATGACATCAGTGTTTTCAGTTTGAGAGAAAAACTGAGGGTTTGTGTGTTAAACATGTGAATGAAACAAAACACAATTCCAGGTATGTTTTTGATGAGGAAACATAATAACATAGAACAATCAATAGCTTTATAAGGGCCCTTTAACACAGCATAAGAAAAGAAAATACGTACACAAGCCTTTAAAACTCAAATAGATCTGGATTGCTCTGTCGCACCTTAACTAAAAGCTACCATACTAACATAACAGTTAATCAATAGAGGTTTTAAAATGTTAAATTACAGGGATTAGCTGGCCAGTAGTTAAAGAAGTGCTTCGACAGCTCTTTTGTTTACATTGTTTATATTGTATTGTGGATTTTATCAATAAAGTTTCATTTAATCAGCATCTCTATAGAGGGAAGAAAGCTGAGGAGGTGAAGCACAAAAAAAGGTGGTGTATCTACAAATAACCAAGTGGGTGCATGGTCATGTTATAACCAGAAGTTTGGTGGTTAAAGGTGAAGTGTGTAACTTTACTGGTAGAGGGTCCATCACTTGTTTGTATCCATGGAGATGTTATTGCTTTGGGCTGTAATATTCTACTACAGTATGGCGATAAACATACATATGCTCCTGAAGGGTGGGTCAAATGCAGAGAAATAATTTCCCTATGGGGATGAATAAAGCATGTCTTCTTCTTCTTCTTCTTCTTCTGTATCTCCATGGGGACATCATCCGACCAAGTTACAGAGCAGATCAGTAACAGTAACAGTAAAAACGTATGTTTTCAATGTATTCAAAGACCCGCAATAAAATAAATACTAGATTAATGTTTTATGAATAACATTCCAGGCAATGCAATATCATCTCCATGGAGACAAGCCAGAGGAAAACCAGAAAAGTTACATTAAAGGTCCCATGGCATGAAATTTTCACTTTCTGAGGTTTTTGAACGTTAATGTGAGCTCCCCTACCCTGTTTAGCCCCCCCCACCCCATGGTTAAAAGTTGTGAAATGTCTAAACTGAGCATTTGCGATCCTTTTCTGCGTTACAAAAAATCGGAGCTCAAACGGGCGAGTTTGAACAAGGCACCTTATTGACGTCAGATCGAAAAAAGAAATGCAAATGCAGTTCCACCCCCGTCTGTCTGTACTCAGCGTCTCTGTAAATCACGCCCAGAGAGTTTGGACTGTGAATGCGCTAGGCAATGCGAAATGCGTTTTTTTATTTGCCTGGAGGCACGTCCGAGTGTTTCTAGGCTCGGAAGTCCTTTATCTGAGCCTCTGGACCTTTGAACAGCAGTGGTTTAATTTTATTTTCTGTGGAAATGTGTTTATTTTTCAATGGAACGCTTCAAATCTCTCCCCCCGTGCAAAAACACGGAAATGGATCAGCTGAGAGCTGACAGCAGGAGAGCGGAGAGTTTGGCCACGCCCCCCACCCTCTACTATAGGCCAGCTCTTTTCTCCTCATTTGCATTCAAGCAACAACGCCCAGAATAAAGTGTTTGAGAGAGATATTTATGACTCTTTCTCATCTTATCTCTGTTTCTCATGCACTGAGTGTTGATTTTGAAGAAGGATTCATTTACAGTATTAGGGAACCATTAAGAAGCCATATAAAAGCATCAAGAAGTACCATGTCATGGGATCTTTAAATTCCCATTCTGACTAACGCACACTGTTGCTGTATTCTTGGGCAAGACACTTAACTTGAATTTTATATGTGTGAGTGATTTGACGAGATTGGCAGCTCTTAGCAGCTGGGACTACAGTATAAACTTGATTCTCCAACAAAGTGAAAAGAAGAAGAATGATATCTTATTACAACACAGAGCAGAGCTTAAAAAAGTTGATTTCGCATAATATAACCCTTTAAAACATGTGGGAATTAGAGAAAGCAAGATGGCTGCTGGCGTAACAGACTCACAGGGGGACCGAAAGAAGAAGGGCTCTGTCTGTCAGAGAGATGTGAGTGACAGACGGAGACAGAAGTGAAATAAGAGGAAGAGCTTCAAGCAGTGCCGTCCTGCCAGATGGATGGAGACGTGCGGAGGGACTTAAAAGCTGAAAGTGAAGCAAAAAAATGAGGGTGAACCAAGCAGACTAAATCCAGCCCCCTCTCACTGTGACAACCCGTGTGATATTTCCACCAGACAGCCTTTTGAAGAAGATCGCTGACAAAATAGAGATTTCAGAGACAGTTGTTTGTTCTTATATGAGTGGATGTGATGGGGGTTATAAGTATTTAAAGTGGGACTAAACACCTAAACTCCACCCATAGGCATAGTTCAGACAGAGCTGTTAAACTGGGAAGTGCCTGGAGGACTGAAGAGGGAGGAGGGGCAGGGTCTGGGTGTAACAAGAGAAGACTGATAAAACTGCAATAATCCATCCATCCATCCAATTTCTTCTGCTTATCCAGGGCCAGGTCGTGGGGGCAGCTGTCTATGTAGATTTCCTTCACCCCCCGACACTTCCTCCAGCCCAGGCCACCCGAGAGATATAGTTCCTCCTGGGTCTTCCCTGTGGCCTCCTTCTGATGGGACATGGTAAAGCACTGCTTCCCCCTCCCGAGGTGTAGAAAGGTTTGCCAGAATTTCTTTGAGGCCAACCAATAGTCCTCCTCCATGACCTCCCCGAACCCCAGGTTTTTGCTTCTGTGACTGCACAGGCTGCAGAACGATTGGCCTGTCGGTACCTGTCAACTGCCTTAGGAGTCCCATGAGCCATCGAGACTCAATAGGACTCCTTCTTCAGCCTAACGGCATCCTTTACCACTGGGTTTGGGGATTGCTGCCCAGGAACCAAAAAACAGCAATAATAAAGGCATCAAACTCCACCCATGCAGTTTCTAATTTGGTGTAATCATAGGCTACGTCCACACGACAACGCTCCTGGATTATTTTTTTTTATGCGGGTTGGAAAAAATACGTGTCCACACATGTGTCGGATCAGTAAATATTTGCATCCAGGCGAAAACGGAGCGCTGAGTGAAAACGATGTAATACATACGCCACACCGATATGTGGCGCTGTAAACAGGAAACAGCCAGAGCCACCAGAAACGCAATACTACATACAGCGCATGCGCATAAAGTCCTTTCTCTTCCGTGAACAAGCAAACGCAGCAAGACAGTAACGATGGCCATCGCACGCACAAAAGCCGACTCTCTCGTTTGGACCGATGATGAAGTAGAGTTACTACTGCGGGTTACGCTGGATTACAAAACACAACAGTATCAGCATAACGTCGACTGGGAGTCCTGCCCAAGGAAATACTCGGACATTATGTTGGCTTTTCGACGAGAATATACAACCGGGGACACGGCTGCAGGGAAGGATTTACCTCACAACCACCATACCATCACCAAAGGGCAGCTATATAGTTGTGTGAATTTGTGTAAAGAAAACAGAAATGCTTTTATATATTTTTGTGTGTGATACTGCATGTGTCTGTTTGTAAAAGGTAAATTTTCATTCAATAAAAAAGACAAGAAATGGTTGCTGTTTTTCTGTATTTACAGTACACAACACACTCAAATTGGTATGGGCTCCTCATTGTCCACTGGGATCTTTCCAGTTTTAAAATACGCATTTAGCTTTGAATTGGCAAATACTCGTGCGTCGTGCATGCGTACTGCCAGGCCACTTCACAATTACGTCCATAAACCGATACCTGTAGTCACATACTGCTTGTATGTTTAGGGAATGTTTGCTCTTTCTGTTGATGTAGTCCGTGGCGTTGGAGGATGGCTGCTTTATTTCAACGTGGGTCCCGTCGATCGCTCCCAAACATTGTGGCATGCCATGCACACGATGGAAGCCCAAAACAAGCTCCTCTACCTCGGGTTCCGTGAAAGGCAGCTTGATGTATTTCGGGCCGAGTTGAAGAGCATCGCGACGTCATCGTTTTCCCAAAAGCCGCGTTTTGCTCGCCCACACGACAACGCGACCCCCCAGCGTTCTCAGATTTCTCCACTCTGGAACCTGGTTTCAAAAAACACCATTTTCGGCTCCCCCAAACGCCGGCGCCGTGTGGACGAAAGCCAAAAACGAATACAAACTTTTCCGTCTCCACCAAAAAACATTGTTGTGTGGACGGGCCCTTAGAAGAAGAGTGTAAGGTCATAGGGCTCTTGAAATGGAAAAATTAGATGTAGCACACACTTCACAAAAATTGCAAAAAATAATATTAATGAAAAAATAAAAAAAGTTCAGCAAAAGGAGATGGTGCTATTAAAAGTTTACAGTGTGTCGGTGGATTCAGTGTTTGGTCCCCTCACAGTAATCTCACACAGACCACAGTTGTCATGCTGAGGTTGTATTTTCACAGAATATGAGCAAGTCCAACTACCCCTCACTCCTACATTCATTTATTAAATTTGACATTCATTTGTCAAATCCTCCTGTGGACCCACCACCCGTGGGGGGATCCATGGGGGCTGGTGTGCTGTGATCTGGGCAGCAGACCTGGACCAGTGCCCCCTTGACCCGAAGTACAGAGAAAGTGGAACAAAATGGGAAACAAAAAAAATTAGAAAAAAAACCAACATTCATTTGTCATGAATGTCATTTGTCATGTCATGTCACGAATTTCTAGTTCATCTAAAAGTGAAAAGGAAAAAAAAGTTCACTGCACCAAAGGAAGCAACAAAGTGAACTTTATAGTGTCTTTCTCAGTAGCTAGATTCTTGTAAGAAATCTGTCTTGTCCTGCTGGAGGCAAGACTATTTCCTCCACCCTGCAGTGGACCAGACCCGTCTGTGAATGAGGTTATGTGCATGTTAAGTCTAACCAAATTTTATTCTGTTTGTCAAATAAACTCACAAAGGTGTTCCAGACGATCACGGAACACATTTTCCTGAGTGAAATTGTAACTGTCACTTACACTCATATGCAAAAAGAAGCAAAAAAAGTCATTGGGATCACAGAGAAAAAATCACCAAAATACAGAGCTATTTCAATCGAAACATCTGTTTTAAATGAGGCAACAGCATTGAACATTTGAAATAAGCTCAAGAAGTCTGTTTGGAGTAATATATCCCAAATGTCAAAGTGATGGGGATGGATAGAAACAAAATGTCAACACTATAGTTCTGCTGCTAAGTCTAACAAATACTCCAGAGTTCAATGGATGAAGTAAAGAGTCTGATCAAAGAGCTTGGTAGAAATATTTAGACAGTTGTCATAAAAATTAATTGGGACAAGACTGAAAATGAGCCTTGCCTGGTTGAATAAAACAGCAAGCGTGAACAGTCCAAGTGTATGCCAAAGACTAAATGTTAGTAACAGGGGAGGTGGTGAGGAGGCAGCAGCTCACATGAATAAAATATGGCCCTGTGCATCTTGAGCCAGTGAGATTGGGAGTGTGCAGTACATCGGGTAGACTAATAAGAGACAAAGAAACTCAAATGGACGGTGAGAAGAACGCCCAAACCAGACTGGCATATGGGTGGATTCACATGAAGAAGCTATCATTTACTCAGCATGAGGAGAGGGCCCAGAGAGAGGTGACTGAGATGCAACACATAATTATTATTTTTGAATATTATGGAGAAAAAAACAAACAAACTCATGTAACCAAGCCCTGGGGCCTAAACATGACCGTCCATTCAAGTCAATGGGCCGAGCTCAATGGTGCATGCATCTAGATTAGCCGTTAGTAGCTAGGTACTTCTGGTACCACGTGACCAGTCTGACCAGAGCAGCACTAGAGCCAAAACTAACGTTTAAAACAAAAATTGCCGCAAAATCCAACCTTTTTTAAAGCTATAATTATGTGCCCTGTCTGGGTCGCAGGGGCAACAGTTCAAACAGATGCTGCCCAGATCCCAATGCACCAGCCCCCATGGATCCTCCTGCGGGTGGTGGGTTTAACTGCCTAGCCATTTTTATTCCATTTTAAGAGAGAGAAGGATCAAGTTAATACATACAATTTGAACCCACCCACACTGACAACTACCCTCAAACCATTCTTGGTAATATGCTGTGCTGAAAAAAGATAAGATTTTGTGAAACCTCAATTACACAATTGGAAAGACAAGCAAAACTTCTAGTGGGAGAGAAGAGCGCGGCTCTAAAACACTTAAAATAAATAAAGATCGTGGACGAGGAGGAGAACAAAGAAGTTACGAGTGAACCCTTGATTATATTTACACACTGCACCAAAGCATTGTGCTGCAATCTCCAGTAATTACACAAAACTCATTTAAGGAGCCTCCATTTGTGCCATGATCTGCATTCAGAGTGGAAAATGGGATGGCGAGAAAGAGAGAAGTAATGAAAATACTGGGAGAGGGCCACCATTATGTTGATCAAAGGCGACAAACAGCCCAAACCAGGGTTATGAATACAATTTAGAGAGGGAGGAAAGGGTTTGGGGGACATAAATAGGAATTTACTTTACTGAAACTGGCAGGAAAATGAGCTGGAGAAATGGGGCCAGTGTATCAGTGCAGATAAGGGTGAGTGGAGGCAAAAGGGTTTCACAAAATCACAAAATCTGAACACTGATTGACTATTTGAGAGCAAGCTGTAAATTCAAAAGTCCCCTTTTATAATTTTCATAGATATTACCAATCAATCAATCAAACTTTATTTATAGAGTACTTTTCATACAAAAAATGCAACACAAAGTGCTTTACAGTGATTAAAAACAGCCCACATTTCCTACCGCCCACCGCCCACCTAACCAGCCTCCCACAGCTGCCTGACACCACACAACCAAACAACCCAAACAGTAACACACACACGTACGCACGCACACACACACACACACACACACACACACACACACAAGCACACACGCACACACACACACACACGCACACACACACGCACACACACACACACACACACACGCACACATACACACATACAGACACACACACTAACATGCTTCCCTATCTGAAAAAGCAGTTCTAAAGCTGTGCACATCCCCCAAAATGCCATCCATCCATTTTCTTCCACTTATCCAGGTTTGGGTTGCGGGGGCAACAGTCTAAGCAGATCTGCCACCCAGATCTCACTGCAAAAGCCCCTATGGATCCTCCTGCAGGTGGTAGGTCCATGGGAGGATGGCCCCACTTTGCTCCTTCGGGTTGTGCCCGGCCGGGCCACCAGACGCTCGCCATCAAGCACCAACCTCAGGCCTGGCTCCAGGATGGGTCCCCGGTAACGCCAATCCGGACGACGTAACTGGCCTTGCTGTGTTTCTTATCATAGGTGCTTCTGAACCGGTCTTAATCTGACTCATCCCTCAGGACCTGTTTGCCTTGGGTGATCCTACCAGAGGCATGAAGCCCCCGACAACATAGCTCTGGGGATCATTCAGGCCTCAAACCCCTCCACCAAATTAAGGAGGTGGTTCAAGGAGGGGCATGCATTTTTTTCCCTCAAAATGCATGCATGTAAATACTAATAACAGCCAAAGGTCTGTGAGACCTACACGAAGTTAAAGTCAGAGAGAAGGCCCCTATTACACTATTTTCTGATTGACGTTAGAATGTTTCCTCATCACAAAACATACCTGGAATTGTGTTCTTCTCTCAAACAGAAAACACTCTGTTCCACCTTGTGATGTGATGTGGTAATACAGGAAGTGCTCCACTGTGTTTTTAAACTCCATACACCTTTACTTGAATCATTTGAATCATTTCAGCAGTGGAATTGCCTATCGCTACTGGACTACTAAAGGTAAAAGGAGCTGTTAACTTGAAAACTACTACTACATGACATCACAAGGTGAAACAGAGCATTTTTAAGCTTTCGAGATGTAGACTAACAATAAAAGAATACTCAAACATGTGGGAATGAAACAAACCACAACAGGTATGTTTTTGAGGAGGTAACTGTCATTTATTCTGTATTTATACAGTGTCTTTGAATAAAATGGACAAGGTTTATACAATCTTCCACTGCCATTTGGAGTAGTACTTGATCCAATTTGTGTGTTCAGTATCTTATTTCATTCTAAGCAGACTTTCCTATGGTTTTTACTTTCTATCTGATATGCATCATTTTTCTCCCAATGCAGTTATTCCAAGTCTCTGTTCCAAAACCTAACCTAAAGCCACAACTTATAATAACAATAATTCAAGTTAAAGGAAAAGTAACGTTTTTTACAATTTGAGCCTTATTTCGGTAATAAAACAAGTTGTTTTACTCACCCATATCACTTTGGTGTCATATGGAGCATTTCCGGAGATGTTTTAGATTAGCGTTAGGCTAACGCCGTTAGCCTAGCGTGACTTATAGCCATAGCTCGGGGCATTCCCCGAGCATGTAATATGCCCCGTGCGGGCTCCAAAGAACACAAACTTTAGCACTTTTCAAATCATAGAAGCTCGATGTCTTTAGTCTACGATGTCGTTTGAATCAAAAGTGGCCTGTAATCCGAGATTTATCCATAGTTTACAGCTTTGCGTTCCATGTTTGGGTTCCGGGAGCTGAGAGCACACTCCGCGCATGCACACTGGCGCCCTCATCTACTCGAAACTATGGCTAAATCTCGGATTACAGGCCACTTTTGACCACACAAAATCGTAGACTAAAGACATCGAGCTTCTATGATTTGAAAAGTGCTAAAGTTTGTGTTATTTGGAGCCCGCACGGGGCATATTACATGCTCGGGGAATGCCCCGAGCTATGGCTATAAGTCGCGCTAGGCTAACGGCGTTAGCCTAACGCTAATCTAAAACATCTCCGGAAGTGCTCCATATGACACCAAAGTGCTATGGGTGAGTAAAACAACTTGTTTTATTACCGAAATAAGGCTCAAATTGTAAAAAACGTTACTTTTCCTTTAACCCGTTTGAGAAAATAAGCATTTACTAACATTGCAGCAAGGCAAAGTGGTTGTTTGGGATAACTTTTGGGGAAAAAAATAGTCATCTTATACATCTATGAGCATGTTTATGGTTCGTCCTACCTATTGCATGGAGTACAGTGTGATTCCCATTACTGACATTGCACACTGCCAGTGACCATGCATGATGGTAGTGATTGGAGAATTTTGAAAGAAAATTTGAGCATATATATCTTGTTGTTGTGCAAATGCAATTCTGCCTGTGTACATTTCAGTCTGATTGCTTTGTTGTCTGCAAACTCTACTCACCATTCGATTTTTCTTATCTCAAATTGTATTCAAAGTACAATTCCTTTTGGAGGAAATAGCTTTTTGTGGAGGCTCACTGGGCAACACTGAGAAAATATATGACAAGGCCCAATATGTATGAAAATGTTAAAGCCACTGTGTGTTTAGCTTGTCTTGAATGATTTAGTTTGTACGCTGTAGCTCCATTATTCATGATACACATTTGAAACACAGACAAGGTGACACTGGCGCCTCTGGATTGGACTCAGTGCCAAGAAGCTGCTACTTACAACCTGCTGATATTGGAAAGCCGCAGGTAGTAAGTAGAAGATGTTAGTGTGTGTGTCATAGAGAATGTAACAGGATCACACTCTCTATGATTGTAGGGTTTTGACTGACGAGCGCTGCTTAAGAACTGAAGACATGCATTTGATAGAAAACAAAACAAATGCCTTACAATTTGAAACATATGATTTATTACAGACTAGTGTTTTGCGTTGGGTAAATTGCATTGTCAAGTGCATATATATTTCCACTCTGCATATTCTTTTTGCACATATGAAAACTAAAAGCGCACTGGAATGACTGTATCTTTCAAGAAACCTACAGCACTTGACACTTCTTCAGTAGCAGGTCACAGCTGCCCTGGAGTAGACTGACAACAGAATGCAGCATTGGGCACTTGAGCTATAAACATTCACTTTTATACTTTGGCAAGGTGTTTGAAGGGCGTTGCTGAAGTACACAACTTAAAGGAAAAGTAACATTTTTTTTACAATCTAAGCCTTCTTTCGGCAATAAAACAATTAGTTTTACTCACCCATAGCACTTTGGTGTCATTTGGAGGAGTTTCGTAGAAGCAGTGGCGATTCTACATTGAATTACTCCCTGGGCGAGACCATATTTACCACTAGCAGCCATGTTTAATTATCACTATAGAGTGGTTATCATTATCACAACTTTAAAAAAATATAAGTTATCATAACTTAAATAATAAAAAATAAATAAATAAATTCTACACATAAAAGTGGCAAAAATATATAAATAGAACCATCGGCTGCTCAATTATGGAAAAAATCATAATCACGATTATCTCAATATTGTCAATATTGAAATCACGATTATTCAAACGATTTTTTCGAAATCGCCTACCAACACACACACTCACACACACACACACACACACACACACACAGTGGGCTACTCTCCCCTTAAACATTTATTCTTCTTCTGTCTTATTCTACAGATTGCACAGGCACACACACACAAAGTTATCACACACAGCTATTCCTCACTTTCCTCACACAGATTTCTGCTCAGTATAATATAATATAATAAATATAACATAATACAACATATATAATTAATATAATTAATACAATATAATATAATAGCGCTAAAATAGAATAGTGATATGGCAAACACATTTCATGACATGACTTACCAAAAGCAAAGATGAGATACTGTCCAGCAAATCCGAAAGAGCTCCCAGAGGAAGTGTTGTCCAGGATAAGTAATTCACGTCGCCTCTATTGAAAATGCAGATCGTGTATCTCTACAAAGTCCCATGTAAAGTGTGTCTTTGTACGTTGTGTTCATAGTAAATACCACGGAGGGTGAACGATCGATTTAAAAGTGATTAAATGTTGCGTTATACTAACTTCGTTTACTATTGTCTTCTGTAGTTTCCGTGTTCCCGATGAAACAAACTTTAGCACTTTTCAAATCACAGAAGATCGCTGTGTCAGCGTAGACTTTTAGTGGATTCCATAACGGCCTGAAGCCCGATATCGCAACAGAAAAGTAAAGTTCAGAGCGGTGTTAGCTTCTTTCGGACTAGCCGTTGTTTATAAACAGCTGAGTTCACGCATGCGCACTGTCCTCTCTGATGACGTCATCAAATGAAACTATAGCTGGATATCGGGTTTCAGGCTGTTTTGGAATCCACTAAAAGTCTACCCTGACACAGCGATCTTCTGTGATTTGAAAAGTGCTAAAGTTTGTGTTATTTGGAGACCGCAAAGTAATGCCCCGAGCACTCACGCTAACGGATACGGGATCATTAGTAGAACAGAACGGCTCAACATAAGTTCTGCGATACTGCTCCAATTGACACCAAACTGCTATGGGTGAGTAAAACTACTTGTTTTATTGCCGAAAGAAGGCTCAGATTGTAAAAAAAAACTTTACTTTTCCTTTAAGTATGCCCTGGTGTTAGCTGGCATTGAACCACTGACCTTTGACTCACTGCCGGCCTCTTGGAAGAGGGACTATGATAACTTAATCCACAAAATTTCACAAATACACACAAACTTTAAAATAAATTTCCTATTTATTTTTTTATTTTTTTAGGGTCAGCTTCAGAAACGTCCCAAAAAGTGACCATTAAGGGGCAAATTGTACTTAATTTTAGTAACTAGACACAGTAGAAGTAAAATTGATAAAATAGTATGTGAAATATTACATGAACATTTTCTCAGGATTGTATTAATTAGCAGGGTAGAAGACAGGGGCATACAAAGGGGTCTGTTGTCCCCTTTGGGCCCCATGATTTTAGGGGCCCAGAATTAGACCCTCTTCCTATTAATTTATATTTGAGGGGGGCCCATGTAAGGTTTCTTGCCCCACACCCCCACATTTCTGTTGACAGGCTTGCTATTTACTTTGGATTTGCAACGTTTATAGACCATTTCAGACTTTTTTCTTTTTCTCATCTCACATTTAATATTGTGTAAAAAAGTAATACTTCTTGGCACGTGCTGTTCCAGTCCAAGGTCAGTTTGCTCAGTCTGTACATATCTCTCTCTCTGTTCCATCTCCTGCTCTCTGCTCAAGGTCACTTAGCCAGCCATAGCTTCAATACTATATGCCTATAATTCTCACTGTTGCCAAATAACTACATATGCAGCGACTCCAGCTCTTCTCCTTTTTCTTCTGTGGAAACCCAAAAGTTCATTTTCCCTTTTCCGTTTCCAATCTCGCCTCCTTCTGATTGTGTCTGATTGTGCACTTTTTGTCTCCTCTACTCGATAAGTCTTCCTAAAGTCATTATGTCTAAAAAGCTTTTCCTTGCCAGCTGTCTTTTTTGTATTTTGTCTTCTGATATATTTCTCTTGTAACTTTTAACACACCCACTGACTTCCTTATAGTCGTATCCTCTTGTCTCGTTTATAGTCGTATCCTCTCGTCTCAAGCCAGGGTCGAGTCTGGGAGGAACACATTGAAGCATCAATTCCATCCAAAGATCTCCAAAATCTCAAAAAAGGCTGGATGCCTGTCTTGCCAAGGTTAATGTGGTTCATAATTTCAGTTGAAACTGGATCAAAAAGATAAAATATCCTTAAATTTAAAGGTACATGGCCTCTACTTTGACTATGTTTAAATCCAGGCTCAAAACAGTTCTGTTTAGCTGCACATATGACTCAGAGGTTTTTATTATGCACTCATGTCAATTTTATGATGATTTTTTTATGTTTTGATTTGTTTGTATTGTGATTTTAATCTCTTCCTTATTCTGTAAAGCACTTCAAATTTCTTTGTGTACGAATTGTGCAGTACAAATAAATGTGCCTTGATTTGACATCATTTTGATCCATTTAAGGTTTGGTAGATCAGTTGTATTTTGTACTTTTGAAATTCTTATGTTTGAACATTACATTAGTAATATAAGTTTACTCTAGCTCAGGATCTGGAGATAGGCGCTCACTTCTCCTTACAGGTTGGCCAGTGTCATTGAAAAGTCAAATGCAGGATGCAAACCCTAACCTTAGTAAAGGTGCTCTGTGTAACTTTTGTGGTGGAGGGTCTGCCATCTGCTTGTCCCCATGATGATGCTATTGTTTTGCCTGTGATGTTCCACAGTATGGCATTAAAGGTCCCATGGCATGAAATTTTCACTTTCTGAGGTTTTTGAACGTTAATGTGAGCTCCCCTACCCTGTTTAGCCCCCCCCCCCATGGTTAAAAGTTGCGAAATGTCTAAACTGAGCATTTGCGATCCTTTTCTGCGTTACAAAAAATCGGAGCTCAAACGGGCGATTTTGAACAAGGCACCTTATTGACGTCAGATCGAAAAAAGAAATGCAAATGCAGTTCCACCCCCGTCTGACTGTACTCAGCGTCTCTGTAAATCACGCCCAGAGAGTTTGGACTGCGAAATGCGAAATGCGTTTTTTTATTTGCCTGGAGGCACGTCCGAGTGTTTCTAGGCTCGGAAGTCCTTTATCTGAGCCTCTGGACCTTTGAGCAGTGGTTTAATTTTATTTTCTGTGGAAATTTGTTTATTTTTCAATGGAACGCTTCAAATCTCTCCCCCCCGTGCAAAAACACGGAAATGGATCAGCTGAGAGCTCAGAGCCGAGAGCGGAGAGTTTGGCCACGCCCCCACCCTCTACTATAGGCCAGCTCTTTTCTCCTCATTTGCATTCAAGCAACAACGCCCATTGTGGAGTGTTCAGAGAGAGAAAAATTACTCTTTCTCATCTTATCTCTGTTTCTCATGCACTGAGTGTTGATTTTGAAGAAGGATTCATTTACAGTATTAGGGAACCATTAAGGAGCCATATAAAAGCATCAAGAAGTACCATGTCATGGGATCTTTAAACAAATATATCTTGCATTTATATTTATATCTTGCAATTATAATTTTATTTCTCAAAACTACCACAAAAATATGCTTTGTTACTGTGAACGGGCCTTCTTCTCTACAGATCTGACCTGTAACTTATCCTGGTGATGTGTCTGTGATGGCGATAGTTAAATTAAATGCCATACTGTAGAACATTCCAGGAAAAAAACTATAACATCTGCATGGAGTCAAGCATGTAGTGGACCTCTACTAGAAAAGTTACACAGGGCACTTTTAACTTAAGTGTACTTATCTTGGTCAAAATATTGCTTCTGTATCATTGATACAAGTAATCTATTTTTACATCTGCACATACTGTACATCTCGAGACAGGTCACTAACTACTCAAGATCAATATACAGCACCTTAAGGAAGCAGAAGGTAGGAGTCAACACTAAAACACAGCAGCATACAAGAAAATAGCAGGAGTAAATGGAGTAAAAGAGGAAGACACGAAAGTACTGGTGCTTTGGAAGCCACTTTGGGATGAATTAGCTGAGTAAATCAGCCCAATGCCTGCATGTGTCCTCTGCTGCTCGCCAACAGAATGGTCTCAGTGCTCACAGATGGCTTTGTGGACATTAGTGTGAATGTAAATATGTTTCACACTGACAAGGAGCTCCCTCACTCAGGATAATAGGACTCCATTATCCACTTGTTTATGGCACACTTTGAACACCATGTAATGGGAGTAGTACTGCAGAGATTAAAAAATTAAATTAGTTTGTATTTTAAAGTGCATTTTGTAACTTTAATGGGGGATTACTTTGCCTAGAATGCTCCACAGTGAGGCATTAAATTCACTTTTCTTCAATTACAGATGCTTTTCTTTAATTACAGATGTTTTATTGGTCAAATACCTTAGAAAACGTGCATTCTTACTGTGAGTGGGGTCATCTTTGCACAGATCTGATCTTAGACATTGGCCTGCTGGTGTCATGCTTGTGCATGGTCATTGATAAGTTTATTGCCATGCTGTGGAACAACCTAGGCAAAGTAATAAAATCTCCATGGAGACAAGCAGATTGCAGACCCTTCCCACTATTAAAAGTGCACTTTTAATAGCCTTTGGTGATGAAACCAAACAAAAGTGTGCAGTGTACTATTAACAATGTTTACATCATTAATTATGCACAAACTTTTACTTTGACTTTACATTTTACATTATACATATATAATACATATTGATTCTGGATTCAATGCATTTTACATGTGGAAATGCTTTCATTGTCCACAGCCCACACTCATGGTCTATAGACTCCCAATCTTCTACGATAGTATTTTCACACATTTTGATGTATCATGGATTGTGCCACTTACAAATACAAGGTGAGCAGTGTCAATGTAGCTTGAAGGGTTTCTTTTGCCTATCATTACTTTCTGTCGGTGCACAGTTGTTTAATAATGGGCCCATATGGAAGATTTGATGTGCTGGGGCAGTTTAATATTTATTTATGAAGATTTATAACACCAACAAAATGCAGCAAAATGTTTATTGCTGAAGAAAATATAGACGATGAACGATAATACTGAAGCTAATATAATTATAATTATATAATAATATGGTTGAAAAAACACAAAGAGCAATAAATAAATAGCAGAAATAAACCATTTATTCATTAGTTTGACTCTATAATGAGATATGTAAGTTATGTAAGTGTATTCGAGCCTTTACAGCTCAAATCACAGCATAGAAGAAAGAAAAGGTTCCCCATTAGTCCAAACAAAAAGTACCCACAAGAAACCCCCCAAAATGATTGCTACATCTAGCATATATTGAACAACAAGTGATGATTATAACGATTATCATTATTATGTTATTTTTATTAGAACATCAAGGATGGCAAAAGTATTTTGACAATGTCTTCATCAGGGTAAAAGCTCTTTTTTGTGAATGAACTCCGGGTGCTACTATTAAGGCAGTTGGTGACAATACTGGTGCAGTTCATACTTCTAAGTAACTGTAATTAAACAGCAATGTCACGCATGTAGTAATAGTAGTAGTAGTTTATTTTATCAATTCTTTATCTAAACAAGAGTACAGGCCTACACCAGGACAGTGAGCAGTATTCACCCTGACAGTTGCTAAAGTGAACTCACTGCATCACACCCAAAACTCTGATGACCATAATCACTCTGAACTGTCATCCACAAATAGCTTGTCAGTTGCCTATTCAACCCACACAGCTAGTGATTTCTTTCAGCCTCTTGTTTTTTTTTTTTTTTGTATTGATTACAATTGTACTCCACCTCCTCTTATTGTTGCATTTCCACACTAAACCATAGTGGATTTTACACATGATACCTCACCTTATGAAAGACCCTACAAATGAAAAATCCAAGTTACGAAACGCCTTCACGTTAAATTTTGGTCTCTAGATACGAAAGAAAATTCAAGTTACGAAACGCGAAATCTCCAATCCAATCCAACTTTATTTATAAAGCACTTTAAAAACAACAAATCTCAAAAATTCAATTAATGCGCGCTCAGATGCGCGCTCAGATGCACGCCCCGAAACGTAAATACACTTTATTAACACACACGGGGTTAGGTTCCAGAGGTGGCCTGGGGTGGGAGAGGTCCGTGAGGTAGGACAACTTTGTATTTTGCAATTGTTCTACATGTTTAGGGCTGTAAATGCCTCACCACACACATTCTACGCTTTTCTCAGACTGGAGTTGGGCTTTTCTCGCATTTCTCTCTTGTTTGAGCACTCGAACGTTCATAGATTTTCAATGGAATGTGTTAATAGTGAAGCATGGGGGGGGCACGGCTCAATATAGCGCCGAACGCGCGAGGGGAGCGGAGACACAGGATTACTATCGCAACAACACATCATCAGTATGGTAAAACTAACCGTCTCACGACGCTCTAAACCCAGCTCACGTTCCCTATTAGTGAGTGAACAATCCAACGCTTGGTGAATTCTGCTTCACAAGAGGAAGAGCCGACATCGAAGGATCAAAAAGCGACGTCGCTATGAACGCTTGGCCGCCACAAGCCAGTTATCCCTGGAGAGGTGCGCGACACAGTGCGAGGCCGTGCGTACACCGGGGCTGCAGGCGCGGGATGGAGCCGCGGCTCCCGGGCCGTGCCTCCCCCTCGGAGCCGCGTCCACGTGGGCCGAGCACGCGCGCGCGAGGCCAGCGGAGAGCCGCGGGGTGATTTAACCCTGGTCTGGTCCCGGTTTGGTCCGGGTCTGGACCTGGTCCAGTCCTGGTTTAGTCCAGGTCGTGTCCAGGTTTAGACCTGGTTTAGACCTGTTCTAGACCTGGTTTAGTTCTGGTCTAGACCTGGTTTATTCCACTTTTAGTCCTGGTCTAGTCTCTTAGCCAATCAGGACGCAGAACACACAGTATAGTTACACTATAAAAAAAAAAAAACTTGAAACGGAAAGAACGGAGCCTCGGAACGAATCAGGCCTTTTCCATTGAAATATACTCAACAAAAATATACACGCAACACTTTTGTTTTTGCTCTTCGCACTTTGCACAGCCATTGAAGAGGAGTGGACCAACATTCCACATGTTGCACTGCATGAGGCAAATGGTGGTCACACCAGATACTGACTGGTTCTGAGTCCCCAGACCCCCAATAAAGCAAAAAAAAAAAAAAAAATGCACATTTCGGGGTGGCCTTTTATTGTGGGCAGTCTGGGGCGCACCTGTGCACTGGTCATGATGTCGGATCGGCATCTTGATGTGGCGCACCTGTGAGGTGGGGTGGATTGTCTCGGCGGGGCAGAGGTGCTCGCTGTCACACATTTGGACAGATTTGTGAACAATGTTTGAGAGAAATGGTAGTGTTGCGTATCTGGAGTGAATTTTGGATCTTTGGGTCCATCTCAGGAAAAATGGGAGCAAAAACAAAAGTGTTGCGTTTATATTTTTGTTGAGTGTAGCTACTCAACTTACGAAAAATTCACGTTACGAAACCACTTCTGGAACAAATTAATTTCGTAAGGTGAGGTACCACTGTATTGATTTCAGAATCTTAAAATAAGGTCAAAAGTCATGTATAGCCCAAATTGATTATTGATGAAACACTATTCTTTATGAAAAGTCAAACCTGGGCATTTTTGTTAGACATTGTTATTATAGCTTCATTATGTTATTACCTTGTGTATTGCATGTGTTACTGAGTGAAAAAGTACATTTCTTTCCACATTCCACATTTCTTTTCCCTACTTTGAGGGAAAAATATGTATGTACAAGCCTTGATATCTGAGGAAGAAATGTATTTACCATCAATACAACACTCAAAATACTGTAGCAGTATTGCCAAAGGAAGACAATCCGGGGAGCTACCTACGCCTCCAGAGGTTTAAATAGTCCTGGATTGGTGTCATATTGATAAGAATAAGGTCAAGTGAAAATCTGATCCATAAAACTGGTCACATGATCATCTGTGAACTGGAGACATTTGTCACAGTAAGAGACAAGAGGACACTGGACAAACTGCTCTCCATCATGGACACTCCTGCTCACCCACTGCACCAGACCATAGAGAGACAGAGGAGCTCATTCTCCAACAGGCTCCTACAGCTCCACTCAAACAGGGAGAGGTTACATCAGTATGTATTCATACCATACATACTGATGTAACCCTATGTCCTGTCAGTCATCATATCATCCTTGCACTGCACTCTTTTTCCTTACAACCTGTTGTATATACGTAGCTGATAATGTATATTTGTATTACCATATTTCTATATTTCCTTGTACATATACATCTATATATTTATGCCTTATTTGACACCATTCACTTTTTTATATTATATTATATTATATTATATTATATTATATTATATTATATTATATTATATTATATTATATTATATTATATTATATTATATTATATTGTGATGTGTGAGCTACTGTGTCCAAATAATTCTGTGGATAAATAGATTTTGTCTTGATTCTGGTAGAGAAGTTAGATGGATGACATTGGCCAGAGATAAATTAAACCGCATATAAGTCAAGAATGACAGAACTGGAAGTGTCATTGTTATGATAATACAGAGGATGGACAATTTAAAAACACACAAAAACACAACAATCTGTCATTTTATACAAGGTCAATCACTTTCAGAAAGATTTTGAATTTCAATTGTGTGTTTTCTTCTGCAGAAAAAGAAGACATTTGCAGATTTGTTATCCTGTCAATAACCTTGATTTCAAACTGCTAAAAACTACACTTACAATAACAATCCCCATTTCTTCTTCATTTACTAGTACTATATTTGCTGCCAATTTGCTGAGGTCTTTTGGTGTTGGTCCAAAGCGATAATGACCCCAGCTTCAAATCATTCGCTCATTCAGCCCATCTTTTCATTCATGCATCTGACACAAAGGCAAATTGTTATAGATCTGCAAAGAGTAATGGCCATAAGACAGGTCCACGGTCTGAGAAGTTGATCTCATTCTCTTTGTGTTCATTGTTTCCCTATAGCAAATGTCAATCTTTACTCCCTTATTTTAATTCAATGTCAAAGTAACCCCTAAGAAATCAATGGGAAGTACAAACACCACGCCATTAGGCAAAATAGAACTAGTCAACTACGCTTTAATATATTTTATTTTCAAATCTTACCAATCCGTTGCTTCGTTGACATGCTGGAAACTCTTGACCTTCTCTCAATGAAATGTGTTGTATAAATAAAGTGGATTCGATCTTCCTGATGATGTCTCCTGAATGGTTTCACTTCACAGGTGTACTTTGTCATGCCAAAAGTGCAAAAAAAAGTGATCAAATATTTCAAATTGGATATTTAAAAACCAAACAAAAAGAAGACATACTGTATGAATGGAAAAGTGTGAGCAAACAAACTGGTAATGTATATTGTATAAGCAGCTCTTGAGATCAAAATAAGACTTCGCACTGTTTGAATCTAATTATCATTTATAAAGCTTGTTGTTGTTAGGATTACCGTGATGGCAAAACTCTGCTCCGGATTCTAAAAGTTGCCAAAAAGTACTTAGAAATTCATCACAGTGAATAATTAGGATGCTAGAAATGCATAAGGTAAGTGAAAAACAGCTTTGGACTACTGCAAATAATTTTTATTCTCACCAAGAAAATGTTGTTTACCTAAAAAGTGTAAAGCCGATTTATATATTGTAAATTCTGTGCCATATTAATACATTTGTCTAATAGCAGACCATGTAAAAAGTCTGCAAGTTCATCTAAAGTCTTTGGTTTCTCTGTCTATATTCCTACGTTAAATCCATTGTCTCTATTTCAGGCTGAGTGAATTATAATAAGGATGCATATGGAGTGTGCAATCAAATATTCATCTCTTCATTATTTGGAGTCTTTGATCACACCTCTTCAAAGAACCTAAATTTTGGATCCACGCTGAAGAGATTCTAGCAGACAAAAAGACTGGCAGCTGCGACACTGTTCATGCATTCACATATGAATCTTTTAGTCCTTGTTACTTGTTAAAGGTCCAATATTACACAAAATTGACTCTTCTGAGCTTTAAACCATGTTAAAATGTTGTTACCTCCTCAAAAACCTCTGGAGTTGGGTAGCTGAGCAATCCTTTATTTTTAGGTGGTCCACATTTCCAAAGCTCAAAATGCTCTGTTCTACCTTGTGATGTCATGAAGCGGAAGTTTTCAAGTTTACAGTTACTTTTACCTTTAGTTCAGTAGAGATGGGCAATTCTAATTAAACAAAACACAACTCCAGGAATGTCTGTGATGATGAGACCACATTATAACATAGATCAGAAAATATTAAAGGTCCAGTGTGTAGGATTCGTGGCGCATAGGTGGATAGTGGCTATGGCACTTCCTGTTTTAGCTACGGCAAATCTAGAGGGTCACCCGGACGCGCCGTAGAGGACAGCTCACGTGCGCGCGCAGTACGCACCCGGCCGACAACAACGGTATTAATAAAACGCGGTCTCCCGTTCACTGTTTTTTTTTTTCTTTTCGCATGAAAACACACATTCCCGATCATGTACCATGACACTCTACACATCAAATGAAACCTTACAGTCTCCTCTTTTTGACTATGCAATTCATTTCCCTGCAAAACAATCACTCCCTGAGCACATGGGGCTTTTATACGGAAAAGCACAAAACGAGGTTAGCTTACCTTAGAATGCTTTGCACAGGTCAAACTCTGTATTTCACCATAAACTTGCTCTCAATTTGTCCGTAAGGATCCAACGAATAAAATCCAGTAAAACAATTTAGTCCAAAACACGTGTTAGATCCATTTCGACGTCTGATCCGGCAGCATGCTTGTGTTGTTTACCCAAAACCACGAGCCTTGCCGAAGGCGGAGCCCAAATGTCCTTCTGCGGCTCTTGTATTCAAAATGGCTGCCTCTGCATGGGGAAGATCCCCCTTTTATGTGACTATATCTAAGTCCAAAAGAATACTTTGATTTCATGATGGAAGTGAAAAGGCTTGGAAAACAATGTATTTTTGAATGGGTATCTTCAATTTCAGTAATTAACGGGTAAAAACCTTACACACTGTCCCTTTAAAGCATTATATGGGCCCTTTTTAAATACTGCCCATTTTAAAATTACATTTGGCCTCTGCATTTGACCCATCCATACACAGCCCATCAGGAGCAGAGGTCGAGTGCAGTGCAGTGTCTGGAGACCCTTCTCCATGTCCAGCCTGGAGCTTAGTGCAGTACATAGCTGGAGGATCGCCTGTGGATGTTTTGGCTTCATGGGGTGGAACTGCAGTGCTCGAAGGAATGAAGGAAAACCACTCAGACATGAAGAGAGCATTCAAACAGGTGTAGCAGCCATTTAGCCACAGAGAACTATTGTCACCATTATGGACACAGGGAGTACAGATTACATTTAAAGGGCCCGTATTACACTATATATGTTGTTTATTCATCAAAAACATACCTGGAGTTGTGTTTTGTTTCATTCACACATGCTTAACACAAACCCAGCATATTACAGGGAGTGCTCCACTGTGTTTTAAAATTCCACACACCTTCACTAGAATCATTTGGATCATTTCAGTCCTGGAATTGCCAATTTCTACTGAACAAAAGGTAAAAGGTAGCTGTTAACTTGTAAACTACTTCTTCATGCCATCACAAGGTGGAGCATTTTGAGCTTTGGAGATATAGATAGACTGAGACTTAAAATCTTTAATTGTAACAATGCATAAAAATACAAAAACATTGCTATATATTGGTGACACCCAGTAAAGAGTGATAGGACAGGGTGTAATGGGCATGACCTTGTAGTTAGGTGATGATTTGTTTCCTCTCCGGGATCACAATAGCCCACAAATACATCTGAGCACAAATCTGAAGCGGCCGCACTGAGAAAGAGCAATGAGATTCTCCCTCGTGAACTGGTTTCTGACACAATGACAGAGGAAGAGAGCAAATACCAACACTTTCTGGCACTCATTTTCACAATAGATAATAGCCATTCTCATTCAAATTAATATTCAGACTTGGTCTCTGGCCCTTCAGTTTTTATTGTATAGTCAATCTTTATGTTTGCAGTACACAGCTCTGTTAAGCAGACATTTTATAGACAGCCATAGTTATTGTTGGAAATATTTGGTTTCTTGGATTCTAGCTGTAAATAAACTACTGCTACTGCTGCTACTAACACTACAACCAGCACTACCACTCTTACCACTACTTCTACTACAATACCACTACTAGCACCACCACTACTACCACTATAACCACTACTACCGCTGCTACTACTACTATTGCTACTACTACGACTATTGTCACTACCAATGTTCCCCCTAATGTTTTATGTGTCTGAGCAAACACACTAACTCCCTGAGCGCTCCTTGGACCCCTGTGCGCGACATCCGACATGCACCCCCGGTACACGCTGTTGCGAAAGAGCTGCACGTGCTCCTCGCACACCGGTAGAAGTTTAATACGAGACACGTACTTTTGTTTCTGAATACGGGACGATTCCCCCGTATTCAGATGACCCTGCGGCTGAAAAAAAAAGCGGAACCCTTTCATCCCTGCGCTGCATAGGTTTTCTTGTGCGCTGAGAATATGCGAGCAGTGCGCAATTGCACAGGCGCGCAGCTTAGAGGGAACGTTGGTCACTACTACCACTACTTCTACCACTACCGCTGCTACCACCACTACTACTACTACTACTACACCCCTATTTCTACTACTGCCAGTGACTTGCCTGTTTGACAGTAAATCATTTAACTACTAGGTAAACAAGTGTGTGATGCTTGCCAAGAACTTTCTGGCAAAACAATTGCCTTTTTTTTTGTAACTTTCTCCATCTCCATGGAGAGTGGTAAGCCTCTTACCAGAAAAGTTGCATAGTGCATCTTTAAAAGTGCATTTACATAAATAAACAATTCACATCTTCTCCAGCCCAATCCATCACACTAAAATGAATTAATTTTACTACCACCATTTCAATAACTCTCATCCATATGTTACTACTACTACAACCAACACTACTACAAGGTCAGAAAGTTTACTGCCCACATCTATTGGTTTTCATGGTCCAATAATACTTCAGATTTTATGGAGAGAGAATTGCAAAACCTACCAAATATCGCACAATATTACATTCTAAAACGGCCGAAGAAAAACCCTGCTCTGATGCCTGCTTATGACTTCTCTCGTCCTTTTTTGCTTTTCACGAGTCCATACGCAGTCATGCATATATGTATGCAGCTCCACACCTGACAGAGAGAGACAGGAAATGAAAAGAGCAGGGAGAGGCAGGTACGTCCTCGGAGACTTAGATTAATGTGAGAATATTCTAATGAAGTGTCTGATAGTATTTAGGAGGAAATGAGCTAATGTTTTCCAGCCACTTAAAATTGTCAGAAGCAGAGGATGTCACAAAAAGAAATGGTGAATTAACCATCGAGGATGAGAGGTCCGTGTTGATATTAAGTCCATGCAAATCACCGTCTGTAATATGCACATGATAAACAAGGAGGGAGGAAAGCTGCTTGATATGGTGTGAAATTGAAGTGTGTGTGTGTGTGTGTGTGTGCGTGTGTGTGCGTGTGTGTGTGATAAGGATTAGATATATTTGCAGAAAAAAAATGGTATTGTATTAGTTAGTATTACACTCAACAAAAATATAAATGCAACACTTTTGTTTTTGCTCCCATTTTTCCTGAGATGGACCCAAAGATCCAAAATTCACTCTAGATACACAACACTACCATTTCTCTCAAACATTGTTCACAAATCTGTCCAAATGTGTGACAGCGAGCAGCTCTGCCCCGCCGAGACAATCTACCCCACCTCACAGGTGCGCCACATCAAGATGCCGATCCGACATCATGACCAGTGCACAGGTGCGCCCCAGACTGCCCACAATAAAAGGCCACCCCGAAATGTGCATTTTTTTGCTTTATTGGGTCAGATTGTCAGTTGTGGCCTGTGGAATGTTGGTCCACTCCTCTTCAAAGGCTGTTATGGACGAAGAACACAGGTGCATTTTATTGATGGCATTTTGAATGCACAGAGATACCGTGATGAGATCCTGAGGCCCATTGTTGTGCCATACATCCATGAACATCACCTCATGTTTCAGCAAGATAATGCACGGCCCCATGTTGCAAGGATCTGTACACAATTCTTGGAAGCTGAGAATGTCCCAGTTCTTGCATGGCCAGCATACTCACCGGACATGTCACCCATTGAGCATGTTTGGGATGTGCTTGACCGGCGTATACGACAGCGTGTACCAGCTCCACTAATATCCAGCAACTTCGCACAGCCATTGAAGAGGAGTGGACCAACATTCCACAGGCCACAACTGACAATCTGATAAACTCTATGCGAAGAAGATGTGTTGCACTGCATGAGGCAAATGGTGGTCACACCAGATACTGACTGGTTCTGAGTCCCCAGACCCCCAATAAAGCAAAAATCTTGATGTGGCGCACCTGTGAGGTGGGGTGGATTGTCTCGGCGGGGCAGAGGTGCTCGCTGTCACACATTTGGACAGATTTGTGAACAATGTTTGAGAGAAATGGTAGTGTTGTGTATCTGGAGTGAATTTTGGATCTTTGGGTCCATCTCAGGAAAAATGGGAGCAAAAACAAAAGTGTTGCATTTATATTTTTGTTGAGTATAGTTAGATGTGCCTAAATTAGTCAAATAAATGTGTATTCATCATTGTTTGGCATCTTCAGAGTCTTTGCTGGAATATGGAATTTGTTACAATTACTTTATTAATTAATATAAACTTGTTAAGGTTGATTTGTATTGTTGGAAAGAACTTGACAGAAGCATGAGGAGTGGGCAACATTTGAAAGTTAATTACTTCTTTTAATATAGTTTATTTAGAAAGGGCCCACATTATATTCTGGTCTATGTTATGATCTTGTTTCCTAATCTAATCCTCTCTCAAATAGGATACAGAGGAGGGACACTTTTGTCCTGAGGGCTGTTACTCACCTCAAAATGTCCTGACACTGGACTGGATGACCGTTACATTGAGACGGCTCAAATTGTGCTTAAATCGCACAGTTCTTCATGTGGTAATATAGAATATGCTCCACTGTATTTTTAAATTTCATACACCTTCACTAGAATCATTTAGATAACGTTTCTACATACTGGTAAATCGCTTTCCATCAACCCCAGTTTTTGAGCCTTACTGTTCGTATGCCAGTGCACACAAACTTTGTCTTGCTCAAGAATTGCAGTATAAAACAAAGACCAAAAATAACAACAATCAATCAGAGTGTTCCCATCTCTGCGCCAGAGATACTTGAATACACAAACTATAATCAAAATGGACACAAAAAGCAGTGAAAAGGTTAAATCTCACCATTGAATCGGACAGCCCTGATGTGGTTGAGCAGCTCTTTTCCGTCAATGTTGTTGGCCATACGTGGACACAGACCGGGGTAACCGTAACACAGCTCACGGTGCATCCGGTGCAGAGCATGGGCCATGGCGTACACCGCGTCCATCACAAACTGGACTTTTCCCTCCTGCTCGTAACTGGAATCACGACCAACCTTCTCCAGACCTGAGGGAGAAAGACAAAACAAAACATGGACTTCAGCACCAAAGGGTCAACAGCAACAGGTGTGACAGGTGTAAAAAAAAAAAAAAAATTAGAAATGTGCTTCATGTTCACCCTGATTAACTAAAATTCCTTTTTTCTTTTCTTTGTTTCATTATTCCAATATATTCCACTGCACAAAAAAGTGACCAGACTAAAAACTTTGTAATTGAGTTCTGTTTTCTGATATTTCACTGTATTTCTGTAAAACATATTTGATCAACTTGTTGTAATGTCAGGATTCCATTATACAAATGTACTGGTTATCCTCACAGTACAGGCCTGATAAAAAACAACAACAAAAACAGAAAAACTGAAAAAATAGAAAAGAAGTCAGAATGCTGAAGAATGTCATTGGCTCATTGAGCCAATGACAGATCATTCATGAGAGTCCATTCTCACCCCATCAGAGACCAAGAACAACATGTTCCCCCTTTACATCCTCTCAACCTGATAATGGCCTTTTCTTGTACAAGGAACAGAAGTGTTCTCCCATCTCGATACTCATTTTACCTCATTTTACCAGAGGAATGGCATACTATATTGTCAGTTCATTTAGCTTACAGACAATATTGATGTACAGAAAAGATATTTGTTATGTGACATAGACAACAAAATCAAACCAGAATTTGGAAATAACTGGGCGGCACAGTGCCTACATGGTTAGCATTTTCTCCTCACAGGAGGTTCCTAAGACAGCTCAAGATCTGGAAATGCATCGCCAGGCTACAGTGCCCACAGCTCATGTTCATGTCATATATATTGCGAAATGTTATGGCATATTTGCCTGGAAGAATCCATGACTCATCGCTGTACCAGCGGCGAGTCTGGTAACGCTTGGTCCAGAATGCGCTGCTGTTGCGCTTAGACAGACAGCTAAGTGAACCAATCAGAGAACAGTTAACGGACAGCGACGTGAACCAAGCCGGTAGGAAGCAATGCAAAAACATCTTTTTTGAAAAGAAAGGCCTCTAGAGCTGTCAGCTGCTGTGGTTTTAAGGAATCGATGTGTTTTAGGTCATTTAAGACCAATTTTACAGCTGAATGGAAGGGACGTTGCGGGCAAAGGCGGGTGCACTGACGTCACCATCTTTGAACGAATCAGAATCGCGGAGTCCGTTGTTAACCGGAGGAGCGAGGGTGGAGCGAGGGTGTCCAAATGGTATCGCGCTGTATAGGAAATACAGAGAGATATCATTTGGCTGGCCAGGTAAATGGCATATGTCATTCTGATAAAAATATCAACAATATCACCCAAATAGCATTTCATTCCAGGAATCAACGAATGAGTTGATTCCTGGAATGATATGATATTGTTAATATTGTTATAATCACAATGGAGTACTCCACTGTGCTATAGTGTGTATGTGCATTCATAATTAGCCAAAGCTATGAGAAAAACAAATTGTATTTTGGGGCCTGACCCTTTTGCATATCTTAAGCAGAGTACCAAATATTGTCTATTAGTAAGTGAAGATACTGTCTCTATTTTATCTCTCTGAATTATAAACACTAAAAGAGAAGAATTAATTAAGAACTCCCCGTGGCATTTTCCACATAAAACCTTACCTGGGCATTGTATGGGGCAGTGTGCCTGTGTTTCTCCCCTCAGTAACTGTCTCCTAGTAGTGTTTCCTCTGATCAGCACTGTGTAATTAATGACTGCAGCAGACTAAAGTTTAAGCTCTGGCATTGAAATATGAATTTGGATTTGCATTTGGCCTTGGGGTCTGTGTGAGCGCAGATACACAAACATGCAAATAACCTCACAAACCCCATTCATGCAGAAGGAAAGGTAACAGCTCATTAGCACAATAAGCTCATGAGCGACAACAGGGTAAAAATAAAGCTACCTTGATGCATTCAGACATACATTAATTATAGCTAATAACACTGGCATCACAGTCTAAATAAAGAACAAACTTGTAATTTCCACACAACGGCCTATTGCCATTTATTTTCTGCTGCAATTGTTTTATCGACTGCTTCTTGTCTAATTTACTTATTTTTTGCACTTTTCCAGATCCAAAGTTTGAGGCACAGAAAACATCCCCCTGACTGGAACAACTTCATTTAATATTAATCATAATTAGCTACTTGCTTATTGCTAAATCAATTGACCTTTTTTGACATTTCATTATTTTTCACATTTTCAAGTGACTGTGGGGCTACCATGGTTTTGCAAACTAGATTTTTGAAATCAGAGGAGAAGCAAGCAAAAGCAAGATGCATTAAAGATCCTTTAATAGACAAAATTGACTCTTGTGATGAGCGTTAAGTCATGTTAAAGATCCCATGACATGGTACTTCTTGATGCTTTTATATGGCTCCTTAATGGTTCCCTAATACTGTAAATGAATCCTTCTTCACAATCAACACTCAGTGCATGAGAAACAGAGATAAGATGAGAAAGAGTCATAAATATCTCTCTCAAACACTTTATTCTGGGCGTTGTTGCTTGAATGCAAATGAGGAGAAAAGAGCTGGCCTATAGTAGAGGGTGGGGGCGTGGCCAAACTCTCCGCTCTCTGCTCTGAGCTCTCAGCTGATCCATTTCCGTGTTTTTGCACGGGGGGAGAGATTTGAAGCGTTCCATTGAAAAATAAACACATTTCCACAGAAAATAAAATTAAACCACTGCTGTTCAAAGGTCCAGAGGCTCAGATAAAGGACTTCCGAGCCTAGAAACACTCGGACGTGCCTCCAGGCAAATAAAAAATGCATTTCGCATTGCCTAGCGCATTCGCAGTCCAAACTCTCTGGGCGTGATTTACAGAGACGCTGAGTACAGACAGACGGGGGTGGAACTGCATTTGCATTTCTTTTTTCGATCTGACGTCAATAAGGTGCCTTGTTCAAAATCGCCCGTTTGAGCTCCGATTTTTTGTAACGCAGAAAAGGATCGCAAATGCTCAGTTTAGACATTTCGCAACTTTTAACCATGGGGGGGGCGCTAAACAGGGTAGGGGAGCTCACATTAACGTTCAAAAACCTCAGAAAGTGAAAATGTCATGCCACGGGACCTTTAAAATGTTGTTGCCTCATCAAAAACATACCTGGAGTTTTTTCACTTTTGTTTCACTCACACATGTTGAATAATCCTGCATTATTAGTCTGTCTACAACTCCAAAGCTCAAAATGCCCTGTTCCACCTTGTGATGTCATGTAGTCGTAGTTTTCAAGTCAACATGTACCTTTTAACTTTTGTTCAGTAAAGATTTAGTAGAAACACTGGGAAGCACTGTATTACCACATGACGTTACAAGGTGGACCAGAGTGTTTTCTGTTTGAGAGAAGAAACTCAGCATGAAATATGCAGTTTGTGTGTTAAGCATGAGCAAATAAAACAAAACACAACTCCAGGTATGTTTTGTGATGAAGTAACATTATAACAGATCAGAAATAGTGTAACACGGGCCCTTTAAAGTTATAGAAAAATAGAACGTACAATATTCAAAGCAGCTGTAATGTGTTGCCCTCATTCAATTTAGAGACTGATTAACTCCAGTGATGGATATGAAAGGGAACCAAAGCTGGGTCACTACCTCTTGTTCCTGACCTCTGTGAAGGCTGTGAGCAAATATGCCAAATGTGCTAAAGGCTGATCTTTCCTGAGCACCAGTCAATACGTTTTTCACATCATCTGAAGAATTTAGGAAAAATGTAAAACTATCTGTGCATAGATGAAATATCATCTTCTTTCTTTGCAGTATCAACACAATATCTTCCTCCAAAGGGGAAAAAAATTGGGCACTTCAGTCACACAAGGTAAGAAATTGTACACAAATATTTCTGCTAAATGTATTAAAGGAAAAGTAATGTTTTTTACAATTTGATAAATTGTAAATAAATAAAACAAGTTGATAAAACAAGTTATTTTACTCACCCATATCACTTTGGTGTCATATGGAACATTTCCGGAGATGTTTTAGATTAGCGTTAGGCTAACGCCGTTAGCCTAGCGCGACTTATAGCCATAGCTCGGGGCATTCCCCGAGCATGTAATATGCCCCGTGCGGGCTCCAAATAACACAAACTTTAGCACTTTTCAAATCATAGAAGCTCGATGTCTTTAGTCTATGATTTTGTTTGAATCAAAAGTGGCCTGTAATTCAAGATTTATCCATAGTTTACAGCTATGTGTTCCATGTTTGGGTCCCGGGAGCTGAGAGCACAGTCCGCACATGCGCACTGGCGTCCTCATCTACTCGAAACTATGGCTAAATCTCGGATTACAGGCCACTTTTGACCAAACGAAATCATAGACTAAAGACATCGAGCTTCTATGATTTGAAAAGTGCTAAAGTTTGTGTTATTTGGAGCCCGCACATATTACATGCTCGGGGAATGCCCCGAGCTATGGCTACAAGTCGCGCTAGGCTAACAGCGTTAGCCTAACGCTAATCTAAAACATCTCCGGAAATGCTCCATATGACACCAAAGTGATATGGGTGAGTAAAACAACTTGATTTATTACCGAAATAAGGCTCAAATTGTAAAAAAAACGTTACTTTTCCTTTAAATCAATATCAAGGTGCACTATGTAACTTTTTGGTTAGGGGTCCATCACCTGCTTGTTTCTATGGATGCCATTACTCTGTCTGGAATGTTCCACAGTGTGACATAAAAAAAAAATGACATTACATTTATTCAATTATAGGTGGTTTCAAAAAGAAATATGTATTTTCTTGGACCTGTTGGTCTGGTTTGGTCTCCATGAAGATAGAAAGGTATAATGCCGTACTGTGAAACATTCCAGACAAAGCAGTAACATGATGGACCATCCACCAGAAAAATTACACAATGCACGTAACTTTCCAACTTTCCAAAAATATTATAAATACTCTGAAAGTGTATTGTTGTATATTGTCTTGCAAGTAAGTCAAATTCTCTATTCTGTATTCTATCTATAGTCTCCAAGCAATACACTGTAACTTTTCTGGTAAAAAGTACACCACCTGCTTGCCTGTATTGCTAGATAAATTTATGTATGCCAAGAAACAAGCAAAGATGACAGAAGGTCCCGCTAGAAAAGCTGTGATGTAAATACGTTAGTTCAATTCTCGCACGGCCCATGATCTGTTTAACCATTTAAACTTTTCATTATGAGCCTTAGCACTGGCTGGACCCTGGAGTTTTCATTCACCATAAAGATTATTACAAAATGACTCCAATTACAGTAGCACAGTGAAAGTGAGCATCGTTTTGCAGATTGGTCCCAGTGCATCGGGGCAAACTGCAGTTCAGAGCAGCAGAATAATGATGCAACATAAACAACATCGCACCAAAATAAAAGTCAGATACTGAACTATGCAAAACCGTGATCGCTTAAGTGCCACAAACCAGCGCCATGTGTCAGAGCCAGCAAAATAGCATTTATCACTAGCACAGTTGATGAACAACAGACCTTAGCCCAGCAGCCTAATGTTCCACCATAATCAGGAAGCTAATTATGCTAATAGCCCATAAATAAAGAGCAATTAGACATTAATTAGCATAAACACGACTCTACGTTAAAACAAGGATGTCATTAAATAAAGATTTATTTTATGTTTAGCAATACGCATTTGTCCCTCGGTGACTGCTCATTATTCACTGCACTGAAGCTCTTCATATATTTAGATGTATACTCAGTTGGCAGATTGACTTGCACTATTGCCTCCGAGTACTACTGTGAATTCATGCTAAAAACTTTAAGATAAATGTTGTCCATTAGTATACCCTACTTAATGCCAATACCAGAAGCACGTCTGTCACATAATAGAGGATGAATGAGGGAATATGGAAATAAACAGATGAAAAACTGCAGCTATTTGATGAAATCACATCATAGTAACCTTTCAGATTTATGAGTATAGACATCTGCTAAGGTTTCAGTAGATATTTTGTAGAGAAATATGAAAAGTTTGCACTGCATACAGTTAAAGGTGAACTGCACAACTTTTTATTGGATCCATGGAGATATTAACGTATCACCAATACTGTCCATAGAGATACACACATTAAGTAGGTCAGAGGCAACTTCATTTACAGTAATGCATGTTGTTCAAGATATTATTATTATTATTATTATTATTATTATTATTATTATTATTATTATTATTATTATTATTATTATTATTAACAAAAAGTTAAAGGAAAAGTAACGTTTTTTTTTTAACAATCTGAGCCTTCTTTCGGCAATAAAACAAGTAGTTTTACTCACCCATAGCAGTTTGGTGTCAATTGGAGCAGTATCACAGAACTTATGTTGAGCCGTTCTGTTCTACTAATGATCCCGTATCCGTTAACATGGTGCTCGTATCATATGCTCGGGGCATTACTTTGTGCTCTCCAAATAACACAAACTTTAGCACTTTTCAAATCACAGAAGATCGCTGTGTCAGGGTAGACTTTTAGTGGATTCCAAAACGGCCTGAAACCCGATATCCAGCTATAGTTTCATTTGATGACGTCATCAGAGAGGACAGTGCGCATGCGTTCGAACTCAGCTGTTTTGTACAACACCGCTGAGTCTGAAAGAAGCTAACTGTCCGCTCTGATGACTTTATCTTTTGAAACTGTTGCTGGATATCGGGTTTCAGGCCGTTTTGGAAACTACTAAAAGTCTACCCTGACACAGCGATCTTCTGTGATTTGAAAAGTGCTAAAGTTTGTGTTATTTGGACACCGCAAATCAGTGCCCCGAGCACTCACGCTAACGGATACGGGATCATTAGTAGAACAGAACGGCTCAACATAAGATAAGATAAGATAAGACTTTATTGATCTCACACAGGAGAAATTTACTTGTCACAGTAGCTCCAGGTAGGGACAGTTTGAACAAATAAGTTCTGCGATACTGCTCCAATTGACACCAAACTGCTATGGGTGAGTAAAACTACTTGTTTTATTGTCGAAAGAAGGCTCAGATTGTAAAAAAAACCTTACTTTTCCTTTAACTGCCAGACTCCGAAACATTCCAGGCAAAGCAAAAGCATATCCAAGGAAACAAGGTGGCAGACCCTCAACAGAAAAGTTATGCAGTGTATCTTTAAGAACAAACATGCTAACCACCTTTTAGGCATAATTTCTACAAAGGTACCGCAAACGTTTGAATCATGAGATAATATGTATTTTAAGCCGAAATCCAACGTTAATCAGCATCATGCAAGAAAATGCAATCTCGCCCTGAGACACCTAAACGGGCCTGTCTGTTTAAAGTGGGGCTAACAGGGAGAACACTGAAGACTGTGTTTCTGCAGATTGCGTCAGGTGAACAGGCGGTGTCACAATCTCTGCATACTATAACACAGGACAAGTTAATGAAGGAGGGCTGGACTGCTTCAAATGGGGCTTTGTTACAGTAGGTAGAGCTGATTATAGGAAATTGAACTTGCTCATGAAAAGCAAAAATAAAGTTCAATTCCAGGTAGTAGTAATCTGTGTACAAATTAGAACTACAATAATGTGCAAAAGAATTTTCGTATGTTATCATACGCAGAGATTCTTATGCAACCGCTACTATTATGAAGATGACTATATGACATGGACCTGTAATAAAATAGTACATTGACATAATAGTAATAGTACTATAATAGTAATAGTACTAGTAGAAGTGTGTAGAATCCCTCAGTCGTCCAGGTAGGATCGAAATTCAATTTGTCAACTGGACAAAAGTTTATTTGGTCAAATACGTTTTGCAGCTCATCCAAGCTGCTTCTTCAGTTCTGGTAAGACGCTGGTGGACACTGCCTTATATCTGCTTGAAGGGAGGAGCTAACTACAATGAAATTACTTTGAAGCTACTACATCTGATTGTTTACAGTTTCTGTTAGTTAGGTGGGCCTATTCAATATGCAGTGGGAGTGGAGTGTGGGGTCTTGTTAGCGGAACCATTCAGGGCCATAATGGGCGTTTTCACACCTCTGGACATGACCTGGCTGCCCTATTGTTTTCTTTGTTTGTTTTGATTTAGGTTTGAGGATAGAGTTATAGATGGGAGACAAATGATGTCTGAGACCTCCATTTCTGTTCAAGGAAGGGTTCTCTTTCTTGACAAAATAGCCTCTTTAATGAGTACTAGTAGAAGTAAAAAGTAATATGTAGTTGTACTTGTAGTGTGGTGATAACGATAACAAATATTCACATTAGCCAGGAATGAGCTGGGCCGACTACTACTTTTGTGCAACAGTAGCGCAGTGTTTGTCCACGGATCTGAAGATTGGCAGTTCGAACCCCGCTCTCGACATAAACATCATTGGTTGAGCGGTTAGATCCAGCTCCCATAGATGAATGCTGTTGTTGTGTCCTTGGGCCACCTTGCCTTGCCCCCAGTGTCTGCACACACTGGTGTATGAATGTTTGTGTGAATAGATGAGTGCCTGAAGTTGAAAAAGCGCTATATAAAAATGTGACTATTTACTTTACATTCAGCACAAAGGGACCGGCACAAAGACTACCATGGCATATTGGCTTGTAGCTGAAATATGAAAAAAATAAGGTATGAAAAATACCTGCTCTAAGTATTAAATGTAGTTATAGGGCGAAGATAAAGCACTCACACTAACCACTTGTGATCCATGACTCAGGGCACACTGTTATGTCAGGACTAAGCTGGGCCTGTAGCTTCTCCATGGTATTGATGGAATGTTGGTGGCTTCTACACATGGCACTTCCATTTTCAATCCAACAGCGGCTCATTGAGCTCCAGCCTCCTCTCTCACTCCTAATGACACCAGAGACCACAGGCAGCACAGGCGAGGCACCATTCGAAACACTCAGAGAGGCACAAGTACGGATCAACAGTTTGGGCTTGGTTTCATGAAAGGGAAAAAAGAGAAATGATAAGACAAATCTGCTCCATATCTCCCTTTAAGACAATTTCAGACTTGATTATTTGTTCTTGTTGCATAAGCAGAAGGCCGGCAGGCGCCAAGAATGTGAATATTACTCATCTGATTTAAAAGCTAAAGGCAATGCAGCAACTCTTCTGTAACACTTGATGAAAACTTGCCTAAAAAGATTATGTTATACAACCACAATTTCAGGCACATTACAGCATTTAACATCAGATGCCCTTCCAGATGTAACAGCTCATTTGTTTCTCTAGGGATTAGTGTAAAGAGGGTAATATTTTGTCCCATTCTCAGAAAAGCATATCTGGCCTATCCTTGGGTTTCAGAATGATGAAAAATGAGAACTGTTGCCATAGCGATTAATCTTTTGAATGGAAAAAAGTCTTCAAAATGTTCCATTCTCGGAGGAGTGTATCTGGCCAATCCATGGGTTTCAGAATGAAAAATTAGTACTGTAGTGATTAACAAAATATGATATATTTTGAATGGGAAAAATTATCCACAAAAAGTTGCGTATAATAGTAAACCCATGGTTAAAAGTATGTGTGCCAGAGTGGGTAGCATTTTCACCTCACATCAAGCAGGACGCACATTCATTTCCAGCTCGGGTTGATTGTTTTAGAGTTTGCATGTTCTTCCTATAGACTGGAGATATAAATAGACATAGTTAACCCGCTTGCCACCATGTTCCAAATGGGAAGTGTTCATGGGGGAACTTCCAGCTCCATCGATGCTGCTTCCAATTGAATTTACATTGAGAAATTGTCACCCCTTGTTATTTTGTCCATTCATAAATTCCTATTTCTAACATGGAATCTGAATCCAAACCGCTAGCATCGTGAGCTTCCTTTGATTGGGCCAAATGCTGTGGGTGACGTCACACTCCCTTAGTCCACTTCTTTATACAGTCTGTGGTTTTACCCTTGTTTGGGTGGGTTTCCTCCAGATACTCCACTTACCCCTTCAATCCAAAATATATTCAGGAACCAATATACTGTTTAACGTCTTGTTTAAAGTGCTCTGTGCAGTCAGTTCTATTGTAGTGAAGTTAGTCTTGGTTTAGTCCCCGTCATGGTGTTTACTATAGTTTGCTGTCAAAGAGGGTACACTAAAGACATATGCAATTTTTGTTAAAAGGAACAAAATCCTTTCAACAGTCACTGTAGTTTTCCATTGAAGGATTGCTCACTGACCTCCTACAACTTTGAGAAGAGAAACATTGTGAACTTTGATAACACTATACACTCACCAACTGTTCGTGGTGCCAACATGAAAGTTACATGCTGCTTTTTAACATTAAAGACGTCATCAAGACTTTTACTTCACTTATCTTTCTCTAGCATATGGTGCAGTTTGTCTAGTGAGCAACAGACTTTTAAATGTACTTTTAAGACATTCAGTGTAGTCTGCCCTATAGTGGCAAACATGAGACAATGCTATCACTCTGTTATATATTAAAAGTATTGGTTAGGCTGTGATGTGCAAAATTTTCTTTTTTAATTTTCTACAATACTGTTACTGTAACTTTATTTGACTGTTTTTATCTCTGGATAGCTCCAGTCGAAACTCCAAACTGCATGCTTTGACTGACAGAGGATTGGCTATAGATCTCTCATTTAAAAAGACCCAAGCTGATCACGGACATTTTGAAATGATTGGATCTCCATATGATATAGGTTTTACTAATTATCAAATGTTGCATGTGACCCAAGATGTTTCTGACTCTGAATCAACTGGAAGAAGTCCGTCGTCCGGGGAAACCACCCTCTGAAGGTCATATGACAGAGGAAAGACCAATCACTGAGCTTTGCTCAAGTTCCCAGTTGTTTCTGGTCTTCTTCTGTCAGGTCAAAACTGGCACTATATGAGACAGCAGTAAAGTAGATCAAGTGGAAATATGGGAGAATACAACAGGGCCGGCTCAGCCAATTTAATTACAAATCAGGACTTTGACTTTCTCCTATTACTGTATATTAGATTTTCTCCGGCATTGTCCTTGGCTTTAAAGTAAAAGTAAAAGGACTTTTAAACCTCATTATATATATATATATATATATATATATATATATATATATATATATGTATATATATATATATATATATATATATATATATATATAATTAAACTAAATAATTAATTAAATATATATAATTAAACCCTAACCCAGAGGGGTTTTGAGTTATTCACAGATTCTGAAAGTGTATATTCTAAGCTTTCCAATGATGTCTTACACATGAAAATCTGACAATATTTGAAGAAGTTGTCGCTATTTGAAAGCATGCAGAGCAGATTTTCGAAAGCTCTGAAAAAAGCTCGTGAACTTTCCTCTCTTCAGCCCTCTTTGCCTAATTTGCATGACATTAAGCTAAGCCCCCCCCCATCATGACTATCACTGTGGTGTTAATGTCCAGGCAGGTCAGAATTAGAGGTAAGATCGGGCCTAAAAAATCCAGCCCGACCCGACTCGGCCCGCGGGTATTAAAGCCCGACCCGGCCCGAGCCCGACCAATTAACTTGATTTGCAGGCCCGAGCCCGAAGCAAACCCGAAATTTCATATTTTATTTGTGAGGGGCGTTTTTTTGAAACAAATGATAATATAGATGTTTGACGATCATCAATTTTGCTAGTACAGCTGTTTAAATGCCTGCTCAGCGTCGAATGTTCCCCCTAATGTTTTATGTGTCTGAGCAAACACACTAACTCCCTGAGCGCTCCTTGGACTCCTGTGCGCGACATCCGACATGCAGCCCCGCTACACGCGGAAAGAGCTGCGCGTGCTCGCGGCTTGCGCGTGCTCCTGGCTTACACCGGTAGAAGTTTAATACGAAACACATACTTTTGTTTCTGAATACTGGACGATTCCCCCGTATTCAGATGACCCCGCGGCTGAAAAAAAAGCGGAACTCTTTCATCCCTGCGCTGCAGAGGTTTGCTTGTGCGCTGAGAATGTGTGAGCAGTGCGCAACTGCGCAGGCGCGCAGAGGGAATGTCGAGGTGCCAGTCTTTTTGCTCTCGTATGAAAGCAAATTATTTATTTTAAAACAAGTATTCCTTAGGTTAGTATCCACACATCGTTTTATTATACATTTTTATAAACATGTATTTATTTTTAAAAAAGTCAGCGAGAGAGAAGCCCGGCCCGAGCCCGAGCCCGACCCGAAGCAATGATTGACATTTTAGGCCCGAACCCGACCCGAATTTCGGGTCGGGTCAGGTCGGGCTCGGGCTCGGGCTTAAGATCTTACCTCTAGTCAGAATCATTCAATAATTTAATAATACACAGGATAATATGTTAAGTCAAAGTTTACTACAAGATTTACTTATAGTCAGGAAGTACTAATAGCATAGCAAAGTAACCAATATAATAATAATAATAATAATAATAATAATAATTATAATTATAATTATAATTATAATTATAATTATAATTATAATAATAATAATAATACAAATGCAATAAAATACCAAGGTACAGGTAGGATTACATAGGGCAGAGGTCTTCAACAGGGGGGTCGCGACCCCTAGGGGGGTCGTGGAGGTACTGCAGGGGGGTCACGAAATCTTTTGATTTCACTTTAAAATAATATAATTTTATATTTTAATATTTTTAAAAAAATAATATATTTTTTCATTTTTCCCCAATCAATTTCTCCCTTGTCCCTCCACCCTCTTTGATGTCTTAAAATTAAAAAAAAGATATGTTATGTGCAACTCCTCAGGGTCAGACATCTCACTGAAGTGGGAATTCACAGATGGCTTGGGGGTTCACTGTCCCCTGTATGTTCATGTATGTTCACAGTTTAACTTGATGTGTTATGATCAAAGCTTAACTTGATTTGTGTTAATTGTTCATTATTTGAATAGCTCTGTATTTGAGCAAGATGTATGTGTAAATGGCAGAAGCACAGCCGCTCTCTCCCTTGCACTTGTTTTTTGGTTGAATCAGTGAACGATCTTAATAGGCCTGTGTTATATGCAAGTAGCACATCCACCCCGTAGGGCCTATCTGGCCCATCTTTAAAATAAAAAAACCAAAACATGAAAATACAGTATTAACCTGTGTATTATTTCCTTGTATTGGATGTACCATAACAGAGTAGCAATGTTTATACATGACACTAAGATCAATTTAATATATATAACACAATTCTATGCCGTATATATAGTAGGGGGTCCCTGGCCCAGTTCGCCATCAGTTTGGGGGTCCCTGGCCTGAAAAACGTTGAAGACCCCTGACATAGGGTATTTAAGGAGTATTTCACAGGAGGTAATACTGCTCAAATGAATTTCGTATTGCACATAATATAGCATAGTATATATATATATATATATATATATATATATATATATATATATATATATATTATGTGCAATACGAAATTCATTTGAGCAGTATTACCTCCTGTGAAATACTCCTTAAATACCCTATGTAATCCTACCTGTACCTTGGTATTTTATTGCTTTTTTTTAAAATTATTATTATATTGGTTACTTTGCTATGCTATTAGTACTTCCTGACTATAAGTACATTTTGTAGTAAACTTTGACTTAACATATTATACTGTGTATTATTAAATTATTGAATGATTCTGACCTGCCTGGACATTAACACACCACAGTCATAGTCATGATGGGGGAGGGCTTAGCTTAATGTCATGCAAATTAGGCAAAGAGGGCTGAAGAGAGGAAAGTTCACGAGTTTTTTTCAGAGCTTTCGAAAATCTGCTCTGCATGCTTTCAAATAGCGACAACTTCTTCAAATATTGTCAGATTTTCATGATCTCAAGACATCATTGGAAAAAAAAAAATCTAATTTTCTAAGAATCTGTAATGCCGACATGAGGGCTCAAAGTCCGTGGTGCGTCTCATATGTGTCCTGTTTGGCCGCGGTTAGTCACATATATGCTCACTCATAATTACAATTTTGGACCTTATGTTGCCATTATAATCAGTTTATTTATATCATCAAATATTTGTGCCTGTTTTTTTTTTTTTTTTTTTTGGGGGGGGGGGGGGGGGGGGGGGGCTTTTCTCTGAAAACCCAATATCCAAACACATCATACAGAGTTTATGTGGGATGATGGATGCGTCCTCCTCCTCCGCGCAGTGTGTCAGTTCTGCTTTACACACTCAGTGATTGATGGCCCCACGCATGACAGACAGACTAATGACTTGGACAAGCTCTTTAATTAAACATCAATTAGAGACACATACCCTGTCCCCTCCTCCAGTAACGCTCAAACCTTTTATTCATTTTTACATTTTTACTTTTGGCTGGGGTTTGTCACCTACTGTACTTGTTTCTGTGGACATGTCATTGCTTTGCCTGGATTGTTCCACAGTATGACATTAAACTGTATGGAAAAAAACAAACAAAAAACAACAACATTCTAACTCTGAGCGGGGTCGCCTCTCCACAGATCAGACCCGTAACTTGGACTGGTTTGGAAGATAAAAGGTGAAGATGCCATACTGTGAAACATTCCAGACAAGCAATAACATCTCCATGGAGAAAAGCATTTGACAAACCCTCCAACAGCAAAGTTACACTATGTACCTTTAATATAGAAGCAGATATAATAATAATTATTCATAAAAAAGTGTTTATACATAGATTCCAAAATAAACAAAGTTTGGATGGTAGTGAATACATTAATTGCTGAATCATTAGCTGTCCTTGAATTTATCAAACTGAACGACAACTTGGTATTGGTTATTATCTGTTTACTTAAGAAAATATAATAACGGATATATCAATAATTCATTCTCTTTGGGGCATTTCTTGATATAAAAAGTGAGGAACTCCACGTGTACTGTCCAATACAAATCTCTTTCTATATCCATATTTGTCTGCCCTTCGGCTATCTCTAGGGCTAATCTGCCAAGGAAAGATTGAATCAATAACAGAGTACAGGAAAAGAGCATCAAGCAGGGATCCAGTGCATGTTGTGTTAAAGCCAAGGGTTATGTCAATACAGCACAGCATAAGTGGTGATTAGTTTTGGCACTGGACAGCATTCATATGAGCCCAATTCAACTGGTTACATGTATTTGCATCAGAGACCTGCACAGGTTCGGGTAACTGTTCACTTTTATAAAACAGGTGAAAAATGTTGCGCTGTGTCGGATGCCGGCTCGGGTCGGGTCGGAAGAACCAGAGCGCGGGTTTATCTGCGGTTTACAAAATGCGCCTGTTTTTTTTTTTAGTTCATCACGTAGGCCTATGTGTGCACACGGCACGGCTATCTCTTAGGCCTACAAATCATTATGTAAATTTAGAGGTAACTGAGATACATTTTTTTCTATGTTTAGGCAACGTTTTCGTTACCATGCTTACTGAACTTTATCATCTCACTTGCTTTGTGGCAATAAACTTCTGTATTTCATTTTGGCTCTCCTATTTATTTTCATGCGGGTACGGTTCGGGTCGCAGGTCTATTTATAGCGGTTCGGCTCGGGTGCGGAATCAAAATTTAAATTCTGTCGGGAAACGGTTCGGGTTCAGAATGAAGTATGACGGGTTCGGGTGGGTGCGGTTTGCGAAAATTTGACCCGTGCAGGACTCTGATTTGCATCCTTTAGATCACAAGTCAGTCTGGTCTCATATATTTTTTTTCCTATTGGCATTGCATAATAGATCAACAAACAGCCAAGTTGAGGAAAAATTGAAGCAAACCAGTGTCTTACAATGTGCTAAATGTGCTATGTCTAAAATGTGCTATAGAAATAAAGTTGGATTGGATTGGATTGGATTACAATGACAAAGTGAAACGGAGGTGGGGTTGGACTGAGAAATCATAATTCAGTGCAGTGTGGTTAGCCATCTTGTAACACAAAAAAGGATAATAATAATAATAATAATAATAATAATAATAATAATAATAATAATAATAATAATAATAAATATAGCTGCAAGCAGCAATGTGGGGTCAAGCACCAAAGGCGCATGTAGGCCTCAGCATGTATTATCGTTTTGTCATGACAGCCAATCAGGGTCTAACAGGGTCTAACAGGGTCTGACAGGGTCTGACAGGGTCTAACAGGGTCTAACAGGGTCTGACAGGGTCTAACAGAGTCTGACAGGGTCTAACAGAGTCTGAGAGGGTCTAACAGAGTCTGACAGGGTCTGACAGGGTCTAACAGGGTCTAACAGAGTCTGACAGGGTCTAACAGAGTCTGAGAGGGTCTAACAGAGTCTGACAGGGTCTGACAGGGTCTAACAGAGTCTGACAGGGTCTAACAGGGTCTAACAGGGTTTAACAGAGTCTGACAGGGTCTAACAGAGTCTGACAGGGTCTAACAGAGTCTGACAGGGTCTAACAGGGTCTAACAGAGTCTGACAGGGTCTAACAGAGTCTGACAGGGTCTAACAGAGTCTGAGAGGGTCTAACAGAGTCTGACAGGGTCTGTTAGCCAGGCTTCCCAGGCTCCCAGGCTTCCTATGAAGGGTTCCCGAGATATGAGCTCACTTCGGCTAGATCAAAGACACATCAAAGACAGATCGGTTGCTAGGTGCGTTGCTAGGCAATTCCTGAAAATCCCTGCAACTTTGACCTGCTGGTGGCACTAGATGGTTGGGGCTGGGGGCCTATAAATTGCTGTGGGTAATGAGGAGACTGGCTGGAATGTGCATGCAAAATTACACAACTTTTTACCAGACGGTTCTAGGGGTTGCCATAGACTCCCATGGTCAGAGGAATAATGTATAATAATAAGAATCAGTAGAAACACTATCGTGCCTAGCCCCTTCGGTGCTTGGCCCCAATAATAATAATAATAATAATAATAATAATAATAATAATAATAATAATAATAATAATAATAATAATAATAATAATGCAATATTTTTTGAAAGTATACTGTTACTTTATTGAAGAGGTATCTTGTTGGCAACAAATTCCACTATACACTTGATAATGTACAGTTTTGATACAGTATTACATGTTTATGTAGTTATTTGTTTATTTCTATATTTATACATGTATTTACTATTTCAGATAGCCTCTTGAATTGCATCATCACATTTTCAACAGGGTCTTATACAGGTGAATGCATCACGGGAAAAGCAACAAGTAAAGGTGTGGAGACAAAACAGGTTCTTGTCATGTATGTTGAGTCAGAACTATCATCTCAATAAAGTCTGTCTGAGAATGATGGCGACATAAAACATACATTATTACAAATGCTGCAGTTTTAGTTTTCTCAGAGGTTGGATATAGCTGGAATTTAATACGTGAGCCCATATAAAAGTCTGTTATATTTACGGACCCAGTTTATTTGTCACATTCATAGGGAAATATTGTACATAGTGAAATATTTACTCATTTATATGAATTTGGGTTCGACAGGCTTATATCTTCTATCAAATAAGGCTCCCACTGTAGAATCACCATTATTTATATGAATATGGGTAGAGGTAGCAAATCTTGACAGGCCTATATCTTCTCCCAAATAATGCATCCACTAGAGGTAGCATACCTCACCTTTGTGATACTGGGGACATTGAAGATGGGACAATTCCATGCAGTTCAAGTTTATTTATACAGCACCTTTCTAAACAAAGTTACTAGTTTTGTATACAGGCAAACAAAATAAAATACGATGTAATGAAAATCATAACAATAAAATCAAATATTAAATCCAAACTATTCAATCATTCAACGTAGGCATACTGCCGCAAATCTTTTGCCTCGGTAGCTCAAATCGACGGGCATTTAAACTGTAACAGCGCTTGAGGGTCGGGCGGATGCGTGCGCATGCACAGGAGAGCTAAGTAGCTCAAATCGACAGGACAGAAGGTGTAAAAGCCTTTGCGAAAAATATTAGACTGGTGTACACATTGTCTTGGACTAATGAGAAAACTTACAATTTTGAAAGAAAGAGCTATCTGAGTCACTGATGTTTTGAGTTTATTATCTCTTATCCTAAGATAAACTCTGCTTCACTTTTCCATCTGAAAAAGCAAAAATTCTAAAGCATTCCAGGGCTGAAATTATCCAAAGATTCTAGTGAATGTGTGTGGAGTTTCAAAACACAATGGAACACTTCCTGTATTGCTACATAACATCACAATGTTTTCAGTTTGAGAGAAAAATTTAAAACACTTCCCTAAGTATGCAGGGTTTATGTGTTAAACATGTGTGAATGAAACAAAATACAACTCAATGTATGTTTTTGATGTGGAAACATAACATAGATCAGAAAATAGTGTAATGTGAGCCATTTAACACTTTGAAAACTATGTACCTCACCTTTAATCTCTTACATACTGATTCAAGGGACTCAAAATAAAGGATACATGTATATTCTCAGATGAACCAAAAGCATTAAAAGCCACCAACATGTCAAGTTCTCAGAAAAATCCTTAATCCTACTTTATGCAAAGCTCAGTTCTAATTAGTTACTGTGCTTCAATTTTCCGCTGCTTGCAGGTGACAATGTCTAGATTTACCCCACCCACCTGCCCTGTGTCAGTGTAATCCCATGGTGCACTACCATGCACATGGTATGGTGCCCCAAAAACATACTGGTTTCTTGTAGCAGTGATTTTACATAAGGAAAGAGTTTAAGGATTTTTTTTTTTTAAATAATTTTAACCATGCCAAAATACATTCAAAGACATTTTCAATATATTTTTAATTTCTGTGATAGTCCGCAATAATTCTTAAAGGAGGAACACAAAAAAATGTAAAAAAAATAAATAAAAAAATACAGTATATACAGTGGTCCCTCGTTCATCGCAGGGGTTAGGTTCCAGAAATAGCCCGTAATGAGTGAGATCCGCGAAGTAGGACAACTTTATATTTTACAATTATTAGACATGTTTTAAGGCTGTAAACGCCTTAAAACACTGGAATTAACGTTTTCTCACATTTCTCTCTTGTTTAAACACTCAAACTTTTGTAGATTTTCAACAAAATGTATTAATAGTGAAGCGTGGGGGCTCCGCCGGGAGCCCGCCGGACACGCGAGGGGAGCGGAGACATGAGTCACTGGATCCGCAGGAAGCACCGCGCTCATCCAACGGCACTGCCACATCCCGGGACGTGACGCGCACCAGCCCCTTGGAGTGCGCGTGGTCAAATCCGTGACAGAGCAGCACGACTGGCGCGAGGCCGGGGCTGCGAGCACGAGATCGAACCGCGGCGCCCGGACCATGCCTCCCCCTTCACAGCCCGAGCCACAAACCGAACATGCACAAACGAACGCAAGAGCCGCACGAAACCAGCAAAGAGCCGCACGGGGTGATTTAATCCTGGTTTAGACCTGGTCTAGTCCCGGTTTAGTCCAGGTCTAGACCTGGTCCAGTCCTGGTTTAGTCCAGGACCAGTCCAGGTTTAGAGCTGGTTTAGACCTGGTCTAGACCTGGTTTAGTTCTGGTCTAGACCTGATTTAGTCCACGTTTAGTCCTGGTCTAGTCCTGGTCTAGTCACGGTACCCCCTGCATCCCCCATCTATCAATCGGCAAAGGTCGACAGTCTCTTAGCCAATCAGGACGCAGAACCCAATATTATACTATAAAAAAAATGTTACACTCTAAAAAAATAAAAAATCTGCGAAACAGCGAGGCCACGAACAGTGAACCGCGATAGAGCGAGGGACCACTGTATATGAAAAAGTCATTAATTAACATCAGTCAATCACCAAATCACCGCAGCATTATTTTGCAGCAGCAAACCAGCACCCTTTAAAGGTGCACTGCTCAACTTTTCTGGTACAGGGTCCACCATCTGCTTGTCTCCATGGAGATGCTATTGCTTTGGCTTGCACATTCCATCCTGTGTCACTGAATATATCCATCTAGCATTTGTTCATTGCAGGTGTTTCTATTGCTCAAAAATACAATCGTTCTTTATCTGAATAGCGGTGACTCCCCACAGATCTGGATTGTAATATGATAGATAGGTTTAATCCAGGGGTTCTCACACTTTTTCAGCATGCGAGCTACTTATAAAATGTCAAAATGATCTACTACAATATATTATAAATATATTAACAATTCTTTACATGTACAATGCCTGTTGATGTACCTTGCACAATTTCATGTACATTCTGTACATTTTTTGTCATTACCTTACTCTTACTCTTACACATTTACCAAACGCATGTCGTGATAAGCAGATGCATTTGTGCACTTTTATTAGGCAAAGTTCAACCACATGTCGCGATATTCCTGCTCTGTGCTGTAGACCTGCTCTGTGCGGACACTGTAACATAAATTTAGATTAGTTTTTGCTTCGCGTTTCGTCCTTGCACTTCTAATCAGCGCACATTGAGGAGGGAGCCTGCGTGCGCTATACGCGGGGAGGAGAGAGCGTGAAAAGGAGAGGCGGCTGATGTGAGGCACAGATAGGTATATTTTAAAAAGTTTAACCTGCTCTGTGATACACGCTGGGACACAAGGGTACACACTGTACAGTAGTGAACAAGCTGCGTGCACTGGTGGCGCAGGCTGCAGTGAGAAGCCCCGTGTGGTCCCGCACACCGGTAAAAGTTTATTGCTGACCGTAGCGGCCGTAATGAAATATTATCGCAGTCATCTCGAGACTGAGACCTGTATCGAGTGCTACGACACTACGATCTACCCACACTACTTTGATGATCGACTGGTAGATCTCGATCAACGTATTGAGCACCCCTGGTTTAATCTATACTGTGGAACAATCTAGACAAAACAACATTTCCATGCAGACAAGAGGGTGTCACCCCCCCGGGTCGCCCAGGCCTTTCCGTGTGTGTTCTGTGTGGAGTTTGCATGCATGGTCTGGGTTCGATCCCCGGGTCGCCCGAGCCTTTCTGTGTGGAGTTTGCATGTTCTCCCCGTGTCTGGATGGGTTTCCCCCATCAACCCAAAACATGCTCCAGGTAAAATCCTCCAGCTGAGGTCCTGACCAAGCCTAAGCAACAAGATCATGGAGATGGGTCCCCGGGCGCCTGAAAGACGAGCTGCCCACTGCTCCTGATGGATGGATTAAATGCAGAGAAATAATTTCCCTACGGGGATGAATAAAGCATGCCTTCTTCTTCTTCTTCTTCTTCTTCTTCTAGAAATGTTCCAAAGTGCACCTTTAAGCTACAAGTTTATTTGCCCTCACAGATATCTTATACTATCCTTGGCTGCATGACTGACATCTCTACCTAACAGTGTCCATAGTGTATCTATTGCTCTGTGTATGTCTCCTGGTTGAATTCCATGAGACGAGGGTGAGAAGGATGGATTACATTTGAGAATTAACCCAGTGGTTGTTGCTTTTAACCTGATCTGGAGCTTGATGTTTGCGAGGATGTGAGAGCTTATCTGAGATCTGTCTGCTTTGTGCTCTGTTCCCCCAGGCCAACGTTTTACCTGACTGCACTCCTCCTCCTCGGCTCTGCACAAAGTATTACAGCTTCTTGGTGCTTCACTCGCGGCTAAACCGAGAAAACAAGATACTCTCTCCGCCACAGAAAACATGCTGTTCTTGTTCAACTCTGCTTTTTAATCAACACTTAGAAAACGATGAATGTAGCAGGCTATAGAAATGAATAACCATGACAGCTCAGATGAAAATAAATTAATCTTCATTTTCTGTGGTGTTATGAATAGTGAGGGGAAAGATTACTACACCGTTTAATTAACTAACATCAAGTTCAACATTAGTGGAGATTCCTGTTGGGGAATTTATGAAAAAGAAATAAAACTATAAATACTAGAAGTCCAGAAATATGGCTGCTTGACCAAGTAACATTGATTTGCCACTTTGTCATTGATAATATTTAATATAATAATGTCAACAGTATTTTTGTTAGCTCCAGGACCTCAGTGCCAGATATCTTACCTGGCCAGTCAGAACCACACCTTTGACAAAACTTTACAAAGACGTGAGATTTGATTTCAAACAGATATGACTGACAGGTGGTTTAAACTATTCAATTTAAACTATTCAAACATAAAGTAGGCGGGACTGGCTGGTCAGGCAACTACTTCAGTGCTGTATTATGATTGACATCACATCCATTAATTATTATATGCTCTACTCAAATCTGAGGTCTCTTTCTACTGCAAAATATTCTTTTTAATCCAATGCTGGTTTAATGTACAGCTTTTCCTCCCTATATTTGCACGTGACTCAGTTCAATTCTATTTGTCTTTCTCTCGGCTTGTGAAAGAAACAACAGACTTTTCCATGACTTCCGTCAGTGGAGTCACCTAGGTGACTTTGACCAGCCAGCGTCTGATTGGCTGCTGTGTTGATGACTCGGAGGTCACAACTCCCGCCACTTGGAATTAACGCAATCTGTCGCTTGGCTACAGAGAAGCTTAACACATGAGAATGAGAGTTCTGATGGCGCAACTGCTAATAGAGGGTCAATGGGAGTCAGTGCCCTTACAAACCTCATTATGTGAATTAATAGCAGCATCAGCATGAAATATGACTCACACCGTTGATTTGCATGGTACTGTGTCATTATAAAGCAGGAGGAGGGTATCCGTGACATGGGTGTAGCCTTTGAATTCAAAACAAGTGGCTATTTTCTTTCTGGTTCAAGCATTTGATGCACTAAATTTAACCCAGGTCGTTCAGCGTTCATTCAGACAGCATTGTAACTGTAAGGGAGGGCTTCTTCCATATATTGTATAAAGAAGTGGACTAAGTTAGTGTGATGTCACCCATAGCATCAAATGAAACTCACGATGCTAGCAATTATACAGTAGGAGCAAATTTGGAGCGGAGTTCCATATTAGGAATAGGAATTTATTTACAGACAAAATAGCAAAATAAAATCACCCGGATCATGTAGAGTGGGTTAATATGGAAATTTTAAGACCAAAATGATGAGGCTCACTGCAGCAGTTACAAAGAGAGGGATGACAATTTTTCAACGTAAGGTCTCTTGCAATCATTTTTTTGCTATTCCATTCTATTTTTATATATTATATTACCATGAGTGAGCTACTGAGCTACTGAGCTACTGAGTCGATGAAACTGGAAGTGTCCCATGTTCACTTCCTATTCGGACCATTATGATTCAGATTCAAGATTCAAAGCTTTATTGTCATATGCACAGTAAAGAAACACGTTTCCCTGTACAAGGAAATTCTTACTTTTCTGCCCACCCTGGATGCCAAGAGCATGCAAAAAAATAAAAATAGATAAATGAGATTAAGAGAAGCATGTAAAAAGTATAATCAAATAGAAACAATGTTTACCGAATATACACTATGAAAATATAGGCTAGGTGCTATGTACATATTTACAGATAATGTGCAACATTGGTTTTATGTGTAACTGTCAGTAGTAATAGTTTATGCATGTGTATAGTAGTAATAGTATGGGTATAGTTTATGTGTATGTTTTATTATTGTTTATACTTAGCCCCTATTTATACCCCTAGAATCTGCCTATTTATATTTTAAGGTGTGTGCATATAAATTGGGACTTAACCCATGGATCAAACCAGAACAACACCAGGAAAAGAACAGGACTAAACCACGTCTATATGCACATTAAACTGGGCTTAAACCAAGAATCAAACCAGAAAAGTGTGGACATGCTTTCAGGTGGTCTTTGGAAAACAACAGGCTGTGAATCATTATCATCATTAGTTGCATGCACCTTTTCAATGTCACATAATCTTGCTTATAGACTTCAAATGTGGGAGCAGACAGGACTGACATGGCCTCAGGTGTGTTGTTGTTAGCATTATCAACAAATTGTTGTTAGCTTTATCAACAAGCCAAAAGCACTTGTATACTCATTGCAGTGAATAATTACGATTATCAGAAAGCATAAGGTAAGTGACCACTGCAAAGCATTTAAAATGAGCTAGTTCTGTTTTGAAAGAAGACTGTGCTTGAGCCTGCTATATAGCTATAATCCATGACACATATGGATCATTATGTTATATTTTACACATTTTAAATCACCCCTCCCTGAACCGCCACCTTAATGTGGTGGAGGGGTTTGAGGCCCGAATGATCCCAGGAGCTATGTTGTCCGGGGCTTCATGCCCCTTATAGGGTCACCCAAGGCAAACAAGTCCTGGGGGACAGGTCAGACTAAGACCAGTTCAGAAGCCCTTATGTTGAGACATAAGACAAGGCCAGTTACGAAGCCCGGGCTGGCGTTACCGGGGCCCCACCCTGGAGCCAGGCCTGGGGTGGGTGGTTGCCTGCGAGCATCTGATGGCCGGGCCTTCCCCCACGGGGCCCGGCCGGGCGAAGCCCGAAGGAGCGACGTGAGTCCTTCCTCCTGTGGACCCACCACCCACAGGAGGATCCATAGGGGCCAGGTGCATGGAGATTTGGGCAGCAGTTGAAGGTAGGGGCCTCGACGGCCGGATCTCCGGACATGGAGACTAGCTCTGGCGACATGGAATGTCACCTCGCTTGGGGGCTCGTGCGGGAGCTGATCCTCATCCCAGCCGCTTCACACTCGGCTGGGATGAGGATCAGCTCCTCTAAATCCGAGGCCATGGTTCTCGACCGGAAAAAGGTGGCTTGCCCTCTCCAGGTGGGTGGGGAGTCCTTGCCTCAAGTGGAGGAGTTCAAGTATCTCACGGTCTTGTTCACAAGTGAGGGGAGGATGGAGTGTGACATTGACAGGTGGATCGGTGCAGCATCAGCAGTGATGCGGTCACTGTACCGGACCGTTGTGGTGAGGAGGGAGCTGAGCCAAAAGGCAAAACTCTCAATTTACCGGTCAATCTACATTCCTACCCTCACCTATGGTCATGAGCTCTGGGTAATGACTGAAAGGACAAGATCGCGGATACAAGCGGCCGAAATGAGTTTCTTCCGCAGAGTGGCTGGGCGCACCCTTAGAGACCACGTCGAGAGGAGCCAGCTGAGGTGGCTCGGGCATCTGTTCTGGATGCTTCCTGGATGCCTCCCCTGGGAGATGTTCCGGGCATGTCCCACCGGGAGGAAGTCCTGGGGAAGACCCAGGACACGCTGGAGGGACTATTTCTCCTGGCTGGCCTGGGAACGCCTGGGGTCCCCCCAGAGGAGTTGGAGGAAGTGTCCGGGGTGAGGAAGTCTGGGAGTTCCTGCTTAGACTGTTGCCCCCGCGACCCGGCCCCGGATAAGCGAAAGAAAACGGATGATGGATTTTAAATCGCAATATTCATCTAAAACACCTTAAAAAAAAAAGTCAGATTACTTGCATGACGGGAGCTGACCTCGTCTTAAACATCATCACAACAAAGAGTTTGCAAATCTGATTGATAGCTGCACGTAATGCAAGCGAGCAGTGGTTGGTACCAAAATTACTACAAAATGCTGCCAAAAAATACAAAATAAAACAAAATACATACAGAGCAGTGGGCATTTGCCAGTAGCGGTGAAAGGGTGACAAGGGTTGACTGGCAATATGGCGTCTTGAAAATAAGTGATTAAAGATTGCCCAAACAGCACAAATACAACTATGAGGAGGTAAATGAGAAGTGGTAAAAACTATAACTTTAAGCTCTGAAAAGTCAATTTTGCATAATAGGTCTGCTTTAAGATAAGTTGCTTCAAGATAGGCCAAAGTTTCTACGCACAAATCCCCCTCATGTGTTTCAGATGATGTTAGCATCATCATAACACAGGCAAAAGCAGCAGACTGACCAGTGCAGTGGGACCATGCAGATGTAGAGCAAGACGAGACAGGCTTAATTAGAACTGACCACCTGCTAGACTGGTTGGCCAGCTTACACGACGCAGCCAAAGCACTAGTACTCAAATGAGAAATATTATTTATTCCAAGTGTAACCTGACCTCAAGCCAGAAGAATTTCATTTGAGCATCGTGAAAATTCCCACTAATTGCTGGCTGTGCACATATTCCTGTTTTGATTGCCAGCTGATTTGACTTTGACTTGTTCTTGTTGAGGTGGTGTGTGGGTCTTACCTGTGCATTTCTTCAGACTTCCTGGTCGTTTCCCATGCATGCCTAACTTGCAGTTGAAGTTTTCCTCCCAAAACTCGGCGAACCAGACGTTTCTTCTGTTGTTGGAGAGGGAGCGGCTTCGGAAGTAGCGGTCAAAGGCTGTAAGGAGGGAGAGAAAGAGATACAAATATAATGGGAGGATATCCAGCTTGCATCATGTTGTGTTATACTGTAATACAAATTTATTTCAAAAAGGTTAATATAATATGAATGGCTCATCTTAATTCACTGAAAAAGCAATAAGAACATTTCACAACTACTTTTTGAAATTCAAGCCCAGTGTAATACAGTGCCTCAAGGTTGATTCCAGCATGCAGTTTATTGCCAGAGAATACCACATCACCACTACAACTATTAATACTGCTATACTGCTGCTGCTGCTGCTACTACTCCTCTTATGACTATGATACTACTACTATGACTACTATTACTGCTACTGCTACTACTACTACTACTCCTACTACTACTACTACTACTACTGCTGCTGTTGATATTATTGCTGCTGCTATTATTACTGACTCCTGCTCTTCCAACTACAACTACCACTGCTACAACTACTGCTACTACTGCTGCTGCTACTACAATTACTATTACCGCTACTAGTACTCCTACTACTCAGGGAGCTTTCACACCGCTAGAACGATCCACACCAGGCAATAAAATTGTTGTTATGTAGCATTAGATTCCAGTGTTGTTTGCTTTCACACCTGCAAACAAACTAAAATTGGTCCGACTGACGTATATCCAAGGCTCCTGCGCACAGTGGGCTCAACGGCATGTGGCTCGGGGATGCTGAGCCTCTCCCGAACACAAGACCTCTCGGAAGCGAGGCCAAGATGCACCGTCTAGCCCAGTGGCCTTCCCAGGGAGCCCCTCTGCGGGGTATGGACGGCACAGAGGGGCTCCCTGGGCCAACAGCAGACACGGTTTCTCAAACCCTGCCTAAGAGCCTTCCTGGCCCGGGGAGCTCAGACTCGCAAACCTATGGACCCCCAGCCACGAGGCAGGTGTCCAGACCCAACCCCAGCCCCCATCACACCCCTTAACCGCGGTGTGGGGGCCCGCTATCGGTGCCCTGCCAGCCCAGTGCTCGCACACAGAGCTACCTGGTTGATCCTGCTAGTACAGTGAAACTGTGAATGGCTCGTTTGATCACTCTAGTATTACTTGGACCACGTTTGGGCACGGTTCGAGGTTCACCCCATGTCTTCTTCACTCACCACAAACAGGAAATGTAATAATTATTATTCCCTCCCATTATGCATTTTGAATAGTTCGTTTGGACCTACTGTCTATGGTTTGGATCTGAGTTTGCGTTCTAACCAGAGGGACCGCACCAGAGTTTGGCATTTGGTGTGGAGTCAAGCTGACAGTGAACACCTCTTTCTTGAGGTCTGCTTGATTTAGTATGAAGTCGGGTGCGATTGATGACCAAAGAAAACAAACCGAACTAAGAGCTTCTTGTTCGAATGGAATGTTTGGTGCGCACCAACTGCTGTCGGTGTGAACGCACGCTCAGACTACTCCTTGAGAACCTGAACAGCCAGTAAATACCATATAATACCGTTGGGTACATTGTATAAATACATATTCCCGATAAGTAGAAAGTTATTTTATGGACATAATGACTTTCTACCCCTTTTTGATGTCTATACAATTCTGATCACAAGTCAAACAATGCACCAACTTTTTTGTTTTGTTTTAAATGTTCTGCTTTTGAAAGCACTCTGGTTGTTTATGTATTTTGTACTTTTACTGCAGCCTCCTATCAAATGCTACAACCCAGAGAAAACATTTTCAACTGCACTTACACAATCTCCTCCACTGAACGTCCAATTTAATAAGAGAAGAAAAAGAGAGGAGTGCATTTCACAGTCATAAAAACGGAAACCAACCTGTCATAAGCTGGTGCGGCCAAAGTGATGAAGAACCAAGAGAAATGACCTAGATAAAAACACTATGCTGTTTTAAGAGTGCAGTTAATTGGGAAGTGCTTTGTACTCTACTGCAAGAGGAATACTTTTGGGGAGACTTTGGTGACACTGCTTTGCTGTATTTAAAACTAATAAATAAGGGTCAGAAAAAAAAATAAAAAATATTGTATTGAATAAGAAAATAGAACAATATTTAGGGTGACTCAATTAGGAGCACATTTAAAGAAGCCCTGTTTTAAGAAGCAGGTTTATGCCAAACTCAGACTTTGTTAGGGCATTATTCCTCTAACCCTGAGTTTAAACTGAGTCTGCTCCTGAAGGAGACCTCTAATTGGACAGTGAGAGGTGGACCACTTGCAACTAATAAGGCATGACAAGAGTTTAATGATTTAACTTGCATGCATTTATAATTTACATAACAAGTTCTAGGGTTTAGTTACTGATATAAATGACCAGGTTCAATATTTGTGAATTTACTTTTGAGATATTTCATGGCAAAGTACAATAGTCTCTTGCCCCCAATCTGTGAGTAAGACCATCACGTTCTAGAATCTGAGTACTAATTAACAACAATGGGTGGACCTCAACTTCTTGATTCTTGCTTTTAGCCTCACCACAAACTAAAAGGTGCACAATGTAACCTTTCTGGTGTAGTGTCTGCCACCTGTTGCTTTCTATATCCATGGAGATAGTTATCGCTACCAGGCAAAGTTACTTGTCCGATCTATGGAGGACTTTTCAAAGTAAAAATGCATGTTTTGGGTATTTTTTGCAATAAAACACCTGACTAAAAGGAACGTTTACCCTCATACTATGGAACTTTCAAGAAAACGCAATGTAGACAAACTGTGGACCTCCCACCAAAGAAGTTACACTGTCATCACTATGGCCAGCTGTTCTCTGTGGGCAGTGATGAAAACAAAAGAATGGATGGAGGATTTAAATGAGCCTTCTGTTCACAAATTTTAAGAAATGAGATCTCCATATAAGTCTCCATATAAGCAAGTATTTAAGTAAGTATTCATACTGGGGGGAAAAAGCATGATAGCATAGTTGTCTAAGTCATGTTTCAAGGTTTTTGCGGAAAATATAGAAATAATCAGTCTGTCCCAATAAGATGACTTTCTTTTTCTTTTTTTTTTGATTGGCTGAGAATGGAGCTAATTACACCTACAGATGCAGCAGGGTCTGGAGAGTAGAAATAGAAAGAAAACTAAAAAAAAACACACACATTGGAAAGTACAGTAATCACATAAATCCTAGTTACACTGGGGTTACACTAGGCTTCCTGCACCATGCTTGAGCGGCTGCCTTGATGAATCACCTCAAGTGTCAAACAAATTACCCAGAGTGCACCTGTGCTGGCCCGGGCTCACACATTAGCAGACTGCTGTTTTAGATCAACAGGTTGAGCACATCTGGAAGTGCAGTGTCCGGTGGCAATTACACACTTCAGACTGCAGATTTACGCCTTCTGCTGTGGAGTCTCTGCCAAACTCTGTGCTATATTTGCACATTGCACATTGACTAGATCAGAGCCACAATCACAGTGGTGCAACAGAGATAAAGGTCTTGTGCACTATTTCAAAAAGTAGAAGTAAAGTAGAATTTATCATCATAAAAAAGTAACTCTTACTCTTTAAAGGGCCCATATTACACTTTTTTCTGGTACATGTTATACTGTTGTTTCCTCATCACAAACATTCTTGGTTTAGTTTAATTCACACCTGTTTAACACAAAAACCCTGGATATTTAGGCTGCACTCTTTGCTCAAAGAGAAAACCCATTGTTCCACCTTGCGATGTCATGTGGTAATACAAGAAGTGCTCCACTGTGTTTTTTAAACTCCATACACCTTCACTAGAATCATTCGGAGGATTACAGCACTGGTTTCTACCTACTGACTTTGGCTCCCATTAGAATATTTTCATCCCTATATATATGTGTGTGTGTGTGTGTGTGCAGAGTACAGGCTGGAGACCCCAAGGTCAAGGTGGGAAACACCTCCGAAGGTTGCGGAGAATGACCAAGCCAAGGTCCTGTGGGACTTCCAAATACAGACTGACAGAATGGTGATGGTGAACCAACCAGACATAGTGGTGGTGGATAAGCAACAGAACAGAGCCGTGGTGGTGGACATTGCAATACCAAGTAATGGTAACATCAGGAAAAAGGAACACGAGAAACTAGAGAAATACCAGGGGCTCAAGGAAGAGCTGGAGAAGGCCTAGAAGGTGAAGGCATCAGTGGTGCCCGTGGTGATCGGAGCACTCGGGGCTGTAACCCCCAAACTGGAGGAGTGGCTACAGCAGATCCCAGGAAAAACATCAGACATCTCAGTCCAGAAAAGTGCAGTACATAAACAGCAAAGATACTGCACAGAACTGTCAATAATATAGAGCCTGGTTCCCAAGCACTGTGAGCTTCATTTGAGTTCCGCTGAATGCTATGGGTGACTTCACACTCACTTAGTCCACTTTTTATAGGTTTTTATACAGTTTGTGCTTGAAAACTACCAATACATGACAGCACAAGGTGGAACACAGCATTTTGAGCTTTGGAGATTTGGACAGAGGTTATTCAAAGATGTGTGAATGAAACAAAATCCAGGTATATTTTTGACGAGGTAACAATGTTCTATCATCGTCACAATGGGCAATTGTCCAAAACCATTGCACCAGTTAAAAAATATATCGACATTTGCAAACAGTGAGTATGTTTAAGTAAATAAATACAGTACATTTTGTTTTTGCTTTCCAACCAGAGGATCAAGTCTCACTTTTATGCTGATCAGTCAGTTGTTTATAGTTTCACAAGGAAGGCCACCTGAGTGTTTTTTTGTTGTTAAGTTGGGAGTATATAGGAAAGCATCTTACTGCAAAAATAAGAAATTCAATAGATAATAAATACAAGAAGACATAGTACGACTATTCTGTTGTTTTTTTTAAGGATCCCATGACATGGTACTTCTTGATGCTTTAATATCGTGCCTTAGTGGTTTCCTAATATTGTATCTGAAGCCTTTCTCTCCAAATCAAGCCTTGGTGCATGATAGAGCCTCTAGGAGGCAGCCCTATGGAGAATGCTCCTTTTCACGATTTTGGCGATTTTGACCAAATGCCATCACTGTGCATGTTAATAGCCGTGTCTCAATTCGCAGTGTGCACAGTTCGGAGTGTGGTTTTAATGGCGCATACGTCACTTCCGGCGGGACAACTGCTGTCCCATTTCATTTTTGTCCCATGCACAGATACAATGCACCCTGAAAACCGCAGTTGTTTCCATGGAAATTGGGGCATGGACCAACTGTGCATCCATGCACACTTTGCGCAGTTATAGGTCCCAGCATGCACCGCGTGCTACTTCTTCTACGGGAGAAAATGGAGTCAGCGGCTACATCTGGTAGTTGTGGGACCTGTTCCTTTTCGCCGACACCCATGCGGTCCACGGACTGCACTCGGGACTGTGCCAGTATGCATAGTCCAGAGTGCCCTTAAAACCACACCGAACTGTGCACACTGCAAATTGAGACACGGCTATTGTTTGTAGCGACGGAAAGTGAAGAAGAGAACGTAAAAACTTTTCAGTACGACCCCGAGTCTGATCCCGAAGGCGAAGAAGCTGCAACTCAGCGGCTTCAGCATGACGTCTCCGAATGGTTAGTTTGAAATGTTATGTCTGGAAACAATACTTTCCTTAACTTGTTTATGTATACTGTTACGGTTAGCATGTAGCCAACATCTAGCCTATGTTGTTAGCTTATCATGTTGCTCTGATTCACTATGCAAGGAAGAACACCTGTCAGGCTATTAAATACGGAATTCACCAACGCCTGTTTAAAACTTCCTGGAGCCTAATGACTTGACTATGTGACCATGTTTACATGCACTTAATATCCCGAATATAAGGCTTATCCCGATTTTGATAAAATTTGTTTTGATATCCCGGTTTACATGAAAAACACTAGTATACCGATGTGTTGTTCCATTAAAGCCTTCTCTGTACGTGTATGTAACCTGTTTACCAACAACAATGTTCTAACACGTGCACAAATACAAAGACAGGATAATGCATCTAAATAATATTTTACATTGTGGCCATACCTGCCTGTCAAAGCCTGATCCCGTCAGATCTCAGAAGCTAAGCAAGGCAGGGCCTGGTTAGTACTTGGATGGGAGACCAGTGGGAATTCCAGGTGCCACAGGGGGGCGCCAGTTGCAAAAAACTGTCGCTGTGTCCTTAGGCAAGACACTTTACCCACATTTGCCTAGTATGTAAGTGGAGTGAGTGTTGGAGGTGGTCGGAGGGGCCGATGGCGCAGATTGGCAGCCTCGCTTCCGTCAGTCTGCCCCAGGGCAGCTGTGGCTACAGAAAGTAGCTTACCACCACCAAGTGTGGAGTGAATGAACAATGAACTGTAAAGCGCTTTGGGTGTCATGAAAGGCGCTATATAAATGCTATGAATTATTATTAAATTACATATTATACATATTATGTATGTTGCCCCTCAGAAATGTGCACCTACCCCCCTTTTATCTTTCCTTGCACTGTTATAAATGTATGTAAATAATCTACATACATGTCTGCATTGGAGAATGGGCTGCTTTTATGATCATTGTACATATGTACAGTAACAATAGAAGATCAATCTATTCTATGACTATTCTGGCTCATTTAATGATAAAATTCTCTATGCTCACATATATTGATGTCATGTTAACCTATGACTTACTCCTGAAGATTTACCATCATCACATCTGTCTGTATTACCTTATATACTGTACTCAACAAAAATATAAACGCAACACTTTTGTTTTTGCTCCCATTTTTCCTGAGATGGACCCAAAGATCCAAAATTCACTCCAGATACACAACACTACCATTTCTCTCAAACATTGTTCACAAATCTCCCTGCAGTGAGAAATCTTGGGGTGATTGTGGACTCCATGTTTAAACTGGACAAGCACATAAGTTCTGTGATAAAGTCCAGCTTCTTTCATTTGAGGCTCCTTGCCAAAATAAAGCCCTACTTACCTCGTGCAGGTTTTGAAAAAGCTATTCATGCTTTTGTAACTATGCGTCTGGACTACTGCAATTCTCTGTATGTGGGGCTAGACCAGAGCTCCCTGCAACGCCTACAACACGTCCAGAACGCTGCAGCTCGTCTGCTCACTAACACTAAGAGACGTGAACACATCACACCTGTGCTGTGTGACCTGCACTGGCTCCCTGTCCCCTATCGGGTGCAATTTAAAATTTTACTAATTGTGTTTAAATGTTTACACTCTTTGGGTCCAGTCTATTTGAGGGAATTACTGGAGCCCTACACTCCACCCAGAGCCCTGAGATCAGCCGACCAGCTTCTGTTGGTCATTCCCAAGACTAGACTCAGGACGAGAGGGGACAGAGCCTTTTCTGTGGCAGCGCCCAAACTGTGGAACAGCCTTCCTCTTTCTGTCAGATCCTCTCAGTCTGTAACACAGTTTAAGACAAGATTAAAAACTCATCTCTTTTCCCTGGCTTTTAATACTAGTTAGTCAGTTTTTTATTATAGTTTTTATTATAGTCCTTACACTGTGTTATATATGTATATGTTCTTTTGTCTTTTATCCTTCATGTGAAGCACTTTGGTCAACTGACGTTGTTTTTAAATGTGCTATAGAAATAAATTTGAACTTGAACTTGAACAAATCTGTTCAAATGTGTGACAGCGAGCACCTCTGCCCCGCCGAGACAATCCACCCCACCTCACAGGTGCGCCACATCAAGATGCTGATCTGACATCATGACCAGTGCACAGGTGTGCCCCAGACTGCCCACAATAAAAGGCCACCCCGAAATGTGCATTTTTTTTTTGCTTTATTGGGGGTCTGGGAACCAGTCAGTATCTGGTGTGACCACCATTTGCCTCATGCAGTGCAACACATCTTCTTCGCATAGAGTTTATCAGATTGTCAATTGTGGCCTGTGGAATGTTGGTCCACTCCTCTTCAATGTCTGTGCGAAGTTGCTGGATATTAGTGGGAGCTGGTACACGCTGTCGTATACGCCGGTCAAGCACATCCCAAACATGCTCAATGGGTGACATGTCCGGTGAGTATGCTGGCCATGCAAGAACTGGGACATTTTCAGCTTCCAAGAATTGTGTACAGATCCTTGCAACATGGGGCCGTGCATCATCTTGCTGAAACATGAAGTGATGTTCATGGATGTATGGCACAACAATGGGCCTCAGGATCTCATCACGGTATCTCTGTGCATTCAAAATGCCATCAATAAAATGCACCTGTGTTCTTCCTCCATAACAGCCATTGAAGAGGAGTGGACCAACATTCCACAGGCCACAACTGACAATCTGATAAACTCTATGTGAAGAAGATGTGTTGCACTGCATGAGGCAAATGGTGGTCACACCAGATACTGACTGGTTCTGAGTCCCCAGACCCCCAATAAAGCAAAAAAAATGCACATTTCGGGGTGGCCTTTTATTGTGGGCAGTCTGGGGCGCACCTGTGCACTGGTCATGATGTCGGATCGGCATCTTGATGTGGCGCACCTGTGAGGTGGGGTGGATTGTCTCGGCGGGGCAGAGGTGCTCGTTGTCACACATTTAGACAGATTTGTGAACAATGTTTGAGAGAAATGGTAGTGTTGTGTATCTGGAGTGAATTTTGGATCTTTGGGTCCATCTCAGGAAAAATGGGAGCAAAAACAAAAGTGTTGCGTTTATATTTTTGTTGAGTGTATTTACCTGAAGATTTACCACTGTTCTACCTATATTTTTTGATAGGTGCCACTGTGGAAATTGTGCTACCATGCCCTCAGAAGCTGCTGGGATACCTCAGGTAACACTCTAAATTGAAAACAACTTTGTATCTTCATTTGACAACTACTTATGCCTAAAAATGACACTTACCATTTCTAATCCTAATTACCTTACTAGAAGACTAAGACAGGTCGAGGGACAGCTCACATGTATGGTGGACCATCCTGGATTGGAGCCTGTCTGCCTCAATGTATACTCTCTGCAAAATGCTGGCCAAATATACAGAGCTGACTACAGTCCTTTACGTTTGAGAGGAATACACCAGTACTTTTTTTTTTTTTTTACAGAAGAAAAGCATAAATAAACTATTGACAGTTAATTCTAGAGCCTTGTGCCTTTTCATTCAATGGTGTAGACAGTGTAAAGATAATGCAAAGATTTATTTACATCACAGGGGAAAAAAACTTTGAAAATTGTTAGAACACAAGCATTGAAAATGACCCATAGGAGCATAGGAATATTTGCAGAACAAGAACACAAACCAATGATAATATCTGCAAAACTAAATATCATTTTGATTGTTCAGCCGCTACAGGTATCTCTCCTATTACTCATTTGTGAGCTGGTGCTGGGGCTTCCTGGGACAGAGAATCTGGGTCCTTATTCCAGCTTGTGTGGTCGCACCCGGTCAGAGTTGATGTGCTGGCCTGTGTAGAGACAATGACAAATTAGTACTCCATTTATTTATTTATATATACTCCAGGTGCAATTTGTAAGAAGAATACTTCAATACACCCATTATGAAATTACGTCATTTATTTGGTTACACATTGTATATTTTACACACCTCAAAAACTCTTATTATTAATCTCATTAAAAATGCAACAAACCTGCAGTCACCTGCTAACAGCTCATTGATTTGAATCAGGAGTGAGGGGGAAACTTTAGTGGGCCTATGCAGATTTAGGAAGAACAGGCGCATTAACAGGCACATTTCATTAGTAAAATGCTAGAACTACTGCATAATATTCAGGACATTCATATCCTGTTGCCCGTTGCTGTAAGACGCGTAAAATTGTGCCCTTTGATGAATTGCGCACGTGATAATAGCAGCAGCAGAGCAGTTATGCAACAAAGATGTGCACAACACTCGCGTTACAGTGTTTAGTCACACATACTTCATGCTATCCATAATCTACCTTAATATTAGTGACAGTACTACCTCCTACCTCACAATGTCAAAGGACAGCAACTTTGTGAACAAACACACTATCTGCCCAGTCAAACTTGTTGTATGTAGGTAAGTAAACATACTATTCAAGACATTTAGATGAGAAAACAGTTAAAAATAAATGTTATAAGTTCATGTACTAAAACCAAAGGTTTACAAAAGATGAATTTTTATATTTTCACCGGGTAAAGCCTCATTTTAAGTGTAATAGCTACCAGTGTTGTACCTGAAGGCGTTCACTGAACAATAGTTCATGAACGCGTTCATATTTTGGGCGAACGTGAACTGAACGCACTATATTACTGCCTGATGAACGAACTGTGAACGAGTTCATTCTGGTGTCTGTGAACGACATGTGCTATCTATTTAACTTCGTTCAATAGGGTCTCAGATTTCTGTAGTGTTGCAGGCGAAAACCCGCGGGAAAACAATTTAACAACACCAGCGTCGTATCGTCGCATGCGTCATTGAAGCAAGACAGAACAAAAAAGGCAGCATGGAGACGACTGTAGCAGGAGCAGCAAGGATTCATCATATGAACATTTAAAAGAGCTCTATGACAAGGTCGGTGAGGAAGGGAATAACCTCAGATTTATGTGCAAACTTTGTCCGCCGGCTTTCAAGAAGAAAATCCACCTTCACCTCGAGCCTTTCCTGGCCGACCTGGAGTTGAAGGAAGTGCGCTCGGCGGAGGCCGGCGACACCCGGGGAGAGGTTCCACGAGGGGCTCCTCCCGCACCGGGCGGCCGTCCCTTGCTCACCGAGTTGAATCCCCCAGGCGGACCGCGCGGACCCCACCCGTTTACCTCTAAACGGTTTCACGTCCTCTTTCAGGCTCAACCCTATTTCCTACTTCAGCCTGGTTCATACCTCTGTTTGTGGTAGCAGAATGTTCAGTATGCCACTGTCCTGTTTTCCTTTAATAATAAAAAAAAGACCATCCAAGCAAGTAGCAAGTTTTCCCTCATGTTTTTTGAGAATATACTGTAGGGGTGAGAGTTGCAGCTGCTACTAGTGTGGACTGAACAGACAGCAACAATGGGGAAATCCTGTTGCCTAAATGTTATTGTGACCGTGGTTGGATAAGGATGCGAAATTGGATATGAAGATGGAATCTAACACATGGTTTGATTGTTAAAACTGATATAATAATTGCTGTCTATGGTTCTATATGGGCTTTGGCAATGATATTGAAAAATAATAGCTCGCAACAATGTATTGGGGAAAAAAAAGAACTATGAACTAGATCATTTTTTGGAACTATGAACGAACTACTAACTATAAACAATTATGAACTATGAATGAACTAGTTCATTTTGAAATGTGTGAACTGAACTTTGAACTAGTTCATGTAGAAAATTAACTTTCCCAACACTGACAGCTACAGACTTGGGTGACAATAGGCACTTTGCCGATAACAGGCTTGCTACACTATAATAGTGGTGATGCTTTTATTTATGAATGAATGAATTTATTGAGTATGTCATAAAGTCAATATACAGTACATAATACATTACACGTATTAATGTACGTGTAGACATATTAATATAATTTCCTTTACATAAGTAAACATATCTCAAAGGGTTATGGGAAGAAGTGTTAACTTTTTGAATCCCACCCCTTACAGTCACTTAAGCATTAATAATGTCCGGTTTCCTCTGAACCATCTTCGTCACATTTATCTGGTGTTACTATACAACTTATATTTACAATGTCCACAGATAAGCCATTTATAATAATTTAATATACAAACCATTACAACATTGCATCACTATAACAACTCATAATACTAGATTTGTATATATTTTTTAAACTGCTTAATGTTTGAACAATGTTTTAGTTCATCACTCAGGCTGTTCCATATTTTCACCCAACAGACCAATACATAAAAAGTCTTCCTTGTGGTCCCTTGCTATATCGTGGTTCACTTTTCGCGGCCTCGCTGTATTGCGGATTTTTTTTTATTTCAATTTTTTTTATAGTGTATCAACATTGTGTTCTGCATCCTAATTGGCTAAGGGACTGTAGACCTTTGCCAAGTCCAGCTGGATGCGCAAGGGGCGCGGAGACATGAGTCACTGGATCCCTAGGAAGCGGCTCTTTTTGGGTTTGCTGAAGCCAGTGCTGAGTCTGTCCCTGGTCTTCGCATCTTTCTTCCTGCTCCACGGCTTGCGGAGAAGGACGCACTGGGAATGAAAGTGGGCGGCCCCAGAGCCTAGTGCAGCTCGGACTGCTTCTCATTCAAACACAGTGTGAGCACAGAGGGACCCACGGAGCAGGGAACACCGCGCTCATCCAACGGCACTGCCACGTCTTGGGACGTGCAAGTTCTGAACTGTAGTGAGAACACTTCCGTGCGCTCTCAGGACTGGTTCCACCGCCTGGACTCCAAGTTTCACCAATTCGTTCTGCGGAAACACTGCCGCTACTTCCTGATGCCCATTGACCACCCGGAGAAGTGTGCGCGTGGACATTTGCACCTGCTCATCGTGGTCAAATCCGTGATGGAGCAGCGGGACCGCGTCCACGGCTAACGACCGAATAGTATTCGGTGCAGACTCTGCACAGTCTCATACTCGTGGCCCAAGGTGTGTGGCATGTGCCCAAATACCAGACTGCTCAGTCCGTCACTGGTGGTATGTCTGTTTATAAGAATCTTCTCGTTCAAAAGAAAAAAGAGCACCCTCGGTAAAAGATGCCTGCACCAAGGCAGAGCGGTGCCAGGACAAAGAGGTGCGTTCAGAGGAACTGTGAAATACATGCGTAACTATTAATACATTTTTTAGTTGAAAATCTACGAAAGTTTGAGTGTTTAAACGAGAGAAAAATGTGAGAAAACGTTAATTCCAGTCTGAGAAAAGTGTAGAATGTGTGTGGTGAGGCATTTACAGCCTTAAAACATGTAGAATAATTGTAAAATATAAAGTTGTTCTACTTCGCGGATTTTGCTTATCACGGGTTATTTTTAGAACGTAACCCCCGCGATAAACGAGGGACCACTGTATTGCTGTTCCTCTTAGGTTATACCCTACTTCTCTTTCTGTAAATAAAATTTGAATATTTACTGGTAATTGATGATTTCTTGCTTTGAACATAATAAGTCCTGACAAATATTCTATTAAATCGGGAAATTTTAAGAGTTTTGATTCTAAAAATAAGCTGTTGATGTGCTCCCTGAACCCCACATTGTGTATAATCCTAATAGCACGTTTTTGTAATATTGTTAAAGACTGTATGTTGATTTTATAATTATTTCCCCAAACTTCTGCACAAAAGTAAGGATAAATGAATGAATAGTATAGTTGCTGAAGAGACTTTTTATGTAGCTCTTGTTTTGCTTTTGCCAATACTGCATCGCTCCTGGATAATTTGGATTGGATATATTTAATATGTGATTTTAGTTTTTCATCAATTATTACCCCCAGAAATTTACTTTGCTGAACTCTTTCAATATTTATCCCTTCTATCATGACCTTTATTTGTGTGTCAACATTTCTGTTTCTAAATAGAATTCAAGTTGTTTTACTTAAATTTAAAGATAATTTGTTCCTGTTGAACCATATTTTCATTTTCTTTATTTCTGAAGTGATTGTGTCAAGAGGTTTGTTTACATTTTTATCAGAGCAAAAGATATTTGTGTCATCTGCAAATAAAACCAGCTCGAAACGTTTTGATACTTTGCATAGATTGTTAATGTTCATTCATTCATTCACTCATCTTCCGCTATTCCATTTTCTGGGTTGCGGGGGCAGAAGTCCAAGCAGATCTGCTGTCCAGAACACAATGCACCAGCCCCCATGAATCCTCTTCTGCCATGGGGGCTACCAGTGTCCACAGACACTGGGGCAAGGTGGGGTTAAGTGTCTTGCCCAAGGACACAACTCATCTGTGGGAGCTGGGATCACACGCAGTCAACCCGTCAAGAGCAGGATTCGAACCGCCAACCCCTGGATCAGTAGACAAACGCTCTACCAACTGTTGTTCTACCAAATGTAAAGTATGAAAAATCTTGGACCCAATACTGACCCCTGCGGGACACCGCATGGGATATGAAGACATGAAGAGCAACCAACCCAAAACATGCACCATAGGTAAATCCTCCAGCTGAGGTCCTGACCAAGCCGAAGCAAGAAGATCATGGAGATGGTCCCCGGGTGCAGTAATGTGCTGCCCACTGCTCCTAATAACAGGATGGGTTAAATGCAGAACTGGAATTTCCCCATTGTGGGACTAATAAAGGCATAGCTTTCTTTCTATTATTTAGCTTCACAAACTGATGACTTTCCACCCACTTAAGCCCTATTCGGACGGGATTAGTTTTACAGGGGGATGTAGAGTAATGTCAGTTTATCACAGGACCTCTGTAATATAAATGACCCCATTCACACAGGACAAGAAATGTCCGTAATATTTATTTGACATGGGAGGAGTTTTACTCTCTGTCGTCTCGTATTCGTCGCCGGATTTTGGTGGGGCAGGGCATAAAGCATCAGCTGAAGATAGAGAAGTCGTGATTAGCCTATGTGAAATATTAGCGAACTATGCAAATTATTGCCCATAATCAGGACTAACAGAGCATACATTACCTAAAACAAGCAGAAGTTTCATGCCTCTGACAACTGATTTATACCTCTTGGGCTTTTTCATTGGTCGATGTGTGCGTTTGTTTGAGAGTACCGGTAGATCATTTCTCTTGCCAGAAAAATAAAGCGCTTCAAGCTCCTCCGTGTTTGAAAATTGCGGTAAATTATGTCTTTAAACGGATGTGACGAAATATTACATACATCTTTACCAAGGGTCGCATTCGCACGGGATTAATATTACCTAAGGTAATTCCTCCGGACCGTTTTACAGAAGGTGAAACTCGCTGTAAATTTCACAGACATTCTCCGTTATGTTTACGGACATGGAGCGTTCAGACAGGACTAAATTCCCTGGTAATTATTACTTTACCCCATGTCACCCCGTAAAACTAATCCCGTCCGAATAGGGCTTTAGAGACCACTCCTCTGATTCCATACTGTTCCAATTTATGTAATAAAATCCTATGATTAATAGTGTCAAATGCTTACTTAAGTCAATGAATACTCCTACTGAAATTTTTTTATTGTCTAGTGAATTGGTTATTTCCTCATTTGTATCAATTAATGCTAATGTGGTTGATCTGTTCCCTCTACATCCATACTGGCATTCAGATAGCAATTTGTGTTTATCTATAAAAAATTCCAAACAAACAATTTTTCTAATATTTTAGAGAATTGGGGAAGGATTGAAACAGGTCTATAGTTTGTAAAGAAATGGCTGTTGCCATTTTTAAACAAAGGAATGACCTTTGCCGTTTTCATTTTTGTGGGGAAGGTGCCCCTCTGAAATGATAAATTGAATTTGTGGGATAGTGGTCCTAGTTTCATTTATAACACTTTTTATTATAATCATATCCAACCCTTGATAGTCTATTGAAGTTTTATTCTCATATTTCTGCACTACATTTATAATGTCTAATTTGTCAACTGGTTTTAGAAACATTGAATGTGGATTTGTATTAAAGAGATTATCTTCACTTCCATCTGCTGTTTCAGAATTAGGGATTCTACATGCAAGGTCTGTTCCTATGTTCACAAAAAAATCATTACATTTATGTGCAGCAGCATTCATGTCATGCACCTCTGTATTATTTTCAATGAAAAACTTGGGATAATTTACTTGACGGGTTTCCTTTTTAATTATACTGTTCAAAATTGTCCATATTTCCTTTGTATTGGTTTTATTTCTATCCAACAATTCCTTATAGTAATCTTTTTTTGTCTGTTCTTATAATATTAGTTAGTTTGTTTTTATATATTTTATATTTCCTCTCTGCTTCTTCTGTTCTTTTCCTTAAGAACTCTCTATATAGTTTATTTTTCTTTTTACATGAATTAGCTAGCCCTCTCATTATCCAGGGACACTGTTTTGATTTCCTTTTACTCATATATGGGATTAGTGGGCAATACTTATTATACAGTAAAAAAAAACACTCACTTAAAAATTCATTGTATGCACTGTTTGTATCTGATATACAATATAGATCTTCCCAGTTTTGACTGAAAAGAGCCCTTTTGAAAGCATTCAGAGCTTCCTCAGTTTTGATTCACCTATATGTAATTTGTTTGACTGAAGCTATATTTTTAGAATTCTTATGATACACTGTAAACACTGGCAAATGATCTGCGATATAAGTGAAAAGGATTCCACTCTGAGTGTGATTATTAACATCACTGGTAAATATATTATCAATCAATTAGATTAAGCCTTTATTGGTCTCACACACAATAACACACGGGAGAAATTTAACTTCTGCATTTGACACATCCTTTTTCAGGAGCAGTGAGCAGCCATCTTTCTGCGCCCGGGGGGCAGTACCGTGAAGGGTCTTGCCCAAGGACCCACACTGGCTTGCTCATTGCCCGGGGGTGGGGAAGACAGTGACTTACCAGTTGAGCTAACCAGCTGGTTAGCACTGTATGTAGCACTATGAGATGTAATTCTATTTGGCTTAGTTATTTGGGGAAACAAACCCATGCTATATATTCTATTTATGAAGTCTTCAGTTGATTTATGATTTTCTGAGTTAAGCAGATCTATATTGATATTTCCACATATGAACATGTTTTTATGTGCCTTTTGAGAGAAAGATTCTTCCATCCAGTTTGTAAATTTTTCAAGGGTAGACACTGGTCTTCTATATACATTACTGATTCGAGATGTAGAGGCAAGAGATTTAGTCACAAGACAAAGGTGGTGTTATAAAGTCCATTTCCAGTCTGAACTCAGTTAGAGTATGCAGTTATTGCTTTTGGCTTTGTAGGGCAGACTAGCCTGCTAACCGAGCTGATAGCTGTTAGCTGCACAGCTAATGCAACATAATCTCTCAGTAACAAGTCAAAGGCGACCAAATACAGCACAGACACAAAATTATGTTGTTTTGTAGTTGACTTACTTGTTCGACGTCTGTAGCTGATGCGGCGTGGAGAGTTGGTACTGACCCAGGCTTCAGTTTCAGTCGATTTGCAAGTCTAGCTCTGTATTGTCCCATGAAAAAAACAGTTGTCCGCATTTGGCGCAGACATACAATGTTTTAGGTTTTTAGGTGTCGGCACATTTCCACAGAAAATATAATTAAACCACTGCTGTTTCAGAGGCTCGGATGAAGGAGGTAAAACATACTCTTTTCTTCATCATCACATCCACGGACAGAGCAGTTGCCGTGCTTCACTTGTTTCGGAGCCTCACGTCTCTCCCGGAAAAACAAACCGGTAGCTAGTAGCTCGTAATTCTCTGGGAGGGATTTCCAGAGAAAGGTGGTGGACATCCAGACAGAGAGGGTGGAAACCTTTCCCCTTATGTCGTCATAAGGGGAGCTTGTTCCAGAGGTTTTATTTATTTATTTATTTATTTATTTTCAAATGTGGAAAAGGATCGCCATTGCTCGATTTACACATTTTGCAATGTTTTGCCATGTGGGGGCCTTAAACAGGGTAGGGGAGCTCATATTAACTTTCAAAAACCTCAGAAAGTGATAATTTCATGCCGTGGGACCTTTAAATGGAAACCAATCAATATTCTCTACAGCAGCTGGGTCTCCAACCTTTAGCTCGGGAGATACCAGTAGCTCTTTGCCCCCTTCCCAGTAGCTCATCAAGGGATTATTTAATTATATTATTATGCTGAACAACTCCAATTTGATGAATTAAATTACCATTGCAGATGTGTCATTTGTCTGTATGCACTAAAAAATGGAAAATGGTTCATGTTTCAAAGGTATCGGACTGCATCTCATCTAAGGCTTACTGTTGCTCTTTTATTCACTCAGTTTTTTGCAACCACTCAAATAAAATTTTTGTTTTATAAAAATAGCTCACCGGAGGAAAAATGTTGGAGACCCCTGCTCTACAGATAATTGTAAATCCTTATTAGAAGCCATTATGTAGTTCATCTTTCAACAAGTAGAATCCAATAACTTAATCCCTCTGAATTATTACACACATTTTGTGTCATGACATTGTTGAGACCTCATTAAATGGACACACTGTGCAGATAATAATTAATTATAAAAAGCACTTAGTCACAGTTAAATGGAGAAATATAGGCATGAATAACAGTTGATTAAAAGCCATTTTAGCTGTATAGATGACCCAAAGGGAACTATCTCTCATTGACTATAGCAAGAGCCAACTTTGATTCATTAAAAATCATTCAAAGTCATTCGAAGGCTCTCTACGTCTCCTCCTCTCCCTCTTCTCTTCCACTCTCTCCCCCTCTCTGTCTCTTTCTCTGTCTCGCTCCCTCTCTCTGTCCCTCACTCCATTTCCGAATTTAACATTATATCTCGTAGTTTCTGTGCCCCTCCAGGAGTCAATTATCTAATAGGGAGCTCTGACAGGGAGCAAATGAGGGTCTACTTCCTGGACTAATGGTAAAACTTGTAGCACGCTGGGACTGAGAGTGTGGAAACAGGAGCATCATCGTACACTCTGTCCTTGCTGGGAAAGCTAGTTTGGTTTTTCGGCTTGTTCCGCTGTTGTCATTACCTGGCCAGCCAAATGATATCTCTCTGTATTTGCTATACAGCGAGATACCATTTGGACACCCTCGCTCCACCCTCGCTCCCCCGGTTAACAATGGACTCCGCGATTCTGATTCGTTCAAAGATGGTGACGTCAGTGCACCCGCCTTTGCCCGGAACGTCACTCTTAGGCAGCGGAAGTTCCTCCTCAGTTTTGACTCAAGATGGCGCATCGGAGAACTGAACGTCCCTTCCATTCAGCTGTAAAATTGGTCTTAAATGACCTAAAACACATCGATTCCTTAAAATCACAGCAGCTGACAGCTCTAGAGGCCTTTCTTTTCTTTCTTTTCTTTTGTTTGATTGGTTCACGTCGCTGTCCGTTAACTGTTCTCTGATTGGTTCACTTAGCTGTAAGTGAATGTGCTGCCGCGCAACGGCAGCACATTCTGGACCAAGCATTACCAGACTCGCCGCTGGTACAGCGATGAGTCATGGATTCTTCCAGGCAACTGTTGTCATGCTTCGTTCAATCAGATTCAAATAGTCACCATGACGTTCCATATTTTCCGAATTCTTTCAGCGAGAGCCTTTCCGGATGGATAATACAGTATGTAGAACTCAATTCAGAGTGACACACAAATCATCTAAATTTTTGCATGTATATTTATAATTTCTGTTCTTGATCTTCGCTTAAAAACAAAGTGCAGTTTGAATTTTCCCACTGTGTGATAAATAAAGGATATCCCATTCTGGAGGCAATTTACCAGTTGGAGAAAGGTTTCATCAATAAAATGTTCCAATTCAGTAAAAAAGCTGATAACAACTTGTTGCTGATGCTGTGACTTACATGTGCTTGTTAGGAGGGGAAAACCAAGTTGACTTACATTTTGCAAATTATGGGGCTAATGCTAGTTACCGACTGTCTTTTCTATTCAACACACGCACACAATTTATGTTTGAGTTTATCATATGTTCATTTTACCGTCCACTGAAGCTCTCTTGGGCAGGATGGTGATTGCGCCCTCAGCCACCCTCTCTTGACCAATCACAGGGGAGATCTTTGACCCCCAGCTGTCTGACCCCACCCACAGGAAGTGACCCGTCTGGTTGTTCCTTCTGGCTGCATCTAGGACTCGCCTGGAAGAGACAGACATAAAAATTACACTTTAGACCGTAAACCGAGGTATCTTTGCACAATCCAAAGATAGACCCTGTGCTATCTGACCATGATTCAGTATTTTTCTCCAAGCAGTTGTCCTAGCCTTAAAGGTGCTGTTCCTGATTTTTCCTGCCTTAAAAACATGAAAAACAGTTCATTTTAAATAAACAATGTGTTCAGAAATGTTTAGAGGTTGAAGAAATGTTTTGCCATCCATCCATTTTCTTTCGCTTATCCGGGGCCGGGTCGCGGGGGCAACAGTCTAAGCAGGGACGCCCAGACCTCCTTCACCCCGGACACTTCCTCCAGCTCCTCCGGGGGGACCCCAAGGCGTTCCCAGGCCAGCCGGGAGACATAGTCCCACCAGCGTGTCCTGGGTCTTCCCCGGGGCCTCCTCCCGGTGGGACATGCCCGGAACACCTCCCGAGGGAGGTGTCCAGGAGGCATCCGAAACAGATGCCCGAGCCACCTCAGCTGGCTCCTCTCGACGTGGAGAAGCAGCGGCTCTACTCGGAGCTCCTCCCGCGTGACTGAGCTCCTCACCCTATCTCTAAGGGTGCGCCCAGCCACTCTACAGAGGAAACTCATTTGTTGTTTTGCTTTCAAGATAATCCTAACAACAACGAGCATGCAACCAGCATACTTCCTGTTTCTGGGAGGAAAAAATACTAATAATAGTAATGTCAATTTACACTAGTACTAAAGTTATTTTCATTTGTGTTCAATATGCAACAATACATCCCACAAGTTTCCATAAAATGTACCTTTTTAAATGCATTACAGTGTACGTAACTCCTCTGGCTCTTAACCACATTAATTTTAGTGCATACACTTACTTATTATAACTCCCAGCATGTGTCCTTACTTAGTGTTAATTGTTCTAGCCCCCAACTGTTTTCTTTCAGAAGTCACTGTGCATTCTTTCCCTCCTTAAAACTCAGCACAAGGAAGCACAAAGCTTTTGAACGGGTTATGCTGCTTTGTGTTGTGATGTGATGTCATTTTAGTAAGACTTAAAAGTACCTAGTCTCATCTTCAGGTCTTGAGATAGGCTTGGTCAGGAGCTTTAAGGAACTAGAAGGGAGATAACCTTCTTGGAGTATTTTTAAAAGCCAAACATCAGCAAGACTTTTTAAGCAAAGGTCAGAAGAAAAATGATTATCATTCATACACACTGTTTTTAAACAGACTTTGCAATGCCCATAGTAACATTACACTGCAGTATACATTTAAAGCTATTAGAGGGGCTATACCAGGGGTCGGCAACCTGCGGCTCTTTGATCCCTCTGATGCGGCTCAGTACAGTGGTCCCTCATTTATCGTGGGGGTTACGTTGTAGAAATAACCCGCGATAGGCGAAATCCGTGAAGTAGTCAGCTTTATATTGCGTGTATAAATATGCGTGTACTTCACAGTTACTCTGACCGAGGCACCTGGCGCCGCTGCGCTGTTGCGGGTTTTGTTGGGGAGAAAACTTGCAAAGATACACAGCACTTCAGAGCAGTGACAGACTGGGATCATCGGCCCTGGCATTTTACACCTACAAGCGGCCCCGTAGTCTGTGGAAGGGGGAGGAGGGGTTCTACAGTTCTGCACCGTGCGCTGAGTCTGCTGAGTCTGTCCCTGGTCTTCGCATCCTTCCTCATGCTCCAGAAAAGGACCCACTAGGGCTGAAAGCAGAGCCTGGTGCAGCTCGGATTGCTTCTCATTCAAATACAGAAGTAGTGAGGACGCATCCGTGCACTTTCAGGACTGGTTCCGCCGCCTGGACTCCAGGTTCCACCAGTTCGTTCTGCGGAAACACTGCCGCTACTTCCCGATGCTCATTGCCCACCCGGAGAAGTGTGCACGTGGACACGTGCACCTGCTCATCGTGGTCAAATCCGTGATAGACCATGACCGGCGCGACCGGCCCCAGGTGAGACGCACGGCCGCAGCCCTTCTGGCATGTGCCTAAATGCCAGACCACTCAGTCCGTCACTGCTTCAGAGTCACGCTGCTCGTGATCAAACATTTAAATAAATTTGGCAAACTGAACACATTCTGTACTGTACAGGAGACATGGTACGGAGGAGAATGACTGACGAAGACAAAGGTCTACAGTCCCTTAGCCAGTCAGGATGCAGAACACAATGCGTGTTGATACACTATAAAAAAATCTGCGAAACAGCGAAGGACCACTGTATTTAATTAAAATGTATTTTATTTTAGTTCATTCATTTTCAAAATGTAACTCTATGGCACAAAGGTAAAAAAAAAAAAAGTTATATGCAGTGTTATTGTGCAGTGTTTTCTTTACAGTGTGAAACAGGTCCAAATGGCTCTTTGAGTGATAAAGGTTGCCGACCCCTGGGCTATACCATGTACTAAAGTAAAATATGTTTTCCCCAGTACAGATATACTATGAAAGCAGATATAGGGTCTAAATTAGACAGTAATGTGCTCTCTACCTCTACTTACATGTTTTTCACGTCTAGAACTAGTAAGTAATGCTAACGTGTTGTTACAATCATTGCCTCATTGCAGTGAATAATTAGAATGTCAAGAATGAGTGGGGGCCTGCTTTAAATACTTTAAAACTCATTTAGTTTTTCTTGATTTTAAGACAGTAAAATCAGGTACAGCATTTTTAAATATTATAATTTTGTAGATCAGACCAAAGCAAGGCCTAAACAATCTAACAATTATGAATTGATTAAGAAACTTTAATAACACTTTATTAATACAGCTTTTTCTTGTCTTAAAACTACAGTCACATCAACACTGCTCAAAACATTTTTTCAGTGTTTATTATCATTTAATTAATCATTGATTAGTTAAAAGTCAACTCGATGATAAATTTAAGTGCAGCATTTCCCTCTTCGAGAGCCAGATTGATTAATAACTTAAAAGCTGCATCATAAGCATTTCTTCGTGTGTTTTCCATGAGGAGGGGGTGTGCATGAAGTGCAAAATAACTGTTCAAAACAAAGACAAACTAGCATCTTCCTTGGGGTATCGTCTCTTCACCTGCCTCTCTCACTCACCCCATCACTTCACGCTCTACTGCGCATGTCTCCTGCAGAAAGAGCCACTGTCCTGTCTGGGATCATGTCGGTGTCTGGGATCATGTCGGTGTCTGGGATCATGTCGGCGTCTGGGATCATGTCGGTGTCTGGGATCATGTCGGCGTCTGGGATCATGTCGGCGTCTGGGATCATGTCAGTGTCTGGGATCATGTCGGCGTCTGGGATTATGTCAGTGTCTGGGACCATGTCAAGTGTCTGGGATCATGTCGGTGTCTGGGATCATGTCAAGTGTCTGGGATCATGTTGGCGTCTGGGATCATGTCGGCAGCTGGGATCATGTCGGCGTCTGGGATCATGTCGGCGTCTGGGATCATGTCGGTGTCTGGGATCATGTCAGTGTCTGGGATCATGTCAGTGTCTTGTAGGATTTCAGCAGATTTCAGGCTCTCCGGGGGCGTGGATAGGTGTATCGGTCAAGTATGAGTGGATGTCTGATTACTGAAGTTTGAGACATTTCTTCGTGCATTTAACACATATGGGTAAGATATATCCCACTCACTAGTGTTAATTTAGGATCATAACCTATTATTTTATGACATAGTGATAAACTTTTAGTGCGCTGACAACATCACTAGCTAGCGTTGCAACTTCATATTAACAACACAGACAGCAGCCTGAGTGCAGAAAAATAATCCATCCATATATTAGACACATTGTTGTATAACCCGGAGGGTTCAAAGTGTGAGAAAAAAGTAGTGGCTTATAGTCCGGAAATGACGGTAGCTACACAGAAACAGTAGGTAAAATGTCAGAAAACACAGTGGTGTAGACAGGGCTCTCAAGGCTCACGCATTGGCCGTTTCCCAATTCAGCGACGGCACGCTTGTGAGTGTGCCGTCGGTCTGTCGTCGAGACGGCGCATACTCGCTCTGTCCTTAGTGCACTACGTTTCTCACATGGCCGCCTGCGAAATTGAACAGGTCCCGCCTCAGCTCAATGAGCCGGGTGGTCTGCTCCTTGTTCCCTAAAGACAAAAATATTATACTATTGCGACTAGTAATACTTGGAATTGGGACATGGCCAATGTTCCCCCTAATTTTTAATGTGTCTGAGCAAACACACTAACTCCACATCCGAAATGAACCCTCCCCCCCCCCGCGCGGCTCGCACTTTGCAGATATAAAAAAATGACCCCGCGGCTGAATAAAAAGCTCTTTCGTCCCTGGTTTACAGGGCGCTGCACAAGTTTTCTTGTGCGCTGAGAATGTGCGAACAGTGCGCAGCTTAGAGTAAACGCTGGACATGGCGACACTGTAGAATATCCAGCATTACAACAGCAAAGGAAATATAGAAGTGTAAGGGGAAAAGCATCTGAACGGTAATACAGGTGCCGTGATCTATGCCGTTACGGCTACTGTCACACATGTTTAGTGTAGTTTATGAAGAGTTTCATGTAGCATAGTTGTAGGTGAGGTGAACCAGTACGTATATTTTATAGTGACGTCGCAACTCTCACTTGTGGATGTCGCTGGCGAGTCGGTCTTTGTAGTCCCGCGCTGTGCATGCTGGGGCTTTTAAGTGTGCGGAGCGTGCATGTTTGCACACTTGGTCCACGCCCCGATTTCCATGGAAACGACGGCGCCGTTCAGAGCTCGTCTTGACGGTGCAGGGGGAAAAAAACGAATGGAACGGCCCTTGTCGCGCCGGATATGACGCATATCCCGTTCCAAGGACGCTAACAAGCGTGCCGTCGGTGAATTGGGAAACGGCCATTGAGAGTGTGACACACGCAATTCGACGTATTCACACGCGCACACGCCACACATGGCATTTCTCACGCTGATTTTTTTGTTTTTTTGTTTTTTGTTTTTTGTGCCCAGAAAATCGGTCTGTGTGGCTTAGTTTATGCAGGATCCGCGCGTTTTCAGCGCCGCCCCCTCCCCCTGCTCCCCCTGCAGCAGGGGGAGGCGGGGACGGCGCGTCTGCTCCGGGCGCACGGTCCGAGCGGAGGCCGGTGACGCGCTGTCCCCCGGGCACGTCCTGAGCCTCAGTCCCGGTGCCACGTCTCCTCTGAGACGCACCGACTCCGGTCCCAGTGTCTCCGTCTGGGCGTAACGTGCCCCCCCCCAACGGCTTACGCGCGGAATACGCGCGGCCCAGAGCCGAACTGCCGCGGCTCACCATGGGCTCCCCGCGGGGGGAGCGGGTTAAAAATGTCCCGCTCCCCCCGCCCCGGTCCCTCCTCCCCGCCCCTCTCAGCGCGCACTGACAAAGTGCGGTGATGATAAAACAAACTGAGAACCATCAGATAATAACTTCATTTATAGAACTCTCATTAGTTGCTTTGTACTTTGTACTTTAAGTTTGCTCTTTAGACAAACAGGGCTCTCAACACGCAATTCGACGCTCACACGCTCACACGGCATTTCTCTGTAGAAGTGTGTGCGTACAGACACACAGTGGTGCCTCTCTTACCGGATGTCATCCTCGTTAGCAAACATGATGACGGCCCTGGCGTTGGATGTTTCCAGCAGACGGCGGATGATCTTGTCAAACTCCCCTGTCCTGGGCTCCCGTGGGATCTTCAGGGACTGGGCAATGCACACTCCTCCTGGAGAAAGGGACACACAAGCAAATATAATATTATATTACATTATATTACCACAACAATTACTATTGTTACAGCTACTACCACTACTTCCGTTTTGTAATTTCCTGCAGCAGTTGTGACTGTGAGAGATGCCCTGTCTCCTCATGCCTGTTCCAGTCCATTTATTGAACATCTGTACAGTCTGTCACTCCCACTACATCATCCCCCTTTAATCATACGCATTCACTGGCACAAGTACACACACAAAAACACTTTAGAAACAAACTCTCATTAGCCAGATATCAAACGCTTCTCAAGGATAATCACAAAATTGAGCAATTTGGACAATCTTGTCTAATACCCCAAGTCTGATAAACACCACATCAAGTCTAAAGATTATTGCAGTATAGAATTTCAACTTAACGTTGTATTTACACCCTGACTGACTAGTTTTGTGTGTGTGTGTGTGTGTGTCTGTCCTTGGAGGCGTTCAGTATGATTAAGTCGTCTGCTTTTATCACCACACTCCTCCCATCAATAACTGTCTCCATGGTAACATGCATCCAGGTAAAGACTTTATCGTTTGACGACAGATACATTTGGTGGGTTTTTATTCTCCGGATACATTACTTGATAATATAACTGGATGACACAGATACAGATGTAGTTGTAAAAGTGCTTAAAATGACTATAGCAACAGTACAGCAATAGTGGTGGGGGTATTTGTAGTAATGATGGAGATTTTGACATGCTAAAAAATACTTTCAAATCCTATATTACACAAAAATTATTCTTGTGAAGTACCTCCACAGAAATACAGACTGATCTTTACGAAGCTTTTGATGTAATGATGATAGCATGATAACTAAGGGACCTGAGGTTAAAACACAAATAAGAAGTTACTTAAAGGTCACCTGCTAGTCTCCATGAAGATGACCATTGCTTTGGCAAGAGATTTCTACTGTATAGCATTAATCTGATCAATCTTTCACTTGCTTAATTACAGGAGGGTTTTTTTTGTTAACATTTTCTATAGAGCAAAATATACCTCATAAAAGATCTATTCTTTGTTAGAAGAAGACATGTGTGCCTCTATGAAGATAAATAGAAGCATTAATGCCTCCGTGGAGACATTAAGACACCATATCATTTACTAGAAAGGTTACACAATGTGCCTTTAATCATGAAAGTCTCCTGATAATATACAACACAACTCATTTTTGAAACTTTGCCTGGCACATTAGAACTACCTTTAGTTATGCAGTCACTTCAGTATGTATTGACATTAGCTGTGTCCTTGGAGCTATACAACGTGATTAAATCCTCTTAGCGCCACCATAGCCATCAATAACTCCTCCAGAACGCACTTCACTCATATTTTCCCTTTCCCGGAGAGACACAATGCAGCCACTGTGGTAGTCCAACTTTACACCTTTTCAACTCATCCACTTTGAAGTTGCAAAAACATCTCATTAAAACATAACTTCAATTATTAATGCACATTTATGAGGCCCAAGGGAAAGCCAAGATGCAAGGTTAGGTCATCAACACTGCTTATAATCACACGGGAGTGGTCCAAAGCAGAAATTGTAAAAGAAAATTCACGCTCTGGAAATTACATGACAAAAGAACATATAGACAATAACCTTGCCATTAAAAACATATAATGAAACACGGAGAGACAAATGGAGGACAAGGATCAATATTAGTAAAGCCATGTATAATGCTTGCGTCGTATGAGAAGGAAGCAGCTTTAGTAGAGAAAAGTTTGGTGAGATGAGAAAGAATTGATTGTGTGAACTACAAGGCCTAGTATTGATTTAAGTGAGTCCAGGTCAGAGACGAGCAGCGCAGGATAAAACAGTGGGTTGCCTTATAACTGGACATCTCCGTTAGCCATTTTGTTGTCAGAAAAGAAATGAAATAAGTTTGATCGCGATTGATAAGTACTGAAAAGTTCATGTAGTAAGTGAAGGCAGTTAAAAAATGAACTTAAAGGTGCCTTTTGCAACTGTTTTATTGGGGACCATTGCCTGCTTGTTTCTGTACTGAAGTATTAACTCTTTCACTGCCAGCCTGTTTTCAAAATCTAAGCCTGTAGAGTGCCAGAGATTCAGAGAATTTTCACTGATTTTACAAGACTCACAGAATACTGAGTTCTTTGACTATATAAACATGGCACACATCAAAATAAAGCCTAGACTCTCTTCTTTCACCTGGAAAAAAATTATGTTTCTAACCTTTTCGGTTCTCAAATAACTGATAGTAGAACATAGGGAAGTTTCAGCAAAAACACTGGTTTTTGAGCAAGAAATGGAGAAAACGAGCGTTGAGTTCAGAGAAGGATTTCGAGCAGATCAGTGACTTTGACATCAATATTTATTGATTTAGTGACACCTCAAACATCTAAAATAACAGAGAAAGAGATTTTTGATGACAAAGTACATTTTTTATTTACAAATATAAGAATATAAGGCTCTGTGAATAGTGCCAAGAGATGTTTACAGGATATAATAATATCTTTTCATATAAAATAGAACTTTGTTGAGGCTTTGTCTGAGGCCCAGAGTACAGACCCATAATAAAAAGTAATACACACACACACACACCCACACACACACACACACACACACACACACACACACGCACACACACACACACACACATATATATATATATATATGTACATACACACAAGCCCATGCATAAACCTTTACACACACACACAGCTACACACGCACGCACGCACACGCGCACGCACGCACGCACACACGCACACACACACACACACACAACTTCATTCAGCACAGCACAGCAGCATTACTGCTCCAAGTCAGTAAACTTCTTCTTTGGATCTGTCGTAGTTCTGAGGAGACTCCCTGATCCGCGCAGCGCACACATGACACGCCCCCTCCTCGGGCACAGCAGATCTCTGCTCAGACCTCGCTGCTTGATCCGGCTTGTCTCTGCGATCCTCTGATCCAGGATCCTGGGTCCCAAGAGCGATCTGATCGCTCCATAGGCGCTGATCAACAGTTGTCTGCTTTTCCGGGTTCTCTGGCCTCGCCATCTTACACACATCTATACACACACTGCACTCCTCCTTTCTTCCCCGGCTCTGATCGGCAAATAATGATACAAGATCGCCATCTACAGGTTGAGAGATGTGAATTACACCTCAAAAGTTGCTCCAGGCCGTATCCTAGCAACCCCCGCTGAAAAACGTGTTGAACGTCTATAGACGTTCTGGCAATCAACGGTTGGGTTCGCCCGAACGTCTATAGACGTCTCCGGCAGCCAATGAGTTAAACAGGTGGTCTTACTGCTCAAAAATACTTAGAAAAACAGGCATTCTGACTGCTTCTCCACATTCTGGTTGCTTCTCCACAGATCTGACTTGTAACTTGATTTGGTTTGGTCTCCATGAAGATAGAAAGGTTTAATACCATATTGTGAAAAATTCCAGACAAAGCAACAGCATCTCCATGGAGAGAAGCTTTTGACGGACCCTCCACCAGAAACGTTACACAATGCACCTTTAAAGGAGAATTAACGTTTTTTTACAATCTGAGCCTTATTTCGGTAATAAAACAAGTTGTTTTACTCACCCATAGCACTTTGGTGTCATATGGAGCACTTCCAGAGATGTTTTAGATTTGCAATAGCCGTATCGCGAGTTCTTGGGGCATATAATATATGTCCCGAGCATGTAATATATGCCCCGAGCGGTCTCCGAATAACACAAACTTTAGCACGTTTCAAATCATAGATGCTCGATGTCTTAGTCTACACTTTAGTTTGAGTCAAAAGTGGCCTGTAATCCGAGATTTAGCCATAGTTTCGAGTAGATGAGGAGGCCAGTGCGCATGTGCGGAGTCACAGTTTATTTCACTCTCAGCTCCCGGGACCCAAACATGAAACGCAAAGCTGTAAATTATGGATAAATCTCGGATTACAGGCCACTTTTGATTCAAACGAAATCGTAGACTAAGACATTGAGCTTCTATGATTTGAAAAGTGCTAAAGTTTGTGTTATTTGGAGACCGCACGGGGCATATATATTACATGCTCGGGGCATATATTATATATTTTTTTTTTTTTTTTTTTTTTCCATTGCATTTATATAGCGCCTTTCATGACATGCCTTGTCATCCCAAAGCGCTCCATAGTTCACCGTTCATTCACTCCACACTTGGTGGTGGTAAGCTACCTTCTGTAGCCACAGCTGCCCTGGGGCAGACTGACGGAAGCGAGGCTGCCAATCTGCGCCATCGGCCCCTCCGACCACCTCCAACACTCACGCACACTCCACTTTCATACTAGGCAATGTGGGTGAAGTGTCTTGCCTAAGGACACAGCGACAGTTTATTGCAACTGGCGCCCCCCTGTGGCACCTGGAATTCCCAGTGGTCTCCCATCCAAGTACTAACCAGGCCCTGCCTTGCTTAGCTTCTGAGATCTGACGGGATCAGGCTTTGACAGGCAGGTATGGCCACACAGGCAGGTATGGCCCCAAGAACTCGCGATACGGCTATCGCTAATCTAAAACATCTCTGGAAGTGCTCCATATGACACCAAAGTGCTATGGGTGAGTAAAACAACTTGTTTTATTACAGAAATAAGGCTCAGATTGTAAAAACAACGTTAATTCTCCTTTAAAATAGCCAAATATAATGACCACCCATTATGACCACCTGGCAGATTAGCTGTCTTGGCTTATAATATATCAGTAGTTACAGGGTTTATCCACATAAAACATAAACTGGCATAAAGTCCACTGCTTTTGCTGTCAGTGTAAATAAGCATTTTAGCTTCATAAAGAGGTGCCATTATTCAGATGTGATTCTTGTCAGTTAAAATTACTGTGATTAATAGCTGACTGATAGATAATAGACAGTGTGAATCATAATGATGGATCTTTCTTTTAAAAGCAGTCCGTCCCATAGAGTTATACAGGCCCTGCCCTCCATTTGAAATTATGAAATCATCTGTAGAACATGAATGTAATATAAGGCTATGTTGCGTTGATGTGTTTTCAGTATTAGATTTGACACTAAACTGTATATGCTGAGGGCTTTATTAAATATGCAAAACCACAAGAATACATTATATTGGTTATCTTTTTGTTTTACTTTTGTTTCGACCGTGGTGGATTCATCACAGCAGATTCATATACAGTACGTCTCCATTCAAACCCACAACTTTCCTTATGATTTTATCTATTTTATTTGTGGAAAAGTTTAGCCAAAGTGCTCTGTAGGTGGTAATAAAGTAAACGTCAGGCAGGAACCAGGGTCAGATGCTTTAGTTCTTCATATTAAGTATGAACAATGTGATTTTTTTCAGAAGAATCCAGTGAATCGAGTCCCGCAGCTTTAGTGAAATGCAGAAGATCCATGTCAGGCACAGGTTGTGGGGGGCATACTTCATTGTCTGTGGGTGAGAGACAGGTCTGGGCTATAGGAACTCAGACTGTTACATCATTCACTTACACTGCTCTACTCACTCACGTACAGTGAATACAATGCATTAGAGGAAATACAGGTCTGAATAGGATTATAATCACATCATTAAAACTATGTCAAACTATTATATATGTATTTAAAGATTTGTATCAATATTTTTTCATTTAATAATATTATTAAGACACTGGTTACACAGGTTCAGATGGAACTGGCCCAAATTCATCCTGGAAGACCTTCACTCCCCACAGCCTCACCTCTACCACCTCCAGTGTCCAGGCCCTGGCTGGAAGACCTCTCCTAAACATCATCTAATCGCCCAAGCCGTTCATCATCAAGAAGACCAAAAGTAAGTCCAGCAGTGACAGCTCTGGACCAAGCACCAGAAGGACCAGGAAACACCGCAACAAGAAGGATGTCCCACCGAGTAAGAAGCTGCTCAAGACCAAAGCAAAGCCAGGTGAGGCCAGTCAACAGCTTAGAAATAGGGTGACCTGAGCTATGTTTGTGATGCAGAAACAACATTATAATATAGATCAGATATAGTAATATGTGCCCTTTAATGTCAGACAAAACAGCATCTCCATGGTCCCCAGCAGGGGGCAGACCACCCACCTGAAAATTTCCACAGTGCACCTTTAAATCTGTCTTTTGCACACACAAAAAGTATTGTGATTTGTGTTTCTTTCCCACAACTTATGTTACGACAGCTGGTGGATGTGACCATAGAAATGATGTTATGTGGACTATTTCACACATACATCAAACCAGACAACATCCTGCTTGATTGGGACAAAAAGAACAAGCACATCTCCAGAGTGTGCCTCATAGACTTTGGCTGTGCTACCCATCTTCACTCAACGTACCTCACTGTTAGTATGATGTCTGCTGTGCATACAGTATGTTTGGAGCTTACTGTGTTTAAAGGTCCCATGGCATGAAATTTTCACTTTCTGAGGTTTTTGAACGTTAATGTGAGCTCCCCTACCCTGTTTAGCCCCCCCCCATCCATGGTTAAAAGTTGCGAAATATCTAAACTGAGCATTTGCGATCCTTTTCTGCGTTACAAAAAATCGGAGCTCAAACGGGCGAGTTTGAACAAGGCACCTTATTGACGTCAGATCGAAAAAAGAAATGCAAATGCAGTTCCCCCCCCGTCTGTCTGTACTCAGCGTCTCTGTAAATCACGCCCAGAGAGTTTGGACTGCGAATGCGCTAGGCAATGCGAAATGTGTTTTTTTATTTGCCTGGAGGCACGTCCGAGTGTTTCTAGGCTCGGAAGTCCTTTATCTGAGCCTCTGGACCTTTGAACAGCAGTGGTTTAATTTTATTTTATGTGGAAATGTGTTTTTTTTCCAATGAAAAGGCTCTCCTTTCCTCCTCCGCTCTTAAAACGCGGAAATGGATCAGAGAGCAGACAGCTGAGCGCTGAGAGCGAGAGCGGAGAGTTTGGCCACGCCCCCACCCTCTAGTATTGGCCATCTCTTTTCTCCTCATTTGCATTCAAGCAACAACGCCCATTATTGCCTGTTCAGAGAGAAAAAAAAAAATACTCTTTTCATTTACAGTATTAGGGAACCATTAAAGGGATATGCCACCCCCAGGTCAAATTTGGGCATCTCCCCACAGTCCAGAGACTAAAATAAGTGGTGGAAAGCGTTTTCCTGCTCACCCAGCCATTGTCCGAGTCTGTCAGCACTGACCGCCGCGGTATCTGGTGCTCCTCCGCCTTAGACTGGAGTCTAACGTCGCCAGAGAAAGATTTCGGCCGGGGGAACTATTTTTATATTTGGGAACTATTTTCCAGTGCGTAAGAATACAGCCGTATCACGCAGTACGCTACCAGGGGAATCCCAGTTACGCACCGGGAAGGGAGTTCCCCTGTTGCACAACGTGGTGCGTGATACGACTGTATTCTTACGCACTGGAAAATAGTTCCCACCCAAAATGACCAAGGCAAGCTCTCCGTGTTGATTTGCACATTTATTTGCACTCGATATGAATGCGCACTACACACAAAGTAATTGGGAAACGCATCGAGCAAATTAATTCCTTTTGGCCGAAATCTTTCTCTGGCGACGTTAGACTCCAGTCTAAGGCGGAGGAGCACCAGTTACCGCGGCGGTCAGTGGCGACAGACTCGGACAATGGCTGGGTGAGCAGGAAAACGCTTTCCACCACTTATTTTAGTCTCTGGACTGTGGGGAGATGCCCAAATTTGACCTGGGGGTGGCATATCCCTTTAAGGAGCCATATAAAAGCATCAAGAAGTACCATGTCATGGGATCTTTAAGGTGCAGGTTTAAAGGTTACACAAAGTGGACTGTGAGCTTTAAGAAATTTTAGAATGTTGTTATGGTTATGCCTGTATACTATAGCGATATACAATAGTCTCTCTTTGCTTTCTTTTTCGAATGCAAAACCTTATTAAGCAAACTGATGGACAAAAACCCCTCCACCTGGATACCCATGGAAGAAATCAAGCAGCACCCCTGGATGAGTGAGGAAGGGACTGAGGGAGGGACAGAGAGAGGGGCCAAGGGAGCGACTGAGGGACGGACGGGGGATGCACCCAGGGAGGGGCCCAGGGACTCAGGGAAGGACTCAGAAAGAGACCTCCCGTCCCTACCAAGAGATGTGAGGGAGGGAGAGAGGGAGGGAAGGACTCTTTCATGAGAGAAGAAGGGAGGGGGTGTAGGAGGGCGGGATTTTGGGGTGAAGGAGGAGTGAAATGTGAAGGAGTGAAGCCGTGAGTGAGGGACTGAGGAAGAGGCTCCAGGACACTTAGGTAAGATTAAGTGATGTAAAGTCTGAGTCCTGGAGATGAGGTATTTGTGGGAGTGACCACAGCCTCATTATCACACTGACAGTCCTAACACAATCACCTGGACTGGGCTGTGCGTTGATGTTTTGCTTTGTTATCAGCTGTGGATTTAAACTGGTCGAAAAGCAGAATGTTCAACTCAGACCTAACCAGATGAGTCCCCTGTGAAACCCTCTCAGCTCATGTCCTGTGTAGTCAGTGTTAGCAGTGAGCGTGTTGAATTACCCAGAGGGAGGGCTGTGGGGCTTGGCTGTGTACCTGACCTGCAAATATGTTTTTATTGTTTGTATTAGCTTTTTATAACCATGCTATTTAGTATGTTTTCCAGATGTGGGCATTTGGAAAACACACTACAAATGTGACCAAAAGCAGATATGTCCCCTTAAAAGCCCTTCAGCACCACGAGTACAAAATGGCAGAACACTAAGTAATGAGCCTCATTTACACATGCACCAGTCCCAGAATGTGTGCACATTAGTAATATTAATTTCAGTAGAATAATGAAGTTATTCAGTGTAAACATGTCTGAAAAGTGTCAAGGTAAAACATGTTTTATCACATGTTCCACTCATCTACTTTTATATGCTGTCCTTGTTTTGTTTCCTGCCTAGAGACGAGGCACATTGTGTTGTTTTGTTTCACCGCAGATCTGCATCAGACACCAGAACATCTCATGCTCCTGTTGATCTTTTTACTCTTTTATCACAGTTCTAATTCCTCTGTTTATTTTATTTATCCAAGTTGCACCTGTGTATCCTTGGCCACCGCAGAACGCTCCAAATTGCCCACAATACACTGTGACTTTCATTTTGTACAAACTTTAATACAATTTTAACTAAATAAAAGTCATTACACAATAAAAAAGAACAAAAACATTTTGGTATTTTAGCCACATTGCTATATTATTGTGAAATTATCCTAGCAAATAAATTAAAATCAGGATAAATGCAGCAAACAGAGCAAAATCTCTTTAAGAAGGTGATCAAATGTTCATCCAATGATGTTATAGGCTGTGAATGTATTTATTTAAAACATATGAATAATAAAGGCTAAGTGAGTTATCTGTTATCAAGTTATTTAGGCTGATCATTCATGAATGTTGACACATAAAGACACTTATCTAAAGGGACAATACCCAAACTCCAGCACCTGCAGCCATCATCAGCCATCATGAATCAGTGCTAGTGCAGCCTCTGCAGCTCAGGGAGGGAATTCTGGAGGTTATGAGCTTTCACATGAAGCATGGCCTCTCCATATACTGAGAATGAGAAAAAACTTGTACGTGCCCTCTTTAAACAACACCTTCCTTTATGGTTATGTTTTCAGATTTAAACTGTCTGGGGGCAATACATTGAAATATGAATTCATTTTTTTGCCATTAGATGTCGATCTTTTTCAGAGCTAGGGGAATGCAGACATAATCTAAAGTGTGACTTTTTTTAGAGCCAAAGATCACATTAAATGAATGGGGAGAATGTGCTTATTTCCATCCGTTGTCCCTGTTCCTATTTTATTAGTTGATTATTTACAAATTTAACAAATGTTATTAACAGTATTGTTCATTACATGCTTAAAGATCCCATGACATGGTACTTCTTGATGCTTTTATATGGCTCCTTAATGGTTCCCTAATACTGTAAATGAATCCTTCTTCAAAATCAACACTCAGTGCATGAGAAACAGAGATAAGATGAGAAAGAGTCATAAATATCTCTCTCAAACACTTTATTCTGGGCGTTGTTGCTTGAATGCAAATGAGGAGAAAAGAGCTGGCCTATAGTAGAGGGTGGGGGCGTGGTCAAACTCTCAGCTCTCAGCTGATCCATTTCTGTGTTTTTGCACGGGGGGAGAGATTTGAAGCGTTCCATTGAAAAATAAACACATTTCCACAGAAAATAAAATTAAACCACTGCTGTTCAAAGGTCCAGAGGCTCAGATAAAGGACTTCCGAGCCTAGAAACACTCGGACGTGCCTCCAGGCAAATAAAACGCATTTCGCATTGCCTAGCGCATTCGCAGTCCAAACTCTCTGGGCGTGATTTACAGAGACGCTGAGTACAGACAGACGGGGGTGGAACTGCATTTGCATTTCTTTTTTCGATCTGACGTCAATAAGGTGCCTTGTTCAAAATCGCCCGTTTGAGCTCCAATTTTTTGTAACGCAGAAAAGGATCGCAAATGCTCAGTTTAGACATTTCTCAACTTTTAACCATGGGTGGGGGGGGGGGGGGGGGGGGCTAAACAGGGTAGGGGAGCTCACATTAACGTTCAAAAACCTCAGAAAGTGAAAATTTCATGCCATGGGACCTTTAAAGGTCCTATATTACATAAAAATTACATAAAAATTGTGAGCTGTTTTGTTTCATTCACACGTTTGAGTAACCCTTTATTATAAGTCTGTCTACATCTACAAAGCTCAAAATGCTCTGTTCCACCTTGTGATGTCATGTAGTGGTAGCTTTTACATTACCAGCCACCTTTCATCATTCTTTCATTGTTCTGCCGAGACTGAAAATTCCAGGGCTGAAATTATCCAAATGATTCTAACAAAGTGGTGAATGGAGTTTTAAAAAACAGTAGAGCACTTCCTGTATCACAACATGACATCACAAGGTGGACCACAGTGTTTTTTCTTTGCAAAAATACCTCTAACGCTAAATAAGCAGGATTTGTGTGTTAAACATGTGCGAATGAAACAAAACACGACTCCAGGTATGTTTTTGATGAGAAAACAAGATTATAACAGAAATCAGAAAACAGCGTAATATGTATGTGCCCTTTAAGTATAGCTTAATAGTTTTATTCAAAGCCAAGAAAACTCAATTCAAGGTTGACGTGGCAGCTGAAATGTGGACAACAACTTCTTTGTGTCTAATCCATTCTATCTCCTCCATCTCACTGTCCCATCTGCAGATAATTGAAACAGTAAAGAATGCTTATAGGTGATCAGGATAAATTCAATATTAAGTACATCCATCACGTCTCTATATTAAGCCCTTGTAAATTCTAATTAAGCCTCTTTTGTTTTTTGAAATCCATCCATCCTGTGTGCAGACATTCAAACAGAAAAGTCTAAATGCTTAATTAGAATTCCACTTTAGTCCATCTTCGTCTAATGGCCACCTCATACAGACACGAGTGAGAGAAATGAGCAGATCAGTCATCTTCATGTAAGGGCATTTTCTTTCTGTCATTTTTATTTTGCATATGTTTAATATCGTGCTGTCAGACCTTTTAAAGACTGTGTAGGAAGAATGAAACTGAGCACTTAATGTGTCCATAGACAATTCAGGACAGTGTCAGCTAAAATGTGAGAATCTGAAATGAGATCATTTCATAACTACTGATGAGCCACGCAAATGAGATTGTAGTCTATATAAATAGGGGTTGCCAGATTAGTACCCCACTATGCCCCCTCTGGCACCACCCCTGTATGTAAATGTCTTTAGGACAGTTTAATAAAATATACAGACCACCTCAACATGTAAAGACCATAGACATGACGTTTGATACTAGTTCTATCATCTACTTAGCAAGTTTCACTATGGGTGAAGGTTGAACTGATATCTCTCCATAGATCTTTTTTGAAACCCTTATAAAAATCCGGAAAGTCTAAGGCAATTCATGTCATTCATTTAGACCAACAGAAAACAGAAAATTAACCACTCAAGAGGCAATGACAGTGCTCCAATGTGTTTTTACACTCCACACAACTTCATTATAATCATGTGGATCATTTAAGCCCTGGTGTTTCAATCTCTGAACTAAAGGTAGCTGTTAACTTGAAAACTACCATTTCATGGCATGACAAGTAGAAAAATAATGACATGGCTTAAAGGGATATGCCACCCCCAGGTCAAACTTGGGCATCTCCCCACAGTCCAGAGACTAAAATAAGTGGTGGAAAGCATTTTTCTGGTGACGCAGCCATTGTCCAGGTCTGTCAGCACTGACCGCCGCGGTATCTGCTGCTCCTCCGCGTTAGACTGGAGTCTAACGTCGCCAGAGAAAGATTTCGGCCAAAAGGAATTAATTTGCTCGATGCGTTTCCCAATTACTTTCTGTGTAGTGCGCATTCATATCGAGTGCAAATAAATGTGCAAATCAACAGGGAGAGCTTGACTTGGTCATTTTGGGTGGGAACTATTTTTCAGTGCGGAAAAAGACAGCCGAAGCACACACCACGCTGCGTAACAGGGGAACTCCCTTCCTGGTGCGCACCACGTTGGGAGTTCCCCTGTTACGCAGCGTGGTGTGTGCTTCGGCTGTCTTTTTCCGCACTGAAAAATAGTTCCCACCCAAAATGACCAAGTCAAGCTCTCCCTGTTGATTTGCACATTTATTTGCACTCAATATGAATGCGCACTACACAGAAAGTAATTGGGAAACGCATCGAGCAAATTAATTCCTTTTGGCCGAAATCTTTCTCTGGCGACGTTAGACTCCAGTCTAACGCGGAGTTAGTCCAGGTCTAGACCTGGCAGCGGATCAGCTGTCACACATGCTGCTATCACACACGTGTCAGAGGCTGGGTGACCAGGAAAACGCTTTCCACCACTTATTTTAGTCTCTGGACTGTGGGGAGATGCGCAAGTTTGACCTGGGGGTGGCATATCCCTTTAAAGCTCACACGAGTCCATTTTGCGTAATCTAGGTCCTTTAAACAGCATTGTATTCTCAGAAGTGGTGAGTATAGTGCTGTATACTGAATATATACTGGATTTCAGTGCACACAATATTATCTTACATGTTAAGCCCTATTGCTTTTGTAGTTTAATTAACAGCGTTTCGTAACTTGAAATTTTCGTTTGTTGGGTCTTTCGTAAGGTGAGGTACCACTGTACTTTTCTAGGTGCATACAACTATTCCTACTTGAATAATATTTTTATTGAAGTACAGTCCTCTTAGTAAGTTACTGTGGCCCTATATTATGCAAAATTGATTCTTGTGAGTTTAAACCATTTTAGAATGCTGTTGCCCCTTCAAAAACATTCCTGATGTTGTGTTTTGTTTCATTCTTACATGTTTAAGTAATCTTGCGTTATTAGTTTGTCTCAAAATGCTCTGTTCCACCTTGTAATGTCAGGAAGCAGGAGCTTTCAAGTTAACAGCTACCTTTTTTAGTTTAGTAGAGATTGGAAATTCCAGGGTTGAAATTACCTAAATGATTTTAGAGTATGAAGTTTAAAAACACAGTGGAACACTCCCTGTATTACCACATGACAGTAGTCGGGGCAGTAGTCGAGTTATAAAATGAAACCAGGGGGGATGGTGGAAGGGCAGGGCAGAATTAGAAGGTACTTTGTTAATATAGAAATGCTTTTATAACTAAAAGTCCATATTATCATTCAATAATGCACAGGATAATATGTTATCACACACAGTCTTGGTTTAGTCCTGGTTTAGTCCTGGTTTAGTCCTGGTTTAGACCTGGTTTAGACCTGGCTTAGTCTTGGTTTAGACCTGGTTTAGTTTTGGTTTAGTCCCGGTTTAGTCCTGGTTTAGACCCAGTTTAGATCTGGTTTAGTCTTGGCTTAGTCCTGGTTTAGACCTGGTTTAGTCCTAGTTTAGACCTGGTTTAGTCCTGGTTTAGTGCTGGTTTAGACCCGATTTAGATCTGGTTTATTCTTGGATTAGTCCTGGTTTAGACCTGGTTTAGTCCTGGCTTAGTCTTGGTTTAGACCTGGTTTAGTTTTGGTAAAGTCCTGGTTTAGTCCCGGTTTAGTCTTGGTAAAAAAAATTCAGTGTGAGAAATACCATGTGTGGCGTGTGAGCGTGTGAACACGTCGAATTGCGTGTGTCACACTCTCAAAGCGTGAGACTTGAGAGCCCTGGTTAAACATAACTGAATGAAACAAAACACAACTCCAGGTATGTCTTTTTATGAAGAAACAACATTATAATATAGATCAGATTTTATGGGCCCTTTAAAAAGTTGCATAAGAGACCCTCTGACCCTCCCCTGCGTGCGCTTATCCACTCTCATGCCATATATTTGTATCGGCATTATGTCTTGGACACCCCCAGATATTAATGGGATTTCCTGCCATGTGCGGCGAGTAATAGGGCAACATCAAAGCTCTTCCTCTGCCTGGGCTCTGTGCGTCCCTCCTCCAGCACATATCTGTTTTAAAATGAGATGTGGAACAAAATAGATCCTCTTTCATAATGATCTCCCTATGAAAGTGTGGGCGCCATGGCAGATGTTAGCATTAGCATTCATTAAGGCTGGATGAAATTCTCCCCTCGACATGGGAAGAACTTAATTTCATTTTACAGATTTTCTTTGTGAGAGCTGTCTATAGCATTCACACCTACATAATATCAGCCAGTGCACAATTACACAAGGAACGGGCACAAGTGTACTTTTTTGGTTTTTGGTTTCTTGCTTTTAACTTTGTTAGTCCTGGTTTAGACCTGGTTTAGTCTTGGTTTAGTCTTGCTTTAGTCTTGGTTTAGTCCTGGTTTAGTCCTGGTTTAGTTCTGGTTTAGTCCTGGTTTAGTCCTGGTTTAGTCCTGGTTTAGACCTGGTTTAGTCTTGGTTTAATCCTGGTTTAGTCCCAGTTGAATCCTGGTTTAGACCCAGTTTAGACCTGGTTTAGTCTTGGTTTAGTCCTGGTTTAGTTCTGGTTTAGTCCTGGTTTAGTCCTGGTTTAGTCCTGGTTTAGACCTAGTTATGTTCTGGTTTAGTTCAGGTTTAGTCCCGGTTTAGTCCTGGTTTAGTCCTAGTTATGTTCTGGTTTAATCCTGGTTTAGTCCCAGTTGAATCCTGGTTTAGACCCGGTTTAGACCTGGTTTAGTCTTGGTTTAGTCCTGGTTTAGTTCTGGTTTAGTCCTGGTTTAGTTCTGGTTTAGTCCTGGCTAGGTCCTGGTTTAGTCCTGGTCTAGTCCTGGTTTAGTTCTGGTTTAGTTCTGGTTTAGTCCTGGTTTAGTCTTGGTTTAGTCCTGGTTTAGTTATGGTTTAGTTATGGTTTAGTCCTGGTCTAGTCCTGGTTTAGTCCTGGTCTAGTCCTGGTTTAGTCCTGGTTTAGTCTTGGTTTAGTCCTGGTTTAGTTCTGGTTTAGTCCTGGTTTAGTCTTGGTTTAGTCCTGGTTTAGTCCTGGTTTAGTCCTGGTTTAGTTCTGGTTTAGTCCCAGTTGAATCCTGGTTTAGACCCGGTTTAGACCTGGTTTAGTCTTGGTTTAGTCCTGGTTTAGTTCTGGTTTAGTCCTGGTTTAGTTCTGGTTTAGTCCTGGTTTAGACCTGGTTTAGACCTGGTTTAGTCTTGGTTTAGTCCTGGTTTAGTTCTAGTTTAGTCCTGGTTTAGTCCTGGTTTAGTCCTGGTTTAGTTCTGGTTTAGTTCTGGTTTAGTCCTGGTTTAGTCCTGGTTTAGTTCTGGTTTAGTGCCGAACTAGATGCAGAAATAATCTGATATGACTCACCCATAAGAACACGGTCACTCGTATCCATGTATGCACGTGTCACGGTCTTTAATCATCCGGAGCTCCGGAGAAAAGGACATATCCCGAACTTATCCCGTGTCCCGAGGCGAGAGTTCCTTCTTACGTAGCATTAACGTAGCAAGTTAAGGATTCTTATTCTCTTGGAAATGCCGCATGGCTCGCTCACAGCTGATCGGCGAACAGGCCGATCAGCTGTGAGCGATCGGCCTCACAGCTGATCGCTCAACTTGAGTACTGGTGTGTGAGTGACTTTTTTTCGCTGAAAACGCACGGTGCCTGCATTAACTTACTGATTTCCTGGGCACAGAAGCGCTGTGAACAGTGGCTACAGTTTTGAATTGCTTTAAAAAAATTCAGCGTGAGAAATACCATGTGTGGCGTGTGAGCGTGTGAACACGTCGAATTACGTGCGTCACACTCTCAATGCATGAGACTTGAGAGCCCTGAGTATAAGTAATTTTATCCATCCTTTTATCCATGCTTACTGGGTAATTTTTCTCATACAGGGTACGCCACCTGCTTGTCTCCATGGAGACACTGCCATACTGTGGAACAAAGCAGCAACTTCTCCATGTAGCATACCCTCCAGCAGAAAAGTTACAGTAAATTTTTTTTGGTTATAAATTCTATTATTATCTTTCAATTACCTCAAAAAAAAAAAAAAAGGTTTAGTGTCAGATGCCCTTCCTATCCCAAATTGTCTGCCTATTGTGCAAAGCAAGTGATTATACATTCAGCAATGTAAATTTGGTTGTTTATTTGTCGGTAGTTTCAATGTTTATTTATATATTCATATGAATTTTCATTAAACCAATAATAAAGCCCTTTCCATAATTAACATTTGCAATGAATGAGCTCTCAAACATGAGCGGAAGCTAGAAGAAACAAATTAATTTTTCCCAGTTTTCCAGACGCCCACACATCACCTGCCAGAGCACAGTTACTGAAGAGGAAATCTTCACACAAACACTGGTTCTCTGCCTCTGAGCTCATTAAGACTGCTTTAAAATTAAAAGTTGCCCTTTGCTCTGATTCTTTGTTGAAGACTCAGGGGCACAATGGCACAGGGCTTTGAACTCACTCACTGAAAAGTAAAAAGTGGAGATGGTGCATTCCAGTAATATTAATGCACACTTTTCAGTTTGTGTGTTCTCTTAGTGGTGCAGTAAATATTGTATTATATTGTACATTTTCTCACCAAATCACATCCTCTGGCTCACTAATAAATCATTTACAAACCCCCACAGAAATGCTATCCAAGGAAATTAGCTTCCTTTGATTAAAAGTGCTTGCCTAAGAAAGTAGTGCCTCAAATGGGCTCGCAAATTTAGGGCAGTCATAACCCCCAAACCAAAAAAAGAAGAATTGCCCATTTATAATGATTCAATAGAACATCTATAAAGTGACTGGCAATGGGCCTTAAACTGAAACAGTGTTCATTAAATTTAGGGGTAAATGCTAAAACCATTGAAATCATAATGTTCTGCCCACAGTAAAAGTGTGTTTCAGTAAAGGGTTAAAAAGGGTCATCCATGGGAACTGGAGATGTGCGGCAGGAGATAACAGCAGCGGTAACTTTCAACACAAGTGTCTTAAAATAATTAGTGACAACTCACTCTTTGTTCACATTTGTAATGATTAGATGTTATGTAGAAACACAGGCTACGATTTAATGAAACAGAGAGCTAGTTTCAGGGCTATTTTGTGTGAAATGAAGGATTCGGACGGAGCACTGGAGTGAGCGGCTGGGGCAATGAGGATTCCTCCTGTGTGTGTTTATGAAGGAGCAACAGTGTCAGTGGAATATTACACACGTGTGGAGGAACATGTGTGTGTTCTGGACCTACTCCACTTCAGGAAAGAACAGGACGTTTCTTCAGGAAAGATGTGGTTTTGCATCTATGAGAGGTGAGTGTGAGCATGCTGTTCTAACCATATTATAGATCAGACCTGGGCAAAAAGGGCCGGTGTTTCAGGTTTTCTTTCCAACCAAGCATCAGCACACTAGACTTGACTCATTTAATCAACTGATCTCAGTCTTCAGATAGTTGAAGGTGTGGTCTTGGTTGGTTGGAACAAAAACTTGCAGCCACACTGGCCCAGGTCTGTTATAGATCGATGTTTCCCATGCAGGGCTGTTTAAGGGGATGTTTGTGACACATCAGGCTGTATAATAATAAGTGCACCTGTCTGACCAGTGCACTGTTGTTAGTATCTCTTCATGATCTTCATGAATGTACAGTACATGTTGTGTAGTAAGTGCATTACACATTTATACACAGTCATATTCATTCATATGGTTTCTAGATGCATTATAATAATTACATAAATAGGCCTTGAAGGCTCAGCTGCATAAATAAGGTGTAGGAGTAGAAACAAATAGCCCTGTTTGTACAAAGTTTGTGTCAAATACAGTCCAATATACAAATATTAATAAACCACATGGTCTAGGCCTCTCTCATTTGACTCCAGAATGGCTCAGTATATATGCTGTTAATGAGAGTAAAAACAAATATACTCTTTTGCAATGTAGTTTACATGAAAAATGGTGTTACTAAAGTGTTATTGACTAGACGTTGACGTCCACCCCAAGTCTGCTTGTCTACCCATAAAAGTCACCGCACGCTGCTGGTATCTACGCCTATGAAAGCAATGGCTCTAAGTCCAGTATCTGTTCGGTGATTCAACCGAGCTGTTGTAGAGATCGTTTTTTGCACGTTATTACCAGGAATTAGCCCATGATCTTGCTAGCTCAGTAGTACTATGTATTAGCATACAGGGCTCTCAAGTCTCACGCATTGAGAGTGTGACAAATCTCACACGCCACACATGGCATTTCTCACGCTGATTTTTTTTTTTTTGTGTGTGTGTGCCCAGAAAATTGGTCTGTGTGGCTCAGTTTATGCAGGCACCGCGCGTTTTCAGCGAAAACGTCCTCCTCCCCGTCCCGCTCCCCGGAAAAAATCAGCCAATCAGAAAATAGATTGTTCTGGTGTTGGGCAGACTGTAGAGTGTAGTTCCAGCTGCTAAGCGCACACTGCGGTGATGATAAAACAAACGGAGAACCATCAGGTAATAACTTCATTTATATAACTCTCATTAGTTGCTTTGTAGTTTAAGTTTGCTCTTTAGACAAACATTTACAGCAGGGCTCTCAAGTCTCACACATTGAGAGAGACAATTTGATGCGCTCCTCGGGAAAAAATGTTCACTCGCACCCACCCCCCCGCTCCTCGGAAATTACGCAGTCTCACGCACGACCCCGCTCAAAACTTGAGAGCCCTGAGCATAGTAATACCTCTATTTTTGTGTTCAAACCGAGTTTGGTTTGCTGTTGATCTGCGTTATACACAGTATATCCAACACGTAGTGGTAACAGTACATAATACATGTGTAGTATTCATCGATCTGAAATTCCATTACGAACACTAAATGACACATGAAGGAAAGAAGCTATTACCCTCCTAGTGTTTGTAAACAGAACTCCTGCATTCTTAATTCTGGGGCTGTTCCATGAGTTTGCTCTAATGCATTTCCAATGGGAGACTTTGCAAACTTTGGAAACCAGGGCTGATTTGGGGACTGATGACAACTGGACCACACAGGAGAACACCAGAAACTCATCAGTGTTTTGTGTAGTTCACTGGCATAGCAATTAGCATCCAAATGAGCAAATACGTATTTGTATTAAAAAATAAAGAAAAATAGCTAAACACAGTAAAATACAGCAAGCATCAAAGGCCTGTAGTAGACTAGTATAAATACAACAAACATATAAACAGCCACCACATATATGAGCTTTCTACAAATGACAAAATGAATGTTTGAAAGAATTTTGTTGCCCTGTTAAAATGAATGGCAGAGAATAGTGCCAAGTTGTGTGTAAATAATTTGAAACACATCAGTCTTAGATGGGTCTATTGGGCAAAACACTATTAAACAGGAAGCAAACATTTGAAAATAAAATTCTGAAAAATACACAAAACCTGCTGCTCGTGGGGTTCCTTGTCTGCATGTATCTGTAGCTGATGAGGTCTATAGACGTTTTGTACATTGTTATTCTTTTAATGGTTCAGATTTGTAAACAACAGGCAATGTTTCCCATTACTAGAGGAGACTATGGTGCCCCCCCCCCATAATGTATTTATTATTGGCATTATAAAATCTCACTTTGTTGTGTTACATTATATAAAAGTAGCTATACACTGTTCAAAACGACAGGCAATAAATGACATTTGAAGGTGCATTTTGCAACTTTTCTGGTGGAAGATTGTCACCTGCTTGTTTCTGCGGATATGTCATAGCTCTGTCTGGAATGTTCCACATGATATTAAACAGATCTTCCTTATTCAATTACAGGTGGATTTAGATGTTAAAAATACCCAGAAAAACAGGCATTCTGACTGTGAGCGGAATTGCCTCACCTCAGATCTGACCCTTAACTTGTCACTTCGCTTGGTTTGGTCTCCATGGTGATAGAAAGTTTTAAAGGTCCCATGACATGGTACTTCTTGATGCTTTTATATGGCTCCTTAATGGTTCCCTAATACTGTAAATGAATCCTTCTTCAAAATCAACACTCAGTGCATGAGAAACAGAGATAAGCTGAGAAAGACTCTGACTCTGAACACTCTATAATGGGTGTTGCTTGAATGCAAATGAGGAGAAAAGAGCTGGCCAATAGTAGAGGGTGGGGGCGTGGCCAAACGCTCCGCTCTCTGCTCTGAGCGCTCTCTGATCCATTTCCTTGTTTTTGCACGGGGGGAGAGATTTGAAGCGTTCCATTGAAAAATAAACACATTTCCACAGAAAATAAAATTAAACCACTGCTGTTCAAAGGTCCAGAGGCTCAGATAAAGGACTTCCGAGCCTAGAAACACTCGGACGTGCCTCCAGGCAAATAAAAAAACGCATTTTGCATTGCCTAGCGCATTCGCAGTCCAAACTCTCTGGGCGTGATTTACAGAGACGCTGAGTACAGACAAACTGCATTTGCATTTCTTTTTTCGATCTGACGTCAATAAGGTGCCTTGTTCAAAATCGCCCATTTGAGCTCCGATTTTTTGTAACGCAGAAAAGGATCGCAAATGCTCAGTTTAGACATTTCATAACTTTTAACCATGGGGGGGGGGGGGGGCTAAACAGGGTAGGGGAGCTCACATTAACGTTCAAAAACCTCAGAAAGTGAAAAAATCATGCCATGGGACCTTTAAACAGATCTTCCTTATTCAATTACAGGTGGATTTAGATGTTAAAAATAGCCAGAAAAACAGGCATTCTGACTGTGAGCGGAATTGCCTCACCTCAGATCTGACCCTTAACTTGTCACTTCGCTTGGTTTGGTCTCCATGTTGATAGAAAGTTTTAATACCATACTGTAAAATATTCCAGAAAAGTTACAAAATGCACTTTTAAACTCAACAAAATGTATGAAAGAAAACAGGAAGTATTTGAGCCACCATAGTCTGAACCAAATCTAAGGGGAACACTCTAGATCTACTCTACCAGCATTTTCAAAAACATAACCAAAGTTAGCCATCATAATCTTCTATTTTGTACTTTAAATCTAAAGATATAAGCAGTGTCTATGGCTCTGTTACACTGTGGTCTAATCAGATCGTGGATATTGGATATTTGCAATGATCTACAGCCCCGTCTGAAGTGGTGCTTGGGCAAAATACCACCATTTGCTGTATCTGCCTCAAAACTAATATAGCATCCTTATCCTCCATAGCGCTATAGTCTCATATTCACCACAATCAATTCTCTCCCATACTCTGCATTGTTAACAGCGCATTATTAACAAAGAAATATTATTAAAGAATCAAACCAGCCGTATGCGGATGTTTTGGAACAATAGCACATCTCTGTAATTATATGTTGGTGAAAAGAGATTATGAACAAAGCACAGTCCAAAGCCATTTGATTTGTAACAGACACACACCGATATTGTCTTGGACTGTATAGAAAGCATGGAGGCGTTGACTGTAGAATATTGCTTCTGTGAAACAAGATTTTGGAACAAATAACTGCCAGTTCAAAGGTCATTCCTCATGTGGGAGTCTAGCTGGTGTGCGGCGGACACTTTTTGTAAGTAGAATTTCAGGTGGTCACCATGGAGTCTTTATTGCTTTGCCTGGAATGTCCCATATTGTAGCATTGAATATACAGTATGAAAATAGCAAGAGATGCCACTAGGCCAATTTTTTGGTTGGACCCCACTCACAGTAAGAATGTTTTCCAAGGTATTTTTTAAAGGTCCCATGGCATGAAATGTTCACTTTCTGAGGTTTTTGAACGTTAATGTGAGCTCCCCTACCCTGTTTAGCCCCCCCCCCCCCATGGTTAAAAGTTGTGAAATGTCTAAACTGAGCATTTGCGATCCTTTTCTGCGTTACAAAAAATCGGAGCTCAAACGGGCGATTTTGAACAAGGCACCTTATTGACGTCAGATCGAAAAAAGAAATGCAAATGCAGTTCCACCCCCGTCTGTCTGTACTCAGCGTCTCTGTAAATCACGCCCAGAGAGTTTGGACTGCGAATGCGCTAGGCAATGCGAAATGCGTTTTTTTATTTGCCTGGAGGCACGTCCGAGTGTTTCTAGGCTCGGAAGTCCTTTATCTGAGCCTCTGGACCTTTGAACAGCAGTGGTTTAATGTTATTTTCTGTGGAAATGTGTTTATTTTTCAATGGAACGCTTCAAATCTCTCCCCCCGTGCAAAAACAAGGAAATGGATCGGCTGAGGCTCAGAGCGAGAGCGGAGCGTTTGGCCACACCCCCACCCTCTACTATTGGCCAGCTCTTTTCTCCTCATTTGCATTCAAGCAACAACGCCCATTATAGAGTGTTCAGAGTGAGAAAAATTACTCTTTCTCATCTTATCTCTGTTTCTCATGCACTGAGTGTTGATTTTGAAGAAGGATTCATTTACAGTATTAGGGAACCATTAAGGAGCCATATAAAAGCATCAAGAAGTACCATGTCATGGGATCTTTAAACATCAAAAATACCTGCAAATAGATGTCCTATATTATGCTAAATTCACTCTTGTGAGTTTCAAGCCATGTTATGTTGTATTACTTCCTCCAATACATGCAGCACCTGGAGTTGTCTTTTGTTTCATTCACACGTTTGAGTAATTTTTTATTATTAATCTGCCTACATCTCCAAAGCTCAAACTGCTCTGTTCCACCTTGTGATGTCATGAAGCGTTAGTTTCCAAGTTAAAGGTCCCGTGGCATGAAATGTTCACTTTCTGAAGTTTTTGAACGTTAATGTAAGCTCCCCTACCCTGTTTAGCGTTTGAAGAAAAGACAGCCCAAACGAGCGATTCTACAAGGGAACTTTCTGACGTCACACTCGGGGAAAATGCAAATGAATCTCTGGATGTCTACCCCCCTTCTCTGGAAATCACGCCCAGAGAATTTGGACCGCAAACAAGCTACGAAAAGCGAGATGTGTTTTTTTTATTTGCCTGGAGACATGTGACAGTGTTTCCAGGCTCGGATGTCCTTTATCTGAGCCTCCGAACCTCTGAAACAGCAGTGGTTTAATTTTATTTTCTGTGGAAGTGTGTTTTTTTTTCATGGAACGCGCCTCATATCTTCCGAAGCACGCGGAAGTGGGTGACAGCGCACTTCGCACCGCTAATCCAGGACACAGTGTCGTATTTGGCCATACCCCCACCCGCTGCACTGGCCTGTCTCTGTCCTCCTCATTTGCATTCAAGCAACAACGCCCAGAATAAAGCGTTTCAGAGACATATATATGAATAGAACTGTCTTCATGGGGCTCTCCCATGCACTGAGGCTTGATTTTGGAGAAAGATTCATTTACAGTATTAGGGAACCACTAAGGCGCCATATAAAAGCATCAAGAAGTACCATGTCATGGGATCTTTAACAACTACATTTTTTCCTTTGGTCAGTTGAGATTGGCAATTCCAGAGCAGAAATTATCCAAATAGTTCTAGTGGAGGTGTATGGAGTTTAAAAATGCAGTGAAACACTTGCATTACCACATGACATGGCAAGGTGGAGCAGCCGAAATATGCAGGTTTTCTGTGTTAAACATGTGTGAATGAGACAAAACACAACTCAATAAAGTTGTTGCTTTTGCAAGGTCATTTACATATATTGAGAACAACAAGGGACCTAATATGGACCCTTGAGGAACCCCACATCTAAGCTCAGCTAAATGTGAACAAGTACCATTAAACACAACAAATTGTTCTGTTGCTTAGGTAATTTTCTAACCATTTTAAAAACTGAGTATTTGATATTGTGTATTTTGTGAACTAAATATTCAAACTATAAATTATAACATGAATCAGACAATACCATAATATGGGACCTTTAAATGTTATATGGTGAAACATTCCAGGTGGAGCAATACGATCACCCACAAGAAAACATGGTGAAATTTTAGAAGAGCCCACTGTAGCTGTAGCTGCAGCTCGTTTGTGCAGTTAGACTATACACAATATACATATTGCATTATCTTTTCACACTGAAAAAATGAGGAACACACTCTATCAATCTCTATCTCAATTACAAAAGTACTTTCCCTCATCAGCACTCAACCCAAAAGTAACACACTTAGTAATCTCATTTAGTGGTCACTTTTACGCCTCAGTGTTGGGATAATGAATACACAATTAAAATGCTAATGCTTAATTCACTGAGTAGTTGTTTTTTTTTCAAATCCTTAAAGGGACAGTGTGTAAGATTTTTACCCGTTAATTACTGAAATTGAAGATACCCATTCAAAAATACATTGTTTTCCAAGCCTTTTCACTTCCATCATGAAATCAAAGTATTCTTTTGGACTTAGATATAGTCACATAAAAGGGGGATCTTCCCCATGCAGAGGCAGCCATTTTGAATACGAGAGCCGCAGAAGGACATTTGGGCTCCGCCTTCGCCTTCGGCAAGGCTCGTGGTTTTGGGTAAACAACACAAGCATGCTGCCGGATCAGACGTCGTAATGGATCTAACACGTGTTTTGGACTAAATTGTTTTACTGGATTTTATTCGCTGGATCCTTACGGACAAATTGAGAGCAAGTTTATGGTGAAATACAGAGTTTGACCTGTGCAAAGCATTCTGTGCTTTTCTGTATAAAAGCCCCATGTGCTCGGGGAGTGATTGTTTTGCAGGGAAATGAATTGCATAGTCAAAAAGAGGAGACTGTAAGGTTTCATTTGATGTGTAGAGTGTCATGGTACATGATCGGGAATGTGTGTTTTCATGAGAAAAAAAAACAAAAAAAAACGGGACTGCCCGGGTGACCCTCGAGGTCTGCCGTAGCTAAAACAGAAAGTGCAATAGCACCATCCACCTATGCGCCACGAATCCTACACACTGGGGCTTTAATTCCACATCTAAATGATGCTGTGGAAATAAAAAGACCAGCCTAGCAACTTGATATTGAAGACAAAGTCCTGTCAAAATGGCTAGCAAGCAAAAGCTACAGAGTGCGTCAGGACTCAGTGGAATGTGTGTTCTTCCTGTGACAGAGGGACGTGCTGCTGATGGTGAGTATGTTCTGTATATCGCATTGGAGATGGTTCATGTTAAACTTTTCAGAGATTATACATCTGCAGTAGCATAGACCGTATGAATGGACATTCTCTGTAGCATTTCATAAATGCCACAGACTATAGTCTTTCATACAGAACATACAGGTAAAAAAAAAAAAAGATATGTAGTGTTATTCTCATTTTAGATGTCAAAAGAGTATTGGTTCCGGATGTTTTCTTTTCTGTGGGAGACGCTACAAATGGTCCTTTGAGTATTGCAAGTGGCCGACCCCTGATCTACAGACTATGATTTGACAGAAACATCAGTGAGCAAATAGAAACTCAATGTGAAAAAAGACACCACGCAGAATTTGGAGGACACTTATTTTTCACTTTGCTTCTAGTAAGTATCTTGGGTTTACTCTAATAAAATCAATCCAAAATTTGAATGTCAGTATTATCGAGATCCCAGCAGTAAAGTTTTAGTCAAGTAATTTTATTTATATAGCACATTTAAACAATTGTAACAAGAGAGAGTTGAGAGAGTTTGACCGGAGAGGCAGTGAATTAGATGCTGGACAACAGCAAAACAACTTTTATAATACAAGACACTGGACTAATACCAGCACAGACTTTCTTTTATGTTTTTTAATTTGAAAACATTGTTATGTTTCCCCTTTTTTGCAAAACACTAAAGTAAAAACTGTAAGCATGTTTTTTTCCCCCAATGTATCTGTCTGTATCTGTGCCTAGGATTTCCATCTATTTTAAGTCTATTTTAAGTGTATCTTAAAAGGATAGTGCGTTTTATTTTACAGATACAGATTAGTTGAGATAGTTTCAGAACGATTGCAGTGTAGTGAGCTCCTCCCTGCAGCTAGATATAAACAGGGTCTAACCAGCACTAGAACCAGAACTGAAGAAGCCTCTCGGATGAGCGGCGAAACGCTTTCAACCAAACTTTGTCCAGTTGACAAATTGAACTTAGGAAGCCCTCTCTGTTTGTGGATATCCTGTCAACAAAACCAAGAGAGACAAGGGCAAGAAACAAGACAACAGAGAATCCGAACCCAGGAGGAAAGGGGTAGCGATTCGTACCGGGCCGGCGTTTCGGAAAAACTAGAGGATTTATAACTTGATTCTTAAACCAAGTCAGAACAGACGAAAGAAACATTAGGGCAGACAAGTCAGGGACAGAGGGGTGGAGACGGTCATTAGTCTGAATAGAGATGCTAAACTATACGCCAGAGAAATTCGAATAACAAAAAGGAACAAATGAGTTGAGATAGTTTCAGAGCTATTTCAGTGCAGTGAGCTCCTCCCTGCAGCTAGATATAAACAGGGTCTAACCAGCACTAGAACCGGAACTGAAGAAGTCTCTCGAATGAGCGGCGAAACGTTTTCGACCAAACAAACTTTGTCCAGTTGACAAATTGAACTTCTCCTTTTATCATGGATTCTACCTTGACGACTGAGGGACTTTTCCTGCATAATAGGCACACAGTGATATGAATCGAAACAAAATATGCGAATGCGAAAATACACTGCTGGATTTTTCGTGAACAACTGTTTGGGATACAAATATATCATCTTTCGGACAAATGTTTTGTTTTGAGAAGAAAAACAAGCTTTATTAACTGTCCTGGCTAACTTACCGAAACTACATTCACGAGCTACATTACCGGAGGAGAACCGGGACCAGAGCACACTGTCATGGGTAAGTCAGTCACAAAAACCCGCACTATCCCTTTAAGGCATCTTCAGTACAGGAGCCGATGGTCCTGCTGCTGTCAGTATTTACTCCAGTCTGAAAGGAGACAGGCGGAGACAGCTGTGTGTGTGTGTGTTTGTAATCTTAAACCTGAGTAAAGGTTTAGCAGAGTCCTCCACCTGTTTGTTTTTTCGAATGTCTGACAGTATGACATTACATTTTTCTATGGCCATGGAGACAAACAAGTGATGCCACCAAGACAAGTTAGGTCAGGTCTATGTATGTTTTTCAAGGTATAAATGAGCTATAAAAATTGCAAGTGAAAAATAAAAAAATAAAAAAAATAATATCCATCCATCCATCCATCCAACTTCTTCCGCTTTTCCAAATTCCAAATAAAAATATTATTGTTTAGAGCATTTATTTGCAGAAAATGGTCAAAATAACAAAAAAGATACATGTTTTCAGACCTCAAACAATGAATAAACAAGATCAAATTCATTTTAAAACAACACAATACTAATGTTTACACTTAAGAAGAGTTCAGAAGTATCGTTCAATATTTGGTGCAATAACCCTTATTTTTAATCACAGCTTTCATGCGTCTTGGCATGCTCTCCACAAGTCTTTCACATTGTTCTTGGGTGACTTTATTCCACTCCTGCTGCAAGAACTGAAGTAGCTCAGCTTTGTGTTTGTGTTGGAATTCAATAGACGCTGGAATGGAATGGCTGTAATACATGTAGAGATGCTGATTTCAGGAAAAAATGCAGTGGTCTCTTATTGTTTTCCAGAGCTGTATATAGAATATAAAAGCAGGTTTACTTAAGTGTGATTAATGCATGGAGTTGTTCTACGCTGTGATATAGGAACTATTTTAAATTGGTCCTTTTTTATCAATAGTCTGATTTATAGATGAGAATTATTATCTCTCTAGATCTCTATATGAGAGCACTCAAGAGATATACTGTTGAGTGATTGTGTTGGTATTTACTCATCCATCATTTTTAGGACTTTGAAATTGTCTGATCATTTAATTTTACAGTGCAGATTACCTCACAATATAAGAGCTGGCAGCACACACCACCTTTTAAAAGTATAAAGTTGTTCTTGTATATTATATGACATAGCCTATATACTGTAATAATACACTGCTTTCAGCTACTCAATTGTAGTGCTACAGAGCCTGGGATTATGCTGGATGCCCTTCCTGACACAAATGGGTTAAACACTAGGTGAATCTACAAATAGTGTAAGGAAAAGCCCCACCAGGGACAGGAGTTAAAGGGCCTATATCACACTATTTTCTGATCTATGATATAATGTTGCTTCCTCATCAAATTGCCAATCTCTAGCTGTTAACGTGAAAACTACCACTACATGACATCACAAGGTGGAAAAGCGCACTGACCTTTGGAGATGTAGACAGACTAATAATAAAGGGTTCCTCAAACATGTGTGAATGAAACAAAACACAACTCCAGGTATATTTTTGATGAGGAAGCAACATTTTAACATTTTAACATTAACATCAATTGGAGCAGTATCGCAGAACTTATGTTGTAGCCGTTCTGTTCTACTAATGATCCCGTATCCGTTAGCGTGAGTGCTCAGGGCATTACTTTGCGGTGTCCAAATAACACAAACTTTAGCACTTTTCAAATCACAGAAGATCGCTGTGTCAGGGTAGACTTTTAGTGGATTCCAAAATGGCCTGAAACCCGATATCCAGCTATAGTTTCATTTGATGACGTCATCAGAGACGACAGTGCGCATGCGTGAACTCAGCTGTTTTGTAAACACCGCTAGTCCGAAAGAAGCTAACACCGCTCTGAACTTTACTTTTCTGTTGCAATATCGGGTTTCAGGCCGTTTTGGAATCTACTAAAAGTCTACCCTGACACAGCGATCTTCTGTGATTTGAAAAGTGCTAAAGTTTGTGTTATTTGGACACCGCAAAGTAATGCCCCGAGCACTCATGCTAACGGATACGGGATCATTAGTAGAACAGAACGGCTCAACATAAGTTCTGCGATACTGCTCCAATTGACACCAAACTGCTATGGGTGAGTAAAACTACTTGTTTTATTGCCGAAAGAAGGCTCAGATTGTAAAAAAAATGTTACTTTTCATTTAAAGCTCACAACAGTCGATTTTGTGTAATATAGGACCTTTAAGAATCAATACTACACAGTCTGCTATACACGCGTCATCAATATGCTTTGCCAAGACTATGACTGCATTGTCTCTGTCAAATAAAGACATAAAATAAATGTGTGGTAATTCAACTACAGTGGTTTGTAAGTCTTGTATTTGTTAGTCTCCATTATCTGTCAACATAAAATGAATGTGCCAAATGAAGTTTATATTCCAGGCTGCTTTGTAAGAGAGAGATAACCACACAAAAATAAAGAAGTCTTTAAGGAGTAACCGTAAGGCAGCTTATCACTGTGTTCCAAATCCTGAATGCTAGCCTTTTTCTAATTACCAGTAACAAGTTCATTTATTAAAGACCACGGGACCTGTATGAACAATTTAGTAAGAGCTAACCAAGCAACTCCGGCTAAATCATGCAGAAAAGAAGAATGTCTGCAGCTTATGAACACTATTGGTCTCACACACACAGGACAATAGTGGTACTACTGAAAACATTTAGGCAATAATGGGATGGACCAGGGACTATAAACATAATTAAAATGCTATTTAATGTCAGTTGCAGCCTGCTAAAGTTTAGAGAATCTTTGTGAGTTCAGTCAAAGTGGAGCTAGAATGGTTTAGTTCTTGTCTAGACTAGGTTAAAGCCCCAGTGCGTAGGATTCGTGGCGCATAGGTGGATGGTGCTATTGCACTTTCTGTTTTAGCTACAGCAGACCTCGAGGGTCACCTGGGCGCGCGCACAAGCCGCGCGGTCCCGTTTTTTTTTTTTCTTTTTTTTTTCTTTTTCTTTTCTCATGAAAACACACATTCCCGATCATGTACCATGACACTCTACACATCAAATGAAACCTTACAGTCTCATCTTTTTGACTATGCAATTCATTTCCCTGCAAAACAATCACTCCCCGAGCACATGGGGCTTTTATACGGAAAAGCACAAAACGAGGTTAGCTTACCTTAGAATGCTTTGCACAGGTCAAACTCTGTATTTCACCATAAACTTGCTCTCAATTTGTCCGTAAGGATCCAGCGAATAAAATACAGTAAAACAATTTAGTCCAAAACACGTGTTAGATCCATTACGACGTCTGATCCGGCAGCATGCTTGTGTTGTTTACCCAAAACCACGAGCCTTGCCGAAGGCGAAGGCGGAGCCCAAATGTCCTTCTGCGGCTCTCGTATTCAAAATGGCTGCCTCTGCATGGGGAAGATCCCCCTTTTATGTGACTATATCTAAGTCCAAAAGAATACTTTGATTTCATGATGGAAGTGAAAAGGCTTGGAAAACAATGTATTTTTGAATGGGTATCTTCAATTTCAGTAATTAACGGGTACAAATCTTACACACTGTCCCTTTAAAGGGCCCATATTATTTTAGTTATTTTTTCATCCATTTTATATTATTTCCTCATCACAAACATACCTGGAGTATACATACCTGTTTTGTTTGCATGTTTAACACACAAACCCTGCATGTTTAGACTGAGTTCTACTCTCAAAGTGAAAACACTTCCACCTTGTGATGTCATATGGTAATACAGGAAGTGCTCCGCTGTGTTTTTAAACTCCACACACCTTCACTATAATCAGTTGGATGATTTCAGCCCTGGAATTGACATTTCAACTGAACAAAAGTTAAAAGGAAGCTGTTCATTTGAATACTACCACTTCATGACATCACCAGGTGGAACAGACCATTTTGAGATTTGGAGATGTAAACAGACTTATAAAAAAGGAATAATCAAACATATGTGAATGAAACTCCAGATGTGTTTTGAGGAGGTAACATCATTATAACAGGGCTTAAAGCTCGCAAGAGTCAATTTTGTGAAATACACGACCTTTACAGATGATGCAAAAATACTTTCTTTAGCAGTTTAGGTTCAGTTCTGGTTTAGCAGATTGAGCGTATAATTTATTCCTAATGTAGTCTTGGTGTAGCATAAAAAAGGTTATTCAATTTAACTCTTACTACCAAATAAGATTCTAATTAAGATTACAAAAGTAAATGATATAACATTTAATTAGAATTGAAACAGCCATTTTGAAATACTGTGTATTTACTTTGCGAGGTTTCCCCTGACTATTCAAAATACTTAAATTTCCCCTAGCCTCCCGTGCATATTCCAGGCAAACTTGTCTGCTTTCTTATGCAAAACCACGGCTTAAAACAGGAGCAGCTTTCATCTTAAGAAAACAACCAATTACACCTTGTTTACTGCATCTGTGGATTCTGGCTGGGGTCTCTTTGGTTCAAGCTATATTTCAGTCTTTCTATTCATTACGATGCTGTTGTATTTCTGAGGGAGGTTTCATGTAGCTTGAGTATGTGGGGACAAACATGCAGTGGAATAAGGCAGTTCACGTAGTCCATCTATGCACATACTGGAGTCCTTTTGTTTCTCTTGTTGACAAGTCTTCCTGACAAGTTGACAAGTTATTCACCTGAAAACAAAAGCATTCATAGCATATTCTGGTTGTCCTCAGCAATCACCACTTTGAAACTATACTGTAATTTCCATAATTTCTGGATTATTGAGTGGACCTGAATATAATCATATCAACAACATTTTCAAAGAATTTTATTTTTGTATATATACATATAATGTGCTTCTCACCTTCCACGGTGGTTGGCCTCTCTCACTTTCATCCAGCTCGGGTCCTCGACCAGAGGCCTGGGAGCTTGAGAGTTCTGCGCAGTATCTTTGCTGTTCCTAGTACTGCACTTTTCTGGACTTAGATGTCTGATGTTTTTCCTGGGATCTGTTGTAGCCACTCCTCCAGTTTGGGGGGTACAGCCCAGAGTGCTTCGATCACCACGGGCACCACTGATGCCTTCACCTTCCAGGCCTTCTCCAGCTCTTCCTTGAGCCCCTGGTATTTCTCTAGTTTCTCGTGTTCCTTTTTCCTGATGTTACTATCACTTGGTATTGCAATGTCCACCACCACGGCTTTATTCTGTTGCTTATCCACCACCACTATGTCTGGTTGGTTCTATATATATCTATATCTATATCTATCTATCTATCTATCTATCTATCTATCTATATCTATATCTCTATATACTGTATATATGTATGTATGTATGTATGTATGTATGCTGCTGCACGTGTCTATAAGCCGCAGGTCTCCATCATGTGTTCAAGAAGATTTCAAGTTCAGAGCATCTGCTTTTATGGCCTCTGAAAGCTTTTGTCCTCTTTTTGCATTGAGTCAGTTTGTCAGACTGCCGTCGCCAGCGTCTCACCATCAACTCATCGATATCAAGTTCACATACACATGCATTTCCTTCTTGGACAGCCAGATCGATTACCTTTAACTTCAAAGCTGCATCATAAGCATTTCTTCATGTGTTTTCCATGACGAGGGGGTGTGCATGAAGCGCAAAAAATAACTGTTCAAAACAAAATCAAACTAGCATCTTCCTCGGGGAGTTGTCTCTTCCCCCTTTCTTTCCCACTTTTGCACCCTGTCACTGAGCGCTCTACTGCACATGTCTCCTGCAGAAAGAGTCACTGTCCTGTCTGAGATCATGTCGGTGTCTGGGATCATGTCGGTGTCTGGGATCATGTCGGTGTCTGGGATCATGTCGGTGTCTGGGATCATGTCGGTGTCTGGGATCATGTCGGTGTCTGAGATCATGTCGGTGTCTGGGATCATGTCGGTGTCTGGGATCATGTCGGTGTCTGGGATCATGTCGGTGTCTGGGATCATGTCGGTGTCTGAGATCATGTCGGTGTCTGAGATCATGTCGGTGTCTGGGATCATGTCGGTGTCTGGGATCATGTCGGTGTCTGGGATCATGTCGGTGTCTGGGATCATGTCGGTGTCTGGGATCATGTCGGTGTCTGAGATCATGTCGGTGTCTGGGATCATGTCGGTGTCTGAGATCATGTCGGTGTCTGGGATCATGTCGGTGTCTGGGATCATGTCGGTGTCTGAGATCATGTCGGTGTCTGAGATCATGTCGGTGTCTGGGATCATGTCGGTGTCTGGGATCATGTCGGTGTCTGGGATCATGTCTGTGTCTGAGATCATGTCGGTGTCTGGGATCATGTCAGTGTCTGAGATCATGTCAGTGTCTCGTAGGATTTCAGCAGATTTCAGGCTCTCCCGGGGGGCGGGGCTAGTTGTATCGATCAGGTATGAGTGGATGTCTGCCTACTGAAGTTTGAGGTGTTTCTTCTTGTCATTTATGCACTCATCTACATTTAACGCATACGGGTCATTAAGATGTATCCCACTCACTAATGTTCATTTAGCGTCATAACTTATTTTATCACACGGCGATAAAGTGTTTTAGTGGGCTGACAACAGCGCTTCCTAGTGTAACTTCATGTTAACCGCACAGACAATGGCGCTTTCTGCACTCAGGCTGGGCACACACATCCGCTGTGTTTATAAACAAATAATCCATCCATATATTAGCTGCATTTTTTTATAAGCCGCAGGGCTCAAAGTGTGAGAAAAAAATAGCGTCTTATAGTTCGGAAATTACGGTATATATAATCTGCATTTTCTCGCAGTTAGTAATTTCTAGCTTTGTTGTTGCAAAATAAAAATATAAAAATATTCCTTGAGGGCCCTATTTGCTAAATTGGGGCGACTCTTCAGTGACCCTTCTTATTAGATTCGAGCAGTAAAAAGGCTGCAGTCAACAACATATATTTGTATCATATTATAGGATGAATGAAAAATAACAGAGAGAGAGAGAGAAAGATATACATTTGAATTCACAAGTATTCCTCATTGTTGCTTTACAGGTAGTCCATGAGGGCTGAAACTATCCAAGTGATTCACTTCCTGTATTACCACATGACATCTCAAGGTGGAACAGAGTATTTTCAGTTTGAGAGAAGAACACAGCCTAAATATGCAGGATCTGTGTGTTAAACAAGCATGATGAGGATACAACATTATACAATATCATAAAACCGTTACTTTCCTGATTCTATGGAAATGTCATTGCTTTGCCTGGAATGTTCCACAATATGACATTAATCAGACCTTACATGTATTCAATCACAAGTGGTTTTACTGCTCAATATTCTGACTGTGAGCGGGTTGCCACTCCACTGAGCCGATCTGTAACTTGGCCTGGTTTGCTCTCCATGATGGTAGAGAGGTTTAATGCCATACTGTGAAACATTCCAGACAAAGTAACAACATCTAAATGGAGAAAAGCAAATAGCAGACCCTCTACAAGAAAAGTTACTCAATGGACATTTAAGGCAACAGATAACAGAAGACAATCAATGGCAATGCAGAAATCACATTATACTCCAGGATTTCGCGGGCATTTTTTGTGATTGTTGCGGGCTAAAATGCCTGAATTTGTGGAAGCTTTTCCAAAAAGTTGCGGTGCTTTTAAGGTTTTTGTTGCGATTTTGTTGCGGGAGGAAGTGAAAGTTGCGATAAATAGTTGTGATTTTCGCTTTTTGTAATTAAAATTGAGTAATATTTTGAATACTGAGTTATTCCGGACAAAGAATAATACAAAGACACAGAGATCACAGATATGGTCCTAAAACAACCTTACCAACATCGAAAATAAATTACTACTAGGAGGGGAACTGTTTCGCCCGGTGTTTTGCTGTTATTTTTGTGGGCAAATGGCGCCGCAGACATGTTTCTTTGCCATTAGAAGCCGTGTCTCAATTCCCAGAGCGCGCGGCTCGGAGCGTGGCCCGAAGGGCATGTGCGTCACACATTTCGACAGTACACCGGCGCGACGACTGCTGTCCCACTTCTTTTTTGTCCCACGCGCAGTTAACGCGCGGTCCGAAGACCGCAGTCGTTAAGCGGTCCACAGACTGCAGTCGGGGCTGAGCAAGTGTGCACCTCCTTGACTGCAGTCTGAGCCCCCTTCAGGCCGCGCTCCGAACTGTGCGCTCTGGGAACTGGGACACGGCCGCAGTTTCATTTCATCACACGGAAGTAAAGCAGAATGTGGCGGCTTCCAAACTCAAACCTTTTAGCCGCCGAGAATATGAGGTTGGGTCCTGTGGCTCGCAGATTTGTGACGCGCAAAGAGGAGGCTATGGTGACAGATACGCTGAGATCCAGATATGCGTTTTGTGCATTTATTACAAAAAGAGCGCACACAGCTATGACAGCGCAGCAGGATGAAATGGAACTCATGAAAACCAGCAGGATGAACAGATTAACGTGAAAGATGAATGAATGGTTTGCGGTCAACAAAAAATACGGCTACACCCAACCCTGACTCTCTCCTCTGTGTGACAGGTGAGCGCGCACTTTTACACGCACGCACTTCTGTACGTGCACACACCCACACTCACGTGACCCACCGCCTCTGCCGCACACACACACACAAACGCACCGTGCACCTCATCTCAGTTATGTCTCCTACACAGAAGGAAGTTGGTCGGCGTTCAATACGTCGCCGATGACTGGTCAAAATTAGTAAAAATTGCGGAAAAGTTGCGGTGATTGGTCAAAATTGCGACACCGTCCTGAATTCACGGGGACTGGCTGAAGTTGCGTTGAAGTTGCAAATCGCAACATCGCGAATTCCTGGAGGGTCTGATTATATAACAAATGTAGATACCCACTAACAAGTTTGTGCAGTTTGCAAATGTATTCTAAATGCGTCTGACAACCACTGACTGCTAGTACCTCTCTGCAGGAAAACTCCACAGCATGGGGCTGACCAGAGCTGGAGGCACTTGAAATGTTCTCGTATCATCCTCAATTAGACCAAAGACTCGGGACTTTAGGGAAAACTGAGACAGCTGGCACCACTCGCATATGGACACGAATGTAAGGCCCTGATCACAGATTCACTTGGAACTGTGTGCAGTCTGAAAACCACTGATGATAATGAGCTGAACAACATGAAAGGAGGAAAACTGTATCATGGGAAATAAATAGGAAAACATGGAGAGAAACCCTGGGAGTGAGAAGGTTGAATTGTGGAAAATAAAGATGGAAAGATACACAGATGCATAAAGTGTGCGTGTGAGAGAGGAAGATAAGGGACCTATGATTGGATGTCAGGAGGCAGATAAAAGCACAAGGTCAATGTTAAGCTCTGAGATAAAAAAGGAGATCTGTCAGTGCCCGTCTGGTCTCCTCACTGGTTCTTCACACGTCTTCAAACACGTATTTTGCATGTTCTGTAATGTGATGTAATGAAAACAATACAGCGCAACAAATGCATAACACACAAATAGCCTGTAAACAAGAGGTTGTACTGTAATTTTCTCGTAGGTCACAATATTGATCTTTCACAACTTGATCTTTGTTGTTATTACCTTAATTTAACAGGTAATTAAAAGTGCTTTGTTCTTACTGTTTTAAAATGTGAAAAACTAATGAGCAAACCGATTGCAACCTCACTAACTAATACATTTGAAAATGTTCAAAATAAATGTAACTCTACACTATTGATTCACCAGGATGAGTTTATTAGACTTTTGAACAACTAGCATGCTAAGTGTGCACTTATCAGACAACAAAACACTGTATAATTAGATACGGTTGGTAAATAGCACTCATTTTAACCTCAAGAGCTGCTTATGTACTGGGGCAGGATATTTTTTGCTCAGATACATTGGATAAAAAAATCAGATACAGAAGCTTAAAGGAAAAGTTACGTTTTTTACAATTTGAGCCTTATTTCGGTAATAAAACAAGTTGTTTTACTCACCCATATCACTTTGGTGTCATATGGAGCATTTCCGGAGATGTTTTAAATTAGCGTTAGGCTAACACCGTTAGCCTAGCGCGACTTATAGCCATAGCTTGGGGCATTCCCCGAGCATGTAATATGCCCCGTGCGGGCTCCAAATAACACAAACTTTAGCACTTTTCAAATCATAGAAGCTCGATGTCTTTAGTCTACGATTTCGTTTGAATCAAAGACATCAAGCTTCTATGATTTGAAAAGTGCTAAAGTTTGTGTTATTTGGAGCTTGCACGGGGTATATTACATGCTCGGGGAATGCCCCGTGCTATGGCTATAAGTCGTGTTAGGCTAACGGCGTTAGCCTAACGCTAATCTAAAACATCTCCGGAAATGCTCCATATGACACCAAAGTGATATGGGTGAGTAAAACAACTTGTTTTATTACCGAAATAAGGCTCAAATTGTAAAAAACGTTACTTTTCCTTTAATAGATACAATGGGATTGGCTAAATGTGCTGGTCGTTCAAACAGTGCAGGACAGAGGTGACCAGTGGACAGTGTTGGGGAAGTTACTTAGGCATAGTTGGTTGTAAATAGGCTCTAGCTCACTGTGTCTCAACGCTAACAGTCACTTTTATTAAAATCATAAAACATTCAATAAACAACCTATTAAAATTCAAATTAAAGCATAGATATATGTAGAATATTTCAGTTTGTGGCATAATATTCAGAATTTTTCGGCTTAATATTTATTATGCCTCAGAATTAATTGTTGTCAGTGACATCCACCTGCAGCTCCCTGTTCACTGATTATCTTTAAATATTTCTTCATTTTAAGAAGAACTGGTAAAAACCCAATAGATTCACCATTGGATAGGAAATAAACAGTGTGGTTTCCGGGCGCTATTGTGCACAAAGCCTATTATAGATGTGCTTTTATGGTTTATTGAAGACATCAAAATGAAGATAAATTTGTTTAAATTGGCTCAAACAGCATAACAACAAGAACAGCACTATGAAAATGAGTAAGATCACACTTGTTTATGCTACATCATTAAGCTTGGACACAGCATCCATGTTAATCAATACAGTGGTACCTCACCTTACGAATGACCCAACAAACGAAAATTTCAAGTTACGAAACGCCTTCACGGTAAATTTTGGTCTCTAGATACGAAAGAAAATTCAAGTTACAAAACGTGAAATCTCAAAAATTCAAATAATGCGCACTCAGCCACACACATTATAGCTTTTCTCAGACTAGATTTAAACCCCTCTCACACCTGTCCCCCATTCAAACCCCCAAACCCCCACAGATTCCCAACAAAACGTATCAATAGTGAAGTGTGGGGGGAAGCAGGAGGGGGGAGAAGACTGCGCGCGGACATGTGTGATAGCGCAGCATGACCCGGCGCGGAGCTGCCAGCAGGTCCAGACCAAGGTCTAAACCTGGACTGGACCAGGACTAAACCTGGACCAAACCAGGACCAAACCCGGACCAAACCAGGACCAAACCAGGACTAGACCAGGTGGATTAAATTATTTCCTGGTTTCGTTTCGAGTCACAGCTGAGGGGAGCAGCGAGTAGGACAGCACACAGTCTGAGCGCATGAACGAGACCCATGCACGGCGGCACGGTAGCAGAGTGGTTAGCGCTCTTGCTTCACAGCAAGAAGGTTCCGGGTTCGATCCCCGGGTCGCCCAGACCTTTCCGTGTGTGTTCTGTGTGGAGTTTGCATGCATGGTCTGGGTTCGATCCCCGGGTCGCCCGAGCCTTTCTGTGTGGAGTTTGCATGTTCTCCCCGTGTCTGGGTGGGCTTCCTCCGGGCACTCCGGTTTCCCCCACCAACCCAAAACATGCACCATAGGTACTCCAGCTTAGGTCCTGACCAAGCCGAAGCATGAAGATCATGGAGATGGTCCCCGGGCGCCCTAATGTGTGCTGCCCACTGCTCCTAATATGTGTATATATATGTAGGATGGGTTGAAATGCGGAGAGGAATTTCTCCAGTGTGAGATCAATAAAGTTCACTTCTTCTTCTTAAGAGCCACGTGGTCTAGAGGAGGTTTAGAGGAGTCGCCGTGGTCTGGACTAAACCAGGACTAAACCTGGAATAAACCAGGAGGAGCCGCAGTGGTCTGGACTAAACCAGGACTAGACCAGGACTAGACCAGGTGGACCAAAGCGCCGCACGCGTGTCCACCCCCTGGCCTCGCCTCGAGCCACAGTCGAGGCGAGCCGCCGCTCACACGCAAGAGCCGCGGGGGTCCAGACCCGCTCCAGACCTGCCCGCGTAAGGTGCTCTCAGAGCGGCCTGGATAGAACCGTGAGGTCGGCCTCTTCAAGACCTCCAGGCCGGTGACCGGGACAATCCCCGGACCCATGCCCGCTTAGGGAGCTCTTAAGGCGGGCTGGCAGTGTCCCCCTGGGTCCAAGTTTGAGTGTCCAAACGAGAGACAAACGCGAGAAAAGTCAAAATCCAGTCTGAGAAACCAATCAGGAGGCAGAACACAATGTTACACTATAAAAATGTTACACTATAAAAATAAAAAAAAACTTGGATCGGGGCCTTGGAACGAATCAGGCTTTTTCCATTGAAATAGCTACTCAACTTACGAATTTTTCACGTTACCAAACCACTTCTGGAACAAATTAATTTCGTAAGGTGAGGTACCACTGTACTTGGCAGTGGCATCGTGCTGGGGGGTACTGTATGTATGTCTTTGGAGGAATGTTCATCAGTCACCATGGTGACACAGCACAATCAGTATCAAACAGTATCAAACACTGTCAAAGAAGTTTTTAAAGTTGCCTGAAAACTACAAAATAGATTGAAAGAACACATCTGCGGGAGCCTGTGATCAACATATTTGACTGAAAATAAGAGGTGAGAGCAAATTAACAGGAAAACAGTTATCTAATATGCTTGTGACTGTAATATTGTTTGAGAGAGGCTTGTTTAACGGAACAAATCAGCTCACCTGCTGTAGTTCCAACTCAAATCTGCCACACACAAAAGGATTTTGCAGTCTTAAAACATTTTTAAATGTGAGACAAAAAGTGCACAAAGACTACAGAGAAAAGATCATACACCACAAGCTAAAAGTTCTGAACTAACTAGCTACCAAACTTTGCGTCTGCTATTTCCTTTCTGCAGTAAAGTGACTTGCTTTGAGACTCTAAAGGATTTAAAAGATCAGAGCGCCGCATTTTTAGTTAAGCTGTGAGTCAGACCTGATTATTATGATTTTTGATGTGGTGCAGTAGTTCAGATAAATGCTTTTAATGCACAGAAGGCTGGCAATAAATTATGCACAAAGTAGATTCTTCAAGTGTTTTAAACTGGATTAATAGCACTGTTTTTGGACTGGGTGTCATTATATATGCAGACAAATTCTAATGGATAATATGGATGAAAATACTGCAGTTTAAAGGAAAAGTAACATTTTTTTTTACGATTTGAGCCTTATTTCGGTAATAAAACAAGTTGTTTTACTCACCCATAGCACTTTGGTGTCATATGGAGCACTTCCGGAAATGTTTTAGATTAGCGTTAGGCTAACACTGTTAGCCTAGCGCGACTTATAGCCATAGCTCGGGGCATTCCCCGAGCATGTAATATGCCCCGTGCGGGCTCCAAATAACACAAACTTTAGCACTTTTCAAATCATAGAAGCTCGATGTCTTTAGTCTACGATTTCGTTTGGTCAAAAGTGGCCTGTAATCCGAGATTTAGCCATAGTTTCGAGTAGATGAGGACGCCAGTGCGCATGTGCGGACTGTGCTCTCAGCTCCCGGGACCCAAACATGGAACGCAAAGCTGTAAACTATGGATAAATCTCAGATTACAGGCCACTTTTGATTCAAATGAAATCGTAGACTAAAGACATCGAGCTTCTATGATTTGAAAAGTGCTAAAGTTTGTGTTATTTGGAGCCCGCACGAGGCATATTACATGTTCGGGGAATGCCCCGAGCTATGGCGTTAGCCTAATGCTAATCTAAAACATCTCTGGAAATCCTCCATATGACACCAAAGTGCTATGGGTGAGTAAAACAACTTGTTTTATTACCGAAATAAGGCTCAAATTGTAAAAAACGTTACTTTTCCTTTAACTTCACAATGACTTTTGAGTAATAAAGTCACCCGCTTTTTTTCTCCACTTCCTGAGTTTGTATCTTGTGCCTGTGTCATTCCGTCTCCCCCTGGTGCTCTCTTTTATTGGTTGGTGAAGTTTTACTTATTTAATTAATATATTTATTTGATAGGGACAGTGCATATTACGTGGGGGTGATGTTTTGTGGTTACAATATGACAGAGCGGCTCACCATACACCTGAAGAGTGCAGAGGATTATAAATCACACATGAAAACCCAAAGTCAGGTCACGATTCCCCCTGAATTGTGGAGAGGTAAATCAGGTTCTAAATCAAGCAAATTATCCTGTAGCATATGTGGTGCATTTAAGACAATTCGTTATGATCAGATTAGAGCTCAGATTAAATTCGAACTGTAACTGAACTTTAGACAGAGGAGTACCTTGAGTTAGCCCCACCCCCCAGTATCATACCTTATACTTGATTTATCAAGAGAAACAGGGGTGTAAGATAAGTTACTTTTTCTACTGGTACATAAGTGCCTCTATAGTGTGTACTGCAAAACCTGACCTGTAGCTCTATAACTTTCCTTTAAATAAAAACATCTTTTTTGCAAGAGCGGCCTAAAGAGAAAAACTGAAAATGTTCAAAATAGCAGAAAGATTACTCTGAGAAACCTAACAAAACAAAACTATGCTAAGTACACTATGAGGCCAGCAGTGTCCGAACATCTCTCTTTGGTGCATTTCTTACGCATCCTCCTTTTATCTTTCTAATGCTGGTCTTCGTGGCTACAAGTGTGTGTGGCTTCATGTGGCATCACTCATCTCCAGATAAGCCTTGGCCTGGACAGCTGCATGGTTCCAGAGCCTGGGATGCAACAGCATCAGGGACCATATAGTGTTCCTTTGCTGTTAAAGCTACACGTATATCCCCCTTACTGAGAAGTAACCAAGCACACACCACACACTCACACAGCTCTAGACAGGGGCCACTGTGGTAATTGGATGTCTGATTGCTGTCAGATTGTGTGGGTCCGAGCAACGAAAGAAGATACTACAAAAAAAAAGATAGTGTGATAGAGATAGTGTGAAGGAGAGAGTTAGAGGGGGGAGGCAGATGTTTCAGGTGATCTTTACATTCACCTTGGAAATGGATAAAACATGGTTAACTATGAAGGTCGGGTATGTAGAAACTGTACTTCCAATTTCATAAATATGACCCATATGTCCCCAGATATGAAGGAGACATTTTCAAATACAATCTTTCCTTTAGTGGTAAGTACATCAACATTGGGTATTATGGCCAATTTGCTGATGTTGTAATATGGTGTTGTATGGTTGAATCCTACCTAAGCCCCAGCATCTGTAGCCAATCATGAATCAGTGCTAGTGCAGCATCTGCAGGTCTGTGAGTGAATTCAGGAGGTTCTGAGCTTTCACATGAGGCATGGTCAGTCCATATACTGCCAATGAGAAAAATGTATATGTGTGGTATAAAATAAGGCACTGGCAACCCAGGGTTGTGACTGTAGTACCTTTTTGGGGAGATTACTTATCCCCTCCTTTAAATTTTGCAACATTCATTGATTATGCTGTGTATATTTTGTGTTTCCAAATTAACGTGGAGTTAATTCAAGTAGCCCACAAACTGTAAAGAGAAGCAGGGGACTAAAGCAGGATAAGCATCATTACAGGACCTAGGCTTTCTGATTGGAGTTTGTATCTTCTTTTAGTGTCTGGCTCTGTACTCCAGTTTTCCTCAGCATTACAATCCTCGAGCTATACACTGTCAGGGCCCGGGAAGTGGGGGTGCTGGTGGTGAGAGGGAGATTTGAAAAAAAATGTAGGCTATTAAAAAATCTTGAACAATTTATTTGAACTATTCTTTATGAATATTTTGGGAAGTGATTTTGACACATCCTCCTGTGGACCCACCACCTGCGGGCGGATCCATGTGGGCTAGGGTGACCACCGGCATGAAAAAGGAAAGGAGGACACTTTTGTCCAAAAAGGAGGACAAAGGCCCTAAAGTGAGGACACCTTTTTTTCCCTCGGGGGTCAAGAAAAACAACTCATTAACGATTATTATTATTATTATTATTATTATTATTATTATTATTATTATTATTATTATTATTATTATTATTATTATTATTATTATTATTATTATTATTAACGAGGTCCAACGTGCTCCATAAGCATAAGAAATCCAGGGTTCTCTACAAAGGCGAATGGTAAGTCACTCATTGCGATCATGTGTGCTCCTGGCTGTGTTCTCCTGGGCCTTATGTATTGTGTCGGGTGTTTGTTTTTGAGGTGCCGCATCGGTTTGTTGTGTTAAATGTCGCCCTTTCCTTTCCACCCCTTGCAATCCCAAGTTTACATATCCCACCGTTTGCTATGTCAATGTTGTTGTCATCAACTTTATAGTATTTCCAGACCCAGACATACTCGCCAAACATTATAGTGTTCTTATAGCGCTCATTATAGCGCTCTTCTCCTCTCTGTACTCGCGCTTTGTGCTTCGAGCTGCTTCCGTGTATTTAACCAATAGCGTGTCGCCGCAAGTGTTGATGTTTCTGTGTGAAGTCTCACTCTGTGCCACCGCATAAACATAGATCTCATCTAGGATATGTTAAAAAATAATAAGAATATTTGTTACTAGCAAGTGTAAATAATGGGTGGGGATTTATGACGATTTATGCAACGGTGGGCGACGAGGGTCCGAAAGGAGGACAAAATGTAAAAAAGGAGGACACGTGACAGACGGCCGGACAGACAGCTCTAAAACCGGACTGTCCGGACGAAATCCGGACGAATGGTCACCCAAATGGGGGCTGGTGCATTGTGATCTGGGTGGCAGATCTGTTTGGACAGTTGCCTCCACGACCCGGACACAGATTAAGCGGAAGAAAATGGATGGATGGATGGATTTTGACACATGTGCTAATATGTGTATTTAGATCTTAATTGAATAATTTTTAGTCTTAAACATGAAGGTTTATGGAAGTTACGTTGTCAACGTCAGGTTTCCCGCTTGCTAGCTAGTTAGCTTCGCAGTTAAAGTTAGTCCTGTTAAAAAGGACTTCAAGCGGCCCAGTACACTGTTGTGGAAATAATTAAAGTAACCTGAGACTTGTAGAGAGGCAGGAGACTCATTGTTGTAGCATTGTTCATTTAGATCTACCCATGCTTCTGTTGTAGGGAGTATTATAACCTCTGATGATTCAGGTTGTAAATAGCAGTATTGCCAATGAAATGTCAACAACGACTGAGCTGTAGATATCATTGGTACACAACGAAAGGACTTGTGTCATTCAGTTCAAACACATTTTAAAGGGCCCATATTACGCTTTTTTCTGATCTATGTTATAATGCTGTTACCTCATCACAAACATACCTGGAGTTTTGTTTTGTTTCATTCACACGTTTAACACACAAATCTGGCATATTTAGGATGAGTTCTCCTCTCAAACAGAAAACATGTTCCACCTTGTGATGTCATGTGGTAATACAGGAACTGCTTCACTGTGTTTTTAAACTCCACACACTTTCAATAAAGTCATTTGGATCATTTCAGCCCAGAAATTGCCAGTCTCCACTAACTAAAGATATAAGATAGCTGCTAACTTGGAAACTACCACTTACATCACAAGGTGGAACAGAGCATTTTGAGCCTTGAAGATATAAAGAACTTAAAATAAAACTCCAGGTTTGGTACTGAAAAGGTAAGAGCATTCTAACATGAATAAAGAATAAACTTTGTATAATATACCTTTAAAAGAGGACGCATATTGTTTTGTTGTTGTTTTTTATGTCAAAAAAGCTCAATTGAAGGAATTAATTATAATAAAAATGAGACTAATGGGCGACAGTAGCTCAGTTGGTAGAGTGTTTGTCCACAGATCCGAAGGTTACCAGTTTGAATGCTACTCTTGACATAAACATCATTGGTTCAGCGGTCAGATCCACTGACCCCCAGGTTGGCCTTTGTGATCCAACAGATGAATGCCGTTGTTTTATCCTTGGCCACGACACTTAACCTATTTTGCCCCCAGTGTCTCTGTACGCTGCTGTATGAATGGGTGAGTGGTTCCTTTTTGTAAAGCACTTCTGAGAGCCTTGAAGGTGGAAAAGCGCTATATGTAAAAATGTGACCATTTACCATTTACTTAAAGATCCCATGACATGGTACTTCTTGATGCTTTTATATGGCTCCTTAATGGTTCCCTAATACTGTAAATGAATCCTTCTTCAAAATCAACACTCAGTGCATGAGAAACAGAGATAAGATGAGAAAGAGTCATAAATATCTCTCTCAAACTCTTTATTCTGGGCGTTGTTGCTTGAATGCAAATGAGGAGAAAAGAGATGGCCTATAGTCGAAGGTGGGGGCGTGGCCAAACTCTCCGCTCTCGGCTCTGAGCGCTCAGCTGATCCATTTCCGTGTTTTTGCATGGGGGGAGAGATTTGAAGCGTTCCATTGAAAAATAAACACATTTCCACAGAAAATAAAATTAAACCACTGCTGTTCAAAGGTCCAGAGGCTCAGATAAAGGACTTCCGAGCCTAGAAACACTCGGACGTGCCTCCAGGCAAATAAAAAAACGCATTTCGCATTGCCTAGCGCATTCGCAGTCCAAACTCTCTGGGCGTGATTTACAGAGACGCTGAGTACAGACAGACGGGGGTGGAACTGCATTTGCATTTCTTTTTTCGATCTGACGTCAATAAGGTGCCTTGTTCAAAATCGCCCGTTTGAGCTCCGATTTTTTGTAACGCAGAAAAGGATCGCAAATGCTCAGTTTAGACATTTCACAACTTTTAACCATGGGGGGGGGGGGTAAACAGGGTAGGGGAGCTCACATTAACGTTCAAAAACCTCAGAAAGTGAAAATTTCATGCCATGGGACCTTTAAAAAAACAAACCAGTAAATAAACAGCAGATGTGTTATATATTTTTTGCTGCTACACAAAGATTAACAGCAAAAATATCACAACTGATCCATTCTCATTGCACAGCGTTACACATATGACTCCAGAAATGTCACTGAACATGCTAACAGCTAACATTTACCGTGACCTTAACATATTAATATCATTTCAAGGCTTTTTCAAATATCAACCAAAATACACAAAGCACACATACATACTGCACTACGCTACACTACCTACCAGTATTCATTTCATTGTCTGATTTTATCTCAAGCCTCCGAGCCATGCACTTAATGGGCTGAAACATGTGGTTTAGGCTAATGTAATTGATCTGGGGGCTCATGTATTGTGTTTATAGTGGTCCACACCATACTGATAGCTCCCAGTCACTTCTCATATGAATCCACAACCTACAAACTCAATTAACTCTGAGCACACACAGACCACACGAGCTAACAGTGTTTATCAGTGCTTATCTCAACCGAATCAACAAAATCACTCACCCTGCAGAGCTCCCCCAGTCCACAGCGGGATGAAAAATTGTGCATACGCCAGTTAATACACTCATTTCTAACTGACAATTACAGTGGCACTCTAGCGCGTATTAAATATTTAGCAAGGGCTCCATCAATGAGTCAAATCAGCACATACAACAAGTCAGCCTATCACAGCACGTAGATTCTCCAATAGTGATTTGCTGTTTGCAGACTGTATGAGAAGTGGTGCATTGTGAAGAAGCTAACGTACTGTAAAAGTATTGTACTTAAAAAAATCTGTACTTTTCTTTAATGGATACTTTTTTACTTTTACTTCACTACATTTGATAGCACGTATCTGTACTTTCTACTCCACTACATTTTTGAACAGGACTGAAAAGCATTTTTTATTTTAGTTTGAGACCTGAGGAGTTTATTTGTAACATGTTTAAAGTTTGAGCAAACAAAAATATACAAATAAAAACAGCTAAGCTAGGGGGAAAAAACTGATTAAACTGTTTCTGTTGGACAATATTCAACACAAATCTTTATCAAAATCATTGCATTGGAAGCTTAGATCTCAAAATCTGCACAAAAGACTTTTTACTCTTTTTTATGTACATTTTTAAACAGGTGCTTTTATACCTTTACTTAAAGGTGCACTGTGTAACTTTTCTGTTGGATGGTCAGCCACCTGGTTGTGTCCATGGAGATTTTAATGTTTTGCCTTGATTATTCTACATATGGAAAAGGTTAAAGGAAAAGTAACATTTTTTACAATTTGAGCCTTATTTCGGTAATAAAACAAGTTGTTTTACTCACCCATAGCACTTTGGTGTCATATGGAGCATTTCCAGAGATGTTTTAGATTAGCGTTAGGCTAACGCCGTTAGCCTAGCGCCGTTAGCCTAGCGCGACTTATAGCCATAGCTCGGGGCATTCCCCGAGCATGTAATATGCCCCGTGCGGGCTCCAAATAACACAAACTTTAGCACTTTTCAAATCATAGAAGCTCGATGTCTTTAGTCTACGATTTCGTTTGAATCAAAAGTGGCCTGTAATCCGAGATTTATCCATAGTTTACAGCTTTGCGTTCCATGTTTGGGTCCCGGGAGCTGAGAGCACACTCCGCGCATGTGCACTGGCGTCCTCATCTACTCGAAACTATGGCTAAATCTCGGATTACAGGCCACTTTTGACCAAACGAAATCGTAGACTAAAGACATCGAGCTTCTATGATTTGAAAAGTGCTAAAGTTTGTGTTATTTGGAGCCCGCACGGGGCATATTACATGCTCGGGGAATGCCCCGAGCTATGGCTATAAGTCGCGCTAGGCTAACGGCGTTAGCCTAACGCTAATCTAAAACATCTCCGGAAATGCTCCATATGACACCAAAGTGATATGGGTGAGTAAAACAACTTGTTTTGTTACCGAAATAAGGCTCAAATTGTAAAAAACGTTACTTTTCCTTTAATGGTCGGATCAGCCTGCAGATGATAAGAAATAATGCTTTTAAGGTATTTTCAACCAATAAAGCACATGTTATTGAACAAATGCAAGGGTGATATATTTAATGTCCTACTGTGGAACATTCCAGGCAAAGAAATAACATCTCCATAGAGACAAGCAAGTAGCGGACCCCCACCTTAGAAGTTACACAATGCACCTTGAAGTAGATTTTTTCATGTGAGTTTTTCTTTATTTTATTTTATTTTATTTTTTTCTGTACTTTTACTTAATTGAGTACTTCTTTCACCACTTTCACCACTGTGCATGGGTGAAGTCATGAATTTTGAATGGCAATGGCCACACAGGCGTATTGTGATCATCTGTGTGTGCAAACATGATGCATGAATGGCGGTGAAAACAAAAAGCTGAGATGATTTTTGAATGCGTTGTGACTATATGATGTTCACACACCTGCAGCGGGCAAAAGCTTTTGTTAATGTGACTGTTACCATAGAGAGAGACATTCAGGCACTGCCGGATTTCATTTCTTCCTCTTCTTTTTCCTGCCAAACCTTATTTCTAATTTGTAATTTTGTTGTATGTGTGGCAAGCAAAGTACTGTTTATCAAGAAGACATTGCCAAAAACACACTCACTTTTCTGGATTTGTAGTAAAAACATAGCCAGATTCCTGCTGCTATGGAAACAAGAAGTCAGGCGTGGCATGAAGCGAAATGTCAGCACTTTAATCAACAGCTTGAAATTCTCATGTTGTTTTTCATTTAGTGAGATTGTTCTTTTTTTATATTGGCATTAAACAATATTCCACAATAAAAAAATAAATAAATAAATAAAAATCCTAACCAGCCAAGCACTAAGTGAACTAGCACTACTGAGGTGACATATTGCAGAAATTGGACAGTTATTCTGAAGACTTTTAATATTCAAATTATATATTTTGCTCTTAATTGCTATGGCAAAAGTCCTACTTTTTCATAATTTTGAACCATGGAGAGGCCTTGCCAGTTGTCTATTGGTAAATTTGTGGCTTCATTACTGCTTTCCTTGTGTCCTTTGGCAAAACCCCTCCATGTAGTGTCATGAGCAGTACGGTTTTTTGGTCTATTTGTTTGCCATAGTCAAAGAACAAGTTGTAGAAATAATAATTTATGTTTGTAGTATTGTCATAAGTATATATATGCAACTGTTTTTAATCTGTAATCTGTAATGGGTCCTTTTTTGACCAGCAGAAGAGTGACATTTATGCTTCATAAATTGTATTTCATGCTAAATTTTGTTATAATTGCTATGGCAACAGTCCAAATGTTTCATAATTTTGAAACACATGGATGGGCCTCGCCATTGTCCAATTGTCCAAACTTCCCTTGTGTTGTTTGGCAAAGCACCTTGTCTCCATGTTTTTTTTTTTTTTTTTTTTTTTTTTTTTTTGGTCATTTTATCTCCTATAGTCAAAAAACAAGTTCAACAAAAATTAGTAAAACAAATACTACTTTGTCATAAACATATATAAGCAACTTTTTTTTGTTATTTGTCCTTTTTGGATCAGGACTAAACCAGGACTAAACCAAGACTAAACCAGAACTAAACCAGGACTAAACCAGGACTAAACCAGAATTAAACCAGGACTAAACCAAGACTAAACCAGGTCTAAACCAGGACTAAACCAGAACTAAACCAGGACTAGACCAGGACTAAACCAGAACTAAACCAGGACTAGACCAGGACTAAACCAGAACTAAACCAGGACTAAACCAGAACTAAACCAGGACTAGACCAGGACTAAACCAGGACCTAGCCAGGACTAAACCAGAACTAAACCAGAACTAAACCAGGACTAGACCAGGACTAAACCAGAACTAAACCAGGACTAAACCATAACTAAACCAGGACTAAACCAAGACTAAACCAGGTCTAAACCAGAACTAAACCAGAACTAAACCAAGACTAAACCAGGTCTAAACCAGGACTAAACCAGAACTAAACCAGGACTAAACCAGAACTAAACCAGGACTAAACCAAGACTAAACCAGGTCTAAACTGGGTCTAAACCAGGATTCAACTGGGACTAAACCAGGACTAAACCAGAACTAAACCAGGACTAAACCAAGACTAAACCAGGCCTAAACCAGAACTAGATCAGGACTAAACCAAGACTAAACCAGGTCTAAACCGGGTCTAAACCAGGATTCCAGCAGAAGAAACTACTGACATTTAATCTCCATAACCTAATGTATTAAATAGAATTATTCAAATATAGATCTTGTGCTGTCACAGTAAAAAACAAAAATTAAAAAAAATAATTTAAAAAAATTAATACACAATAAAGTAAAACATAGAATTAAACATTTACAGACAGCATTTAGATGTTCATCCTGACCTTACCCATTTACATTCATGAAGCACATTTCTTTTCTTCTTCTTTTCTTCAAAGTGAAAATAAAACAGCCTTATCCCATAGCTGGCTGCTGTGAGCGTGCTGCATTTGGCTGGTGCTGGCCCATGCATAGATTTAAGCAGATCGATGTGTCTTGCACATGAAGTATTCTCCAGGTATTGACTCACTCTTGGCTGTAGGCTCTCTTTCACATAGAGCCAACAGAACCCCGGTGTCCAGATAAAACGGTAAAGCGGTTGTATGGGGCATGTGCTGGGAGCAAGGTTATGTTATCACCATGGAGACATGAGTAAGGGTGACATTTTGCACCCACACAAAAGGGATCTCTTTTGTGTGCAGGTGTCTGATAGTTTGGCGACACGGCCTGAACTTGACTGTGCTTAAGTAGAAGAGGCGATGCAAGGGAGGAGAGGGAGTGCTGATAATGCTGTGGAGACGTCAAAGGTCAAAGTGAGGTGTTCTTTTGTTGGACTGAAATTCAAGCACTCAAGGCAATGATGTTAGACCATGTGGTGAGGACTGGAGCAATGCAAAATGATGGTGTCAGCGTGAACAGCAAAATAATGTGTTGGCAATTGCCTTGACCAAATAAATGTAGAAATAGTTTGCTGTTGTATGTTAATGTAAATTTCACACTGGTATCGGCACCGATCCAGGATATGTTTACTTGATCTTGAATGTGCCACTGTATTGCATTAAAGGAAAATTAACGTTTTTTTTACAATCTGAGCCTTCTTTCATTTGAGGCTCCTTGCCAAAATAAAGCCCTACCTACCTCGTGCAGGTTTTGAAAAAGCTATTCATGCTTTTGTAACTTCGCGTCTGGACTATTGCAATTCTCTGTATGCGGGGGTAGACCAGAGCTCCCTGCAACGCCTACAACACGTCCAGAACGCTGCAGCTCATCTGCTCACTGGCACTAAGAGATGTGAACACATCACACCTGTGCTGTGTGACCTGCACTGGCTCCCTGTCCCCTATCGGGTGCAATTTAAAGTGTTATTAATTGTGTTTAAATGTTTACACTCTTCGGGTCCAGTCTATTTGAGGGAATTACTGGAGCCCTACACTCCACCCAGAGCCCTGAGATCAGCCGACCAGCTTCTGTTGGTCATTCCCAAGACTAGACTCAGGACGAGAGGGGACAGAGCCTTTTCTGTGGCAGCGCCCAAACTGTGGAACAGCCTTCCTCTTCCTGTCAGATCCTCTCAGTCTGTAACGCAGTTTAAGACGAGATTAAAAACTCATCTCTTTTCCCTGGCTTTTAATACTAGTTAGTCCGTTTTTTATTATAGTTTTTACACTGTGTTATATATGTATATGTTCTTTTGTCTTTTATCCTTCATGTGAAGCACTTTGGTCAACTGACGTTGTTTTTAAATGTGCTATAGAAATAAATTTGAACTTGAACTTGAACTTGAATAAAACAAGTACTTTTACTCACCCATAGCAGTTTGGTGTCAATTGGAGCAGTATCGCAGAACTTATGTTGAGCCGTTCTGTTCTACTAATGATCCCGTATCCGTTAGCGTGAGTGCTCGGGGCACTGATTTGCGGTCTCCAAATAACACAAACTTTAGCACTTTTCAAATCACAGAAGATCGCTGTGTCAGGGTAGACTTTTAGTAGATTCCAAAACGGCCTGAAACCCGATATCGCAACAGAAAAGTAAAGTTCAGAGCGGTGTTAGATTCTTTCGGACTAGCGGTGTTTACAAAACAGCTGAGTTCACGCATGCGCACTGTCCTCTCTGATGACGTCATCAAATGAAACTATAGCTGGATATCGGGTTTCAGGACGTTTTGGAATCCACTAAAAGTCTACCCTGACACAGCGATCTTCTGTGATTTGAAAAGTGCTAAAGTTTGTGTTATTTGGAGAGCGCAAAGTAATGCCCCGAGCACTCACGCTAACGGATACGGGATCATTAGTAGAACAGAACGGCTCAACATAAGTTCTGCGATACTGCTCCAATTGACACCAAACTGCTATGGGTGAGTAAAACTACTTGTTTTATTGCCGAAAGAAGGCTCAGATTGTAAAAAAAAAACGTTAATTTTCCTTTAAACTTATCTCTAAGGCAAACTTTAAAGTGCAACTCTAGCAGGATGATCTGACTCCCCTCCCTTTCTTTCTCTCTCTCATTTGCAGGTTTCTCTCACTCCTGTTGAGTTTCACAATCAATTCTTTCTCCTCAGATGTATCCCTGGATCGAGAGTTCGTCTCCTCTAATCGTTATCATTTGTTGATGACTGCAGTTCTTTCTGTTTTCAGTTGTATTTTCAGAGTCCATCATGTCCCAGGCGAAGGTTTCTGTAATCTGTTCTGAGTCTTGAACCCACTCTCCCACAAAGTGTAATGTTTGTTTTCCTCCCACTCCACTGTCCTATCCACTAAAAGCTGCATTCAAGACATATGGGGTCTTTCATCCAAACAATACATTCCCTTTTCAACAAGTGTATACTGAAGTGAAGTGACAACAATGAAAGAGTCTGGAAATACACAAGGCTTCTCTTCAAATTGATGTCTTTTGACTATAGGCGGTATATACTAGTATATAAATGGGCATAGCTAATCCGCCAGCCGCCACATTCCATATAGCAAGTGAACACGGGGATGCTGCTGCCTACATCAATTCTGTTTCCTATTGACTTTACATTGAAAAATTGTCACCCCTCTCTCTGTAACTGCTGCTATGAGCCTTGTCATTTTCTGCAAATGTTCATATTAACCAGCGCTACATGACCCTGGTGTTTTTATTTCGCTATTTTGTCCATAAAATAAATAAATAAAATCATATTCTGACTCCATATTTGCCCCTATAACTGTTAATAATTGTTGTGACAACTGTATGTCCAACTTCCCACTTATTTATACAGTCTATGGTTTTGACCCTATCTCGCAATTGACATACATGAACATGTATTGCAGACATGGACAATAACAGATGAATGTCACAAACAGGGTAGATTTTCCGCCATTTTGAATTTTATGAAAAACACTAAAAATGACTTCTCCATCACTCAGTATGTTGGACCAAGGTGATTTGCTCTAATTTGGTACATAGCATCTTTGGTCTGAGCCTCATCAGAAACATTGCTGGATTTTTGATATCTCTTATCGTTTGGTCGTGACAGCCAATCAAACGCGTCCTAAAAGTCACCAAACAGGAAGTGAGCTCATACCCTTCATAGGATTATTTTCAAACTTTTCACACGTATTCTAGTCTGTCCCAGTATTCCCCACAAAAAATTACAGTGCCCCAGCTCAAACCCTCTAGTGCCACCAACAGGTCAAAATTTGAGGGACATTTCTGCTTGTAACTTTTGAACCGTAAGTCCGATTTTCAAAAAACTTGGTATCTCTGGGATCCTCGGGCGAAGACTGATCCAACGCATGTCATCAAATTAGGCTGGGTCACCGCTTGGCCCCACATTGTTGCTTGCGGCTATATTTTTGTATTATATTTACGTACTTATTTTAATTTTCAATTTTAAAATTATATAGAACAAAAATAAAAATAGACATTCAACACATACACTAAACCACTGGGTAAACAAGCATCTACTGTCAGTCAAGTCCAGTCCTGTCAAAATGTTAAAAAATAAATAAATAAATAAATTGTTGTGATTTTTTTGACATCTCTATAGTGTTCTAAAAGTGCTCAAGTGAAACACATCTCTACCCAATGATCTGATATTTGAAAAAGAAAACATGACAACAATGAACAATAAGAATATCCAAAGAGTATCTGAGCATTTTGTATCCACCCGTGAGTACTTTGTCTCTGTGCTCAGCAGCCAGGGCCCCCCTCTGTGCACAGGCAGCAGTGATGCAGCTTGTGGCTTGTCTTTCCTTCATCTCAATTACACAAAGTACAACCAAAGTCAACAATGGCCAGCCCTGATACTGTGTGTCTGATGCATCTAATCGCGTTCATCTCCTCTGTGCTGACAACATTAGCTCTTTATTTACTTGGCAGAAGAATCAGCAGTCAGAGCATGTGGTAGAAAGAGTCTTTTCTGTTATGGCTGGAGAGTCTCCACCGATCCCAGGCTTACAATAGAGCTACTGTAGAAAACAAGGTAAACATGTATGGAAATGAATTCACAATATTTAAGTAAAGTTGTGGCTTCACACTGGTGGTGATTTGTGTGTATGGCCAAATGTTTACCATGGCTCCACTGTGTTTTCAAATTCCACACACCTTCACTAGAATCTTTTGGATACTTTCAACCCTGGAATTGCCAATCTCTGCTGAATAAAAGGTAAAAGGTGGCTGCTGACTTGAAAACTTCATGACGCTTCATGACATCATAAGGTGGAACAGAGCATTATGAGCTTTGGAGATGCAGACATAAAGAAATGATGAAACGTGTGAATGAAAAAAAAAACATAACTCTGGGTATATTTTGGAGGAGGTAACAGCATTATAGTATGGCGTAAAGCTCGCGAGTCAATTTTGTGTAATATAGGACTTTTAATCTTACCTAAAAAAGGCATAATATGTCTTCTGTAAAGTCAACACACCTACACTGCAAATCACCACATCTCACAATTGTTTTTTATAGTTTTATTTGATGGTGGTAACATTTTCTCTGCTCAGAATTTACACCTACATGTTTCCCATGGTACATACTTTACTGAGGGATACAGAGATCCTATAAAAACCTTGAAAAATGCATAATGTGGGACTTTTAACAAAAGAACCATGAATCACAACATTAATATACCTTTAGAGTCTCAAAATAGCCTGTGTGTTGCGCCAACTTAGTACTGATTTATGAGGGAGGGCATCGGGGCCAGTGCGGAGAGGGGAGCAAGACAGAGCGGAGTCTATTGGCATTTAGTCAGTGCTTAATAAGGTGAAAGTCCCAGCCAGTGAGACAGGGATAGACAAAAGCCATGCACAATAAAACACACACAAATGCATTTACCAGCACACTCTTTCACACTTGAGCCATAGGACCATATTTGTGGGAGAAGGGGTCAGTGGCTATGGTGGTGCGCTTCACTTAGAGACAACAAAAACAGTCTGAGTGAAGCTGAATTATCGAGGGTCAGTGGAGGGGATGACACAAGGGAAAATGGAGGAGAGGAGAACAATGATTCTCTGAGGAACAATTCACAAAGTCTTTCAGGTTAAATCGCAAATGTCAAAGAGGCCAGAGGGGGTCAAGAGCCAAGGCTAGACTTGTTTTATCCCACTGCCTTTCATTTGAGTGTTATTTTGCTCATATCAAAATTCAATATGTTTAAAAAATTCTTTACAAAGATTGAAAAATACATGCTGAGACTACTGGGTTAGAATACATAGACCTAGTAGAACATTAAATATTTTGGGTATGAGCGTCTGGTCACCTTTTAAGAATATAGTTTTAAATTTAAATATATTCAGCTGAATTAAGTTTTGGAATATAACAATATAACATTTTGGGGAGTAGTAACTACATACTGTAAAGTGTAAATTCAGGTACACTGTAAAAAAAAAACAAAGTGAAGTGATTCATGTGAAGCCTTTATTTTAAAAAAAAAACATTTTAAAAGATGAAATTATGTAAATTGGTTGAAACTGGTCTTCTCTCACGGGAGTTTGAAGGAGGTCCCAAATTAACACTAAGGGAAGTTGAATGAACACTAGGGGAACTTGAATTAACTTCAACCATATCAACTCTGGGAAATAACTCCAACTCTCAAACCCCCATTTAACTTTCAAATAGTTCAAATAACACTTTCTGTGTTAAAAACCTCCCTATAGGGATGCACCAATACAATGCTGGTATTGGATATTGGTGCCGAAATGGAAAACCTTGGTGGAACGGATATTGGCTTCCAAGATATCGGTCCAGCTGATTTTTATTTTTTTTATTTTTTTTTTCCATAAATTGGCATAATAAGACGATTTACTGGACAAAGTTGGCCCAAACCGTCTCATAATATTACATTTGTAATTTTACAAAACTGTTCTATAGTTACAAAACATTTGGATACATTTTATTATAATGTCTATTAGGGGTGGCACGGTTCACAAAATTCACGGTTCGGTTCGTATCACGGTTTAAGGGTCACGGTTTTCAGTTCTGTACGGTTCTTATTGCTTTCTTTCAAAATACACCTTATATCCATTTATCTTAATAATCCACAATAACAGGATATAAGATTATATAATAATCTAATGTAATATAAAATCTTAATACAATGTAATAATCACACAATCTGAATTTGACATGACTTTAAGCCCATTATTGGAACCATCTCTCCGATCTGGTGGCAGTAACTGTCACCTGCTGTTGAAAAAACCCAACCACTAGATATTGAAGAAACAGAAACAAAAGTACGTGTCTCGTATTGAACTTCTACCGGTGTGCGACACCGCACGTCAGCGAGCGAGCAGCAGCTGTTTCGCACGTGTAACCTGTAACGTGTTATCACAGGGCAGGTTAAACTTTATAAAACATCTGTCGGTGCCTCACTTACCGACTTTTCATGTGCTCTCTCCTCCTGTTAGCTTTCCTGATAGCATAAGCTCCGTCCTCAATGCCTCTGATTAGAACGCATTTCGGCAGCGGTGCAGGAGGGGGGTGTCCGTGACTTTACGCTTTTCCCCAGTCACCGGACTTAAATGACACTGGTGCATCCTCTATGTCCTTGCCGCTATCTCCACTCTCACTTGCCATTTCTATCTAACTTTATTTACCGCACTCATTCATCTTTCTCGCGAAAAGGAAACACGAGCCGAGGTTACGTACGGGCATGCCAGAGGCAAGTATACATTGCGCATGCCCGGAACCGTCAGGTGCGCACCGAACGGTTTGTCGTGACAAGCAAACCGAACGGTTCGTCGGTTTTTCATGAACCGTGCCACCCCTAATGCCTATATCAGTAGACATTATCAAAAGAGTTATAGAAGTTACAGCTCATATCTAATCCTAGAACAGAAAAATAACAAAAAATTCCCCAGAAGTACAAAGAAAAAGTACCCACGATAAATACTGACCCCCAAAAATGATTCTTCCATGTACAATGTATTAAACAATAACTCAGTACAGTAATTATCATGACAGGCCTGTCCCAGACTATAGCAAGCAACCATCATGTTTTCTCCTTCGACTTTGTTCAGCAGTCTACTGAGGACACGTGCTGAGCTGGAGGTGAAGCCATTTTCCCTGTGTGTTCATTAAAGCACATCAGTGGTGATGTGTCTCTCCGCTGGGTGCCCTTTCACCCCATAATCCAGGAAGTAGAAGACCGATCTGCTCCTCCGAGCACTCCCCTGCTGCTCCTGACCAATCAAAACCACCTCCATTTACCCCCCCTCCTCCTCCTCTTCCTCCTCACAGCGTTGTCAGCATCACAGTTCGATTCTTCACCTCTCTGATCCTTCTCACTATATTCACCATCTCTCCTGCGTTGACGACCCCCTGCACAGTCTCTCCTCACAGCTCTGGTTCTGTCATGCCTTTTGCTATTGACTTTTCTTCCTCTCCTCCTCTATTTGTCTTGCCTGGGTCATCCCTCCATCTGCAACTCAACACTCCACTGCTACTTTCACCAAACTTTTCATCAATCCATCCCCCGCAGCCCCAAGTCCATAATGAAATCTCAGCAAGCTCTATTGTGTTGATTACAGCTGTCAGAAAGGAACCAAGAGTGGGAAAATACAGCTGGTACCTGGGGGCAGGAAAGGCTTAATGGGGCAAAACAATGCCTTATTTTGGATGTATTTACCTGACAGGTCTCAAATAGTAAAATCAAGCGGAACAAGAAATATTTCACGATACAATGACTAGTTAAATAGGCCATTTACAAAGTCTGTGACAGAGTAGCTAAAACATGTACTCAAGTAGAAAAACAAAAGATGTCCTACAAATGACTCAAGTAAGAGTAAAAAAAAGCACCTGTTTAATAAGAACATTTTATTGATATAGAATTTGGTATTCTCTAAGAACAGATGAAAAAGGGGAAATATTAAACAGTGAAGAGGTACAAGAAACACATGTTCAAATCATTCAATATTAGCAACATAAGTGGTCCGATCTTGCCCCCAGTCTTAGCGTTAGCGCTGCTGTTAACAGGCTGTACTTCACTGCTGGAGGCTGGAGTGGGACGGTACAAGTACAGATATGGTGATGGCATTTGAACCAATCTGTGACTGCTGTAGCATTTAAAAGCACCGCCAGTGTGGGTAATGTCTGCAATCCTTGCCTCATTACCAGGCAGCAAAGAGGGGTGTGGGGAAAAATGATATATGGGTACAATAAAACATCTCCGGAGCCTCACGATGCAAGTATACACCAAGAGAGGCCCCAGGAATACTGCCCCACAGCTGCGCTAGTGCTAAGATTGGGGGCAAGATCGGGCCCAAGGCGTTTGTCACTTATAGATTAATAGTGGAAGGGAAAAAAATCTACTGTTACACTGTAAATTTTATAAAAAGTACAAGTATATTGTCCAAAACTTCTCTGAGAAGTAATTTTATTAAAGGTCCCATGGCATGAAATTTTCACTTTCTGAGGTTTTTGAACGTTAATGTGAGCTCCCCTACCCTGTTTAGCCCCCCCCCCCATGGTTAAAAGTTGCGAAATGTCTAAACTGAGCATTTGCGATCCTTTTCTGCGTTACAAAAAATCGGAGCTCAAACGGGCGATTTTGAACAAGGCACCTTATTGACGTCAGATCGAAAAAAGAAATGCAAATGCAGTTCCACCCCCGTCTGACTGTACTCAGCGTCTCTGTAAATCACGCCCAGAGAGTTTGGACTGCGAATGCGCTAGGCAATGCGAAATGCATTCTTTTATTTGCCTGGAGGCACGTCCGAGTGTTTCTAGGCTCGGAAGTCCTTTATCTGAGCCTCTGGACCTTTGAACAGCAGTGGTTTAATTTTATTTTCTGTGGAAATGTGTTTATTTTTCAATGGAACGCTTCAAATCTCTCCCCCGTGCAAAAACACGGAAATGGATCAGCTGAGGGCTGAGAGCCGAGAGCGGAGAGTTTTGGCCATGCCCCCACCCTCTACTATTGGCCAGCTCTTTTCTCCTCATTTTCATTCAAGCAACAACGCCCATTATGGCCTGTTCTGAGGGAGAAAAAATACTCTTTCTCATCTTATCTCTGTTTCTCATGCACTGAGTGTTGATTTTGAAGAAGGATTCATTTACAGTATTAGGGAACCATTAAGGAGCCATATAAAAGCATCAAGAAGTACCATGTCATGGGATCTTTAAAAAGTTATTTAAGTAGATGAAGTTAAGATGAACAAGAACAGTAAATCAGGAAAACGCAGACCAATATGAACCGGGTATAAACTAGGCCTGTCATGATCACTATAATCACTATATCGACTTATCATTCAATATATGAAAGCTGGAACAATATTTTTTTGGGATCAGTATTTATCGTGTATACAATTTTCTTTGCACTAGTGGGTCATTTCTTGTTATTTTTTGGCTATATGATATGGTAGAGGGTTAAATTAATAACTTTTTCAACAATCTTTTAGACTGACAAAGTTTTTGTCGTTTAAATCTTCTCCTGATTTTTTTGTGTTAGTGGCATAAATTTCATTCAGTATTATATTTATTAAGCAATATACCGCAGTTCAAATTCTGTTACCAGGACAACCTAGACAAAGCCTCAAAACCAGTTTTATAATGGTGCCTAAACTAAAGTACGTACCTCTAAAACATGCATTTTAGAGCCAGATCTAAACCAGGACCCAAAGAAAAGACGTGCTTACCCACATTTCTGTATTGTTATTGTGTTTCCACAGGTTTAGCGGGCAGAGCTTGCCTTGTCCCTCTTGTTTTACACATTCAGGACTGGAGCTGTGTTAAGTAACCTGCTGACCCACGCATAATGTAATTCTGTCAAATTGCACTAGACCCTTTCCAGAAACTTGTTTTGTATTTAGTCCACATACACACACATACACTGCCGGTGTGGCAATTACCGAAAATATGCAATTCTAAAATATATTCAAGGTCAGACTCAATGTACAATTAATGTGATGGATTAAAATAGCTACTGGGAGTTCTTGGATAACGTAAAAGAGTTTATAAATGGTTAGAAATGACGTGCTCATGACGTGGTGACACCATGGTGACAAGCAAGCACCAGAACAGGTTACAAGTCAGATCTTTGGTGACCATGCTAATTTTTTGAGCTATAATACACCGTTGATTGGATAAAGATAAGTTTAATGCCATATTGTGGCACATTCTAGGCAAGGAATTACTTATCCATGCAGAGGAGCACATAGCAGATTCTCCACCACAAATACATAGGTTAGCCTTAAAGGTCCCAGGCATGAAATTTTCACTTTCTGAGGTTTTTGAACGTTAATGTGAGCTCCCCTACCCTGTTTAGCCCCCCCCCCCCCCCCCCCCCATGGTTAAAAGTTGTGAAATGTCTAAACTGAGCATTTGCAATCCTTTTCTGCGTTACAAAAAATCGGAGCTCAAACGGGCGATTTTGAACAAGGCACCTTATTGACGTCAGATCGAAAAAAGAAATGCAAATGCAGTTCCACCCCCGTCTGTCTGAACTCAGCGTCTCTGTAAATCACGCCCAGAGAGTTTGGACTGCGAATGCGCTAGGCAATGCGAAATGCGTTTTTTTATTTGCCTGGAGGCACGTCTGAGTGTTTCTAGGCTCGGAAGTCCTTTATCTGAGCCTCTGGACCTTTGAACAGCAGTGGTTTAATTTTATTTTCTGTGGAAATGTGTTTATTTTTCAATGGAACGCTTCAAATCTCTCCCCCCGTGCAAAAACACGGAAATGGATCAGCTGAGAGCTACAGCGGAGAGCGGAGCGTTTGGCCATGCCCCCACCCTCTACTATTGGCCAGCTCTTTTCTCCTCATTTGCATTCAAGCAACAACGCCCATTATGACCTGTTCTGAGGGAGAAAAATTACTCTTTCTCATCTTATCTCTGTTTCTCATGCACTGAGTGTTGATTTTGAAGAAGGATTCATTTACAGTATTAGGGAACCATTACGGAGCCATTTAAAAGCATCAAGAAGTACCATGTCATGGGATCTTTAAAGGTGCATTGGTGCCTGTAACTTCTAAGGTTGATTAGGTTGTTAGCTACTTGCTTGTCGCCATAGAAATTACATTTCTTTCTTATATTTCTTTCATGGAACATTCCACACCATGGCATTAACTTATCTGCCTTGCCGGTATTCAATGACAAGTGTGTTATAGCTCCAAAATACCTTGAAACATGAATTCTTACTATGTGCACGCCTGCTTCTCCATAGATTTGACCAGGAACTTGCCTCCATTGTGATGACCAGGCTTATTTCCATACTGTGTACATCATTCAACGCAAGGAAATTACATCTCCATGGAGACAATCAGATGGCAGACCCTCCACCAGAAAAGTTACACACTGAATAATATCAAATAAATATATAATAAAACATAGATACAGCACTTTAAATGATAAACTGACAAATGATAGCTGGTGTTGACAGCTACATGCTCCTGTCACACATGCGGTTCTCTAGGAAAAACCTGTATGACATTCATATGGGGCAGACCTGTAGAGAGTTGCCTCCAGAGGTTTTATTTCTATTAACATCATTATTATCAGTCACACAGAGTGGTGACAGCTCCACGCAGCTCCATCTCAACCCGTCTGTGTTTCATTACGAGTATGACACATGCACTGCAGGCAATCAGCCCCCAGAACACAAGGGGCCTTTGAAGAGAAGGAGGAGGCCAGCAGAGCACCCATCACACGCCAGTAACACCAATCTAGCTGAGTGTAAAAATGAGTGTGAATTTCCTGTGATTTTTATCATGAGGGTAAAATAAAAGTGCTCAAGCCTGCCATCACACAAAGCTTTTACTTTCAGTGGGTTTCAAACGTATATTACTTAAAGGAAAAGTAACGTTTTTTTACAATCTGAGCCTTCTTTCGGCAATAAAACAAGTAGTTTTACTCACCCATAGCAGTTTGGTGTCAATTGGAGCAGTATCGCAGAAGTTATGTTGAGCCGTACTGTTCTACTAATGATCCCGTATCCGTTAGCGTGAGTGCTCGGGGCACTGATTTGCGGTGTCCAAATAACACAAACTTTAGCACTTTTCAAATCACAGAAGATCGCTGTGTCAGGGTAGACTTTTAGTAGATTCCAAAACGGCCTGAAACCCGATATCGCAACAGAAAAGTAAAGTTCAGAGCGGTGTTAGCTTCTTTCGGACTAGCGGTGTTTACAAAACAGCTGAGTTCACGCATGCGCACTGTCCTCTCTGATGACGTCATCAAATGAAACTATAGCTGGATATCGGGTTTCAGGCCGTTTTGGAATCCACTAAAAGTCTACCCTGACACAGCGATCTTCTGTGATTTGAAAAGTGCTAAAGTTTGTGTTATTTGGACACCGCAAATCAGTGCCCCGAGCACTCACGCTAACGGATACGGGATTATTAGTAGAACAGAACGGCTCAACATAAGTTCTGTGATACTGCTCCAATTGACACCAAACTGCTATGGGTGAGTAAAACTACTTGTTTTATTGCCGAAAGAAGGCTCAGATTGTAAAAAAAAAACGTTACTTTTCCTTTAAAGGTCATATATTACACAAAATTGACTTGTGTGAGATTTAAGTCATGTTATAATGTTGTTACCTAATCAAAAACATATCTGGAGTTGTGTTTTGTTTCAATTCTTTATTATTAGTCTGTTTAAATCTTAAATCACAAAATGCTCTGTTCCACCTTATGATTTATGAAGCAGTAGTTTTCAAGTTAACAGCTACCTTTTACTTAAACTTCCATGGAGATTGTCAATTCCAGAGCTAAAATCATCCAAATGATTCTAGTGAAGGTGTAAAAAAACAAAGAGCACTTACGTGTAATACTTAGACTTAGATCCACAAGGGAAATTATTTTGGGTACCATATAGGGTGACCACCGGCAGGAAACAGGAAAGGAGGACACTTGTGTCCAAAAAGGAGGACAAAGGCCCTAAAGTGAGGACACCTTGTTTTTTTTTTGTTTTTGTTTTATCCCTCGGCCAAGTAAAACAACTTATGAATAATGTATGAAGTCAGCATATATTTATTAACATGGAACACCATCAAAAACAAAAATGTGGCAAATTATGGTCAAGATGATATGAACAAAAAACAATATCATCACCAATTCCCTGAAAAAACACAGCCATCATATGGCGCCAAAAAGCAAAAAAACATGAAAAATTGCGCGCATCTGAGGAGCAAAAATCAGTCAATAGCCTGAGCGGAGCTTTTGAGTGACAGCAGCTTCCAGACAATCAGGGGCTGCAGGGGCTGTATCAGCTGCGCGCGAATCGCAAATGTTTGCATACGACACAACATCAGAGTAGCAAGTGTAAATAATGGGTGGGGTGTGCGCCGACGAGGGTCCGAAAGGAGGACAAAATGTAAAAAAGGAGGACACGTGACAGACGGCCGGACAGACAGCTCTAAAACCGGACTGTCCGGACGAAATCCGGACGAATGGTCACCCTAGTACCATATGATATCATAAGGTGGAAGAGTGTGTAAATATGCAGGGTTTGTATGTTAAACATACATGAACTAAACATATCTCCAGGTACAACATTATAACATAGATGAGAAACCAACATAAAATGGACCCTTTAAAAATCCAAATAACATGTGGCTACCTATTTGATTATTCATGAGTTTCAAGCTATAGCAACCGGTCTCTATGGTCTTTGCAATTAAGCAATTCAAATCAAAATATTATATCTTCTGAATAGGGAGAGGTCCTCTACTAGGCCTCACAAAGTCCTTCAAATCAAGAGGAATTGTTTGTCTGAAGCCCATGAGTGTTAGTAAACAGAACACCTGCATTGCAAGTCCCCTTCCAATCTATTATCAATAGGAGTGTTGGTTCCAAACATCACAAACTACAAGAAAACAGACATGAGTAATGGTGCGTTCATGTGGTCCTTGGGAACTCGGGAAATTTGTTTTCCCGGGTAGAAAATTTCACAAGAACGCAGCACAGAAGAAGAAAACAACTCAGGAAATTGGATGAAAACAAGCAACCCGACGTCCGTAGCTGGTGTCACCTTCTGTGAGAAGACAGACAAAAATCTGCTGAATTGTCCATTTGCACTGATCATTTGAGCAGTTTGAATAAAAGTTAGTTTACATTTAGAGAGCCTATTATATCCTAGCAATAGATTTGAGCAAGAAAGACATGACAATGCTGTTTAATTGCTGTTGTAATATAAACGACTGCTATCTAAAGTAAGCAAATAACGTTAATGTTTAGCTCTTGACAAGGCTACCAACAACAAATCTTGCTGTTTATTTTATTTTATTGTTGATCAAAACGATTAAAGGTCCCCTGGCATGAAATTTTCACTTTCTGAGGTTTTTGAACGTTAATGTGAGCTCCCCTACCCTGTTTAGCCCCCCCCCCCATGGTTAAAAGTTGTGAAATGTCTAAACTGAGCATTTGCGATCCTTTTCTGCGTTACAAAAAATCGGAGCTCAAACGGGCGATTTTGAACAAGGCACCTTATTGACGTCAGATCGAAAAAAGAAATGCAAATGCAGTTCCACCCCCGTCTGTCTGTACTCAGCGTCTCTGTAAATCACGCCCAGAGAGTTTGGACTGCGAATGCGCTAGGCAATGCGAAATGCGTTTTTTTATTTGCCTGGAGGCACGTCTGAGTGTTTCTAGGCTCGGAAGTCCTTTATCTGAGCCTCTGGACCTTTGAACAGCAGTGGTTTAATTTGATTTTCTGTGGAAATGTGTTTATTTTTCAATGGAACGCTTCAAATCTCTCCCCCCGTGCATAAACACAGAAATGGATCAGTTGAGAGCTAGAGCGGAGAGCTTGGCCACGCCCCCACCCTCTACTATAGGCCATCTCTTTTCTCCTCATTTGCATTCAAGCAACAACGCCCATTATGGCCTGTTCAGAGAGAAAAAAAAAACAAAAACTTTCTCATCTTATCTCTGTTTCTCATGCACTGAGTGTTGATTTTGAAGAAGGATTCATTTACAGTATTAGGGAACCATTAAGGAGCCATATAAAAGCATCAAGAAGTACCATGTCATGGGATCTTTAAAGCCATATCTCAGAACCCCTATGCTAGTTCTCCTCTTATTCTTTTATTCTTTATCCAAGTTGTGAAACTCAAAATGTTCATTGTAAATAAGGACATTGTTTTCCCTCACAGAATATGCAGTAAAAGGCATGTTGTGACAAAATTAGACCACTGTGCACTGTCTGCATTGCAATGTTTTACATTTTCCTCTGATACTGGGTTACTGCTTCTGGGATTCTGCTACCTTCTTCAAATCAAATCACAGAAATACAGAAATAAGGGTTAGCTGAAGGATCATGGTACAACCAAAACATCCTTACTGTAGTACTGTAATATGTATACATAATCTAGGTCATGCTAAAATATTTGGCTACCCTTAAAGGCTTAAAGGAAAAGTAACGTTTTTTACAATCTGAGCCTTATTTCGGTAATAAAACAAGTTGTTTTACTCACCCATAGTAATTTGGTGTCATATGGAGCACTTCCGGAGATGTTTTAGATTTGCGATCTCCATCATGTGAGTTCTCGGGGCACATGTTTGCGGTCTCCAAACAACACAAACTTTAGCACTTTTCAAATCATAGAAGCCCGATGTCTTAGTCTACGATTTTGTGTGGTCAAAAGTGGCCTGTAATCTGAGATTTAGCCATAGTTTCGAGTAGATGAGGACGCCAGTGCGCATGTGTGGACTGTGCTCTCAGCTCCCGGGACCCAAAGATGAAACGCAAAGCTGTAAACTATGGATAAATCTCGGATTACAGGCCACTTTTGCTTCAAACGAAATCGTAGGCTAAGACATCGGGCTTCTATGATTTGAAAAGTGCTAAAGTTTGTGCTATTTGGAGCCCACACGGGGCATATTACATGCTTGGGGAATATATTATATGCCCCAAGCTATGGCTAGAAGTCGCGCTAGGCTAACGCAAATCTTAAAACATCTCTGGAAGTGCTCCATATGACACCAAAGTGCTATGGGTGAGTAAAACAACTTGTTTCATTACCGAAATAAGGCTCAGATTGTAAAAAACGTTACTTTTCCTTTAAATGTGAAAAGAGAACTTAATGGTTTTGTTGTACTTTTGCTATTCCTCACATACCTTATGCATTCAGAGCATTCTAGTTATCCACCACAATGAGTTTATAAGTGGGTTCCACAACTCTGACCAGACCAGAGTGGAATTTTGCCGTGACCCAATTTTGCTGTGAATTTTATTATGACCCAAAGAGCTGCTTAATACTGATTTCTGTTCAAATGGAAAAAAGGTACAGGTATACATTTTAGGATTTCTTTGTTTTCCAAGACTTTTACCTGAATTAAAAGAATCACTACATATAGAACATTGATTTTAAAAACTAAAAATAGATGAATGATAAAAATGATAGATGTCAATTTTTCTTACTAACAGAGAAACAACCCAAAACAAGTGCCAAGAAAACAATTGGCGACAAAAAAACAACAAAAAACATATACTTAAGTGACTTAACAGGCTGTTCCACAACATTGCATACATGAGCTATAAACAGATGGTTAGAGTAACATCTGCGTGCGTGCCCAATTCAAAAGAACATTACGACTCTCTTTGCAAATAGAGAGAATGTAATTTCTCACAGTCTGACAGAGGCATTTTCAACCAGAGAACCCCCCCCCCCCCCTCCATCACAGAAGATTCTGAGCCTCTATTCCTGGCTGTGCTGCTGTAATCTTTAGCACTGACAATAATAGCTGTGTAAAGGCCAAGCGGCTAATGTCAATACAGGAAATGAAGAGATAAGTCATTGTTTAAAGTCAATATCTGGTGTAAAGTCATGCAGAGATCGTAAAGGAAATGTGTGACGTGAGGTGGGAAGAAACTCAATACTTCTACTCGGTTTGTGCTGTATGCAGACTTACTTAGTTATCACAATACAATGATGTCATTCAATTTCAAAACCAGTAAAAACGCTCGATACTTGATAGGGATTTCAGCATGTATATAATTGAATATAACTTTCAAGACTAAATAATAGTCATAATAAAATAAATAAATATACGTCATTAACATTCCCTATGAGTGTGACGCTAACTGAAAGTACAGTGGTACCTCACCTTACGAAATTAATTCGTTCCAGAAGTGGTTTCGTAACGTGAAAAATTCGTAAGTTGAGTAGCTATTTCAATGGAAAAAGCCTGATCCGTTCCAAGGTTTTTTTTTATAGTGTAGCTTTTTTTTTTTTTATAGTGTAACGTTGTGTTCTGCGTCCTGGCGGGCTAAGAGACTAGACCAGGACTAAAAGAACGTGGAATAAACCAGGTCTGGCCAGAACTAAACCTGGATTGGACCTGTTATTATTATAACATGGCAGTGCCGTTGGATCAGCGCGGTGCTCGTGTCTCCGCGCTCCTTGCGGTGCGGGGCGGGCTCTGCTTCTATCTGACCTCCAGAGCCGGGGCGCTGACACTGTGAGCTAACAGGCCGAGGAAGGTGCTCTATCAGCGGTGTTGTGAGATGTGTCTATCTTGTGTCTATAGCTCAGTGCAGAAGAGAGAGTCTGCGAGTGTGTGCGCGCGCCGTGTGCACGTGCTGGATGAATGTCTCCGCGGAGTAGAGGAGACAATAAAGCCCCACTCTGCAGCAAAACTGCCTTTTTTTTACTTGCATTCTCCACCACTGTAAGCGCGCGATGTCCACAAGGGAGTTAACCCCGGAGGGAAAGCTATCTCCGGCCCTGGAGAAGACGATCTCCCCTGTGTGTCCCAACCACAGTTAGGAGATGAGAGCAGGAATGGATAACAGTGGGCAAGACCGCGGGGTCTCGCTCGGGTCGGGCGCTGGTTCTATGTGACTTCCAGGTCTAGACCAGAACTAAACCAGGTCTAAACCAGGACCGGAGCAGGAATAAATCACCCCGTGCTCGGCCCGCGCGTGCTCGGCCCCGAGGAGGAGGCACGGCTGCATCCCGCAGCCCCGGTGTAGCGCGGCCTTGCGCCGTGTCGACGTGATCCTTCGATGTCGGCTCTTCCTATCACTGTGAAGCAGAATTCACCAAGTGTTGCATTGTTCACTCACTAAGGGAACGTGAGCTGGGTTTAGACCGTCGTGAGACAGGTGAGTTTTACCATACTGATGATGTGTTGTTGTGTCTCCCCTCGTTTCGGGGCGTGCATCTGAGCGCGCATTAATTGAATTTTTGAGATTTGTTGTTTTTAAAGTGCTTTATAAATAAAGTTGGATTGGATTGGAGATTTCGCGTTTCGTAACTTGAAATTTCATTTGTATCTAGAGACCAAAATTTGACGTGAAGGCGTTTCATAACTTGAAATTTTCGTTTGTTGGGTCATTCGTAAGGTGAGGTACCACTGTACTGCTGTATCTGAGGCTTGTTAGACTTTAATGAGCTATATTTTGGGCGGCTGTACCTCATTTGGTAGAGCGTTTGTTTACTGATCCAAAAGGTTGGTGGTTTGAATCCCACTCTCGACATAAAAAAAAAACAAAACATCATTGAGCGTTGAGCATTGTGTCCTTGGGCAAGACACTTAACCCACCTCGCCCCCAGTGTCTGTGTACACTGGTGTGTGTGAATGGGTGAGTGTTAAGCGCTTTGGGTGCCTTGAAGGTGGAAAAGTGCTATATAAAAATGTGACCATTTTAACACAATCTGACTAGAAAAAGCTGGTTTGATTTGTGCTGTTAAACAAGTATCTCACACATAAAATGAGTCAGTTAGTCACTGTAGACACTACTCTGTCTGAAGCTACGTTAGACCTGGGCTTTATTTTGAAACAGTCTTACCATAAAACCTTTTTGCCAGTGTTTGCTAAAGTACGCATTGTGTCTACATGGTAACAGCTGAACATTCCATCATCCAAATACATGTAGACCACCCCCAGTGTGATGTCACTGCAAAGTATCAACTCTGGAGATTGAGATTGAGAGATCTGGAGGTTGTGCTAGAAAGTTGGCAAACAAGGACAACGGTAAAGTGGCTAGTACTATCTTATATTAGATCTGTGTATGTTTTATAAGATGTCCACAACTTAAAATGTGGATTATAAAAAAAAGTCCTTCAGTCCTTTTTCAGTCCAGAATAAGAAGAGTCAATTTTTTATTGCATTCCAGAGTATGGCTCATATGAAGTCTCTTTGATTCCCCCAAGTTATCTTAAGACCATCAGTTATTCCCACTGACAAGTAGCCATCAGAGTTATTGCAAAGTCATGTATACATTTGCGGTTTCCATATTGCTTGTTCTTCCACCAGACACAGGAAAAAAGGTCACCAGATTCTTAATGGAAGTTGATGATGCAGGGCTGCGATGGCTACACCTCTAGATCCATCCCCACCAAGTGCTTCTGCGACAGAATGAATTGATACATTGATCAGAAAGTAATTTTGAGTCTTATTGGTGGTCTGGGGGGTAAAGGGTTGTTTATCAGGATTCAGGGGCACTTTGGGGAAACACATGACCTGGCCATTTCTGCTCCAGCGCTCGATCAATGCGCGGATGATCAGGGAAGATATTGGCAACATGAGAGCAGGATGAGCAATACTCTTCTCAGCACAAAACATTTGACAGGCAATCTATCTACAGCAAGCAGCTCACAGGCCCGAAGACACAACATCTGACCATCAACAGCCAGAAAGAGAGGAATGTATGAGAAATGATGGACAGAAATGTGAAATTGTCTGTTTTCATTATATATTGACATTGTTTGGCATATTAGTCTATTTCACTCTTGCTTGTTTACGCAGAAACTGTATTTGATATCAATTTCTGATTTATATGCTCAGCTTGTAGTTTACAATTCTACACTCACACATTTAATTTCAGACTGTGGGTCAGTAAAACCCCACATGCTAGAGCCATCTGCAGTGAAATCAGACCCAAAAGCTTCTTTTTATTAAGCATCAGAATTCCTGGTTAATATTTAAAATGCTGTACATCACCCTAACATTCCGATCAATCTCATCACAGATTGTTGCCCCCAGCAATTCTTGATTCCACATAAAAAATAAAAAATAAATAAGGGAATGCTCGTCCCTCCATTTTTTCCCCCTCTCCCTGGGGTGGCTTTTATCCTTTGTAACCAGCTGGAGGGCTCAGAGCTAGTAAATAAAGGCGAGGAAATGAGGTGAAAGGGTTGAGGAGACAGGTAGTGGCTGTAGATGGGATAGAGATGGGTAACAGCGGCTTATAAAAACGACATAAGATTCATTAGTCATTCAGGCAGAGCGCTGCAGAACCAGGCAGTAAAAGGCACAGGATTAGAAAGAGGCAGGGGAAGACCATGAAGAAAAAAGAGGGCAAATAGAAAGATAGGGGAGCATCCGTCAGAAAATACAAAATGATAATGCACATTTTCTTTTGCAGCGACATCAGGCTGAGGTGTTCTACATGTGTCTCTATTGGTGGAACATTCAGCAGTTACCATGGTGACACAATGCACACATTAGCTGCCAAAACAGTTTAAGGATTGTCTGAAATACTAAATACATTTAAACAACATTTTTTTTTTATTATTGTTTTTATTGATTCATTGAAATACTGCTAGCTAACCTGTGACAGTAATTTTATATGAGAGAGACCTGTTTAAGTGCATAAATCTGTTCACCTATTGTCGTTCCACAAAGTCAGTTTTTATGGTCAGATTGTGTTCAAATAAAGCTCAGATTAAGTCTAACTTCAGTGATTGAATCATTTCAGACCTGAAATTGCCAGTCTTTATTTTTTTTATTTTTAAAAGGTAGGTGTTAACTTGAAAACTACCACTTCATCACATCACAAGGTGGAACAGAGCATTTTGAGCTTTGGAGATGCAGATAGACTAATAATACAGGATTACTCAAACATGTGCGAATGAAACAAAACACAGCTCCAGGTATGTTTTTGATGAGGTAACAGCATTTTAACATTGACAAGAGTCAATTTTGCGTAATATCGGCTCTTTAAAGGAAAAGTAACGTTTTTTTTTACAATCTGAGCCTTATTTCGGTAATAAAACAAGTTGTTTTACTCACCCATAGCACTTTGGTGTCATATGGAGCATTTCCGGAGATGTTTTAGATTAGCGCTAGGCTAACGCCGTTAGGCTAACGCCGATGTCTTTAGTCTACGATTTCGTTTGAATCAAAAGTGGCCTGTAATCCGAGATTTATCCATAGTTTACAGCTTTGCGTTCCATGTTTGGGTCCCGGGAGCTGAGAGCACACTCCGCGCATGCGCACTGGCGTCCTCATCTACTCAAAACTATGGCTAAATCTCGGATTACAGGCCACTTTTGACCAAACGAAATCGTAGACTAAAGACATCGAGCTTCTATGATTTGAAAAGTGCTAAAGTTTGTGTTATTTGGAGCCCGCACGGGGCATATTACATGCTCGGGGAATGCCCCGAGCTATGGCTATAAGTCGCGCTAGGCTAACGGCGTTAGCCTAACGCTAATCTAATCTAATCTAACAACATATGGAAATGCTCCATATGACACCAAAGTGATATGGGTGAGTAAAACAACTTGTTTTATTACCGAAATAAGGCTCAAATTGTAAAAAAAACGTTACTTTTCCTTTAAAGTCAAATGTTTTTGTCACCAAACTTTTCTGGCTTTCGTGTGTGCGGTGATTTGTTCAGAGTACATGTCAGAGGTGTAATAGTTCACCTCCACACCTCACTCCAGCCACCAGAGCTGTGTTTACGTCACCTGCAGCTAGATTTTACCTGCACATGCCGCTCTCACCGGGCTTCAGCGGTGCTCACTCAGACCCTACAACTCACGAAGAATATCAAACATGTCTGATATCCCTGTAACCACACAATCAGCTGTCATGCTTTCTTTGTGAGCAGGTGATCACAGCTCGTAGCTCCCTGGACATATACTAGTAGAAGAAGAACTTACCACAAAAGACTGCTGATGAGATACTTGTAGGCCTGTCACAATAATTACTATATCAACTTATCATTCAATATATAAAAGCTGTAATACTAATAAATATTTGGGGTCAGTATTTATTGGGGGTTCTATTTCTTTGCACTGCTAAGAAATGTGTGTTTATTTTTTGACTATGCAATAACATTTAAGTCGTAAAAGGCAGAATACATTATACATCTGCTCTTGGATTGGCATAAATTAGTTTCATTATCATTTATCATCTACACTTACTTCAACAATAAATCACACTTTAAAATGTGCTATCGTGACAGGCCTAGAGACTTTCACTTACAGAAGGCGGCTAGATCTTTCAGCACAACGTTAATTAACCAAGTCATTTCTGAAACCATTTGAGTCCATTGTCGATATACTTTTTGCTATGGAACCATAAAACCACAGCTGCACGCCCCTCAATCTCTCATCGCCAGTCCTGTGTGAATTACTACTGTCTGCTACCTGACACAACCCCTCCCCCACCCAACCTGCTCCCTACACTCTTTACTGCATGTACACTGATTACTGGATGTCCTCTTGTGGTCTTATAAGCTCTGGGTTGCATTTATAGTCCACTTGTGATAGTGACAGTAGAGCACCTTGCTAGTGTGTACGTGGCTTGCACAGATGCTAAAAATCCGTGCATGTTTCCGTCATAAAAATAAAGTTGTTTCGGCAAGTTTTACCCCAAAGCCTCGTAAAACCTCTCATCTGGATACATTGGCATCGCTAGCTTCCTGAATTCACAACACTGATTCTGTCATCTCAAGTACCGGGATAATATGGCTTGTATAAGTGGATGTTATAGTATATTGTAGAGGGTTATATATCGCTTTGAAATGGATAGGAAAGATTTTCATTCTGATCTCATTCTCGTTAATCCCACATCAATTGTGCCCCCAAAATCTGCATAATAATCATGGTGTGATGCAATACTGCAGATGGTGTTTCATAGTAAAACTGATGTGTCCCGAAGTGTCACTGAACACATCATTAAGACCACACAGGAAGAGCAATGTCTAGTTCACAAGCCTTTTTTTGGTCTAAAGCAGTGCTTCTCAATTATTTTCTATGACGCCCCCCCTAGGAAGAAGAAAAAATTTCACGCCCCCCTCCCTGTGCACGACTATTGTGTCTAGAAAATTATTAGTACACCTCTGCATAACAATGTATCCTTTTATTAACATTAAAAACAAAAAAAGAAAGAAACTTCCAACAAACACTGCACTCTTTTTTTGCACTGAGGACTCAAATATTAATGTGCTTTTAATGCAGCTTTGTGCACATTTGTTTACGTTTTACAGAAACGAAACTTAAAAACCACATGGGCCATTTGCATAAACTCAAAGCTCAGTGGAATATAACGTGTTTTTTCTGTGACAGAGGATGTTCTGCTGATGGAAAGTCTGTTCTGTGCGTATATCGCGTATTTAAGGTCGCCGAACCCTGCCCCAGAGCGACAACGAGAGCGCTACTGCCAACTACTGTTGTTGATGTGCAATTACACTTTCGTTCTAGTACAGTATGGCAAAAAAGCATGTTTCCCAGGGTCACACGCGCCCCCCCTGGCATCACACCGCGCCTCCCCAGGGGGGCCCGCCCCACTATTTGAGAAGCACTGGTCTAAAGTAAGTAGTACATCAAGGGATGGTATCAGAATATTTAAAGGTGCCCTGTGTAACTTCTCTTGTGAGGAGTCTATGCTTTTTTAAATTATATGTTAATGGTTTTCCTGGGAGAAGATTAAAATGGTATTAAACTCATCTATCTTCTATTTCTATTGCTAAGAAATACATAGATACTGGAATCTGTATTGGCATTTCATGATTGATGCCTTGGATATAGACAAACATAATGCCATATTGTGGAACAAGAAGAGGGCTGACCTTTTTAAAAATGTTTCACATAGAAACGTAGATGCAACAAGCCTGTCAAGAACAACTTAAGTTCACAATATCAGACCACTGCAAGAGGGAAGACCATCTTGTGGATTGGTGGATTGGGACAACACTGTAACGCTAAAGTCATATGTGTTGGATCAGGGAGGCCATCAAGATCTGGAAACATGCTCACCAGACTGTCAATCGGAAGAAGGGGGCGTACCAACTCTCTCACACTTGGGATACAGTTCAGAAGAATCAAAGAATCAGATGACCAGAAACAACAGATACAGAAGCAGGGTGCAGATGCTGTCAAGGTCTGAAACTCACATGAAGTCTGTACATAAAAATCTAAACTATAATCAATACAGAAGACATATTGAACCTAATCAGACTAATTATTGAAGAAATGATTGATTGATAGATGGATATGACAGCATCTTGACAGCATCTGTACTCCTCTGCTTTCTCAGAGGGGTTAAGTGATGCTGTTGTGATGTTTCTGGTCATCTCATTAATGCCATTACCACCCAAAGACAATTATTTTGCAAAAAAAAGTTAATCCATCCATTTTCTTCTGCTTATCCGGGGCCGGGTTGCAGGGGCAACAGTCTAAGCAGGGACGCCCAAACCTCCTTCACCCCGGACACTTCCTCCAAGGGGACCCCAAGGCGTTCCCAGGCCAGCCGGGAGACATAGTCCCTCCAGCGTGTCCTGGGTCTTCCTTCTGGTGGGACATGCCCGGAACACCTCTCAAGGGAGGAGTCCAGGAGGCATCCGGAACAGATGCCCGAGCCACCTCAGCTGGCTCCTCTCGACGTGGAGAAGCAGTGGCTCTACTCCGAGCTCCTCCCGTGTGACCGAGCTCCTTACCCTATCTCTAAGGGTGCGCCCAGCCACTCTGCGGAGGAAACTCATTTCGGCCGCTTGTATCCACGATCTTGTCCTTTCGGTCATTACCCAGAGCTCATGACCATAGATGAGGGTAGGAACATAGATTGACCTTTAAGTTGAGCGCTTCGCTTTTCGGCTCAGCTCCCTCTTCACCACAATGGTCCGGTACAGCGACCGCATCACTGCCGACGCTGCACCGATCTGCCTGTCAATCTCACGGTCCATCCTCCCCTCACTCGTGAACAGGACCCCGAGATACTTGAACTCCTCCACTTGAGGCAAGGACTCCCCACCCACCCGGAGAGGGCAAGACACCTTTTTCCCGTTGAGAACCATGGCCTCGGATTTGGAAGAGCTGATCCTTATCCCAGCCGCTTCACACTCGGCTGCAAACCACTCCAATGCACGTTGGAGGTCCCGGTTCGATGAAGCCATTGGGACAACATCATCTGCAAACAGCAGAGATGAGATCCTGTGGTTCCCAAATCGGATCCCCTCCAGCCCCTGACTGCGCCTAGAAATTCTGTCCATAAATATAATGAACAGAACCGGTGACAAAGGGCAGCCCTGGCGGAGTCCAACATGCACCGGCAACAGGTCCGACTTACTACCGGCAATGGAACACAGCTCCTGCTCCGGTCATACAGAGACCGAACAGCCCTTAGCAAAGGGCTAAGGGCTCCCAGAGCTCCCAAAGAACCCCGTACTCCCAGAGCACTCTCCACAGGACCCCATGAGGGACACGGTCAAATGCCTTTTCCAGATCCACAAAGCACATGTGAACTGGTTGGGCAAACTCCCATGCACCCTCGAGCACCCGGTGGAGAGTATAGAGCTGGTCCAGTGTTCCCCGGCCAGGACGAAAACCACATGCTCCTCCTGAATCCGAGGTTTGACTATCATCACTGAAAGTTGAGAACAATCTGACACAAGCTGTGAACATGTTGAAAAGTACATAGAAACACTAAAGTGAGTGACTTATACCTTAGATGTGTGTATTATTCTTCAGTGACAGTGAAACTTGTGCATGGTAGTCTAATAACAGTTCTTCGATGTCAGTGCGTCCTTGTCTGCTCTGATGTGAATGGAGCCCGCTGACAACTTAATAGACTCCAGTAATGTTAAATTTGCATTCTTCACCATCTCAATTCTTATGGAAAAAGTGATTTTTATTGTTTTCTTCCTGGAGAGCTCAGGAGACTACTATTAAGACTACTACTAGTAGTACAACTACGACTACTACTACTACTACTATTAGTACTACACTTCTTTCAGAGGTACGAATTTTTCTGTCACGATAATGATCTCTGCAAGCATGCTAACAGCACCCTTGCTGGTTATCAGACAATAAAACACTTATAATCAAATGCAGACAGTATACAGCTGACCTATTTTAACCTCAAGAGCTGCTTATACAATATATCTCAGGGGTTATTTTTTTTCATGTGGCCTGGGAGCTATACAATGCCCAGGTCTGATATATCTGTAATGGGGCAAGACAAATTTTGCTCAAAAATATGAAAAAAAATAAAATTAAATAAATAAATAAATAAATAAATACATACATAAATACATAAATACATAAATAAAAAGTAAACAGCTACATGTTACATCTAAAGACTATACAGTGAACCCTCGCTCTATCGCAGTTCACTGTTCGCGGCCTCGCTGTTTCACAGATTTTTTTTTTAATTATTTTTTTTTTCAAATTTTTTTTTTTAATAGTGTAACTTTTTTTTTATAGTGTAACAATGTGTTCTGCGTCCTGATTGGCTAGGAGACTAGACCAGGACTAAACGTGGACTAAACCAGGTCTAGACCAGAACTAAACCAGGTCTAGACCAGGTCTAAACTAGGTCTAAACCTGGACTGGCCCTGGACTAAACCAGGGCTGGACCAGGTCTAGACCTGGACTAAACCGGGACTAGATCAGGTCTGAACCAGGATTAAATCACTCCGTGCGGCTTTTGCGTTCATTTGTGCGTGTTCGGTTTGTGGCTCGGGTTGAGAGCACGCGGTCCGGGTGCCGCAGTTCTATCTCGTGCTCGCAGCCCCGGTGTACGCGCGGCCTTGCGCTGCATTTTCTCATATTTGTCTCTAGTTTAAACACTCCACGATAAACCCCTCATCGTGGACAAATCCGTGACAGAGCAGCACGTGTCGCGCACTTCTCCAAGGGGTTGGTGCGCGTCGCATCCCGGGACGTGGCAGTGCTCCTCGCGCGTCTGGCGGGGCTCTCGGAGCCGTGTCTCCCCCCACGCGTCACTATTAATACATTTTGTTGAAAATCTATGAAAGTTTGAGTGTTTAAACTAGAGACAAATGTGAGAAAATGTTAATTCCAGTCTGAGAAAAGCGTATAATGTGTGTGGTGAGGCATTTACAGCCTTAAAACATGTAGAATAATTGTAAAATATAAAGTTGTCCTACTTCGCGGATTTCTCTTATTGCGGGTTATTTCTGGAACCTAACCCCCACGATAAATGAGGGATTACTGTATATGGGCAATGGAGTTACCAGAAGACCCATTCAAATTCAAAATAGCAGTAGCAGTAATAGCAGTAGTAGTAGTTAGTAGTAGTAGTAGTTGTAGCAGTAGTAGTAGTAGTAGTTTGACTGCATATAGATAAATCAATGGCCCCTGTCTGCACAGTTCATGTAAGCCAATCCATCCTTGACAGTTATAGTCATGTCTGTCAAATTCACTCACCCACTTTAGAAACACAACCATTTAAACTCACCCAGTATTATAAGACAGTATATATTTCACCTATAACAGCAGTACAGTGGAAAGGTAAGTGACCTTTCGCTCTGTGTGTAATGACGGGGCTTCCATGTATTACTGTTAATTGCACAGTATTCTCATAATTGGGCCGCAGGGATCACTAAGCCCACTTTAACCACTTACACCAGCGTGTTGGGGGCCATACAGTGAGCTGAGGATACACTTTATGAATGGTTAGCTCCACAATGATTCACACATTTGACTCAATTCCTGTTTCCAGAATGTCTCTAAATTACTCTGATTCTGATTAAAAGGTGAAAAACACAACTCGTTCATTAAAAAAAAAACACACACACACACAAAAAACGTTTGCATCCAAAATATTCACTGTGATGAGTTAAGCTAACAACATCTAACATGCTAACCATGTTCTTCCTGATACTTGGATTGTAAAACACTTTATAATTAAATGCAGACAGTAGAAAGCAGCCTATACCCTATGTGTTCTAGTTGAGGCTTGCATAAAGTTGCAGTAAGTAACTTTTGTTTGGGGGGCTTTGTGTCACACGTCTGTCTATACAGTAGATCTTGTGTTGGCACCATCAGCACCAACTCCATGATACATACATTTGACATAGATTGACAAGATCATCATCACCATGGAGACCAGCAGATGGCACACACTCCAACAGAAATGTTATAGAATGCACCTTATGCACTCTTTATACTCATGTGGATTTGTGACGGAGTAGTCCTGTCAGTCTGTCGGCCATGGTGCCGATATACACGCACACCGGCGTTTCACTTTCCCCGTCGTTTACCGCTATCCCAGAGGTAATGTTTATGATTTTTCAGTATTAAAGATCCCATGACATGGTACTTTTTTATATGGCTCCTTAATGGTTCCCTAATACTGTAAATGAATCCTTCTTCAAAATCAACACTCAGTGCATGAGAAACAGAGATAAGATGAGAAAGAGTCATAAAAGTCACTCTGGAACTATAGGCGTTGTTGCTTGAATGCAAATGAGGAGAAAAGAGCTGGCCTATAGTAGAGGGTGGGGGCGTGGCCAAACTCTCCGCTCTGGCTCTCAGCTGATCCATTTCCGTGTTTTTGCACGGGGGGAGAGATTTGAAGCGTTCCAATCGAAAAATAAACACATTTCAACAGAAAATAAAATTAAACCACTGCTGTTCAAAGGTCCAGAGGCTCAGATAAAGGACTTCCGAGCCTAGAAACACTCGGCCGTGCCTCCAGGCAAATAAAAAAACGCATTTCGCATTGCCTAGCGCATTCGCAGTCCAAACTCTCTGGGCGTGATTTACGCTGAGTACAGACAGACGGGGGTGCAACTGCATTTGCATTTCTTTTTTCGATCTGACGTCAATAAGGTGCCTTGTTCAAAATCGCCCGTTTGAGCTCCGATTTTTGTAACGCAGAAAAGGATCGCAAATGCTCAGTTTAGACATTTTGCAACTTTTAACCATGGGGGGGGCTAAACAGGGTAGGGGAGCTCACATTAATGTTCAAAAACCTCAGAAAGTGAAAATTTCATGCCATGGGACCTTTAAAGGGGGATGCATCTGTTTCTATATGTGGAGAAAAAAACCCTTTTCATTGTTAATTGATTTGGGGGAGGAGTCTTGTACTTAATAAAGGGCCTCCCATCTTCACAGTGGGTTAGAGCTGTGTGCACCAAAGGCACCAGCTCCAAAGCTATTTAAAGACTGCTACAGACTGTATATATATTTTTTCCTATTTTCTCTATTTTGCGCACTTCTATAAATAAAATCACCAACACTATTTTGACAACACCATATTATTTATTTTTCGTCATGAAAAGAACCCATGACAGGATTTCATAAAAATGTTGTGATTCCTCAAATCTCCACATGGACTAATCCCACCACCCACAGCCCTGTCTCCTTGAGCAGCCCTGTTAGAATTAATACAAGTCTTATACACATTTAAACATGAAAATATTATCAAAAATCTGAAAGTACATTTCGATTGAGCATATTGTATTTGTGACCAAAAAAAATTCACTCAAAAAATGAAATGTTGGATTTAATTAAAAATATTTTGTCAACTGATTCCACACAAGCCTGTTGTTTTAATGTTAAAGACTTTGTCAGTTAACTGCAGCAATTGGTTATTACTAAATTCAAAGTAATGATGTTAATTAAATCCAAAGTAAAGATGTTGCTTCAAGACTACTCAAAGCTCTTTTACAGTAGCAATTAACAATATTGGTTTTGAATTTCAACAATATTATGTTAATTTAAACTATAAATCTCACAACCAATTTTTAATCAATGTTAAGTTAACAATGTTAGGTTGGAATAAAGAAAAAATACAAAATAGGTTACTTCTATTTTTATTGCAAATATACTTTAACAAGTTTGTCAACAGTTCAGTAAGGCCCATGTAACAAGTGTGCTGTATATTTAGCAGAGGTGTGGACTCGTTACCTGGCCAGCCAAGTGATATCTCTCTGTATTTGCTACAGCGCGATACCATTTGGACACCCTCCATCCACTCTCGCTCCCCCGGTTAACAACGGACTCCGCGATTCTGATTCGTTCAAAGATGGTGACGTCAGTGCACCCGCCTTTGCCCGCACCGTCCCTTCCATTCAGCTGTAAAATTGGTCTTAAATGACCTAAAACACATCGATTCCTTAAAAAAATATGTTTTTGCATTGCTTCCTACCGGCTTGGTTCACGTCGCTGTCCGTTAACTGTTCTCTGATTGGTTCACTTAGCTGTCTGTCTAAGCGCAACGGCAGTGCATTCTGGACCAAGCATTACCAGACTCGCCGCTGGTACAGCGATGAGTCATGGATTCTTCCAGGCAAGTGGACTCGAGTTATGTGACTTCGACTCGAGTCAGACTCGAGTCACGAATTTGATAACTTTAGACTCGACTAACTTTAGACTCGATGTACAAACACTTGCAACTCGACTTGGACTTCAATATCAATAACTCGTGACTTCACTTGGACTTAGGCCTTTTGACTTGTGATGACTTGCTACGTCCAATGAAAAAAAAAACCCTCTAAAAGTATGTTGATAAGGACCGCACTCGTTGTACTTGTGAATCTGCGAAAATGTATGCAAAGAGCATGTGCGCGCGGCTTGCACAACATCCAATCACAGTAGATCTACGTTGCTTTTATTCGACCGCGTCCAAGGTCTCTCTCTCTCTCTCTCTCTCTCTCTCTCTCTCTCTCTGTCTCTCATACACAAACACACCACTCTCTGTATTGGCATGGCCCAGAAATGATCATTTTGTGGAATAAGAATGTTGGTTGATGTTTAAAAGGTTAGTGCTAAAAGGACCCCTCTCTGTTTGAAGGTGAAACTGTTCTGCATATGATCCAATACAGTGCACTTGTTCTACTGCAGGAGTGTTGAAATACAAGCAGTCTGAGTTTTAACATGAGTGATCGCTCCCTCAAATTCTCTCTCGCTTTCTCTCTCTCTCTCTCTCTCTCTCTCTCTCTCTCTCTCTCTCTCTCTCGCTTTCTCTCTCTCTCTCTCTCTCTCTCAGTATTCAGACCCTTTTAAGTTTTCACTCTGTTTATATTGCAGCCATTAGCTAAAATCATTTAAGTTCCAAGTTTTTGTTGTTACTCATTAATGTACACAAAGCACACCGTATTGACAGAGAAACACAGAATTGCAGAATATTTGATTTATTCAAAACTGAAATCACTGTCATAAGTTGTCTGACCTTTTTGTTCAGTATTTAGTAGAAACACCGCTTTGAGCTAATACAACCATGAGACTTTTTGGGGATATTATAACATGGTTTTTCACACCTGGATCCTTTCATTTTTTTCTAATGTTATTTGATATGGTGTAAAAAGGTAAAATGAATACAGATCTTGCAGACATTATATGATTTGTAGAAATTGTATTTCTTTGTAAATGGGACTCGAAATGACTCGAAACTAAAATGCTAGGACTTTGGACTCGACTTGAGACTTGTGAGCTTTGACTTCAGACTTGACTCGGCACTTGGATACTCTTGACTCGGGACTTCACTCGGACTTGAGGGTAAAAGACTTAGACTTACTTGGGACTTGCCCAGCAATGACTTCGTCCAACCTCTTACTTAACATGAAATGGAACCATGGCAAATAGATTGTAGGTTGATTGTAAAGTGCACAATAGCATAATTAAAATAATTAAAATAATTCGAATAATAGATATATAATTAGAATATGCTTCTTGTGCTATTAATCAAGTAACAAATAAAAAATAACCTGCCATAGGCTAAATCCGTGAAGTAGTCAGCTTTATATTGCGTGTATAAATATGCGTGTACTTCACAGTTCCTCTGACTGAGGCGCCTGGCGCCGCTGCGCTGTTGCGGGTTTTGTTGTAGTGAGAATGCATCCGTGCGCTCTCAGGACTGGTTCCGCCGCCTGGACTCCAGGTTCCACCAGTTCGTTCTGCGGAAACACTGCCCAATGCTCATTGACCACCCGGAGAAGTGTGCGCGCGGACACGTGCACCTGCTCATCGTGGTCAAATCCGTGATAGAGCATGACCAGCCCCAGGTGAGACGCACGGCCGCGGCCTTCTGGCATGTGCCCAAATGCCAGACCACTCAGTCCGTCACTGCTTCAGAGTCACGCTGCTCGTGATCAAACATTTAAATAAATTTGGCAAACTGAACGCATTCTGTACTGTACTACAGGAGACATGGTACGGAGGAGAATGACTGACGAAGACAAAGGTCTACAGTCCCTCAGCCAATCACGATGCAGAACACAATGCGTGTTGATACACTATAAAAAAATCAGCGAAACAGCGAAGGATCACTGTATTTAATTAAAATATATGTTATTTTAGTTTGTTCATTTTCAAAATGTAATTCTATGGCACAAAGATTAAAAAAAAAAAGTTATATGCAGTGTTATTTCATTTTAAATTTCAAAAGGGTTTTGTGGCTCCCAGTGTTTTCTTTACTGTGTGAAATGGGTCCAAATGGCTCTTTGAGTGGTAAAGGTTGCCGACCCCTGAGCTAGACCAAGGCTCCATCAATACAGGCAAATTCAAACAGACATTGTAAAGGCTCTTTCATTATATATAAACATGGACTTTATCTAGGAGTAGCATTTAATATGGGACATTATAGGAGAATTATTTGCCTAAGAGAGCTCCCTTAAGCATGACACCGTACCACATGGTTTACCTTCTATTTTGTCAGCTCGTCATACACTTTCATCTCAGCTTTTCTTTGTCATGACTGTGTTTTAGTTTACAGTTGTATTCTGAAGGTGCCTTACATAGAGATATAGTATTACTACTGGGCGATTCTGTAATTAGGGGTACATTTCACTTCAATAAAAAGAGAAAAAAAAACAGGTTTGTTTATTTGCTAAATTAATTACATATTTTCAAAATAGCAAAGGATAAATTCAATTTGTCAACTGGACAAACATTTATTTTGGTCAAACTTTGGTTGACTTTGACCAAAATAAACATTTGTCCAGTTGACAAATTGAATTTATCCTTTGCTATGGATTCTACTGAAACAACTGAGGGATTTAAAAAATATTTTCAAAATAGACCCCCCTAGTGGACATAAAGTATTATTTGGCCGACTTAAAATTGTGTTATTTTTAAATTAGTCAATCAACAATCAAATTTTTTCATGGAAAACTCCGAAAGGACATTTTGATTCCCCATGTGTTTTCAAAAGTACATCTGTCCTGACTCATTTTTCATTCTCAAGAATTTGACAGAGGCACTGTATAAGACCAATCACTACAATATCACTTTATTTTAGTGATAAATAAAAAGCAGGCTTAAGACCTTATATCTCTACCCTTACAGAAATAAGAGACAATTATCAGTTAGGTCAGCGTTTTACATTTTTATTCAAAATAGCAGAAAGTGGACCTTGCAAAAACAATTGATAGAAATGCATGGGTTTTCATGTAGACCACAGTGTTTACAGGCCCTAGTCATAATCAGGACAAAGCCACAGAATACAGTGACCATATCAGCACAGGGAGTACAGTGAGTTTTGAAGCTTTTGTTCTTATATATTGTGTATGTCACTGCACTCTTTGTTTTCTTTCGTAATAAAGCCGCAAGTGGCAATGATAGCTGTCTAACCCTACTATCTTTAACCCCCGACCCTAACTCCTAAATTAACCCTTACCCTAACCTATCGCTAACCTAACCCCTAAGACAGGGGTCGGCAACCTTTACCACTCAAAGAGCCATTTGGACCCATTTCACACAGTAAAGAAAACACTGGGAGCCACAAAACCCTTTTGAAATTTAAAATGAAATAACACTGTACTTTTTTGTTTGTTTGTTTGTTTTTGTTTTGTTTTTTGCCTTTGTGCCATAGAATTACATTTTGAAAATGAACGAACGAAAATAAAATACATTTTAATTAAATGCAGTGGTCCCTCACTATATTGTGGTTCACTTTTTGTGGCTTCACTGTTTTGTGTTTTTTTTATTCCAATGTTTTTTATAGTGTATCAATGTGCATTTTGTTCTGCGTCCTGATTGGCTAAAGGACTGTAGACCTTTGCCGATTTGTCAATCATTCTCCTCCGTGTCTCCTGTACATACAGAATGCGTAACTCCCTTCACAATTTGTAACACATTGTGAGATTTTTTTTTAAATTTTAACCATGAGAACATAGAGAGTTCCTTTTTGTTCCATTTGCCATGTCATTGACTTTTTGGATCAAAATGCCAAAGTCAGATTTTGTACAAAATTGCAGATTTTTTTTGTTCCCAGGGGTGCTAATGTGTTCATATTAAATAGGTTAGGGCTGGGAGTTTAACAAATGATTCAAATTTCTCTGAAATCACAGCTTGTTTGTGTGAATGGAAGCAATTTGTAAAAATTCAAAATTTTGAAAATTCTGGGCAATTTTTATGATTCTACATGATTTTTTTTTGCATTCCGATAACCTAATTGCCTGGAAGAATCCATGACTCATCGCTGTACCAGCGGCGAGTCTGGTAATGCTTGGTCCAGAATGCGCTGCCGTTGCGCGTAGACAGACAGCTAAGTGAACCAATCAGAGAACAGTTAACGGACAGCGACGTGAACCAATCAAACAAAAGAAAAGAAAGGCCTCTAGAGCTGTCAGCTGCTGTGGTTTTAAGGAATCGATGTGTTTTAGGTCATTTAAGACCAATTTTACAGCTGAATGGAAGGGACGTTCAGTTCTCCGATGCGCCATCTTGATTCAAAACTGAGGAGGAACTTCCGCTGCCTAAGAGTGACGTTGCGGGCAAAGGCGGGTGCACTGACGTCACCATCTTTGAACGAATCAGAATCGCGGAGTCCGTTGTTAACCGGGGGAGCGAGGGTGGAGCGAGGGTGTCCAAATGGTATCTCGCTGTATAGCAAATACAGAGAGATATCATTTGGCTGGCCAGGTAAATAACCTAATACAATTTTAATGAAATAGTGTGTCCAAACGTTTGACTGGTCGTGTATGTCTTATGTGAAAGTGAAAGTAACCAGAAAGAATTCCCTTCCTGAGCTGCAGAGATCAGAGAGAGGTATGTTAGGTTTAAACAAGCTGGATTTCAGCATCATTTTACACAAACGACCACTTGGGGATGCTGTATAGTAAATCTGTATTGCCTGAACTTATTCTGAATGATGACAGTAAAATCTTAAAATGGACCTTTACATTTACAACGTCATTCAGCCTGTAAACAATAAGAAACCTATAAACACTGAAATTAAAACAAATAAAACAAATGTAATGTAATGTGGCTCAGTGGGCCTACGATGTTACAATCCAACATAAGGGCCCCTATCTTGTCATTCTGTGCAAACAGTATTCAATTTATGCGCTGCGTCCTGTAGGGGAGCGAGGCCGAGACAATACTGCAGTTAAACAGTGCAGGTCTTCATCTAATAGCGAGTTGGAGAAAAAACTGAATCAGTTGTGGGGACAATTTTGTCTGGGAAACTTGTGTCTTTTTTCTTTTCTTTTTTTTATCGCTTTCGTATTTTCTGCCACTGTTGCTTTCACTGACGCCTGCAACCAGCAAGATTTTGTACATGGAGTTTGCTTTAGTCACATAAAGGAGGGATCTTTCAGAACCTTCAAATCAGGCTATAAATTTAGGGGTAATAATGGACTCAGACAGCCACATCAAATCAATAGCAAATGCAGCCTTTTACCATCTAAAAATATAGCAAAAATCAAATCTATACTGTCTAAAGCAGACTTAGAGAGACTTATCCTTGCGTTTGTCTCCAGTAGGTTAGACTACTGTACTGGCCTGCTCAGTGGCCTCTCCAAACAAACTGTGAGACAGCTGCAGTACATCCAGAATGCTGCAGCCCGGATCCTGACTTGAACCAGGAAGTACAAGCACATAACTCTCCATGGCCTAGCACCAAAGTACATTTCTTACATGTTAGTGCTATATGAACCATCTGCACTCTGAGGACCTCATGGCCCGGCGTCCTTTTATAATGATCAATTATGATTTGATTTGTTTGTATTGTGATTTTAATGTATTTCTTATTCTATAAAGCACTTTGAGTACGAATTGTGCTATACAAATAAGGCTCCTGGACTTCACTGCTCTCAGTTAACTGTCCCTGCAGGGCAATTAGGCTGTAAGTGCAGAAGCAGCCTAGATTTAAATCACACACGCATTCGTCATTGAAAGCACACACAGCAGAGAAATACAATAGACTCATAGGTATTTTGGGCCTATAGATGATCTTTGAACTGTACAGTCTATGCGTTCAACAGAGAAGGACACTCAGCTCACTGTCACTCTCCTGACACCAGGCAGGTCGGCCTATGATGCCCCATGTCGGTAATAGGAGCTCTAGATCAGATTTTACAGCCTGCTGCCTCTATTTTGTTAAAAGTAAAATAAATTGTTTTATTCACCAACAAAAGCATCCTCTTTCTGTTCAAACACAATTATTCTGGTTAGCAGAATCATTTAAGATGTGTTATATTACATTTACAAATATTCCTGGTACAGTTTGAAATTTGGAAAGTTCTTTAATTCTTACGTAATTTTGTCGCATTTGAAATGAATGAGAACATTTGAAAGAAGAAGAAAAACTCTTCATCTTAAATTTCATTTATTAAGGACCCATATTATACAGTTTTCTGATCTATGGCTACGTTCACACTGCAGCCTGAAACGACCCAAATCCGATTTTTTTTGCCTCTATGCGACCTGTATCTGATCTTCTAATGGCAGTGTGAACGACACAGATCCGATTTTTTCAAATGCGATCCAGGCCACTTGGATATGTGGTCCTAAATCTGATACATATCCGATCTTTTGACATGCGACTTCAGTCTGAACGGCCAGGTCGCATTCATCTGACCTGAGTGTGTTTCCTCCAATGAGAGTGGTACAAGTACAGTAGGCGTTCACAAATGTGCACAAACGTTCTTCTCGTCATGCGAAAATAGTATATAAACTCGTATCAGTGAAGCGGCGAAGCACGTAGCAATCCCACCCCTCCTGCCTGTGACTCCGCACCCACATGTGCGGAGTCAGCAACGTGTGCAGAAAGGATTCTGCACACGTTGCTGCCACTGCCCCGCAAAACGCCGTGGCCAAAAACCTCGTCCTTCTCCGTCTCCTCCTTAAAACAAATAAGCTGTACATGTTTTGGCTCCGGTACGAAAGCAACTTTAGGCTACTTCCGTAAACATTGAGCGCGTTCACTGCATGTGACGTCATCGTGTCCTCCAAGGCGCATGCGGGACACTTTTGGGGAGTTTAGCGTTCACACTGGAGATCACATACAATTCGCATTTAACTGGAAATGTGAACGGCCTCGCAAAAAAATCGGATTTCACAAAAAAATCGGAATTGAGCATTAAGCCCTGCAGTGTGAACGTAGCCTATGTTTCCTCATCACAAACATACCTGGAGTTGCATTCACACATGTTTAACACATAAACCCTGCATATTTACGCTTTTCAAACAGAAAACACTCCACCTTGTGATGTCATGAGGTAATACAGGAAGTGCTCCACTGTGTTTTTAAACTCCACATTCACTAGAATCATAAAAGTAAGAGGTTAACTTGAAAACAACCACTTCATGACAAGGTGGAACAGAGCCTTTTGAGCTTTGGAGATGTATTCAGACTAATAAAGTATTAGTCAAACATGTGTGAATGAAACAAAACACAACTCCAGGTCTGTTTTCACATTCTAGCATGGCTAAAAGCTCAGAACACTCACATTTGCATAATATATGACCTTTTAATCTTTAATCTCTTGCCCACAGACTTGCTAGCATCCTCCCCACATCCTCCATTTGCACTTCTCCTTCCTTTTCTGTCTTCTTTTCTTTCAATTCTCTGACACTTCACAGGTGAGGAGACAGACACAAAGCAGCCCCAGTGAAAGATTACTAGGTGGATCTGAGCTAACAAGAAGATAGCAGCAGCTCCGTGTGTCCAAACAGCGGAGAACATGAGCGGCGTCTCTGGGGAGCAGATATGGTACAGTAAACAGAGCCAGCTACATATGTGGGAACTCAAGTGTTAAGTAAAAATGACTGCCTTTCACACCATTCCCATCCGCCCAATTACAGCCCTTAGATAATTAGCCATGCTGTGCTAGAAGTAAACAAGAAAAAACATGACACATACAGAAGGCTAATTGTGGAATTGCTAAATGACGTTGGAGTGGAAAATATACAAGTACAGGTTAAGAGCAGGGTTGTGGAGCCTATGAGCAAAACTGAGGTGCAAAGATTTGTTAAAGGTCCTATATTACACAAATTTCTGATCTACATACCCTGAGTTGTGTTTTGTTTCAGTCACATATATTTGCATATTTAGGTTAGCTTCTCTCAAAATGAAAACACTTTGTTCCGCCTTGTGATGTCATGAAGTAATACAGTACAGAAAGAGTGTTTTTTTTTAAGCTCCATACACTTTCGCTAGATCCATTCACATCATTTCAGCCCTGGATTTGCCAATCCAATTGAAATAAAAGTAGAAGGTAGTTGATAACTTGAAAACAACCACTACATAACATCACAAGGTGGAACAGAGCATTTTGAGCTTTGGAGATGGAGTGATACTCAGCCAAGATATAATAAGAAGTCAGATAATCTATTTAGTTTTTTGTTTTTTCCCTTAAAGGTCCCATGGCATGAAATTTTCACTTTCTGAGGTTTCTGAACGTTAATGTGAGCTCCCCTACCCTGTTTAGCCCCCCCCCCATGGTTAAAAGTTGCAAAATGTCTAAACTGAGCATTTGCGATCCTTTTTTGCGTTACAAAAAATCGGAGCTCAAAACGGGCGATTTTGAACAAGGCACCTTATTGACGTCAGAGCGAAAAAAGAAATGCAAATGCAGTTCCACCCCCGTCTGTCTGTACTCAGCGTCTGTGTAAATCACGCCCAGAGAGTTTGGACTGCGAATGCGCTAGGCAATGCGAAATGCGTTTTTTTATTTGCCTGGAGGCACGTCCGAGTGTTTCTAGGCTCGGAAGTCCTTTATCTGAGCCTCTGGACATTTGAACAGCAGTGGTTTAATTTTATTTTCTGTGGAAATGTGTTTATTTTTCAATGGAACGCTTCAAATCTCTACTCCGTGCAAAAACACGGAAATGGATCAGAGCGGACAGCTGAGAGCTGACAGCTGAGAGCGGAGCGTTTGGCCACGCCCCCACCCTCTACTATAGGCCATCTCTTTTCTCCTCATTTGCATTCAAGCAACAACGCCCATTATGGAGTGTTCAGAGTGAGAAAAATTACTCTTTCTCATCTTATCTCTGTTTCTCATGCACTGAGTGTTGATTTTGAAGAAGGATTCATTTACAGTATTAGGGAACCATTAAGGAGCCATATAAAAGCATCAAGAAGTACCATGTCATGGGATCTTTAAAAGGCAGCTCAAGCGAGTATATCCCCCTAAATAAATAAATACTCTCAATTTGACAATTTAAGCATAAATCTCTATGTAGGTGGAATTTTTATACACAGAACACAGAGGTTCAAGCTTTAATTTATATTTAGCTTTCTGTTTACCATGTCATACCAAATATTTGGAAGAAGGGGAACAATGTAGAAACAATTTAAAGCATCATTAACATCTACCCAAGGCTGAGGGCTGCACATTTTGGAACTACACAACTTATGATTTAGTCAGCGTTAGTTACTGATGCACAAAGTAACTGCACAAAATAATTAAGATACATGGAAAAAGCTACAAATACAACAATAATGTGACAAATGTTCTTTTCCTTGTCTTTTTCGAGTAGTGACTGGATGGATAAGAGCCTAATAAGACCTCATCACTAATGTCATGTTCATGGTGTGAATGAGAAATCTAAATCCCACATTTGCAGTACCGTTAAAAGTACATTAGTATGGATTAGGCCTCAGAGAAAAGCTATAATGATGCTAAGACTTCACAAGAACTTTAATCTCAGCAGATAAAGTTGAGTTAAAACCTTGATGAACTTTTATGTTTACCTGAAAAAAGTATTAAATTATGCACTAAAAGGCAAATGTGCAAAACAATTTCCCCAATAAAGTCTATTTCATTGTTAGTTTAGAAAAAAATAAAAGAATATATGCTAAGGTACTGAAAAAACTATTAGTTGATGCTTCAATAATTATATATTATTTATTGACTATTAACTATTTAAGGTTGTACAATTGATAGTTGGCCAGTTCAACATTGTAGATCAGAATTAGTTCTGAACTGATCAACTTGGTTAAATAAATGTTACAAAAGAGCAATGTGCGCATGAGCTTGTGTACATCTGCCCAAAGCCCAAAGTTGCTTGGGCTATTTTCTGATCTAACACACTCTTTAACACACAAACCTTGCATATTTCGGCTGAGTTACTCTTTCAAACAGAAAACACACCTTGTGGCTGTTAACCTGTCCATTACATCACAAGGTAGAACAAAGCATTATGAGCATAACTCCAGATATTTGATGAGGTAACAACATTATGACATGACTTAAAGGAAAAGTAACATTTTTTACAATTTGAGCCTTATTTCGGTAATAAAACAAGTTGTTTTACTCACCCATATCACTTTGGTGTCATATGGAGCATTTCCGGAGATGTTTTAGATTAGCGTTAGGCTAACGCCGTTAGGCTAACGCCGTTAGCCTAACGCGACTTATAGCCATAGCTCGGGGCATTCCCCGAGCATGTAATATGCCCCGTGCGGGCTCCAAATAACACAAACTTTAGCACTTTTCAAATCATAGAAGCTCGATGTCTTCAGTCTACGATTTCGTTTGGTCAAAAGTGGCCTGTAATCCGAGATTTAGCCATAGTTTACAGCTATGCGTTCCATGTTTGGGTCCCGGGAGCTGAGAGCACACTCCGCACATGCGCACTGGCGTCCTCATCTACTCGAAACTATGGCTAAATCTCGGATTATAGGCCACTTTTGACCAAACGAAATCGTAGACTGAAGACATCGAGCTTCTATGATTTGAAAAGTGCTAAAGTTTGTGTTATTTGGAGCCCGCACGGGGCGTATTACATGCTCGGGGAATGCCCCGAGCTATGGCTATAAGTCGCGTTAGGCTAATGGCGTTAGCCTAACGCTAATCTAAAACATCTCCGGAAATGCTCCATATGACACCAAAGTGATATGGGTGAGTAAAACAACTTGTTTTATTACCGAAATAAGGCTCAAATTGTAAAAAACGTTACTTTTCCTTTAAAGCTAGGGCAAGGGCACATTCTGTGTAATATAGAACCTTTAAAGTTGCCTAATCCAATTTTCAAACAGCTAAAGGAGGAGTTAGATAAATATAACTTGTTCCTAGAAATCACAAACCCTGATTTAGAAAAATAGATTTAAAACATATTTTTTTCATAAGGCATAACAAAGCAGAGGTGGCCTGAAGACAAAAGACAATATTTGATAATAATGGGTTTCACATTTTTAACCTAAAAGGCAGATGATGATCATGTTCTTGCTACATCAATCCATCTCTTAGCACAAACCTTTTTCGTCTCTTTCAAGTTCATTTGACACACATGCAGATATAGTTGCATTTGTATATATCTTCTAACAGACATTAACTTTATTCCTTGTTAATCTACTACATTACTTCTTTCTCTGCTCCAGTTCTGTCCGCCAGGTCACACTCTACCTCTCCTCCTCGTGCAGACTGGCCTTTGTTTTGCCTGTCTTTCTTGCATCCTCGAGCTGCCTTTTATGTGACCAAAGCAGGAATACAAATCACCACAGCACAAAGGCAAAGTCAAAGAGAAAGGAGAGAGAGAGGAGAGAGCAGATTTTAAACATTACGATGAATACAGCTCTCTCGAATGTCAATACCGGGCGCCTTCAACTGTTCTTATGAATATGAATATGGGGTCTGCTGACAGGGGAATTCACTGTAGAAAACCACTCGCACACACCATTCAGCTGTTCAGTCTGTCATTTCGGCTCATTCACATTCACTGCTGCCCGAGCTGTGAGCCTTAAGCAGACATGGGGCTCATGGCTCACCCAATGGGAGTTCTGTCTCCCAAAGGACCCTGTGATCTCTCTCCCCTTTCGCTTTTCAATTCCAGTTCCAGAGCCCCCAGTCGCCCACACACTTAAACAATATTGGCAAGGCAAGGCAAAAAAGTCTATCTCCTATTCTATTCTACAGTCTACTGCGTTTTCAGTATAGTTTTTTTGTTTTTTTATCATTTTGTGAGCTTTCAATTTCACAATCAATGACCACAAATGCCATCGGAGGAGTCTATAATGGTAAGTATTCTTCTGCTGTTAGCAAATCCAAAAGCTTAAATCTTTCGGCGAGATAATCTGATATTGAGCAGTTTTGTAGAGGATCTATATCAATTCAACCATCGATTGACAAGTTACAAAGTAAACTAGTCTATTTTATATAATGTTGGGTGAAATGTTAATGGAAAAATAGGCTGTTGGCACAAATGAAACTCCAGCGCAGATTGGCCCATTGATCAAAACCACCGCATTAACACAGCAGGCTACTACCCAGAATGCTCTGCCCAACGCTTATTATTAAATGACTAGCACAACAGTTGAGAATATGAGGCTGCCAATAGCATTTTTCCATATCGTTTCACTGGCTCTTACAGTAGAGCACTGTGCTCTTATAACATTTGATGGAAACTGAACATAAGTACGCTTTTATAATCGATCTGATTTAAAGAGGGAGTATTACACTTCTATGAGGTAATAATTGGCACATATTTAAATCACCATGTTGTCTTTTGTTGTTTTGAAAATGCTATATTCACTGAAAACTAAATATTTTAAAATCCAAATAGTTTGTTTAGTTTAAAATGTAATTTTAACATGTAATTCACTAAAGGTTAACAGTAGCTGTTAACTTCAAAACTACTGACAAGGTGGAACAGGGCATTCTGAGCTCTGAAGATTAGAGAGAGTGATTAACAATGCAGGGTTACTTAAAATGAATGAAGGAGATAACATTATAACATGGCTTAAAGCTCACAAATAGCTCATATGGGACATTTAAGCAGTTTTACACCAATATTGAATTTTACATTGCACAAAGAATCATGATCGTGTTAAATAATCAAGAAATCACTATGCAGCTAACATTAAAACATAACAGTTATCATTACCTCACTGTACTCACCTCACCTGTACTCTTCAGTGTGCTCTAACTGGTGTTTTCTATTAAAAACAGGCCTCAGATAATTGTATGTGTTTTCCATGCTCGTGCACTAATTGAAGTTGTACAAGGTCAAACGTGTCCGAAGATTTTTGAAATTCTGAATTAGTCTGAATAATGAAAGACATTGGACCTTTTAATATCAGAGAAATCTCAAAGAAATACTGTACACTTTTGCCAGTGTTTTGAACAGAAAAACTCAATCAACAAAATACAAGGCTCCACCATCCACCTTGTATTATCTTCTCTGTATCTCTTTCTCATCTTTTGACAATGTTTACAGCCCAATATGAACAACCAATAGTTGACAGCCAAAGACAGCCGAAGCACACACCACGCTGACAGGGGAATCCCAGTTACGCACCAGGAAGGGAGTTCCCCTGTTACGCAGCGTGGTGTGTGCTTCGTCTGTGTTTTTCCACACTGAAAAATAGTTCCCACCCAAAATGACCAAGTCAAGCTCTCCGTGTTGATTTGTACATTTATTTGCACTCGATGTGAATGCGCACTACACAGAAAGTAATTGGGAAACGCATCGAGCAAATTAATTCCTTTTGGCTGAAATCTTTCTCTGGCGACGTTAGACTCCAGTCTAACGCGGAGTAGCTGCAGATACCGTGGCGGTCAGTGCTGACAGACCTGGACAATGGCTGGGTCACCAGAAAAACGCTTTCCACCACTTATTTTAGTCTCTGGACTCTGGGGAGATGCCCAAGTTTGACCTGGGGGTGGCATATCCCTTTAATAAAGCTTGTTTTTCTTCTTAAAACAACATTTGTCCAAAAAGTGATATATTTGCATCACAAACAGTTGCACACGAAAAATTCAGCAGCCTAATTCGCATTGGTGCTATTTTCTATCGATTCGTATCACTGCGCGCAGATTAGCTGTATTAGCTTGTTCACTTCTAAGCAGATGTTAACGGCAGATACGGTACGGCGTCATCCGCCGTAAGTGGATGTTTACAAGTGAACAGGCTAATACAGCTAATCTGCGCGTAGTGATACGAATCGAGAGAAAAAAGCACCAATGAGAATTAGGCTGCTGAATTTTTCGTGTGCAACTTTTTGTGACGTAAATATATCACTTTTTGGACAAATATTGTTTTGAGAAGAAAAACTAGCTTTATTAACTGTCCCCGGTAACTTACCGGATCTATGTTCGCGAGCTACGGAACAGGACTGGACCCAGAGGACGCTGTCAGGGGTAAGTCAGTGTTAATCTCACAACACTGTTGAAGGGGAAGCCATACAGATTCACATAAAAAAAAAACGCACTATCCCTATAAAACCAAAATGTGCTGGTGTTTTTTGTCCATAAATCGTCTTTGGCCTGTAGTCCTTGAAATCCTTGTTTGTTTAGGTGCTACTGACCTCCTGACCTGCCACTTTACTGTGGACTGAATAAGAGCATCTTTTCTATGGCATCTCTTCATCCAGCCCCACTCCCACACCGAATATTGTCCAACGCTTTTCATCTCCTCTAGTTCATCTATGGCTGAAAATACAGGTTGTTATGCTTATTCAGCCTATAGAAAAAAGCTACGTAAAATGGCTGCAGTATTGCAAGATATGTAACAATTTTCATTTTCTCTTTTGTATAAAGAGATGGTGTGATTGAAGTTTCTGAATTTAAAATGTTTTTGTGGTCAACTTTATTTAAAAATACAAAAAGGTACATGAGCGATTGTATTAAGCTGTGTTTTGACAGCTGACAAAAGGCACATGATTTCTATAGCAATATGTTTCATTTGCATCTCCACAAACTAACAAAAGATCTATATCTATACAATAATTCACAATGTTATATAGTAGTATAGTAGTCAAAGAAGCACAAGGACATAGACTTGTCCAAGAAAACCACTTTTCTCTACATAATCTGATAATTGATCTCAGTGCCATGATGTCAATCTCCACCTCTACCATGAAGAGCTACCACCAAAAAGATGCACAAGCAGGTGACTCCAACAGGCCATGTTACAGGTCAGATCTATGTGGAGGCAAGCACACTCACGGTAAGAACATAGTAACATCTCTAGACAAGCAGGCGAATGACCTCTTGACCAGAAAAGTTACATAGTGTACCTTTACCTTTACCATCTACACCTCGGACTTCACATACAACACGGACAGCTGCCATCTCCGGAAGTTCTCTAATGACTCAGCCATTGTGGGCTGTGTGTCAGAGGGGAACGAGCTGGAGTACCGCTCGGTCATCAGAGACTTTGTGGACTGGTGCGGGCGCAACCACCTGAGCCTTAACACCAGTAAGACAAAGGAGCTGGTGATGGACTTCAGGAGGAGACCACTACCTCAGTGTTGTATAGTAACGAAGTAATAATACTTCACTACTGTACTTAAGTACATTTTGGGAGACTTTGTACTTTACTTGAGTTTTTAAAAAAATGACAACTTTTACTTTTACTTCACTACATTTCCGAATTTAATTGCATACTTTTACTCATTTTCAATGTGCCGTTTAGTTACTCGTTACAAAAAAACCCACTACTGACAGCATAACATAGCATAGAAATTAACTTTGTGTGACATTGTTTCGGTTACACAAAGCGTATTTGATGATGTTGGAGCTAACAGGCTACCTAGCTTTTTCGGCTCAAGGGAAGGCATAGCTGTAGGCGAAGTGTAACGAATGAGAAAGGCGTTTCATGGATATCACCAAACCCAATATCTTCGACAGTGCTCCATATGACACAAAACTACCATGGGTGAGCCGAACATGGTGTTTTACAGTAGAATTAAGGGCCCAATTGCAAAAACACTCCTTCAATGGTGTTATGTATGCCTTATTTTTAGCACTGTTATTTTTAAAAAAAACAAAGGTTTATTACATTCAGACTTTGCCTGGAAGAATCCATGACTCATCGCTGTACCAGCGATTGAGTCTGGTAACGCTTGATCCAGAACGCGCTGCGGTTGCGCGTAGACAGACAGCTAAGTGAACCAATCAGAGATTGCGCCATCTTGATTCAAAACTGAGGAGGAACTTCCGCTGCCTAAGAGTGACGTTGCGGGCAAAGGCGGGTGCACTGACGTCACCATCTTTGAACGAATCAGAATCACGGAGTCCGTTGTTAACCGGAGGAGCAAGAGTGGAGCGAGGGTGTCCAAATGGTATCGCGCTGTATAGGAAATACAGAGAGATATAATTTGGCTGGCCAGGTAAATTCAGACTGCCTTTGCTTGATACTTTTACTTGTACTTTTACTTACATTACTTGAGTACATTTATTTTTACATTACTTGTCATACTCAAGTACAAGAAGTTTCAGATACTTTAAGACTTTTACTCAAGTAACATTTCAGTCAGTGACTTCGATTTTTACCAATGTCATTTTTGGGAGGGGAACCTATACTTTTACTTGAGTTTGATTTTCCAGTACTTTATACAACACTGCACTACCTCACTCACCGGTGAACATCCAGGGGCAGGACATAGAGACTGTGGACAGCTTCAAGTACCAGGGTGTTCACCTCAACAATAAACTGGACTGGTCCCACAACACCGACGCCCTGTACAAGAAGGGCCAAAGTCGCCTCCACCTCCTGAGGAGACTGAGGTCCTTTGGAGTGTGCAGGCCTCTGCTCAAGACTTTTTATGACTCTGTGGTGGCGTCTGCTCTCCTCTACGCTGTCGTCTGCTGGCCCCCGAGCAGCACAGAACGGGACAGAAAAAGACTGAATAAGCTGGTCAGGAGGGCCAGCTCTGTCCTGGGCTGTCCTCTGGACTCTGTACAGGAGGTGGCTGAGAGGAGGGTACTGGCCAAATTCATGTCCATTATGGACGACACCTCTCACCCTCTGCACCGGACTGTAGAGGAGCTGAGCAGCTCCTTCAGCAGCCGACTGAGGCACCCCCAGTGCAAGAAGGAGCACTACCGCAGATCCTTCATCCCCACCGCCATCAGACTGTATAATTCTAACATATAGGCCAGACGTGCAATATCCTCCTTTTTCATGTTGATGCTTGTTGTTACCATTATCATTATTACTATTTTCTATTATTATTATTATTATTACGTATTACTATTTGTATTATTTATTACTTACTTTATCCCCTCCCTGCCTGCATGCACTTTTTCCCTCTTGTCCAAATGTCCTGGAGCTACTGTGGCGAGTAAATTTCTCCTGCGTGAGATCAATAAAGGCTTATCTTATCTTATCTTTAATGACAAGAATCCTTTGACTTCCACACAGCACCTCACACACTGGCCCATTTCTCTCACAGATCTGACGGCCTCTGCTCCAGCCCTCCTCTCACCTCTTTGTTAGCCCTGTTAACATGTTCAGCCCTGTTAGCATTGTTAGCGTTCAGAGGTGCAAATGCATCATTGCTCCAGTCCATCTCTGTCCCCTTCAAGGCATCCTCCACTGCCCCTGCACACACTGTGTCTCCAAAGGCCAACCAACTGATGGGATCCTTCTTATCTTCACCAACCTTTCACTTTTGTCATTTGACAAGACACTGCAGCTGAACTATATGTTTTTATTTTACTAATGTTGATTTACACAAAAAATGTTGGTGTGAAAGTTTTTGGCAAAAAATGATTAAAAATGCATTTCAATATTAAAGCAGATAATATCATTCCTATCCAGACTCCTACACAGACAAACCTTGATTTTTTAACACTGTTAAAATGAATAATAGGAATAATGACTCATATTTATGCTGCACTTTACATACTTCATAAACCGAATGACTTTTATTTTTCCCTAAGGAGAAATTCTTCCAATCCAGACTCTTCAAAGTTACATTAGGCCATTAGTCATTCCTTATGTATGCTGTCAAAATTGTGGCTGCAATAAGTTACTCAAATACACACCAAGTTCATACAAGGAAGGTGAGAGAAGTGTTTTGCCCAAGGACTTAAAGGGACAGTGTGTAACATTTTTACCCGTTAATTACTGAAATTGAAGATACCCATTCAGAAATACATTGTTTTCCAAGCCTTTTCACTTCCATCATGAAATCAAAGTATTCTTTTGGACTTAGATATAGTCACATAAAAGGGGGATCTTCCCCATGCAGAGGCAGCCATTTTGAATACGAGAGCCGCAGAAGGACATTTGGGCTCCACCTTCGCCTTCGGCAAGGCTCGTGGTTTTGGGTAAACAACACAAGCATGCTGCCGGATCAGACGTCGTAATGGATCTAACACGTGTTTTGGCCTAAATTGTTTTACTGGATTTTATTCGTTGGATCCTTACGGACAAATTGAGAGCAAGTTTATGGTGAAATACAGAGTTTGACCTGTGCAAAGCATTCTAAGGTAAGCTAACCTCGTTTTGTGCTTTTCCGTATAAAAGCCCCATGTGCTCGGGGTGTGATTTTTGTGCAGGGAAATGAATTGCATAGTCAAAAAGAGGAGACTGTAAGGTTTCATTTGATATGTAGAGTGTCATGGTACATGATCGGGAATGTGTGTTTTCATGAGAAAAGAAAAAAAAAAAAAAAACGGGACCGCGTTTTATTTATACAGTAGCGGCGCACGGCGGGCGCCCGGGTGACCCTCGAGGTCTGCCGTAGCTAAAACAGAAAGTGCAATAGCACCATCCACCTATGCGCCACGAATCCTACACACTGGGGCTTTAACAACAAGAACTACTGTATGTGCACTGCTGGGTGAACACCTCCAAACCACTGTCACCCTGGTTCTGTCTAATGATCTTTGTAACACACCAGTAATCTACACGAAAAACCATCACACTTATAAATTGCGTCTTGTGTCTTGTCTAAAACATCATCATCTCCTGCCTTCCATCACCTGCCCTCCATCTCCTCCGCTCTGTCCATACCTCTCTAATCGCTCTCCTCTCCAGCAACACAAATTCGCTTCACCTTGCACTGATTTAGCTGCTCTGTCTGCGCCTTTTTTCCACAGGCCATCGCCCTCCGCCTCCTGCCATCCGTCTGGTTTTACATTTCACTAAATCAGACAAAACAACCGAGCGCTTCGTCCTTGCTCTGATCTCCGCCCTGCTCCAAGATGACAACAGTGCCAAAAACGGGCTCGAAAAATAATAATGATGTTTGACTGTGGATTTGACAAGGGATTAGCACAAATGTCACGAGTCAGTATAGCTAAAGATGTCCAAAGAGCTACAGGTTCTGCAGTTTTGATCAGTGTAACAGGTGTTTGGAGATCCTGCAATCATTTAAAATGCAATGAAAAATGCAAATTTGCCCAATTATTCTAAGCTACAGATTAGTGCAATGGGGTTATGATTGTAAACAAATGAGGGCAAAAACACAGCACATGCCGGACAGTAAAAAGTTGATGGGGAGTATAATGGGAGGGATAATGGAGGAGCAGATCGAGCAGATGTTTTCCTCATCTGATCTGATAAAAGTGGCTCCATTTTGCAGGTGTGCACACATAAGCCTCAGGTCCTCACCGCCTGCAGGACCAGTTTGATCAAAGTATTGTATGGAAATTAATGAGAGATATTTCTGATTAATGACTGTTTCATAATTTGATTTTCTGACTTTCGACTTGATTTACCCAATACAGATATATTGTATAAGGAGTTTTTGAAGTCACAATAAGTTCACTGCTTGTTGTCTGCATTTAATTAGAATACATTTCATTGCCATAAGTCCACATTAGCATGCTAGTTGTTGTTAATTTTACTGTCATGGTCAAATCCTGCACTGGTCCCTGAGAGTTGTGAAAAGTGCTCATAAACTCGTGCTGAATAATTACTATGCAAGGAAAGCTTAAACTAAATGAGGAATAGTGTTGGACCACTGCAAACCATTTAAAATGCACTAGTTTTGTTTTTTTGTGTTTGTTTCTCAGTTTTTTAAGACAGTGAAAATCTGATACCCCACCTTTTGTTAAAGGAAAATTAACGTTTTTTTTTTACAATCTGAGCCTTCTTTCGGCAATAAAACAAGTAGTTTTACTCACCCATAGTAGTTTGGTGTCAATTGGAGCAGTATCGCAGAACTTATGTTGAGCCGTTCTGTTCTTCTATGATCCCGTATCCGTTAGCGTGAGTGCTCGGGGCACTGATTTGCGGTGTCCAAATAACACAAACTTTAGCACTTTTCAAATCACAGAAGTTCGCTGTGTCAGGGTAGACTTTTAGTAGATTCCAAAACGGCCTGAAACCCGATATCGCAACAGAAAAGTAAAGTTCAGAGCGGTGTTAGCTTCTTTCGGACTAGCGGTGTTTACAAAACAGCTGAGTTCACGCATGCGCACTGTCCTCTCTGATGACGTCATCAAATGAAACTATAGCTGGATATCGGGTTTCAGGCCGTTTTGGAATCCACTAAAAGTCTACCCTGACACAGCGATCTTCTGTGATTTGAAAAGTGCTAAAGTTTGTGTTATTTGGACACCGCAAAGTAATGCCCCGAGCACCATGTTAACGGATACGGGATCATTGGTAGAACAGAACGTCTCAGATTGTAAAAAAACTTAAATTTTCCTTTAAGCCCTGTGAGGCAACTGCTGTTGTGATTTTGGGCTCTACAAAAATAAATGCAACTGAAGTCAATCTTCCCATTTTCTTCTTTACTTTATTTTATTATGTTCAGAAAGGAGCCACCGCAGGTTAGATCTGTGGAGCTCTGAGTCAGCTCGTAGTAAGAATGCATGCTCAAGGTATTATAAGACTAAGTTGAATGCCATACTGTGGAACATTCCAGACAATGCAATGGCATCTCCATGGGGGCAACCAGGAGGTTGAAAAGTTACATAATGCACCGTTAAATTAGTGCCATTTTCCAATACAATACAATACAATACAATACAATACAATACAATACAATACAATTCATACAAAATAGACCCATGTTAATATATAAATAAAATCAATTAAACAAAAAATAAATAAACAGAAACAAGAAGACAACATTTTCAGGTTATATTTGCAACCTCAGCATCCATCAATTAAAATGGAGAAATGAGATTCTGGAATTAAAGTACAACAGATACAAATGTCCATTGGTATTTCTCATACCACATTCATTGCACTGTAGTACTTGCATCTTCATCTACCTTGTACTGGAGCTACAACATTGTTTGCATTGTTTTAACATTAAACAAGCCATAATTGATGTGTCTATCAAATCAGAATTCAGCTGTTCCCAGTAGTGATTCTTATGCATCATAGTAAAACACACAATACCAACTTCGCAGACCAAAGCGACGAGAACAAGCACAAACATCTGCTGTCATTGTAGAAGCGACCTACTCCTTGAGAAGCTACTGTCTCTGGGGAGGAGCCATGCACAATACACAGCAAATCCCCCACAGAAAACTATACAAAACCAGTCTCCAAAGCAGAAAAGCACAACTGCAATGGGAAAGCCCTGGAGCTGCCGGTATTGCTCTTTGTATGGTAATTGCATGATCAGGTATTCTGTTTAAGCACTCTCCAGAGATGCCTGACGCTATGTTAAACAGTCCATTTTGTTATAGCTGTCAACAGGGCTACAGCATGTGGTCTCCCGTGCCCGCTGTGGAAATGCCATATTCCTAATGCCTACAGGTATGTCTCTTTATTAGGCTCTGGTCTTTGAGAAAATCTCCACTCTCCAGCAGCCAATGGGTTTGCTGATAATTTGTGGCAGTAGAAAAGGGTAAGGAGCAGGAATGGAGGCAATTTTATATGTACGTAGTGTCATTCAAGATCCCATATTTTTTACTGAGAATAATCAGAGTTCATGTTTTAGACCAATGTGTATGAGAGAATGTGGGGTAGTATAATGCAGAGCTGGAGGATTTGTAGGTCAGAGAAGCAAGAAGACGTGCAGAGTGCAGAGGAGGAGTGGGGAGGTGCCGCTGGACCCGCTCATGTGGTGTGGACAGTGGCATTAGTGACACCTAAAACCTCTTCTCCATTCTTTTGACGATGTAACGGTGTTATAACATGGTAGTACAGTGAACCCTCGCTGTATCGTGGTTCACTCTTCGCGGCCTCGCTGTTTCGCGGATTTTTTTTTCCAATTTTTCCAATTTTTTTTTTTCAATTTTTTTTATAGTGTAACTTTTTTTTACAGTGTAACATTCTGTCCTGCGCCCTGATTAGCTAAGAGACTAGACCAGGACTAAACCAGGTCTAAAGCAGGTCTAAACCAGGTCTAAACCAGGACTAAACCAGGACTAAACCAGGTCTAGACCAGGGATGGTAGGGACAGAGTCTCAGATGTCCTTCACGAGAGCGCCTGGGTGACAGGAGGTGTGGCCTTTGTTTACTTGCACGAGCCATGGAAGAGAGTGCGAGCCGGACCATGGAAGAGCCAAGAATCAACATGGACGGGCCTGGCGCCTGGCCGCGCGGCGTCCGGGGGAGCCGCAGCGGGGAGAGCCACATTCGAAGGAGCCGCAGCGGGGGGAGGACACTCGCGCGCACAGAGGAGACAGTGGCTCTTCCCCGTCACGCCGAGAGGACGAACCCGACCCCGTCCTAGAGAGCTGTGGAGTATTGGCGACGCATTGATAGCGGTCTGATTTTGGAGCCGGGGTGAAATGCAACCAACTCTTGTGAGCGCAGGTTGGTCTTACCTGGTCTTGTGGTGAGGACTGGTGCTCAGAGGCGTCTGTTAGCGGTTTGGCACTGTTAGCATTGGCTTGAGTCTTGCCCAAAATGATATCCAGGTCGCTTTCCACTCGACTTTCGCACATGGCATGGATATGTGGTACCAAAACAAACACACGTGTCCGCGCGCACGTGTCCGCGCACACGTGTCCGCGCACACGTGTCCGCGCGCACGTGTCCGCGTGTCACGTGCCCCCCCCCACTATTAATATATTTTAATGAAAATCTACAAAAGTTTGAGTGTTTAAACAAGAGAAAAATGTTAATACCAGTCTCAGAAAGGTGTATAATGTGTCTGGTGAAGCGTTTTCAGCCTTAAAACATGTAGAATGATTTTAAAATATCAAATTGTCCTACTTCGCGGATTTCACTTATTGCGGGCTATTTCTGGAACCTAACCCCCGCGATAAACGAGGGTTCACTGTACACCAAAAAATAAATAAATAAATAAATAAAAAAGATTTGGGTGGAACTGGGTGGAAGTGGAAGCAGTTAACCCAAGAACAATGCATAGTAGGGAATACTTTTTTGTCCACTTTGGAAAATAAGAGCAACATAGCTACCATTGCATAAGCTGTATACAGTGGTACCTCACCTTACGAAAGACCCTACATACGAAAAATCCAAGTTACGAAATGCCCTCACGTTAAATTTTGGTCTCTAGATACGAAAGATTCAAGTTACGAAACGCGAAATCTCAAAAATTCGAATAATGCGCGCTCAGATGCACACCCCGCTGTTATCCCCGCTCAAAAAGCACCTTTCTCGGCCTCTTAGCTCTAGCGCCGAACACGCAACATTTTCAACAAAATGTATTAAATAGTGAAGCGTGGAGGGAAGCAGCGCGGAGACATGAACGCGCGCCGAGGAGCACGGCACCGCGCGCCGAGGAGCACGGCACCGCGCGCCGAGGAGCACGCATTGGCTGGTTTGTGGCACAAATCAGCCAGTGCGAGGAGCACACACCGCGCGAGGAGCACCCATAGTCCTGGTCTGCAAGACCGGCACCGGGGCTGCGAGGATGAGATAGAACCGCGGCGCCCGGGCCGCGTCCTCTGGAGCCCGAGCCACAAACCAGCCGCACGAAACCAGCAAAGAGCGGCACATGGTAGTTTAATCCTGGTCCAGTTCTGGTTTAGTCCAGGTCCAATCCAGGTTTAGACCTGGTCTAGACCTGGTTTAGTTCTGGTCTACAGTCTAGACCAGGTTTAGTTCTGGTCTACAGTCTAGACCAGAACTAAACCAGGTCTAGACTCTAAACCTGGTTTAGTCCACGTTTAGTCCTGTCTAGTCTCTTAGCCAATCAGGACGCAGAACCAATGTTACACTATTAAAAAAAAATTATACTATAAAAAAAAAACCTTGGAACGAATCAGGCCTTTTCCATTGAAATGGCTACTCAACTTACGAAAAATTCACATTACAAAACCACTTCTAGAACGAATTAATTTCGTAAGGTGAGGTACCACTGTATATAAAATATAAAATAACCTGTGTTCATCCATGGATTTCATAATGATTAAAAATAAGGACTGTTGACATAGCGATTGACAATTCAAAAGAAAATATATTCCCCTGAATACAAAAAAGTATGATTTTTCTCTTATTCGCACAAAAAACACAATAGCGCTAAGATTACTCTGGCAAATAGTTTATGGAATATTTCTGAGACAGACCATGATAGGGCTGCTCTGATATGAATAGAAATGCCCACAGTAATTCCAACAGTTGCTTTAAATTGCCTTCCAACAGAAAAGCTACAAAGGTTAAATGAAATAACTTGTTTCACATGAATTCCTTATTAAGAGTACAGTAACAGGCTCATACGTGCACACACCAAGTTAAAGCACAGATTTTTCCACCTATATATAGAGAGAGATTTACACCACGGCTGCTTTTCTCCTAGTTTTAATTAACTTCATGAAAGGACAATAGGTGGTGGAAAAAGCTGAAAAGAACCATATTGTATTCTCTAGGGTTTATCTGACAATACAAGTGGCCTCGTTATTAATGAGTTCAGGGCGCACATGCAGAAAGCCAAAACATGCAGAGTTTTATAGAGGATTATAGAGAACAAGGATGGAACAAAAGGGCTGTAAAATGGACACACTAATGGACTACAAGAAGAATATAGAGGATTTAAAGATTCACAGATTTAAACCATGTCTATGTTTTAAGTAAATCCAGGAAAACCACACTGGGAAATAACACAGAACGTTTGTTGTCAATTGTTTCATACTAAACACAATATTTTGATCCTTGAGGCACTGGAATAGACATACTAAAGAAGCTGAACAACTATGTAGGTGCATATAAGATGTCTGTGAATATAACTGGGTCATTCCAGAATTCAAGGACATTTTACATCCCACCCATCAAATATTAAATAATCCACATACAAAATACTAAAACATACAGTTTCTGAGTGAATTTACTCGTCCTGAGACCAAATCTAAAAAAACTAAGAGAAAAGAATGCTTGAAAATAATTTTTATAATACCAAATAAGTCTGGAGTACCCCCCAAAATGCCATTTTCCTCTTGTCCCACCCCTCTAATGACCAAATTGAATCTCAAATAAAACAGTTAAAGGTCCCATGGCATGAAATTTTCACTTTCTGAGGTTTTTGAACGTTAATGTGAGCTCCCCTACCCTGTTTAGGCCCCCCCCCCATGGTTAAAAGTTGCGAAATGTCTAAACTGAGCATTTGCGATCCTTTTCATGCCTTTTCTGATCGAAAAAAGAAATGCAAATGCAGTTCCACCCCCGTCTGTCTGTACTCAGCGTCTCTGTAAATCACGCCCAGAGAGTTTGGACTGTGAATGCGCTAGGCAATGCGAAATGCGTTTTTTTATTTGCCTGGAGGCACGTCCAAGTGTTTCTAGGCTCGGAAGTCCTTTATCTGAGCCTCTGGACCTTTGAACAGCAGTGGTTTAATTTTATTTTCTGTGGAAATGTGTTTATTTTTCAATGGAACGCTTCAAATCTCTCCCCCCGTGCAAAAACAAGGAAATGGATCAGAGAGCGCACAGAGCGAGAGCGGAGCGTTTGGCCACGCCCCCACCCTCTACTATTGGCCAGCTTTTTTCTCCTCATTTGCATTCAAGCAACAACGCCCATTATAGAGTGTTCTGAGTGAGAAAAAATACTCTTTCTCATCTTATCTCTGTTTCTCATGCACTGAGTGTTGATTTTGAAGAAGGATTCATTTACAGTATTAGGGAACCATTAAGGAGCCATATAAAAGCATCAAGAAGTACCATGTCATGGGACCTTTAAAATTGAATTGAAATTTCTTGTTTTTTTCTATAATTTATTTCATTGCCATCTCTTGTAACTGTGGAACATTTGTTTTAATAGAAATAATATTTCAAATAATAATTATTATTTATGGAACATGTGTCCCACAACCTGCACCAACCCTGTTACCAGAACATTTTTAGTCTGGTAGAAGAAGAAGAAAGCAGTAAACCCCTGGACTTGACATCATCAAACAGTTTTCCAAAAGAATAGGCAGAGCAAAGGTTTATCTTCTCTTCTATTTTTCATATTTTTATAAAACAGTTATAAAACACCTTGATTGAATGTCTCACTCTACCTCATGCAACCCTGTTATGCAAATGATCAGAATAAGACAATTTTTTTTTTTCTTTACGTATTTGCACAAATAAGTTTTTCCTCTTGCTAAACTTGCTAGCTAAACAGCTAGCTTCTATTCCTGAGATAAAGCGAACATTAGCGCAATTTTGCAACCCTGTTACCTGCAACCCTGTTACTGTGGTTAGAGTAAATAAATAAATAAACCATATAAATCATATAATAAAAATTTTACCATTGACCGTCAGCTGAGCTAATCAATCATTTGATAGTTTATTACCTATTATTGATGAATATGAAAAAGTGAAGGTTTATTTTTCAAGAATTTTAAAGCCAAAATGTCCTCCAATTCTGGAATGACCCAACAATCTTTGTGTGTGCCACGACCCCATAATTACAAAATAAAAGTTTAGAAATAAAAATCCTCCAAATAAATCTAACAGTGTATTTAAAGGTTGAGTATTGTGATTCTACATCTGCTTGTCTCTGTGGAGATGTTATTGCTTTGAGAATGTTACACAGTATGGCAATGAACTGCCTATTTCCATGGAGACAAGCAGACCAAGTTGCAGGTCAGATCTGTGGGAAGGCTAACCTACACACAGGAAGAATGTATGTTTTTTCCAAAGTATTTTGGAGCAATAACAACACCTGTAATAGAATAAAAGCAAGACAGATAAGTTTAATACCATACTGTGGAACATTCTATGCAAAGAAATGTCTTTAGATGCAGATGGTGGCCTCCAACACAAAAGTTACCTTTAATCAAATTGTAAAAACATAATAAAAATAACATTTCAAAGTCAGCCTGTTGAGAGGCCACAGGAAATTTTAACCATCCAGTTATAGCGACAATAAAGTACATTCCATACACAAGTGTGCAGGGAAACCATTCAACCAGTGTGAGTATGTGTATATATGTGTATGGGCCGATATCCTTTGATAATCAATAGGCTTTCTAGACATTTTCCACACTCACACAGCTTAATCTGCACTAAAAGGTCACTTCGTGTCCAGGTGTTACAGGTTCACAGGCTTAAAAAGGCACAGAGACAACAGAGACATGCACCTGCTCTGCTGCTGCCCCCTCACACACACACACACACACACACACACACACGCACGCACACACACACACACATACTACATAAGCATGGACACACACACCCAGAAACACCCACATCAAGTGATCTGAGGACACCATCTCCGTAAAGTAGTATTGCTCTTATAGGTACTTACTTGAGATAAGACTGTATAGTATGATTAAAAAGTTAATTTTCTTTAGCTATCTCAAAGAGCCTATCAGTGCTTTGGTTAGTTCAAGTCGATACTAAAACCAGTTACAGTGTTTACTTTTTACATCACTGAATAGAGCTTGTGACTCATTTCTATGGGGAGAGTCGGGTGTCCTGCTACTCTACAACACAGTGCAGTAGCAAGAGTGAAAGTTTATTACACTTTAATTTCACCAGGATGGTGATACCACAATATTTGGTATCAGTAATACCAAGTATGTTTGTACATCAAATTCACCCGTGAAGATGCCAAGGATAACACATTGGCATTCTTAGATTGTGCAGTAACGATAGGAGGAGACCGGGGACTCCAAGTAGAAGTCTTCAGGAAGCCCACACACACAGACTCATACCTGCTTTTTGATTCACACCACCCACTGCAGCACAAACTGGGTGTTATTCGGACATTACAACACAGGGCCCAAGTGGTTCCCACAAGCACAGAGGGTAAGGAGAAAGAAGAACAACATGTGCAGGAAGCTCTCTCTGTTTGTGGATATCCTAAATGGGCTGTCAAGAAAACCAAGAGAGACAAGGACAATAAACAAGACAACAGAGAATCCGAACCCAGGAGGAAAGGGGTAGCGATTCCGTACCTGGCCGGCGTTTCGGAAAAACTACAGAGGATTTTCAGACAATATGAAATTCCAGTTTATTTCAAACCCACAAACACTTTAAGACAAAAACTGGTCCACCCAAAGGACAGAACACCGAGCCACAAACAAAGCAATGTGGTCTACTCCATTCAGTGTAGTGAGGATTGCAGTGAGCGCTACATTGGGGAAACCAAGCAGCCACTTCACAAGAGGATGTACCAACACAGGCGGGCGTGCCAGAGTGGACCGGCGTCTGCGGTACATCTTCACCTAGAAGCCACGGGCCATTCTTTTGAGGACAGTGAGGTTCAGATCTTAGCCAGGGAAAAGAACTGGTTTGAGAGGGGAGTTAAAGAGGCTATTTTTGTCAAAAAAGAGAATCCGTCATTAAACAGAAATGGGGGAGTGAGACATAACTTGTCTCCCATTTATAATGCGATTCTTAGACCAGTCAAACAGAGCCAGGGCAGAGGGGTGGAGAGGGTCGTTAGACGTTGAATAGGGGGTCGAAACAGCCGTCAGAGTAATTTGAAAAACAAAGAGACAGATTAGGGGGATCGTTTTCAGAGCTTTTGTCATTGTAGAACGCGCCTCCCGGCAGCTAGATATAAGGAGGGTCTAACCAGTACAATAACCAGAGCTGACGAAGCCTCTCGGATGAGCGGCGAAACGTTTTCAACCAAACAAACTTTGTCCAGTTGACAAATTGAACTTCTCCTTTGATCAATACTTCTGTTGATAAATCCTACTATACAGGCACAAATTTCATCCATAAAAATAAATCAACTTATAAACCATGCTAGAGATACCTGTATTAAGTCCTGTATTCGCTCAGAAACAGTCTCTTTTTATGAACATATAGATTGATAGTTGCATTATCCAGCAGTTATCATGGATAGAAGGCACCGCAAAAGCAACAACAGTTTACAAATGCTACAAATATGAAATGTGTGTGTGTGTGTGTGTTATATGTCCCAGAACTGCACAAAAGGCCTGCAGATGTGTGTGACCCTGGTGTTATGGACATTTACATACCCTGTCAAATCAAATGTCCTGCAGTGCAACAAATGTTTGTGTACCTGTCAAAAGCAGCTCAGCGAGTGCTCGTATTCACCCAGTAATGAAGACACGGCCCGCAGAGGGACCTTACATGACACAGTGTGGAGCAGACATCTTTGTTTTATAGATAAATGCTTTGAGGGCAGCTGATTGCTTTTCACCTTGTTTGTGTATTACCTGTTCTTTTGCTTTGTTGGGGGTCGCCAGTTTTGTTTTGTTTTGTTTTTCCTTGACAAAGAAAAACAAAGCCTGGTTATTATAGTTTTTGTGTGACTATGTGTTCAAAATCAGACAATTAACATAATACAAATACAGTAAATTAGTAAATTTGTGAAAACTTTAAAGGAAAATTAACATTTTTTTTTACAATCTGAGCCTTCTTTCGGCAATAAAACAAGTAGTTTTACTCACCCATAGCAGTTTGGTGTCAATTGGAGCAGTATTGCAGAAGTTATGTTGTAGCCGTTCTGTTCTACTAATGATCCCGTATCCGTTAGCGTGAGTGCTCGGGGCATTACTTTGCGGTGTCCAAATAACACAAACTTTAGCACTTTTCAAATCACAGAAGATCGCTGTGTCAGGGTAGACTTTTAGTGGATTCCAAAACGGCCTGAAACCCAATATCCAGCTATAGTTTCATTTGATGACGTCATCAGAGAGGACAGTGCGCATGCGTGAACTCAGCTGTTTTGTAAACACCGCTAGTCCGAAAGAAGCTAACACCGAAAAGTAAAGCTAACTTTACTTTTCTGTTGCGATATCGGGTTTCAGGCCGTTTTGGAATCCACTAAAAGTCTACCCTGACACAGCGATCTTCTGTGATTTGAAAAGTGCTAAAGTTTGTGTTATTTGGAGAGCGCAAATCAGTGCCCCGAGCACTCACGCTAACGGATACGGGATCATTAGTAGAACAGAACGGCTCAACAGAAGTTCTGCGATACTGCTCCAATTGACACCAAACTCCTATGGGTGAGTAAAACTACTTGTTTTATTGCCGAAAGAAGGCTCAGATTGTAAAAAAAACTTTACTTTTCCTTTAAAATTGAAATACATCAGATCAGAGGAAGATCGTTTTACTGATGACTTGCTTGCTTAAAGGTTCACTGTGTAACTTTTCTGGTGGAGGGCTCGCCATCTGCAGCTTTGTGGAGATTGTATGGTGTTGCCCGCAATGTTCCACAATATGGCATGAAACTTGGAGAAAGGTGACTGTGCTGACGGAAAAACACCCATAGATAGACTTCCGTAGAGCTAGATCAATATACTGTATCAGTTGGCCGATATATCAGGCCGTAAATCTCCAGAGCGGGCAGATTTTTTGTTTTGGTTGTCATCTGCCTAAAAATACAAATAAATCTTTACACTAACACTTTATATGAATAAGTAAGTGCACACAATGTAACTACAAAGCTCCCTTATGGGTTTGTGCAGGCCTGGACTGGTAATCGGGCATACCGGGCATTTTCCCGGTGGGCCGACAGTCCTAGGGGCCGATGCCCTTCTTTTTTTTTTTGTACTTAGAGACCGGCCCACAATTTAGGACTGAACCAGGACTAAACCAGGACTACATCAGGTCTGAACCAGGACTAAACCAGGTCTGAACCAGGACTGAACCAGGACTACATCAGGTCTGAACCAGGACTACATCAGGTCTGAACCAGGACTTAACCCCAGGACTAAATCAGGATTGAACCAGGACTAAACCAGGTCTGAACCAGGACTAAATCAGGATTGAACCAGGACTAAACCAGGACTACATCAGGTCTGAACCAAGACTAAACCAGGTCTGAACCAGGACTAAACCAGGACTAAAACAGGTCTGAACCAGGACTAAACCAGGTCTGAACCAGGACTGAACCAGGACTACATCAGGTCTGAACCAAGATTAAACCAGGTCTGAACCAGGACTAAACCAGGACTAAAACAGGTCTGAACCAGGACTAAACCAGGACTAAACCAGGACTAAACCAGGACTAAACCAGGTCTGAACCAGGACTAAACCAGGACTAAACCAGGACTAAACCAGGTCTGAACCAGGTCTGAACCAGGACTAAACCAGGACTAAACCAGGACTAAACCAGGACTAAACCAGGACTAAACCAGGTCTGAACCAGGACTAAACCAGGACTAAACCAGGACTAAACCAGGACTAATCAGGTCTAAAACAGGACTGAACCAGGACTAATTATGAGGGGCTGGTCTAAGCCAAAAATGCCAGGGCCATTTTTTTGTCCCAGTCCAGACCTGGGTTTGTGGGGGAAAATGGCTGTGGTTGAGTTCGTAGTAAATTTATATTATATACTTTGACGAAATTAATCCAAAACGGCCCTTTATACCAGTCCAAAAATATTAGCAGAGCTTATCTGCCATTGGTTGCTCTGGAATCTAAACAATAACAAAAAAAATACCATATCGGTCAAGCTCTAGATTTCAAGATATTTCTGAGCAGGTAAAATTAGTTGGATAAGTGAAAAATTCCAATTGTCATGGTAGCAAACCCTCCAACAGAAAAGTTTCATAGTGTACCTTTGAGCATACTGTCTCTGATATTAGAACGCAAACAAACAAAGTTAAAACTGCATTTGTTTCATTTCCAGAATAGTTTCTCTAGAGTTTGGGGGGATGTTGCCAGTTGCGGGAAATTTGCATAATGGATATTGACTAGTAATTTTGCAAGATTGTTTTACACAGCAGATGTGTTTGCCAGACGTTGTATTTTCTGATTCCTTTTGAGATTTGTATTGCAGGCAGGTAACTCCACGAGCCACTTCAGATGTTTGAATCAGTGGAGGATTTTTACTTTGTTTTCCCAAATGAAACATGTCTGATACCTTGGTACACGACGTGATCAAGATTCTACTCCCCCTTTACTTCACATATCATTCATTCTTCTAGTTACACATAGACAGAAGGCAAACCAGTGTTGTACCTAAGGATCCTTCTCCACATCCGCAACCAAAATTTTAACAATGGAAAGTTATTTTTTATGTATTTATTTGGTACCCCTATGCATTGTCTCAACCTCCTAAGTGCTCCTATAACATGTACCAGAATATAGTGTATATTTAGTAATTATAAATTTTAATTATTCTTCTGCGAATATGATCGTAAAAGGAAAAAAATACTAAATGGCGATGTAAAATATGCTACAAAAAGACTATGTTCAAAATGCTATTCAGTGCCATCTTTCCATAAATTCTTTAAAAGCTGAAATATTTCCAAGTAGCCCAGATAAGTGGTAAATATTTTCTCAGATGTATGTAGAATGAATCATAAACTACCCACTATTTTCTATTCTCTATTGAAATAAAGGTAAAAGGTAGATGTTCATTTGAAAACTACCACTTCATGGCATCAAAAGGTGTTTTTGATGAGGTAATAACATTCGAACATGGCTTGAAGCTCACAAGAGTCACTTTTGTGTAATGTAGGACCTTTAAACTCAAATGACTACATATTGAAACTGTCACTAGTGACTCTAAGTACAAGTCTCATATTGTGCAGCTGAAATGTGAGAATATTGTGTGAAAATGTGTCATCAGTCAGTATGTGTTTCCGATGTATAGCTGTCGTCATTCCTTCACAAAGTGCACAGCCCTCCTCCCTCTGGACTGCTGCATCTACAATATAAGCTTTGCTCAAAGTCCTATGAGACCAACAAAGAACTGGATTCAAGTTTTACTCAGCGCCCAGAGAGCCAAAAGAAACTGTCTGTCTGATATTCCACACTGTAGCTTCAAATTGTAATTTTTATTCCCCATATGTCACTATGGCTACTTGTATGGCTACTACTTACCAAATGGGGTAAGTGCAGTCTCTTTGCATTACACATATGTTAGATGAAATGGCAACTCTAAATTGCATCAATAATTATGGGGTATTTATACAAATCATTATCCTCGAGGAGTCCTTATTAGCTCCAACAGATAAAATAGTTTGCAGAAGAGATCACAGCAATACAACAATAAATTCAAGACAAAAATGACACAAGGATAATTCACAATTCAGGAGAACAGCTACCAGCTTGTCTCAGTGGAGGTAAATGCCATAATGTGGAACATTTACAGAAATAGAATCTGAGACAAGCAGGGTGTGTACCCTCTACCTTTAAATTGTTGATGAGATGTTGAACTACAGAGTTTACCAAAACACATTAAGATTATTATAATCATGATCATGAAATCATGATACTGCACTAGGGAATTCCATAACTGATACCTGGCAACCATGTCCTAAACTGGGCCATGTCATGAACTCTAATCTACACAGAGCATATAAGATTATATATAATATAATATATATATATATATATATATATATATATATATATATATATATATATATATATATATTATATATTATATATATTATACATAATTTCTTTTGTTGAAATTATGTTTAAAGTATCAGAAAATGTGTAAATTGTGCCACACATTCAGAATTGTATTCTACATATTACAAAACATTATATTCTACATTTCTTTTACAAATTGCTTCTTGCAATAATTTACATTTACAACAGGTATTATCCCACCAAATTCAATCAGAATTAGAGAATCCTGTCAAAAGCACTTTAAGAGTGAAATTCATAATTTACACCTACCACTTATGGCCCAAAGTTCTGATAAGCTACAATATTAAACATCTGCCTAAATACATTGTTAAAATACTTCCTTAATTTGATCCTGTCTCTTCATACAGAGGGGGGTAGGGTTAAAGCCAGAGAGAATCCATAGTATGGTGCAAAAAACTCCAGTGATCCAGTATAGGTGTGGCTCTAAAACATCTTGCTCATCATTTCACGTTTTCTCCAGTGTTTCTCTGGTGTGTTCTCTGAAGTGTAGCCCTATAAAGCTGCTGTCAGACTGAAGGTTCCCCTAGACCAGGACAGGGGGCGCAGTGGAGCACATAACACTTGTAGCATGGGCAGTGAAGGGTGGATGTGCAGCCTGCTCTCTCACTCATGCATTTTCTGATGCTGGCACAGACACAGACTGAACATTTTCCATTGCAGCCCTGACATTTATCAAAGAGCGGTGGTGCATTCAGGGCTGTGGGGATTTCAAGCTTCAAAAAGTGTCTAGTGATTATAATAGAGGTTTTGAATGAATAGAAATATGCAGTATTGTAGTGGAAGATATCTCTGTTAATGATGTGCAGATACAGTCTGTTATGGGATTTGTCCATAAACAAAATAAAATAAAAATACACCTAATTAAAAAAAAACATATATACACATATAAAAACACACACACACACACACACACACAATTGCAGCACTAGTCAGTACCACAGCATACCTAAATAATTATTTTACATTTTGTTAACTGTAAACTGCAGTGTTGGTCTAAAATGGCTATGTAACATAAACTGGTCAGTTTACTTCCTGTTTAAAACTACAGTATTGATAGTCCTTCACACGGGCCTGGCACCATAACAAGCTTTAAAGCCTCAGTGTGTAGGATTCGTGGCGCATAGGTGGATGGTGCTATTGCACTTTCTGTTTTAGCTACGGCAGACCTCGAGGGTCACCCGGGCCGGGCGCACGCACGAGCCGCGCGCACAAGCCGCGTGCCCCCAGTTTTTTTTTTTGTTTAATTTCTCATGAAAACACACATTCCCGATCATGTACCATGACACTCTACACATCAAATGAAACCTTACAGTCTCCTCTTTTTGACTATGCAATTCATTTCCCTGCAAAACAATCACTCCCCGAGCACATGGGGCTTTTATACGGGAAAGCACAAAACGAGGTTAGCTTACCTTAGAATGCTTTGCACAGGTCAAACTCTGTATTTCACCATAAACTTGCTCTCAATTTGTCCGTAAGGATCCAGCGAATAAAATCCAGTAAAACAATTTAGTCCAAAACACGTGTTAGATCCATTACGACGTCTGATCCGGCAGCATGCTTGTGTTGTTTACCCAAAACCACGAGCCTTGCCGAAGGCGGAGCCCAAATGTCCTTCTGCGGCTCTCGTATTCAAAATGGCTGCCTCTGCATGGGGAAGATCCCCCTTTTATGTGACTATATCTAAGTCCAAAAGAATACTTTGATTTCATGATGGAAGTGAAAAGGCTTGGAAAACAATGTATTTTTGAATGGGTATCTTCAATTTCAGTAATTAACGGGTACAAATCTTACACACTGTCCCTTTAAGACCCAGAAACAGATTTTTTTTTTTTTTGAGTGCCACAAGTAAGTACAGAGCAGTGGGTGGAGATAGGGGGTAAGTTAAATATTTTGGAGTCCTCAAGCTTTAAATTCATAACAATACAAGATCAAACAATCAATTAAAGGTCCTATATTACACAAAATTGACTTGTGAACTTTAAACCATGATAAAAGGAGAAGTTCAATTTGTCAACTGGACAAAGTTTGTTTGGTTGAAAACGTTTCGCCGCTCATCCGAGAGGCTTCGTCAGCTCTGGTTCTAGTGCTGGTTAGACACTGTTTATATCTAGCTGCAGGGAGGAGCTCACTACACTGAAATCCTTCTGAAACTATCTCCACTAATCTGTCTCTTTGTTTTTCAAATTACTCTGGCGACTAGTTTCGCCTCCCTATTCACGCCTAACGACCCTCTCCACCCCTCTGCCCTGGCTCGTCTGCCCTAATGTTTCTTTGTCTGTTTTTGACTTGGTTTAAGAATCGAATTATAGATGGGAGACAAGTTATGTCTCACTCCCCCATTTCTGTTTAACGACGGATTCTCTTTTTTGACAAAAATAGCCTCTTTAACCCCCCTCTCAAACCAGTTCTTTTCCCTGGCTAAAATCTGAACCTCACTGTCCTCAAAAGAATGGCCCGTGGCTTCTAGGTGAAGATGAACGGCAGATGAAGGTCCACTCTGGCTCTCATGTCTGTGTTGGTACATCCTCTTGTGAAGTGGCTGCTTGGTTTCTCCAATATAGCGCTCACTGCAGTCTTCACTACACTGAATGGAGTAGACCACATTGCTTTGTTTGTGGCTCGGTGTTTTGTCCTTTGAGTGGATGAGTTTTTGTCTTAAAGTGTTTGTGGGGTTGAAATAAACTGGGATTTCATATTGTCTGAAAATCCTCTAGTTTTTCCGAAACACCGGCCAGGTACGGAATCGCTACCCCTTTCCTCCTGGGTTCGGATTCTCTGTTGTCTTGTTTATTGTCCTTGTCTCTCTTGGTTGTGTTGACAGCCCATTTAGGATATCCACAATTTGTCCAGTTGACAAATTGAACTTCTCCTTTTATCATGGATTCTACCTGGACGACTGAGGGACTTTTCACGCAACTTTAAACCATGTTATAATGTTGTTACCTCAGAGATGTGTTTTGTTTTATTCACCCATGTTTAGTAACCCTTTAGCATAAATTTGGCTATTCCAGAGTAGTACCAAGGGCCTTTAAAAGTCGATTCCACCTAATATATCCCCTTTAAAAGCAGTATGGGGTGTTTCTTAACCCTGGCCAAGATTGCTGACCACTAGAGCAATATTCCCATTTCAATAAAGCGATATTGTCAAAGGGCCAGAGATTTATTGCACCCAATGTCCCTGGAGTCCCCTCTTGGTACAAAGGGTTACAAGTAAATTAATACACTAAAAAACAGCCCAATAGTGAAAACACAAAACACAGCAATCCAGGAGATGTTCGATTGAAGTAGGAGTAAGAAAAGTCTTTCTTTCTGGGCGTTAGGAAAGATTTAAATCATACCACTTTGACAATGTCGTCCTTGAATTAAGCTAAAGCCATTTATTTCCCACATTCTTGTCAAGTTTTGATATAAACTCAATACAACATAAATCACATATAATTACATTTGCATCGGCTGGGGTCCCTGGTGAGGGCCCTGTATTTACAACGTCTAATATGTTCCAGCTTGTCCAAATGAAAATCAGAGAACTGTAGAGCCGTAAATCACTCAGACAAGGCTAATCTCACACCGTCAACAATGGCTGTCTCTGGTGAATGGCGACAGAACATGTGATTACACTGTACTTTAGTGATGGCCATGCAGTTCACTATCTCCAGCTATTTAATCCAGAATCAGGGTGTGAGTATTAGTATAAAACTGTTATATGTCATTGTTTTTGAGTTGCAACAAAGAGAAAGCTCAGTGGCTCAGTGGTTAGAACAAACCGAAGGTCAGGGTTCGGTTCCCACTCGCATGAACCTCTGTTGCTGTGTCCTTAGGCAAGACACAATAAAATGAATGCAGAATTGGCGATGGTCGAAGGGGCTGATGGCGCAGATTGGCAATATAGCTTCAGTCAGTGTACCTCAGGGCTGCTATGGCCGTGTGGGAGTGAATGGAACGAATGAAAAACACTACAGTGTAGAGCAGAGGTCTTCAACAGGGGGGTCGCGACCCCTAGGGGGGTCGCGGAGGTACTGCAGGGGAGTCGCGAAATCTTTTGATTTCACTTTAAAATAATATAATTTTATATTTTATAGTGTAAAATACAGTATTAACCTGTGTATTATTTCCTTGTATTGGATGTACCATAACAGAGTAGCAATGTTTATACATGACACTAAGCTCAATTTAAAGGAAAAGTAACGTTTTTTTACAATGTGAGCCTTATTTCGGTAATAAAACAAGTTGTTTTACTCACCCATATCACTTTGGTGTCATATGGAGGATTTCCGGAGATGTTTTAGATTAGCGTTAGGCTAACGCCGTTAGCCTAGCGCGACTTATAGCCATAGTACAGGGCATTCCCCGAGCATGTAATATGCCCCGTGCGGGCTCCAAATAACACAAACTTTAGCACTTTTCAAATCATAGAAGCTCAATGTCTTAATCTACAATTTCTTTTGGTCAAAAGTGGCCTGTAATCCGAGATTTAGCCATAGTTTCGAGTAGATGAGGACGCCAGTGTGCATGCGCGGAGTGTGCTCTCAGCTCCCGGGACCCAAACATGGAACACATAGTTGTAAACTATGGCTAAATCTCGGATTACAGGCCACTTTTGATTCAAACGAAATTGTAGACTAAAGACATCGAGCTTCTATGATTTGAAAAGTGCTAAAGTTTGTGTTATTTGGAGCCCGCACGGGGCATATTACATGCTCAGGGAATGCCCCGAGCTATGGCTATAAGTCGTGGTAGGCTAACGGCGTTAGCCTAACGCTAATCTAAAACATCTCCGGAAATCCTCCATATGACACCAAAGTGATATGGGTGAGTAAAACAACTTGTTTTATTGCCGAAATAAGGCTCAAATTGTAAAAAAACGTTACTTTTCCTTTAATATAAAACACAATTCTATGCCGTATATATAGTAGGGGGTCCATGGCCCAGTTCGCCATCTGTTTGGGGGTCCCTGGCCTGAAAACGTTGAAGACCCCTGGTGTAGAGCTTTGAGAATAAACCTGTAAAGTTATTATTATTTATTAGCTCTTTATTAGCTCTGTAGTGGGTGTAGAGTTTGACTTACTCACATCTGTGGCTGAGAAGAGGGCCCTAAACAAACTCCTGTCCATCCTGAATAACCCCCGGCACACCCAGTACCATCAACATCACCGGACAGGAGAGCACCTCTAGGGACAGGCTGTTGTCCTTGTCCTGTTCCACGCTGATGAATTCAAGAGGACTCACTGCTATATTGCTGTGTTTGTTTCTATGATGATGCTGCCAAACTTTGAATTCCCTTTGGGATCAAAAAAGTATCTATTTATTATAACAATAATGCGACATGGTCTTGGGTACTGACTTCTGTAACCATACATTTGGCAGTTCAAATTCTGCTCTCCCCAGTCTACATTGTACACTGTGTTGCTGTCTTTTGGTAAACACTACACTTCCTGCATGCTAATGTCTGCTCATACTTGTATAATGACGACGAGAATGTCTTGGAAAGTATAAAAGCTTGTATTATTCGTATTACTACCAACGCAGTACGGTATGCTGGTGGATTGCTTACACACTATACATCTGCAAGAAAAAACAGTACATTTATTCACACATTATGTTGAAGCCCAAACTTAATTTCATTTCAATGTAACTGCAAGTCTAACTGGTGGTGCTCTTTGAAAATGCTGACGCTAACTTCTTTCTTGTAGTATATTGGACATGAGGGAGGATTTGCCCTTGAATGGTATTCTCCTAAAAAAGGGAACATCACATTCTTAGTCCATTGACAGTCTGACTAGCACCTGCATTTCACCGGGGCCACAGTCTGTCTGCAGTCGGGTAGAAACCTGGAGTGAATCTTCAGTCAGACAGAGAGGGCCTGATGGGTACTCATATCCCTCATCACTGCAGCGATCTCCACCATACCTATTTCACCTTGTTCTCAGCTCAGTCTGCCTCTGTGCTGCTCAGTTCAAAGTTTAGGAAGACAAAATTGAGTAGTCTGTGGGAGCAGGCTGGAGCGCCGGTGGATGAAATCAAACAACCAGAATTCACAGCGTCTGCTCCATTGTGTTGCCAAAAGAAAAGGTATAAGGTTCTGTGATGATAATTGGACCAAGCATGAAAGCTATGAAGATTTTGCATTCAGTATGTTGATTTGGACTCATATTTCTAGGTCTGCTGTCTGTGATCATTGATTATTTGATGGGGATGGGGGGGGTTCATTTAATTTCAACTGTGATGTGTAAAGTGAAGTCTTGATAGCCCTATGCCGTCTGGCTTTCATTGGAAAATTTTGAATGAAATGCTTAAAGCCCCAGTGTGTAGGATTCGTGGCGCATAGGTGGATGGTGCTATTGCACTTTCTGGTTTAGCTACGGCAGACCTCGAGGGTCGCCGCTACTGTATAAATAAAACGCGGTCCCGCTTTTGTTTTGTTTTTTCTTTTCTCATGAAAACACACATTCCCGATCATGTACCATGACACTCTACACATCAAATGAAACCTTACAGTCTCCTCTTTTTGACTATGCAATTCATTTCCCTGCAAAACAATCACTCCCTGAGCACATGGGGCTTTTATACAGAAAAGCACAAAACGAGGTTAGCTTACCTTAGAATGCTTTGCACAGGTCAAACTCTGTATTTCACCATAAACTTGCTCTCAATTTGTCCGTAAGGATCCAGCGAATAAAATCCAGTAAAACAATTTAGTCCAAAACACGTGTTAGATCCATTACAACGTCTGATCCGGCAGCATGCTTGTGTTGTTTACCCAAAACCACGAGCCTTGCCGAAGGCGAAGGCGGAGCCCAAATGTCCTTCTGCGGCTCTCGTATTCAAAATGGCTGCCTCTGCATGGGGAAGATCCCCCTTTTATGTGACTATATCTAAGTCCAAAAGAATACTTTGATTTCATGATGGAAGTGAAAAGGCTTGGAAAACAATGTATTTTTGAATGGGTATCTTCAATTTCAGTAATTAACGGGTAAAAATCTTACACACTGTCCCTTTAAAGGGCCCATATTACACTGTTTTCTGATCTATGTTTTAATGTTGTTTCCTCATCACAAACATACCTGGAGTTATGTATTGCTTCATGCACACATATTAATGCATATTATATATATTATAGGCATATATATTATAGGCATCTTCTCTCAAACTGAGAACACTATGTTCCACCTTGTGATGTCATGTGGTAAAACAGGAAAGGGTCCTTTGTGCTTTTAAACTCCATACACCTTCATTGGAATCTTTCTATGATGATTTCAGCCCTGGAGCTGCTAGTCAAAAGGTAACTGCTATTTCAGGACACCACAACTAGAGAAAACAAAGTAAGATTTGAAGTAATTTCTTAAATATAATCTTGCTAACGATGTATTACTGAAATGTGTAGTCTAACCATATTCATTATTATTTTATTTGCCTTCTGTTAGCCACTACTCCAGATAAGTAGTATGATTTGCATGCCAGGCTGCACTCTTCTGATTAACTAGGCTGAGGGTCCTATGCATTTTAGATTCTAGCATGGTCCTACTTATGTTAAAACTTTGAGCTTCCAACCAAATCTGTATAGAAATAAATAATTGCACACCCAAACAAGACCCAGTGATATGAAATCCCCAATTACCTCTTTTGGGAAGCTATTAATTATAATGGAATAATCTCCATTGTTGAGCCATTAATGAAGCAGAGTAAGATTTTGAATGTATAATGTAGTCCATGTGAATGAAATAAAAATGCTAACAGTAGCCGGTGAATCGTGTGGGATAATGATGCAAGGCTTTACATCCCTATGGCACACAGTTACACAGAGTCATTATCAGATATTGCCTGGCAGTCGGACAGACAGCTGCAGAGCCAATTAAAGCTGCTCCAAATCAGGCTTTTTAATTAGCTGAAGGATAGTTGTTGAAGGAAACTGCCATTGTGGAATAACAATCATTATGTACAGTAATCTTATAATGATAATGGCTCTATATTTCTCTAATGACATAAATGGTAAAACGTTATGGGTTGTTTAATGTAAGATATATAGCTGTAAGATCTTGTTTTATGGTCTGTTCATTGCAGACAGAGGTCACTTGGGTTATAGTTGAAGTAATTCTACAACATAAGCTTATATCTCAGTAATAAAGCATTTTAAGAGATGGAGAGAGTAAAAACTGACCTATTTGAAATCTCCCGTTTGAGTTTGTCTTTTCAATTCCGGCTTTATATCTTACATAATGGTTTTGTGGGCAAATTACATTAAAATATGTTTGCAATTGAAAGAAACCATGTTTAGTTTATCATCAGTAACCATTAGACTGCTAGTTTATAGATGCTTTAAAGGAGTATTTAACTTTATTGGAGGAAAGTTCGGCACCGCTTCTTTCCATGGAGATGTTATTCTTTGCATGGCATTTTCCACAGTATGGTATTAAAGGGATATTCCAGGATTTTTGACATGGGGGCTCATTTCCGAGTTAGCCAGAGTGCTGCAGAGATGTGGAGACACTTTCTAGCGAATTTCATGCAGTCCTTCCAGCTGCAGAGTTTTCAGATGCTAGGCTAGCGCAAGTCAACGGTAAATGGTAGCCGGATTTAAATAAGGCTTACCCACTTCACAGTGCACCCAAAACAAGTCAATTATAACGGCAGACTGTCGATGTAAATGTATGTTGATTGAGTAATTTTTAAAATCAAACTGACTGCGAATAGCATGAATCATTCCATATCTGAGGGACTAGCTTCGCAGCAGCAGCGGAATTTTACTTTACTCTAGTTGGTTGTGAAGTGACCAATCACGTAAACAGAGAAGCGAGAAAAGACGTAGTAGGGAAGAGCACAGAGTGAAGAGGTGAATTTTAAAAGAACTACCGGGCAAAATGGTTTTTCAGTGTGCATTTAGAAAATGTACCCGCAGGTGGGCACCACAAAGTTTTCACAGCTTTCCCGTGCACGATCGAGAAATGACGCGACTGTGGCTTGTAGCTGCTGGCTTAGACATCAACACACCGGTGGAGACACTACATAAACAGAAGATTTGCAGTGATCATTTCGGACCAGACGACTACACCAAATCCCTTGGAAAGCCTAGTCTGACAACCACTGCAGTACCATCTGTCTTTCCAAGCGCAAGATCCCGTGATGAAGAACAGGTTTATACCTTTTTTACCAAGCTTGCTCCTGTCGTTATGTTAGCCTGCTGGTCAAAAGGCATGCACGCTCATAAAGTTGTTGCTAGCCCGTGAACATTCATGTTGAGCACGGAACTGAAAAGACAGCCCCGCATTGATCGTTCATTCCAACGAACAATGCAACAACCCGGTTTTCTGTAGCTGTAGCGGGGGCTAACTCACTGACACTCTCTTGCGTTCTGCACTTTCAACATCTATCTCTCTCAACTCTTCATCTGTATATTCCAAGCATCGGGGAGACCTCCAAACGTGGCCATGTCTGGATTGTAGAACAGGGCAGGCTACTGCCCTACTACTGTACTGTACTCTACGGCTAACGATGACAGCTGAAGGTAAACAAATATCAGCTGGAAACCTAACTGCAAGGTGATATCACTCCGCCCATGCCTAGCTAGATCGGGAAAAAAAACGCGCTGTTGCATAAGGACATAAATCCTTTCAATTACAAGGTTGATTATATTTCTAAAATTGTTCCATCACCACAGACATTTGCATCGACAGTCTGGCGTTATAGTTGACTTGTTTTGGGTGCACTATGGAGTGGGTAAGCCTGATTAAAATCAGGCTACCATTTACCATTGACTTGCGCTAGCCTAGCAACTGAAAACTCTGCAGCTGGAAGGACTGCATGAAATTCGCTAAAAAGTGTCTCCACATCTCTGCAGCACTCTGGCTAACTCGGAAATAAGCCCCCATGTAAAAAATCCTGGAATATCCCTTTAGGCAACTGAATTCATCAAGCCAAGTTACAGGTCAGATCCATGAAGAAGTGACCCCGCACACAGTCAGTATGTTTTCAACGTATTTTTTTTTTAGCACATGTAGTTGAATGAATGAATGTAAGATTTACTTTCATACGTGAAAAGTCCCTCAGTCGTCCAGGTAGAATCCATGATAAAAGGAGAAGTTCAATTTGTCAACTGGACAAAGTTTGTTTGGTTGAAGACGTTTCGTCGCTCATCCGAGAGGCTTCTTCAGTTCTGGTTCTAGTGCTGGTTGGTCCCTGTTTATATCTAGCTGCAGGGAGGAGCTCACTACACTGAAATCCTTCTGAAACTATCTGAGAAACAACCAAACAAACTTTGTCCAGTTGACAAATTGAACTTCTCCTTTTATCATTTACTTTCATACATTTCACACAACGTAATATCATCTCCATGGAAACAAGGAGTCAAATCCTCCACCACAAAAGTTACATAGTGTGCCCTACCTCCCATGGAAAAATACCAGAAAATTGCAAGCAAATGTTTTCTGAAGGGTAAAACTGGATATAATGGTGTACAGGCCCATTTGATGTGCACAATAAGCTCATAGCCACCATTTCCCGTGGTTTACTACTGTGCTCCCACACAGAACTGGCAGCATCTAGTTTTTCTGCTCCAGCGAACACACAGGAAGTCTCACTAGAACAAGAACACAGTATCTGCCACCAGTGTAACCCCATGAAGACATATGGCCACCTCCGCTATAGCAGGAGGAGCAGGGTTATAAAACAGGAGAGCCTGGCACCACCTGCATGCTATCCCTGTCTCTGTACACGTGCTCTATCCAAAATCATTCAGCCCTGCGGTCCATGAGGAGGCCATTTTGTCTTTCTGCATCAGTGAAGCGGTCATTGCAAAAGCGCTCAAACGGACACTGGGTCTTCCCCGCTCCGAGAGGAAAGTGTTGAGTAAAAACGCAGGGAGGCTAACGTATACTGAGGCCAACTATGATTGGGGAGGGAGAGGGGAGAGAGGGACAGAGAAAGGGAGGGATAGACAGAGGGGAAAGAGAGAAAAAGAGGAGAGAAAGGAGGAGAGAGAAAGAGAGAGCAAGGAGGCTAACATGGGGAAGAGTATAATGGCACCACCTGAGAGAGAGAAAGGCAGGGACCAAGAGACAGAGGAAACAGAAAGTGAGCAAGGTGTTTTGGGGGAGAGAGCAAAAGAAAGAGAGAGAAAGAGAGAGAGAGAGGAGGAGGAGGAGGAGGGGGGACTGGGAGACGATGTGCGACCGAAAACATGCACATACACATTTTCAGTTATGTCAAATTTTGGCAAAATGTTCAGCAGTTACTATGGTGACACAATGCGCACATTAGTAAATGCAAAAATACAGATATAAATAGAAAATACTGACAATTTTAAGTCTTAAAATACATACTGCATGAAAATAACACATTTTCAGGAGCTATGATAGTGTTAATGTACTATTTAGAGGTGACAACAAAGTGACAACTGAAAACTGTTGGCTGATGCTCGCCATCTTGTGACTGTAATTTTATGGTGACAGACAGCGCTAAAATAATCCCCTCTGTTGCAGTCTAATTTGAGTTACAGAGATTCAATTCATGTATTTATTGATTGATGATGATTCCACACATATCATCAATAACAGTATAGATGAAGAAGGCATATTATTTTTCTTACACTAAAATAGATTTGGCTTTTGAAAACATTGCTACACAATGAATAAATTGCCCATGACTTTTTTTTTTTTTTTTTCCCCAAATTGCACTTATCTGTTCTTGCAAAGGAACTCTTAATATAACCACCACAAGCACAGTCACACTATAGCAATGCACTTTGTACTATCCTGGATTCAGTTGGATATACAAAACATATTGACCACCAAAAGAGATAGAAATGAATACTGAAGGTTCAAAGAAGATAATTCCCGTGGAGAGTAGACTCAGGTGTGACTTGGCACAGTTGGAAGTGACAGAAGAAATGGGAAACAATGCTTCAGAGTGCTATAGCAGTGAGAGTGTGTCTGTGTGTTAGACCCAGGTGGAGGGGGACACTGATTTGCCTAAGCTGCAGGATTTGTCTCAGAACCATTCAAGAGGAACATATTGCTTATAGTACCACATTGGAAGCATTTGTTACTACACAATCACATATACAGAGCCTCAAACCACTGACACTGTTGTACTCTGTGATTCTGATACAATCACATAGAGTAGAACAGTGTCAGTGTAACATTACCTGTACAACAGGGTTCATTTTCATTTAGTTTTCTTCTTTTAAAGGAAAAGTAACGTTTGTTTTTTTTTACAATTTGAGCCTTATTTCGGTAATAAAACAAGTTGTTTTACTCACCCATATCACTTTGGTGTCATATGGAGCATTTCCGGAGATGTTTTAGATTAGCGTTAGGCTAACGCCGTTAGCCTAGCGCGACTTATAGCCATAGCTCGGGGCATTCCCCGAGCATGTAATATGCCCCATGCAGGCTCCAAATAACACAAACTTTAGCACTTTTCGAATCATAGAAGCTCGATGTCTTTAGTCTACGATTTCGTTTGAATCAAAAGTGGCCTGTAATCTGAGATTTAGCCATAGTTTACAGCTTTGCGTTCCATGTTTGGGTCCCGGGAGCTGAGAGCACAGTCCGCGCATGTGCACTGGCATCCTCATCTACTCGAAAATATGGCTAAATCTCGGATTACAGGCCACTTTTGACCAAACGAAATCGTAGACTAAAGACATCGAGCTTCTATGATTTGAAAAGTGCTAAAGTTTGTGTTATTTGGAGCCCGCAAAATAATATGCCCCATATTACATGCTCGGGGAATGCCCCGAGCTATGGCTATAAGTCGCGCTAGGCTAACGGCGTTAGCCTAACGCTAATCTAAAACATCTCCGGAAATGCTCCATATGACACCAAAGTGATATGGGTGAGTAAAACAACTTGTTTATTACCGAAATAAGGCTCAAATTGTAAAAAAAAAAAAACGTTACTTTTCCTTTAATTAAAATGATTTTTGGTTTTACTCCAGTTTTGAAAAATCTATGAAAATGTCATGCTAATTATTATTCAAACTGAAATTCATCATTTATTTTAATAGATTATTTTTCAGAGCAAGGTTTAGTTTGTTTTCATACCTGATCATTTTAACTGCTCTATTAGGATTAAGGAGGCAATCCGAAATACGGAAACATGCCCATGAGACTTTAAACTGGGATGAGGGGGCCTTTTTACTCTCTTGCACCTGAGATTTTGTCCTGAAGAAGAAGCATACTGCAGATGGTGGTCTTGTCCTGCCTTCACTGGTAGAATGACAGCACCAAAACCTGCTTAAATCAGCTGACCAGACATGTCACAGCAACATTATATGACCATTCTGAGAAAGGCCACTAGTGAGTAGTTGAAACTGTCAGGTATGAAAAAAACTAACCTGTCTCTGGACCTGACCTGCTGTCCGATTGTTTTCTTTGTTTTGATTTAGGTTTGAGGATAGAGTTATAAATGGGAGACAAATGAGACCTCCATTTCTGTTCAAGGAAGGCTTCTCTTTCTTGACAAAAATAGCCTCTTTAACTCCCCTCTCAAACCAGTTCTTTTCTTTTCTCTGGCCATGATCTGTACCTCACTGTCCTTAAAGGAGTGGCTCGTGGCTCGTGTTTTGTTTCTTCAGTGTAGCGCTCACTGCAGTCTTCACTATACTGAATGGAGTAGACCACATTGCTTTGGTTGTGGCTCGGTGTTTTGTCCTTTGGGTGGACCAGTTTCTGTCTTAAAGTGTTTGTGGGTTTGAAATACACTGGGATTTCATATTGTCTGAAAATCCTCTGTAGTTTTTCAGAAATACCAGCCAGGTAAGGAATAGTTACACCCTTTCTCCTGGGTTCTGATTCTCTGGTGTCTTGTTTCTTATCTCTCTTAGTTTTCCAAAATGGACTTTCAATAAAACTATGACCCCACACTCATTGCATATTTATTAGGCCTGGCTAACTAACAGAAACTATAAACAAGTGTTAGTGTGTTAGTCTCAGAGTAATTTCATTGTAGTTAGCCTTCAGGCAGATATAAGGCAGTATCCACCAACATCTGACCAGAACTGAAGCAGCTTGGATGAGCTGCGAAACGTATTTGACCAAATAAACTTTTGTCCAGTTGATAAATTTAATTTCTCCTTTTGCCATGGATTTTACATGGAGGACTGAGGGATTCTACACACATAGATGTTTCTTCGACATTAAGGTTGTATATGGTCTGGTTTGGGTTCTGGGATTGAAAAATGGAACTTAGATCAAGCCTCTACCAGTTTAGTTGTTTTAGCCAACAAAAATATCTTCACTTTAAAGGCCGCCACACACTACACAATTTTTTGGTCTTAACTGATTTTTAAATGTGCAACAAAAAGCACACATCACAAATACGCGGAGAATCTTAAGAGACATAAAATGGCTACCCTGTTAAACCCTGTTAGACCCTGTTAAACCCTGTTAGACTCTGTCTGTCTAAACCCCAGCACCTGCAACAAGGTTATTATAGTTTATGAAAACTGTCAGACTCTGTTATTAGGGACCAAGCACCATAGGTGCTTGGTCCCTAAAACCGTCTGGTAAAAAGTTGTGAAATTTTGCATGCACATTCCAGCCAGTCTCCTCATTACCCACAGCGATTTATAGGCCCCAAGCCCCAACCGTCTAGTGCCACCAGCAGGTCAAAGTTGCAGGAATTTTCAGGAATTGCCTAGCAACGCACCAAGCAACCGATCTGTCTTTGATGTGTCTTTGATCTGTTAAACCTTGTTAGACCCTGTTAAACTCTGTTAGACCCTGTCAGGGTCAGATTCTGTTAGACCCTGTCAAACCCTGTTAGACCCTGTCAGACTCTGTTAGACCCTGTCAGACGCTGTTAGACCCTGTCAGACGCTGTTAGACCCTGTCAGACCTTGTTAGACCCTGTCAGACTCTGTTAGACCCTGTCAGACCCTGTTAAACCTTGTTAGACCCTGTTAAACCCTGTTTCTGAGTCTGACAGGGTCTAACTACCCTGTTAGACCCTGTCAGACTCTGTTAGACCCTGTCAGACTCTGTTAGACCCTGTCAGACCCTGCATGCGGCCTACATGCTGAGGCCTACATGCACCTTCGGTGCTTTGCCCCACATTGCTGCTTGCAGCTATATTTATTATTATTATTCTTTGTGAAATGTGGTGCAATACTTCAGATACATGATTTTTAAAGCATAAAAGTTTGGCGATAAAGTACAAGGAAGGAAACAGAGTCAATATCGCTAATCTGCATCTTCACCTCAATCTGTGGATGTAAACAGACACATGTGAGGAGCTACTCTCACTTTTTTACTTTTAAAGAACACCTCAAATTGGATTAATAGTGCAGTTTTGTGGACTGGATGTAATTATTTGTGGAGGACAAATTTTATGGATAATATGGATGAGCTGCACTTTAAATTTACGAGAGGTGAGAAATAAAGTCTTCTCACTATTTCCGCTCTTTGCCAAGTTTGTATCTTGTGCCTCTGTGTCTGTCACTGACGCTGTGTTTTATTGGCTTTTACCGTAGTGTTGCTGATGTTTGAGCAGCTGAGAGTCACACTGACACCGCACACATGAGGAGCGCAGTGGCTCGGGGAGGAGCAAATCGCAGCAAATCGCAAAAATCTCTTGTAGTGTCCGGTGGCATTTAGTCACCTCAAATGTGTACATTTAGTTAGTTTTAGTCAGTGAGAAAGAATGTAATTTTACTTCTTTATTTTATTTTAGTTAGCAAAATATGACATTGACTATATATATATATAAATATATATATATATATATATATATATATATATATATATATATATATATATATATATATATATATAGTCCAGTTGACTTAAGGACAAAAACTCCTCAACACTTGAAGTTTGTTAAGTCAGTCATACATTAGGAAAAGTTGAAGAAGAAACTATATAGCAATATTTTTCTGCCCATCTGTTTCCATCTGCTTTTCAAAGACTCTATGATCTGCCAAATGTCTTATTTTTTTCCTGCTAGTAGCGATTTCAAGAGCTTGATTTAAAGACATCTGCACAAGATTAAATAAAGGTAAATAAATTGGATGACCTGTTCAGAATCTGAACCACAATAAATTTTATTCTCATTGTCAGTGCACAAAATTTACAAACTAGTGTTAGGATAATTATAAAGGTGTTATCATTGCTGCATGTATTTTGATCAAACTAAATTGGAATATTGTATGTCAGTGTTATGGGGAAGAGAGGCAGACAATTCAGGATGAGAGTTATCTGTAAACTGCAGCTGCAAATGTCAAGGTTGTTGAGTTTCTGGGAAAGTTGAGTTTCTGGGGGGAAAAAAGTCATGTTGTCTTATCATGTGAAATTTGCATTTTGTGCACACCCATCTATGAATTAATAAAAGGTGCAAGAAGGAACATCCCAGCGGAGAAGGTGCCTGACCACTCTGTCTGACGTCTGTCTCCCCTTGCGCAAGTAAAACTTAAATAAGTGTTTGCTGTGGTTCTTCACTGAAGTCATCAGTATTTTCAGAGAAGGTGAACTTGTTTCAGCAGTGAGGTGCAACATAAAACAATGAAGAATAATAGAAATAGTCATTTGTTAACTGTCAAATAAAAAATATATAGTTCAGTATGTGTAATTGTACTGATCGAGTGATGCATTGGTATTAACATGGCATAGGTTTGTACACAGGATGCACTTACAGACTTTGTGTCCAGTCATATTAACTACGAATTTGGTTAGAAAAATACACACAGTAAGAAATTCAATGAACCAAAGTGTGAATGTTGATAATTTGGATGATTCTTAACTATAGTAAAAAAGTGACCAATAACTCGGTCAGATCTGTGGAGATGTGACCCTGCTCACGACAAGAATGCATGTATTGCATAGAAAACGTGAACTTTGAAAAATGCAAGATATTGTATGTTTAATGCCCTACTCCAGAACATTTCAGAATTTAATATCATCTCCATGGAGACAAACAGGTGGCATACTTTCTGTTAGAAAAGTTAGTGCACCTTTACCAAGAACCATAAAAGCACATTATTTCATTTTATTTAGTCCTCTGATTTCCAGTCTCACTTGATATTACCACCATGAGGAGGTAGACTCTGAAATCTGAAGTGACAGAGCCATGGGGCAGTGTAGACTTTGAGCAGATTATTTTGGTCTAAATATAAACGGGTCTAATCAGGACATCAGAATACACCTCAGGAGGTCCATATCTGCCCCTTTCATGTCCCAGCTCTCAACCTCAAACTGATCTGGATGGGTAAAAATGCGCATAAGCAAAAAGAAGATGAATAATTCATTACAAACAAAACACCTACCAAAAATAAACCAAAACTGGTGTCTTACATATGCCTGTGGTTTTAAACTAATGCAGTTTTACATATTATAAAACATCAGCTTTGTCTAGAATTAAAGGTGCTCTGGTCGATCGTCCCCAATCATTAATGGGTCGATCAAGACAAATTTAAAGTGATCATGATCGGCAAAATGGGCCAATCAGACAATCACTCATGTAGGTAACGAATGGGCTACCAGAGGCACATTATTGGCTTAAAGGAAAAGTAATGTTTTTTACAATTTGAGCCTTATTTCGGTAATAAAACAAGTTCTTTTACTCCCCCCCTAGCACTTTGGTGTCATATGGAGCATTTCCAGAGATGTTTTAGATTAGCGTTAGGCTAACGCCGTTAGCCTAGCGCGACTTATAGCCATAGCTCGAGGCATTCCCAGAGCATGTAATATGCCCCGTGCGGACTCCAAATAACACAAACTTTAGCACTTTTCAAATCATAGAAGCTCGATGTCTTTAGTCTACGATTTCGTTTGAATCAAAAGTGGCCTGTTATCCAAGATTTATCCATAGTTTACAGCTTTGCGTTCCATGTTTGGGTCCCGGGAGCTGAGAGCACACTCCGCGCATGCGCACTAGCGTCCTCATCTACTCGAAACTATGGCTAAATCTTGGATTACAGGCCACTTTTGACCAAACGAAATCGTAGACTAAAGACATCGAGCTTCTATGATTTGAAAAGTGCTTAAGTTTGTGTTATTTGGAGTCCGCACGGGGCATATTACATGCTCGGGGAATGCCCCGAGCTATGGCTATAAGTCGCGCTAGGCTAATGGCGTTAGCCTAACGCTAATCTAAAACATCTCCGGAAATGCTCCATATGACACCAAAGTGCTATGGGTGAGTAAAACAACTTGTTTTATTACCGAAGTAAGGCTCAAATTGTAAAAAACGTTACTTTTCCTTTAAATTGCCAACAAAATTCCACTAACACTATAACTCATTAGCTAGTTTGAACTTAATCTCGTCAGTAGCCTATATAGTATATGCATCAAGGTCAGGTTACAGGTCAGACCTGTGGAGAGACAAGGCACTCACAGTAAAAATGAATGTTTTTCAAGGTACTTTTGACCAATAAAATATGTGTTTGTTATTATATAGATAGACATTTAAGATAGAACTTAAATGCCATACTGTGAAACCAATATCCAAAAATGAGAACTTCGCACTTCTATCTCTTCAGACAGGTGCGTTGGAGGCAAGGGAGCAAACCCAGAACACACAAGGAGAAAACAATCCTGCACTCCGTCTTACTTGCAAAATGAAAAAGTTTATTAAGACATGCAACGTTTCGGCCCTAGGCCTTCATCAGGCAAAATGGAGTAAGAGCTAAAGATGGCCACCTTTAGCTCTTACTCCATTTTGCCTGATGAAGGCCTAGGGCCGAAACGTTGCATGTCTTAATAAACTTTTTCATTTTGCAAGTAAGACGGAGTGCGGGATTGTTTTCTCCTTATACTGTGAAACCAATAAAGGAAAAGGAATAAACAACAAAAGCAGGTGCTGCCCAGAAAAGTTACAGTTTATCTTTGTGTATTTCCTTTGAAGCAGCCTCTAGTGGTAGTATCCTGAAGTGCACTTAGGAGTCAGCCTAATGACTTGCCTCCAGCTGTGACAGTGGTCTTTGATACTCAACAAGAGAGTGTAATATGACCTGCTTAAATGAGATCTCTCCGTAGCTCATAATAGAGTGGTAAGGCATAATTAGATAAAGCATACGCATCTGTGCCCTAGAGGAGCAGCGGAGAAAGGGACAGGCGGACGGTGCACAGCCTCCAGAGGAAGAGGAAGTGTGCAGTCACAGAAAGTAGGGCTGCCCTCAGACATGGCCATATATTTTTCTCTTTCATTAAAAGCTTCCTGTATTGTGCAGAGCTGGAAGAAGCGCCGTGGGCTAGCACACTGTGAGGCTAGCATCGACTACTACAAACACACACAAACATGCACACAGCAGTACAGGGCGCCACACTGCCCGGTGAGCTGTGTTTCCCTGTCTTTGAAACAGCATATTTCAAATGGTAGTGCAACATTTTCAGAGGATCTGGGACTATCTAAAATTACCATAATATCTCTGTGGAGACAAGAAAGTGGCAGATCCCCCACAAGGAAAGATACGCAGTGCACCTTTATAATTTATTTCACTTTATAACAACATTGCCAGCAAAAGGAGAGCAGTGGAACAGTGGTCAGAACAGTTTTCTCAAAGATCAATGGCAGTGATTACAGATAGAAATTTGCGAGTTCGACTCCCAGACCCCGATCTGGAGATGAGTCCTTGCGCACTCACTGTAAGGCAGTAGCTCACTGCTCCTGACAGGGTGACCCAGCCGCACTGTTTGAAGGATGGGTCAAATACAGATAATGAATCGCAGTCACGATGAATTTATAAAGCATACCTTAACCTTGATCCTCATTCCCAAGTGTTCATTCAGCCATGGGCACAATATGAAAAGACTTAAAGGTCCCATGGCATGAAATGTTCACTTTCTGAGGTTTTTGAACGTTAATGTGAGCTCCCCTACCCTGTTTAGCCCCCCCCCCATGGTTAAAAGTTGCGAAATGTCTAAACTGAGCATTTGCGATCCTTTTCTGCGTTACAAAAAATCGGAGCTCAAACGGGCGATTTTGAACAAGGCACCTTATTGACGTCAGATCGAAAAAAGAAATGCAAATGCAGTTCCACCCCCGTCTGTCTGTACTCAGCGTCTCTGTAAATCACGCCCAGAGAGTTTGGACTGCGAATGCGCTAGGCAATGCGAAATGCCGTTTTTTATTTGCCTGGAGGCACGTCCGAGTGTTTCTAGGCTCGGAAGTCCTTTATCTGAGCCTCTGGACCTTTGAACAACAGTGGTTTAATTTTATTTTCTGTGGAAATGTGTTTATTTTTCAATGGAACGCTTCAAATCTCTCCCCCCGTGCAAAAACAAGGAAATGGATCAGCTGAGAGCTCAGAGCGAGAGCGGAGCGTTTGGCCACGCCCCCACCCTCTACTATTGGCCTGCTCTTTTCTTCTCATTTGAATTCAAGCAACAACGCCCATTGTGGAGTGTTCAGAGTGAGAAAAATGACTCTTTCTCATCTTATCTCTGTTTCTCATGCACTGAGTGTTGATTTTGAAGAAGGATTCATTTACAGTACTAGGGAACCATTAAGGAGCCATATAAAAGCATCAAGAAGTACCATGTCATGGGATCTTTAAACGTAAATAATTCTGTAATAAAAGCTCACATATAGTCAAATAACTGTATCTACCCCTAAGAAGTAATTTAAAATGTAAAATGTCCCTCTGTATTTCAAATGTTTATGAGTGTGAACTTTAAAATATATGATTGGACCATTCTCACAGTTGGGGCTGATTTCTCCCAGCAAAATTCCACCATATGCACCAGTCTTCTCCAACATCACTTTCCAGTATAGCATCCCAAACCCTCCCCAGTCCTGTCTGACTCCAGTGCAGCCTCTCCTCGTCCCCGTGGCAATGCAACAGCTAAATCCTTTAAGAGTAATGAATTCTGAAAAAGCACAAAATACATTATTTGTGAGAAATGGATTTAAAAATCAATAGAAATGTAACACCCTGCTCTCAGTTTAAGCAGATTTTACTGAATGTGCTGCTGAATGTTTAGTGCTTGTTACTCAATATACAAAGTTGTTAGGCCTTTATATAAAAAAAATGACATCAGGATTTACAGTTGCATGTTTCTAAGGTAGATCTTTAAAAGAAAATGTAATGTAAAGAAAAAATGTAAAGAAAATGTGAGCTTTCAGTCATGTTATAATGTTGTTACCTCCTCAAAAACATACCTGGAGTTGTGTTTTGTTTCATTCACACATGTTTGAGTAAAACATCTTCCTGGCTCAGAATGCTCTGTTCCACCTTGTGATGTCATGATGCAGTAGATTTCATGTTAACAGCTCCTTTTAGATTTAATTCAGTAGTGATACAAAGACTGGCAATTCCACAGCTCAATTTATCCGAAAGATTCTAATATATGTGTATGAGTTTTAAAAAACAGAGTGAAGCACTTCCTGTATTACCACATGACATCACAATATGGAACAGAGTGTTTTCTGTTTGAGAGAAAAACTCTAACGCCTAAATATGCAGGATTTATGTGTTAAACGTGTGAATGAATCAAAACACAACTCCAGTTTGTGATAAAGAAACAACATTATAGCTATATTAAAACTCAGAGAAAATTGTAATATGGGCCCTTTTCCAACATTTGTCCCACTGCGGCTTTTTAAGTTTTCCTTTTTTGTTTTGTTTTGCTTTACATTTCAGTTTATGTACATGGAATATTAAGAAAATTCCCATGTTTAAGCATATTTTGACCCATGTCCATATATTGACTAAACTGTATTTCCAACATCTTTACTAAGTGCCTTTTTGGCTTCATAGTGGCCTAATTTCTTCCTGTCAGAATCGCTATGGCAACAGGTTGGCACATGCCTGTTGACACTGGCAGACTCCCGCACAGTTGACTGTCATTAATCACATGGCGGGACCACATTCATGCCACTGAAAGCACACACCGAGGGGCATCAATCAACAGTTTTGTGTTCTGAATATGAGCCGTCACAGCTCGGATCCAAAATGAAGCCAAAAAGACTCAACTTTCGAGCAGGTTTTCCAAAGATTTTCACTTAGGTTTCATCCTGCTGGACTGGAAAGTGTGTTATTCTCATTTTGCCCTAAGGTCTGGCTTTTATATCTGCCAAGTCTTACCTGCTTTCCAGACTCAGAAATCTCACACACCATTTAATTGGGACTTAAAAGCAAAAAACAAAAACTTTTTTTTTTTTTTTTTGGCTTTTTAATAGTCTCTATAATGTCTTTTAGTAGGCTCTCCCTAAATAACAAGGTTCTATAGATCACTGTGGCATATTTGTATAATTTATATTGTACTAAGCTGTGTAACAAGAATTGAAGGTTTACTCAGTATTCTGTGCAGTTAGTGTTGTAGTATAACACATTTTTGGGCACACAATAAAACATATTTTTAATCTCAAAGCCTTAGTACTTTGTATACTTGGTTTTGTCATCTTTCATCATCTTATAAACGTCTTCTGAGTTCACAATAAAAACATGTTTTAATCTTGACTTGTTGCCAAAAATAATTAAAAACATTTAGTTGAACTCAACTGTTGAGTCCCCTATTCAAACACACTTTAAAATAACTGGCCCATTTCAGATTGAACAATTTTAGCCTTTTTTCTGCATTTATTCAACAGGCAAAGAGATCGTTATTCTGTATTTCCTATAAAGGAAAGTAGTGGTCATGCCACTTTGCAGTGCATGAATGCCCAGCAGGTGAAAAAGTAGTGCAGACAAATTTTCCCACAATGCATCTGGAAAAGTAGTGCACAGTTATGGGTCACTAAAGCGGACAGTACAGACTGCAATGCATTATGGGAGTCTGAAAAACAATGGACAACAGCAGGTCTTTAACTGGACACAATACCAGGGCTCTCAAGTCTCACGCTTTGAGAGTGTGACACACGCAATTTGACGTGTTCACACGCTCACACGCCACACATGGCATTTCTCACGCTGAATTTTTTTGTTTGTTTGTTTTGTTTTGGTGCCCAGAAAATCGGTCTGTGTGGCTCAGTTTATGCAGGCACCGCGCGTTTTCAGCGAACCCCCCCTCCTCCTCCTCGCCCCGCTCCCCGGAAAAAAATCTCAGTTAGCGGGTGTCCCTGTGTCTCCTCCTCTCCCCCGGTCTGTCAGCGGACCCTCAGCCCGCGGTGAGCCAGGAAAGGCGCTCGGAGCCCAGTGTACTGTACCGGCTGTGCTGCGGACACACGGAGCGACCTGCAGCTCCCAACAGGTGAGTCACTCCCCGGACCGGCCCTGGTTTGGTCCTGATCTAGTCCTGGTTTAGTCCTTGTTTAGTCCTGGTTTAGTCTTGGTCTAGTCCTGGTTTAGTCTTGGTTTGGTTTAGTCCTGGTTCAGTCTTTGTTTAGTCCTGGTTTAGTCTTGGTTTAGTCCTGGTTCAGTCTTTGTTTAGTCCTGGTTTAGTCTTGGTTTAGTCCTGGTTCAGTCTTTGTTTAGTCCTGGTTTAGTCTTGGTTTAGTCCTGGTTTAGTCTTGGTTTAGTCCTGGTTTAGTCTTTGTTTAGTCCTGGTTTAGTCTTGGTTTAGTCCTGGCTTAGTCTTGGTATTCTATGTAGATGAATTTGATATTTGGCCTACAGCTGTAGCCAAAAATGGATATTTATTATATGTTTAAATTGACACATCCGCTCCTCGGAAATTACGCAGTCTCACGCACGACCCTGCTCAAAACTTGAGAGCCCTGCAATATGTATGGATACAAGTAGAAGCTCAGTTTTAATGCACTATTAGATGTGGTTATTAAACATACACAGACTTATATGTGATTGACAGCCTCTATGGTAGTTAGAATCCAATGAATTTTGGATATATAATATTTGAGGTTATATGGAAGGGCATCTGGCATACACTGAAACAATGTCAAATCAGTAGACTTATATTATGTAATCACTGCACTAAATGTTTTTGATGAGCTCACCACAGAAACATCTTTAAATATTTTCCCTTCAAACCTTTGGACATTAAAATCTCTACGATTCCCTTTATCAGGAAGGACACAAGGACATACAAAGCGTTTAAACGATGACTCCCAGAACAGAGTATATGATTGATGAGACAGTATTCTCTTAAAGTGTGCTCTAGTCTTTGATTTTGGACGAGTGACAAACTGTGGCGTCCGAATAATAGGCCTGTCACATGAATCGCTGATGTGTCTCTACAAAACATGCTCACAATGCATGCACAGAGCTGCTTTAAAGGGATGGTTAAAGGAAACTCTCCCTTTCACTGTCATCTGAAAACACTACACTGGTATTCTGAGAGCACATCACTTAAATGCTCAAATTAAAAATGTAATATTGTGTTTTGAGTGAAGATGGAAAACTGTATCCCTGTATCCCGTAAGTTTTATGATAATGACAGTTGTTGAAATCATATTCCTTCCTATGTAATAAAAATCTTATAATAATTTGAACATATATCAGTAAAGAAAAAGAACAAAATTGTCCCTTTCCTTAGTTTAGTAATGCTCTTGATCTCATAAATTCAGACAATAAATCCAATCAGAAAAAGCTATTCTCTTTTAAATGCAACTGAATGGAAAATAGGTTGAGGCAGCAAACATTTATCAAGAGTTACTAAAACCAAACTTTGCCTTAAAATAACCACACTGACATTTTCTAAATGACCAGGAAGTTATTGTCTGTAACCTAAATTAAAAATCAATAAAAAGTGAATTATACCATCAGCAAAGCACCTGGAGCATCAACACAGATAAACACAAAAAGTGAAGGAAAGATCAAGTCTAAAGAAGGAAACAAGCTCCTCCCAAAGAGATGTATTTACAGAGGAATATAGAGGAGAATGTGAGACCAAACACACAGAAGATTTAGAGCCATGCCTAAGCCTGCATAAATTCCCATTCCTCTTTTGAATAATAACAGTTCGGATTGGGGGAGAAAAATGAGGTAAGCTGTGAAACTTTTAAATCCGTGGTTCCATGCTATCAGAGGGGGGTAAACTGCTTCTTCACTTCAGTCCAAATTTTTAAAAAGTGAAGTTAGAGAAAATCATCTGTCAGAAAATACTAGCAGTTGTTAATTAGTCACATTAACAGCAGTAAGTTTTGATGGAAACAAGTAGTGTAAGAATTTAAACTTTGATTTAAAAGGTGCCGTCATACTGGATTACAAAGCATAAACGAGATGTATTATGTCATAAATTTAATGAGAATTAAATCTTGTTTTCCTCATCATTAGTCAAATAAAAGTTGCATTTTTGTAGTTTGAGTAATAATTTATTATCCTCTATTCAAGGTTTGACGGCTCAGAAAATCCCTACCCATAGAAAATGTAATGTACTGTAAAACATAGAAACTTTTCAAATATGAAAAGTAAAAAATAAAGAAAAACAGACATGAACAGGGACGTGCACAGGAATTTTGAGGGGCAGTTGCTCTGACCTGAAGAAAGGGCAAACCAACCCCCCATAGAACCAATCACAGGCTATATGAAGCGTCTGGAGGAGGCTTGTGGCTGCTCCTCGTCTTAAATGTAATGTAATTATGAAAAATTGTCAGTAGTAGGCTAAAATATGAGTCTGATTAATTAATCAATTAGCCTTCACAGTTGTTGCCTACCTGAAGGTTTTCTCTCTCTCCTGCAACCGCCTCTTTTCCATGGGCATCACTTAACATAACACACATTACCCAAAATATTGATAAGATTTAGTCATTTAACCATTTTCAATGAAAGAAATCATGTGGTGCATTACTTCCATCATTCATTCTGCTTGCTAAAACAAAAAGTTAGAAACTGCAGACATGTAGCTTAAATTAACAGCCTATTTAAATAATGGATTGCTTGTCTGCAGGCTAGCTAGCTGTTTGATTATTTAGGCTAAAAGTGGCAAACTAAACATGTATTTATGAATTTTTTTTTAAATTAAATTCATAAACCTTCATGGTGAACATTTGTTATACATCTCAATCTCACCTTTTACGAGAACGTCAAGACAACCGCGACAATCTCCACAAGCAGGCTCAGGTCAGGTGCCAGTCGCGTGTATCAGCAGCGGGCACTGATCCCACGGCCCCGGGAAGCGGCGAAGCGGCGAAGTCCGGACGGGAGGCGCCGGGGCAGCGTGCCACCGTCGCCTTGAGCCTTCCCTGGTCAACCCATAGCCGGGAGCGGCGCACCACCGCAGCGGAAGTGCACTCGGCGGGGGCCAGCGACACCCGGGGAGAGGTCCCGAGACGGGATCCTCCCGCACCGGGCGGCCATCCCTTGCCCACTGAGTTGAATCCCCCAGGCGTACCGCACAGACCCCACCCGTTTACCTAAACTTTCACATCCTTATTATTATCCATCCATCCATTTTCTTCCGCTTATCCGGGGCCGGGTCGCGGGGGCAACAGTCTAAGCAGGGACTCCCAGACTTCCTTCACCCTGGACACTTCCTCCAGCTCCTCCGGGGGGAGCCCAAGGCGTTCCCAGGCCAGCCAGGACACATAGTCCCTCCAGCGTGTCCTGGGTCTTCCCCGGGGCCTCCTCCCGGTGGGACATGTCCGGAACACCTCCTGAGGGAGGCCCGAGCCACCTCAGCTGGCTCCTCTCAACGTGGAGAAGCAGCGGCTCTACTCCGAGCCCCTCCCGTGTGACTGAGCTCCTCACCCTATCTCTAAGGGAGCGCCCAGCCACTCTGCGGAGGAAACTCATTTCGGCCGCTTGTATCCGTGATCTCGTCCTTTCGGTCATTACCCAAAGCTCATGACCATAGGTGAGAGTAGGAACATAGATTGACCGGTAAGTTGAGAGCTTCGCCTTTTGGCTCAGCTCCCTCTTCACCACAACGGTCGGGTACAAAAACCGCATCACTGCCGACGCTGCACCGATCCGCCTGTCAATCTCACGCTCCATCCTCCCCTCACTCGTGAACAAGACCCCGAGATACTTGAACTCCTCCACTTGAGGCAAGGACTCCCCACCCACCCAGAGAGGGCAAGCCACCTTTTTCCGGTCGAGAACCATGGCCTCGTATTTGGAAGAGCTGATCCTCATCCCAGCCGCTTCACACTCGGCTGCAAACCGCCCCAGTGCACATTGGAGGTTCCGGTTCGATGAAGCCATCAGGACAACATCATCTGCAAACAGCAGAGATGAGATCCTGTGGTTCCCAAACCGGTTCCCCTCCGGCCCCTGACTGCGCCTAGAAATTCTGTACATAAATATAATGAACAGGTGACAAAGGGCAGCCCTGGCGGAGTCCAACATGCACCAGGAACAGGTCCGACTTACTACCGGCAATGCGAACACAGCTCCTGCTCCGGTCATACAGGGACCGAACAGCCCTTAGCAAAGGGCCCCGAACCCCGTACTCCCAGAGCACTCTCCACAGGACCCCACGAGGGACATGGTCGAATGCCTTCTCCAGATCCACAAAGCACATGTGGACTGGTTGGGTAAACTTCCATGCACCCTCGGGGACCCGATGGAGAGTATAGAGCTGGTCCAGTGTTCCCCGGTGGGGACGAAAACCACACTGCTCCTCCTGAATCCAAGGTTCGACTATCGGTCGAATTCTCCTCTCCAGCACCCTGGAATAGACCTTACCGGGAAGGCTGAGGAGTGTGATTCCCCGATAGTTGGAACACACCCTCCGGTCCCCCTTCTTAAACAGAGGGACCACCACCCCGGTCTGCCAGTCCAGAGGTACTGTCCCCGACCGCCACGCGATGTTGCAGAGACGTGTCAGCCAAGACAGCCCTACAACATCCAGAGACCTGAGATACTCAGGATGGATCTCATCCACCCCCGGGGCCTTGCCGCCGAGGAGCTTTCCAACCACCTCAGTGACTTCAGCCAGGGTGATGAGTGAGTCCGCCTCCGAGTCTCCAGCCTCTGCTTCTTCCTCGGAAGACGTGACAATGGGATTGAGGAGATCCTCAAAGTATTCCTTCCACCGTCCGATAACATCCCCAGTTGAGGTCAACAGCTCCCCACCCACACTGTAAACAGTGTTGGTGAAGCACTGCTTCCCCCTCCTGAGGCGCCGGACGGTTTGCCAAAATTTCTTTGAGGCCGTCCGATAGTCCTCCTCCATGGCCTCTCCGAACTCCTCCCAAACCCGAGTTTTTGCCTCTGCGACTGCCCGGGCTGCAGCACGCTTGGCCCGCCGGTACCCGTCGGCTGCCTCAGGAGTCCCACGAGCCAATAAGGCCCGATAAGACTCCTTCTTCAGCATGACGGCATCCCTTACTTCCGGTGTCCACCACCGGGTTCGGGGATTGCCACCGCGACAGGCACCACAGACCTTACGACCACAGCTACGGGCGTGTGAGTTGAAGGTGCCCCTGACAGAGGGATCTGCCAGACGTTCCCAACAGACCTTCACTACGCGCTTGGGCCTGCCAGGTCTTTCCGGCTTCCTCACCCGCCAGCGGACCCAACTCACAACCAGGTGGTGATCAGTTGACAGCTCTGCCCCTCTCTTCACCTGAGTGTCCAAGACACGCGGCCGGAGGTCAGATGACACGACAACAAAGTCGATCATCGACCTCTGTCCTAGGGTGTCCTGGTGCCACGTGGACACCCTTGTGCTCGAACATGGTGTTCGTTATGGACAAACTGTGGGTAGCACAGAAGTCCAATAACAGAACACCGCTCGGGTTCAGATCAGGGAGGCTGTTCCTCCCAATCACCCCTCTCCAGGTGTCACTGTCGTTACCCCTCCTTAACATATCCTCTTGAAGCATTTTTGAGATGACATGGCACAGAGACCAGTGGATTATTGTAGAAAGCTGAACATTTCTTGTGAAAATAGTTTGAAATTTGCTGTCATTACGTTTACTTTTATTTTATTATATGTGATATATGTGGATAAAGCTGGAATATTGTTGCCAGTGGTATTCAAGATACTTCAAATAGTGCCTACAAAAATGCCAGAGGAAATGTGTAAAAAAAAATAAAGTTACATGTGGTTGCCTCATCTTCTTATGCATAGTTGTATAAAGACTTACGTGGACAGAATCGCAGTGTGTTTCATAATGTCTGGAGTTTGCGAAACTTGTATTTTCCTGTGTTGATCATTTGAGCTGTATCTGTGTTTGCTCAGTGCATGTTTCTCTAGCAGTCAATACTGGGCAGATTTCAGTTCAGCCAAAGGCAAACGTGCTATCTGGAGCTAAAACAACGTCAGCACCATGTTAGGTTTGTAAAAAACGATATGCAGATAATAGTTGATGCTAAAACTGGTATTAAATCTAGATGCGCTTGAACAAGTAAAGTATAAATAGGACAAAATTTGACCTTTCCTGATTACTTTCTATTACAGATAATAAGACATGGCAATACTACAGAAACTACAATTATTTGTTTGTTGGAAATCACATTCTCCTACCCTAAAATTGACATGTAATGTATCTAGCATTTTTAGCTCCTTAGACATTTGAAATTAAACCAATTTATTTCTAAAGCACATATAAAACAGCCAAAGCTTACCAAAGTGCTGAACAACAACAATAATTCAACAATAGTATAGGTATTAAAAATTGAAGACGCACACTGAGAATAGTTTAATATAAAACCAAGATGTCACTCTTTCTAACTCATATCAGATGCCAATGAGAAAAGTTGTGTTTTTCGTAGAGATTTAAAATGCTGCAGTGACTTTGCAGTTCAATTGTGTGGCCTGACCACAGAAAAGGCCCTTCCTCTTCTGGTCTTCAGCCTGGTCCTGGGGACACCTAAGGGTGCTTTCACGCCTGTTAGTCTGGTTCACTGGTTCAGTTGGGGACTAAAGTTGAAACGTTGAGGCAGTTTTCATTTGGTGTGGATCACATACTCACGTCCTCACCACACTCCAGCTCAAACAAACCGAACCACGGCAAAATAGAATATACCCCACACCTGTGGTGGCGCTGTATTGCAAATAATGCTCTTTTCTTTATTATTAATTATTTTTTTCCATCATTGCCTGCATGCACTTTTCTTTCTTGTTCAAACTGTCCTGGAGCTACTGTGGCAAGTAAATTTCTCCTGTGTGAGATCATTAAAGTCTTATCTTATCTTAATGCAGAAGTGTAGTTTTCCTGAAAGATCAAGCATTTTTACCCCTTATTTTAGTCCAACGAGCAGATTTGCCCCCACAGTTAAGGGGTCACATGGTTTTAGATCCATCCCGCCTAAGACCTCAGTCAAATTCTAGCCCTAATGAAAAAACATATTGTATTCCATGAACAAATGAAGACTATGACCTGAGTAAGTAAGTTTTAAAGTGAAATCTGAATATCTTTGTCTCATGTTTAAAATGGGAGAATAAAGAATGGGAGAACCATGCTGCGAGAGTGAACCAGTTTATAATGCAGAAAAACAAGAGATTTAACTCCAAATAAAGGCTACAGTGGTCCCTCGCTCTATCACAGTTCACTTTTCGCGGCCTCGCTGTTTCGCAGATTTTTTAAAATTTAATTTAATTTTTTTTTTTTTATAGTGTATCAGCGGAGACATGACTCACTGGATCCGTAGGAAGTCCAGACCGGGACTAAGACATGAGGACCAGACTGGGACCAGACCGGGCCCAGACCGGAACTAGACTGGAACTAGACCAGGATTAGACCAGGACTAAACGTGGACTAAACCAGGACTAAACCAGGTCTAAACCAGGTCTAAACCAGGTCTAAACCTGGACTAAACCAGGACTAGACCAGGTCTAAAGCTGGGATGGTCACACAGGGTGGTAGGAAGTCTATGATGTCCTGCGCCTGGGTGACAGGAGGTGAGGCCTTTGTTTACTTGCACATGCCAGTTCATGGAAGAACCAAGAATCAACACGGACGGGCCTGGCCCGGACGCTGCAGCCGAGGGAGCCGCAGTCGAGGGAGCCGCAGCGGGGGGGTCACTCGTGCACTGAGAGGGGACAGTGGGTCTTCCCCGGCACGTCCAAGGCCAGATCTCCGGGCGGCACTGGGGCCGTAGTTGGGGAAGTCCTAGAGTGCAGTGGAGTATCGCTCTTGTGTAAGTTACCCAAGGCTGGTGGCGATGCATTGATAGCCATTCCCCGAACTCTGGGGCGGTCTGATTTTGGAGCCGGGGTGAAATGCAACCAACCCTTGTGAGTGCGGGTTAGTGGGGGAAAATTCTCAAAGTTTGAGTGTTTAAACAAGAGAGAAATGTGAGAAAATGTTAATACCAGTCTGAGAAAAGTGTATAATGTGTGTGGTGAGGCGTTTACAGCCTTAAAGGGATATGCCACTCCCAGGTCAAATTTGGGCATCTCCCCACAGTCCAGAGACTAAAATAAGTGGTGGAAAGCGTTTTCCTGCTCACCCAGCCATTGTCCGAGTCTGTCGCCATTGACCGCCGCGGTATCTGCAGCTCCTCCGCGTTAGACTGGAGTCTAACGGCGCCAGAGAAAGATTTCGGCCAAAAGGAATTAATTTGCTCGATGCGTTTCCCAATTACTTTCTGTGTAGTGCGCATTCATATCGAGTGCAAATAAATGTGCAAATCAACACGGAGAGCTTGACTTGGTCATTTTGGGTGGGAACTATTTTCCAGTGCGGAAGAATACAGCCGAATCACGCACCACGTTGTGCAACAGGGGAACTCCCTTCCCGGTGCGTAACTGGGATTCCCCTGGCAGCGTGCTGCGTGATTCGGCTGTATTCTTCCGCACTGGAAAATAGTTCCCACCCAAAATGACCAAGGCAAGCTCTCCGTGTTGATTTGCACATTTATTTGCACTCGATATGAATGCGCACTACACAGAAAGTAATTGGGAAACGCATCGAGCAAATTAATTCCTTTTGGCCGAAATCTTTCTCTGGCGCCGTTAGACTCCAGTCTAAGGCGGAGGAGCTGCAGATACCGCGGCGGTCAGTGGCGACAGACTCGGACAATGGCTGGGTGAGCAGGAAAACGCTTTCCACCACTTATTTTAGTCTCTGGACTGTGGGGAGATGCCCAAATTTGACCTGGGGGTGGCATATCCCTTTAAAACATGTATAATAATTGTAAAATATAAAGTTGTCCTACTTTGCGGATTTCACTTATTACGGGTTATTTCTGGAACCCACACAATAAACGAGGGACCACTGTAAACCGAAAACTCAATTACAGGACAGGAGCCCTGTGAGCTCAGAACATTTAGGCAGTGAAGTATGGCGAAACAACAAAGTGAAGGTTAACACACTCCACAATCAGAGAATCTCAAAATGGCTGAAGAGAAATTAGCAGACAAAGAGACAGATGGAGAGCATCGATTAGCCTGGCGGGGCTGGCATGGGTGCCACCCAGTCGTTGTCAGAGCAACAAAGCACCAGCACAGAGGCTGACAGTAGTAATTCTGCCCCATTCAGTCCCAGCCTGTGTGTGCCACTGCCCATCTATCAGTACCTGTTTTCTGCCATCACTGCTATACTCAGGGACTATGGTGTCTGCTAGTGGCTCTCATGATCGGGACACTACAGCTACAGCTAAAGCTTATGTAACGTGTAATAAAGGTGTACTGTGTAACTTTTCTGGTCGAGGGCAGTCTGCCTGCTTGTTATGAAGATGTTATAGTGGGGATGGCTAACTGGTCAGAAATCAAGACCTTAAAGTATTGCTCTGTTTTCTGATCTATGTTATAATGTTTTTTCAATATCACAAACATACCTGTAGTAGTTTTGTTTCATTCACACACAATCCCTGCATATTTAGGATGTGTTTTTCCCATAAACTGAAAACACTCTGTTCCACCTTGCGATGTCATGTGGTAATACAGAAAACGTTCTGCTGTGTTTTTAAACTCCATACACCTTTTCTAGAATGATTTTAATTCAGTTCAATTCAATTTCGGCCCTTGAATTGCCCATGTCTACTGAAGTAAAGGTAAAAACAAACAAACAAACAAACAAACAAACAAACAGTGTCAAACACTGTGTCAGGAGAGTATTATGCATTATTTGTTAGAACAGAGAGTTACAGCATCTATGTTACAAACTGTTGACTGTTGCACATGTGATTTTATTAATGAAGTAAGTTTCTGTCTGAAGTACATCTTTCATTTTGATTTCATTACAGACACAGTAATCATAGCAATCACACTTATTACGCCAATCACTCTTTCTACAGCCACTTCTCAGGAAGTGGAGAGATTTGTCACAAAAGACTGACTCATAAAACACACATTAGCAGCACTTTGGGTTGAGTTCCTGCTTACATCATGCAGAGAGACACAGTGAAATCATGCGGTCAGCTTTAACCTTGCAGGGCTCTCAGGGCTTGCAGGGGGGGGGGGGGGCAGGGCAGAATTAGAAGGTACTTTGTTAAAATGGAAATGCTTTTATAACAGAAAGTCCTTATTATCATTCAATAATTCAATAATGCACAGGATAATATGTTATCACACACAGTCTTGGTTTAGTCCTGGTTTAGACCTGGTTGAGACCTGTTTTAGTCCTGGCTTAGTCTTGGTTTAGACCTGGTTTAGTTTTGGTTTAGTCCTGGTTTAGTCCTGGTTTAGACCCGGTTTAGATCTGGTTTAGTCTTGGCTTAGTCCTGGTTTAGACCTGGTTTAGTGCTGGGTTAGACCCGGTTTAGTCCTGGTTTAGTCTTGGCTTAGTCCTGGTTTAGACCTGGTTTAGACCTGGTTTAGTCCTGGTTTAGTTCTGGTTTAGTCCTGGTTTTGTCCTGGTTTGGTTTAGTCCTGTTTTAGTCCCGGTTTAGTCCTGGCTTAGTCCTGGTTTAGACGTGGTTTAGTCCTGGCTTAGTCTTGGTTTAGACCTGGTTTAGTTTTGGTTTAGTCCTGGTTTAGTCCTGGTTTAGTCCCGGTTTAGTCCTGGTTTAGACCCGGTTTAGATCTGGTTTAGTCTTGGCTTAGTCCATGTTTAGACCTGGTTTAGTCCAGGTTTAGACCTGGTTCAGTCCTGGTTTAGTGCCGGGTTAGTCACGGTTTAGTCCTGGTTTAGACCTGGTTTAGTCCTGGTTTAGACCTGGTTTAGTATTGACTTAGTCTTGGTTTAGACCTGGTTTAGTCTTGGTTTAGTCCTGGTTTAGTCCCAGTTTAATCCTGGTTTAGACCGGGTTTAGTCCTGGTTTAGTCTTGGCTTAGTCCTGGTTTAGACCTGGTTTAGTCCTGGTTTAGTCCTAGTTTAATCCTGGCTTAGTCCTGGTTTAGACCTGGTTTAGTCCTGGTTTAGTCTTGGTTTAGACCTGGTTTAGTTTTGGTTTAGTCCTGGTTTAGTCCTGGTTTAGTCCCGGTTTAGTCCTGGTTTAGACACAGCTTAGATCTGGTTTAGTCTTGGCTTAGTCCTGCTTTAGACCTGGTTTAGTCCTGGTTTAGACCTGGTTTAGTCCTGGTTTAGTGCCAGGTTAGTCCCGGTTTAGTCCTGGTTTAGACCTGGTTTAGTCTTGGCTTAGTCTTGGTTTAGTCCTGGTTTAGTCCCAGTTTAATCCTGGTTTAGACCCGGTTTAGTCCTGGTTTAGTCTTGGCTTAGTCCTGGTTTAGACCTGGTTTAGACCTGGTTTAGTCTTGGTTTAGTCCTGGTTTAGTGCCGAAATAGATGCAGAAATAATCTGATAATATGACTCAACCATAAGAACGCGGTCACTCCCGATAGTTTGCGTATCCATGTATGCACGTGTCACGGTCTTTAATAATCTGGAGCTCCGGAGAAAAGGACATATCCCAAACATATCCCGTGTCCCGAGACGAGAGTTCCTTCTTACGTAGCATTAACGTAGCAAGTTAAGGATTCTTATTCTCTCCTTTAGCTCCTTCCCCTTTTGTTAATCATTCTAGCCGTGTCCCAATTCAAGGACTACAGCCTTCGTCGGCTCCATTTTTGGCTGTATATGTCACGACCAGCGCGACAAGGCCTGTCCCATTTCATGCATCCCACAAATGCGGCCCACGTTTCCATGGAGGATGAAGGACACATCCAAGTATCCTTCGCAGCCTCCTATATCCCATCATGCACCACGTGGTGCCAGTCAGGTTTTTTAAAAACACAGAGCGAAAAGCCTGTCTAAAAAGCAGGAAAAAACCTGAGAGTACACACTTTTAACTTTAGGAAATCATCACTAACACAATTGTAATGTAAAATATGGCCACAAACCACAAAACTGTCAAATAAGCTTGTTTTTAACAGCGTGAACCTTGGAGCTTTGAGCTAAAGGTTTGGCTAGCAATCTAAAGCTAATGTGATGAAAGGTCCGCTCAACCTTTCCTATTTGGACAGATTTCCATCAAACACTAATAATGTTTTTACTGTCAGGGGAAAACAAGACCACAGAGGGATTAATGAAGCTACGAGGAAGAAACCCCCGGTTTTCACAGACAGGGGGCTAAACACGTACTGTAAACTTGGAGCTTGCAGGTAAGATAATAACGCATTATTGCATGTTTTAAACTTAAAAGACACCGTTTGAGTATATGAAAGCATATATTTACTATTTTAAATCACATAATATAAGCCTGCAACGTATGCTTTCCATTCTGGGTATACATTATTTGCTTTTTATAATCCATGCATGTTTGTAAAGTGAAAAGTAAACCTGCCCAGACAGGTGAGATTTAAGATGGACATTAGGCTCATTTAACAGATTTGTGCAGACACTGGTGTAGATACTAGACAGCTGTATCTGTTTGGCTTATCACATGTAATAGTATAACAATGAGAAAATGTTTGAAATGTTGTTGTTTTTTTAAATAAAAAATTTCATAAATGAAAATACGCATCTCTCAACTGTGTGGGATTCCTTTATTAATTTTGCTGTTTCGATTTATATAAACTGCCTTTGGATCTGAATGTACACGCTCTGTGAACCTTTTCCTGTAATGGTTTTGTAGTTTTTTTTATTGTGTGCGTCATTACAGGTTTTCACTCTGCAGGACAGGACCTTCAACCAATCAGACGTGAAGACAAGGGATACATCACACTGAGTGGTCCACTGGGTCATGTCTCCACTGTCTCGTGTCCAGACTCACTGAGGAAGATGTGCATTAGGCCTCCCTCCTGCTTGTGCTGTCTGCTGCTGTCCCTAATGTGTCCTAATAGTGATGTGTCCATAAAGTTTAGATTTAACTTCTAATTTCCTGCAGAAGTAAAATGGTAAAATGGTAGTTTCTTTTAATCTTTGCTGAGGAGCACCTAAACAGCTTAATCACTGATAAATGTGTCCTTATATGACCTTAACAAGTGTGTGAGACAAAACTAAAAACATATCATTTGCTCATGATAAGTTTATCTGAATGTTTTTCAATCAATAGTGACATTTGATTCATGGTAGTAACTAATGACATGTACTATAAGAATGCTGTACTGCAATTAACTAGTTGTATTCCACCTGATCATATTTTGTACAGATAATGTGTTAATTTTGGATCATCACTGAGAGTACACTGACAGACAGTTTTTACTCACGCATTACTGCATTTTATGTGTGTAATGGGTTTAATGTTTGACTCTTCACATTATGATAAAGTATTTCCAGAAGTTCCTTTGATTGTTTAACTCACTGACTGCCGGAGATGTCGATTGACGTAACCTCGAATCCAAACATTGTATGCCGTGACGTCTATCGACGTCAATGACGTTTTTCAGAGAGTGTCGCTAGGATACGACCTGGTGCAACTTTTATAACTTTAACTTTTCATACCTCCCAACCTGTAGGTAGCGATCTTTTGTATTATTATCTGCCAATCAGAGACACGGAAGAGATGAAGAGATTAGCGCAACAGCGCCAAATTTAGATGATTACAATGATTACAGTGAACCATCTGACTGGGAGCAGTAGATCCTCGTCTCCAGAGACGCATTAGGTAAGAAGAATTAAGTTTACATGATGCTGCTGTGTGGTAAATGTAATGAATGAAGTTGTGTGTGTGCGTGTGCTTGTGTGTGCGTGTGTGTGTGCGTGCGTAGGTATAGCTGTGTGTATGTAAAGGTTTATGCATGGGCTTGTGTGTATGTACATATATATGTGTGTGTATTAGTTTTTATTATGGGTCTGTACTCTGAGCATGCCTCAGTTTTGTTGTTAAGTGACAAAACAGAAGAAAGGTAAAAAAAAAAAAAAAGAAAAGTATTCTCCACATCACACGGCAGCAAAACAAAAAAAATAAAAAAATAAAATACAATTATGTAATGTTCTATATTTCTATCATATATGCACAATTATGTAATGTTCTATATTTCTATCATTTACAGGCGGTGCAAATCACAAAGAGAAACTTCTGTTGGGGTTGAAACACACACACATACACACATGCACGAGCACACGCATGCACGCACACACAGCCCACACGTGGACTTTGTTCTGAGAGATTGTTCTCAAAGATTGTTCTCAAACATTGTTCTCAAACATTGTTCTCAAAGATTGTTCTCAAAGATTGTTGTCAATTTGTAGTTATATTTCTTATATTTGTAAATTAAAAAATGTATTTTGCCATCAAAAATCTCTTTCTCTGTTGTTTTAGATGTTTGAGGTGTCACTAAATAAATAAGTATTGATCTGCTTGAAATGCACAAAACGCTAATTTTCTCCACTTTGTGGTCAAAAACCAGTGTTTTTGCTGAAACTGCCCTATGTTCTGCTATCAATTATTTGAGCATTTGAGCATTTGATAGACCCTCCACCAGAAAAGTTACACAATGCACCTTTAAGAGTTTTCAGTGGTTCAATGGTATCGCATTTCTTTCAAGTTAAAGGGCCTCTCCATGATTTTTATTTATTCTTGTCAAGATTCATGTTCTTTACATCATGCATTGGATGGTAAACTGAGTGTGTATTGATTATATTGATTATATTGTTTACGTTTTATATTGTATTTCTCACCTGCTCAGGGACTACAGATGGAAACTAGCTTCAGCTATAATCTGTTTTTAATGTTTTTGCACATTGTCCCTGTCAAATAAACTAATAAAGAAAGAAAGAAAGAAAAACTGCAAAAGAAGAACAAAATAAGACTATAAAGTATTATCTATCCATTTTCTCAGATAACTAACAGAAGTTAGCTTTTATTGTCCAATAAGGCACATTGTTCACTACGAATCATGGGAAATCATCACAGACACCTTGATTCCCTGTTTGTTATGATGCATTGTCAACATCAGCAACAAAACAGATAATGGGCAGAGATGTGAGAAATATAAACAAACTGCATGACACGATCCCAGACAGTCACAGTGCAGAAAAACTAAGTAGGCGGAGCTAAATGTTCAGACTAAAACATAATCCTGAGTCATGGGTTGAAATGAGGTAAAGGCCCTTTAACAGTGCCTCACTGTGTGTTAAACTAACAGTTGCTATATTGCAGTTTCTCAAATGTTATTGTGGACAAAAATAAAGTGTAAAAAATTAAAGTAAAATCAAGTGAAATGGAAGACAAATGGATATGTGTTAAAAAAAACAAAACACCACAATAGTCAAAACATCAAAAAAGCAAGTTATCAATGTAATACTTTTTGTAATATGCAGTTCAAACACAAATAATGGTATATGGTATTGCTGAGAATATATCAACTTAAATGTTTTTCAAGGCAGATAAACTGTACTTTCCTGTAGTCTCTCTTTGTATGAAGATGGAATCTCCCGTGCACAGCTGGAGTCAAAAACAGTTATTTCTCGCCAACACTTTCTGCCATTTATTTTAAGCATGACTACAGTGTGCTGAGCTGGAAATGAAAAAGTTACTGGAAGAAAAGGCAAAAATCACAAGTTACTGGAGAAGAACAGAAGACGAAGCCTGAAAGTGCTTTTAAACTGAAGAAGAAGATCCTCCCAGAAAACTACAGGGACTCAGCAACAGTACAGTGACACAACATAATTATATGCTCTTGTACATTGTAAATACAATGAACAGAAGTTGGAATGTCAAAAACAAGTCATATTCGCTAAATCTGGCATGTTTACAGCGGCTTATGAGAGTGTGAAATGTCCATAGAGATGCATTTTCCAAAACAATATATAAAACAAAAAGAACAGTGTCAGAAAACATTTGAGTGAACACCATCTTTCGTATTAACATCTTAAAATCTCTACTGGTTTAGGCATTCCACCTGATTTTTATTGTCTTAAAAAAAACAGAACAGTTTGCAATGGTCCAAAGTTATTCCTCACTTAACCTATGTATTCCAAACATCTTAATGATCACAATTAACATTACAATGATGAGTTTTTAAGAGCTTTTCACCACTGTCTGAGACCAGTGTGGAGTTTTGCCTTGATGGTAAAGCTAACAACACTAACACAACTGCTGACGTGCATTTCCTGATTATTGAACAATATATAATTAGACACAGACAGCACACAGTGGACTTACTTTGACCTCAAGAGCTGCTTATGAAATCTCTCTACTGGGGCAAGAGATTTGCTCAAATGCATGGGGAAAATGTAGTATAGGTCTTTAACATTGACACAATTTTATGCATTTTTGATAAGCTTTTTTCTGCACACAGTTTTAGAGTGACTTCTCCAGCTTCTATTGCAATTATTTTTTTAAAGATGAAATACATGAATGCATCTAAAACTACTACCAGTACATGAAACTGGAAAGTAAGTTTAAGTATCTCAAATGTTTGAGGCTAAACATGTACCCTTTCACTGGTTGTCATTTTGAAAACCTTCTTGAGCTGCATTTCATCCATACTGATGTGGGCTGTTTGAGGACATTGGCTTAGTTAAATTCAGTCTATAGAGTAGCTCTGTTCTGAGCAAATACAAATCAATACTTCTGATAAACAAGTCCACTGAACGTCAGATTTGAGCAGCTTATTTCTTTATTTATTTTATACTACGATGTTTCAAGACTATGGGCTCGATGAGGGCTTACTGTTACATCAAATGCATGATGATATTTCAATGTTAGCAGTGCATAGTCATAGTCATAGTCATAGTTTGCTTTATTGTCGAAAACAATCATGTACATGTACATAGAGTGAATTCGAAATGTCGTTTCCCCACTAACCAGGCAGGACAGTGATAGAGTGGGCTAGAGTGGGCTAGAGTGGGCTAGAGTGGGATAGAGTGGGCGCATGCGCGCGCCGCCGACTGGGAGATGCAGAGTAGAAAAGATGCAATACAATCAGTGACAATTTAACAACATGTAATGACAGAAAAACAATTGGAGATATAACATACGGTGATCTTTTTTTTTGGCAACATAAGGAAGGGGTGTGGGGGGATCAGATTGGAAATCAATGAAATTGATTGAACCGAGAGCAGAGATCAGACCTTTCTAAAAGACAGGGAACATTTTTACAATCGTGTCAGTGTTGTGAATAATCCAAAATGTGTGTGTGCCACTGTTTATGTAGAGTTCATGATAACAAAACCACATCTGTGGCCTTGGAGTGTTCTTGCAGGGAGGCGAAGTCAAAACACAGATAACTGTTGGAGACAGATTTTCACAGGGAGACATAATTTGCAAAGGGATTAATTTAGCATGATGAAATACATTTTTAGAGACCCAGGTGAACAATTTAGATTGAGCTTGGGTTTTGCCAGACCCCCATCTTCACATCGCCATGAAGATTCATGAGAGATCTCATTAGTTCCTCTTGGCGCACAGACTGCGCTGCGTTGGCTTTACATAGTTCTGTAACCATGCCCGCGATGATATCCAAGCGTCGAGATGTTTCCTTCGGTTGAAATCCTTTCAAAAGGTCCTCAACCTGTCCCACTTTCTGATGTAATCCTTTCACGAGATCTCCCACGGCCTCACAGTGGCTCGAAATTGCTGCAGACAGCTTGGGGGACTCTTTACTTGCTGCCAGCTTACAAATTTTGTGATAGATCATGGACAATCCCAGGCCAATTAACAGATGTCCAGCTATCAGAAATCCGAATACGTAAATATCCTCCACATCCTCCAGGTACATTGGTGCCAAACATACGACTTGCCACGCACAATACGAGTCCCTCGCATATCCAGCAGCAAAAGTACCATCCGGACACACCTCTTCTCCCGGAGCGGCACTCCTCCGTGAAAAAAGAGTATCAATCGTGCTGAGGGTCCAGCTGATCACATCCATATTTTAGGAATTTGGAAAATCCGCTCCAAAAAGCGAGAAAATGACGAAAAACAAGAGAGGCACGCAGACAGCATAGCATTAGATAAGGAGGAAAAAGAAACACGTCCCCTTCTCACGGTCAGAACATAAACATGCATGGTAACATAAATAGAACTGACCAGTTTTGTTATGATCTGACACAAATTGTTTTTATTGTTTTGAATCTGTGGAGGAGCAGCAGCAGCTCTACTTCATGCCTCCTGGATGCCTGCCTGGGGAGGTCTTCATGTCCCACCAGGAGGAGACCCCGAGGAAGATCCAGGACACACTGGAGGGATTATGTCTATAGAGGTTTAAAGAGAAAAGTAGAACCCTGACTCTAATCTTAATACTAGTCTGAAACACCCACTCAGCTCCACCACTACTACATGACAACACACAGATAGTAGAGGTCTGCTACGGGCATCACCATTTTATCTTACAACTTTACTGTAGGGACTGCAATCGAGTTACTGCACCTCCTCAGCGCATTACACTACTATATATGCACACATAATCATGCAATATTCAACACAAAAGGTAGTCCCAAGCTACGCCAAGTGACACATGCACTTGAAATCTGTGTGTACCAACTGGTGTGGCGATATTGCTGAAATTACTTTTGGGGCTTAGCTGGAACCAATGGAGTTTGTTCTGTTGTGTGAGGAAAGAGGCAGATATGATTGTGGAAATAGAGAGGACACGTACACACTGAGATGTCCCATTTCCCCTGTGTATAATTCTGTGTGGGTCTGCTGCACTCAGGGATCAGCTCACCTCTCTGAAATATCGCCAACCTGAAATGGGCTCTATACATCTAACTGATAGGCCCAACAGTGGAGGGGTCAAGCGCAAACACAACTGAAGAGGCTTATTCACTGTATAAAATGGGAGATGTCAACCTGCTCTAAAATGGTTTCTCGCCCAAACTAAATTCATTCATCAACTTGTTCACAAACTTAACTTTTAAACTATTACCTTTAATGGCCATACAGAAGAAATATTAAACTATGGATAGTTTGTATAGTGATAAAAATCTAATTTGCTGCACACACTGTATATATACTAGTAAATGGGCATAGCTATTGCACTCGCTGCCACGTTCCAAATAGATAGTAGTTCGTGGTTGTGGTTCCTTCAAGCTCTGGCTGCAATTGACATCTACCTCTGTACTGCTGTCAGACTCATCATTACATGCTCCTGGGGTTTTTATTTCACAATTTTGTTTCTAAATTAAGACATGAACGTCGTCAAATCTGATGCTCGCCTTCCTCGAGGTCACTCACCCTAGCGTTAGCAACGGGTTGAACGCCAGCTTTGTTGCTAAGCGCCTGCCCCATGCCAAAACAGAGATGTGAGAGGGAGGTAACAACGGCCTACCTCCTGATCAGCTCTTTTGTTTTGTGCTTGAATTATGATCTCTGGTTGCAGATTTGTAGCTATAAATGCCGGCCTCAATGAGCTTCATTTGCTTGCAATCAAACGCTATGGGCGACGCCACACTTAGTCCACTTTGGTCGCACATCAGTTATTCAGATCTATGCTCAAACACTGACCCCTACTCACTTCTCCCATTAGGTCACTCTGGGTCAGTGAGTGACTGAAGTGCGAGCTCTCCAAAGGACTAAGTAGCTTCTGTAATCTATACTCTAATTTAATATAAGAGTCTGGTTTGGTTGACTCACACGTCACAGTGCTCTACCAAAGTCGGCTTCAAATGGGAACAGTGCTTCATTTGTTGCTTTATCGGTGTATGTTTTATTGTTCTATTTATTATGCTGTAATGAATGTGCTTATTTTATGATTGAATGTGTTATGTCCCTGTTTGCACTGGTGTTCTGTCTGGAAATGAAGCTTGGTACAGATAAATAAAGAGACTTTCATTTTCAAACTGACTGCCAACAACTCAAGCAAATATATCACACGTATAAAAGTAACCAATATGCTACTAGTGTTTGTGTTATCTGAAATATATTTTCGAAATATCCTAAATATCCTTTAGTTCACTTGTCTTTAAGCATTTTCAGATACAGCACTTTTGTATTTGTTTGGTTATCTGATAATGGAGCTGTTTGAATTAACCTCAGAAAAACACTAAGGAGACTACATAATGATGAGATAACCGTATTTTCTATTCACAAGAGTTCCTTTAAGTTCACCTCAAGACAACTTCAAATCTATTGCATATTCACAGCCCTTAGTACGAGCTCCCCTGGAACAGTGTGGATCAAACGTGGCAGATCCTGCATAAAATTGCCTAACTTTCACAAGTTAAATCTAGTTACTCCTTCCATTCTCATTACTTACGATGAAGCGGAAAATACAGTCAAGACTAGTCCCAGTGTGAAGGCAATTTCTCTTGGATTTTAAAATTGGGACATTGAGAAGAAATTGATAAAAATGGTCCATTTCTGCTGAATGGGGGGAATTCTGCAGCACTGCCCAGGTAATAATTGCTGTCTATGTCTTGTGGCAGTGCAGTTATTCATATAGGGCTGTTAACTCCCCGTACTCGCTGTCTCTTTCACCTGGGTGAGATCTGCTGCAGAAAAGTACACAGGGGGGCTAATGGTCGGAGATTACTCAACCCTGATCAGGCATGGCAGTTGGGCCACCTGGTTTACGTGCTGACCTCCAAAGAAAAACAGAAATAAAACATGCACAATAGGCTATTCTTCAAACTATTCTAATCCAGACCATGAATCAAAATGAATGAGGCAAAAAAGTATGCCTTAACTGCTAGAGAAATTCAATACAGATATTTACTTAAATGTGCGTAGTTTACAAAAAAAAAAAAAGTCATACTTTTTCTGTAATTGCTTTGTCTGAAACATGGGTAAATGATGACATTGGACAATTCTACTCCTTATGCCTCAGCCCTTGTTATCTTGGCCTACGTCATCAGTGTGCTTACGTTGCACTCCCAACGGAAGCATAGTCAGGCTGGACTGTATTTGCATTTATAACTCCAGACACTATTACTGATGCTGATTAATTAATCTGCCTGTCAATCACAACCAACACAGGGAGATATGACAACATCCCCTGCACTATGTAACGTTTTGGTTAGGGGCCTGTCAGCTTCTTGTTTCCATAGATATGTAAACGTTAAACAGCTCTACCTTACATTTATTATTAAAGGAAAATTAACGTTTTTTTCAATCTGAGCCTTCTTTCGGCAATAAAACAAGTAGTTTTACTCACCCATAGCAGTCTGGTGTCAATTGGAGCAGTATCGCAGAACTTATGTTGAGCCGTTCTGTTCTACTAATGATCCCGTATCCGTTAGCGTGAGTGCTCGGGGCACTGATTTGCGGTGTCCAAATAACACAAACTTTAGCACTTTTCAAATCACAGAAGATCGCTGTGTCAGGGTAGACTTTTAGTAGATTCCAAAACGGCCTGAAACCCGATATCGCAACAGAAAAGTAAAGTTCAGAGCGGTGTTAGCTTCTTTCGGACTAGCTGTGTTTACAAAACAGCTGAGTTCACGCATGCGCACTGTCCTCTCTGATGACGTCATCAAATGAAACTCATTTCATTTCATTCGGGTTTCAGGCCGTTTTGGAATCCAATGAAAGTCTACCCTGACACAGCGATCTTCTGTGATTTGAAAAGTGCTAAAGTTTGTGTTATTTGGAGAGCGCAAAGTAATGCCCCGAGCATATGATACGAGCACCATGTTGGATACGGGATCATTAGTAGAACAGAACGGCTACAACATAACTTCTGCGATACTGCTCCAATTGACACCAAACTGCTATGGGTGAGTAAAACTACTTGTTTTATTGCCGAAAGAAGGCTCAGATTGTAAAAAAAAAAACGTTACTTTTCCTTTAAATTACAGCTGGTTTTATACGTCAGACATACAAGGCATTCTGACTGTGAGCGGGCTTGCCTCTCCACAGATCTGACATTTAACTTAGTTTGGTTTGGTCTCCAATAGCATCTCCATGGAGAAAATGTGAAGGACGATCCACCAGAAAAGTTACACAATGCACATTTAACTGCTATGGCAACGGTCCAAATTGTTCATTGCTCTGGAAGAAGAAAACTATACATGCAGTTTCAGCTTGGAGGAAAAAAAAAAAATCTTACAACAGTAGCAGCTTTGGTTTTAACCATTAACGTCCAATTCTTTACTCCATGCTCAATTCATCCTCTCAATAAAGCAAGAAAAGAGTCCAAGAACAAAGTAATAGCCTACAAAACAAATATATGTACATTTAAGGCTCAGGCGCTAAGGGTGAACAGAGGCCCCACATGTGAAAAGAAAGGAGAGAGAGAATGGAGGCTTATTGAAGACAAAAGAGACAGCTTCACCTTGAGACGCACAAACCAAGGATGGTGTAATTAGTTACAAATGGCTGGGTTGATGCTGAGTCTTCCTCTGTGTGTCTGTGCTGCTGCTGCTGCTGATGATGAATAGTAGCAGTCTTAAGTTGTGAGGGGAGAGTAATCAAGGACAGAGACACAGAGCTAAATCCACCCCAGGGACAGGGCTGTCAGCTGAACACTCACACAGGCTGCCTGGAGGAGACTTGTGGAATGAACAGAGGTGTATACATGGACAAGCAAATGTGCCTATAAGTTAAAGCAAGACAGTAACTTTCTGGAGATGGCACCATACTTTTGTAGAGAAAGAAGGGGATTATGCTCTGACGTGCAGTCAGGCGAGGCCTCACCTGTCATCGCAGAGAAAAAAAAAGTTAAATGAAAAAATAAATGGTATTTATCCAATGATTATAAACTAACTATAAAGTTATTTCCCATGTAACTTTGCCATTTTCATTTTTTTTTTAATTCAAAATCACTGAATTTTCATTTTTACCATTCAAATAGTGAGAAGAGAGGTGTGGAGAGGCACCAGCCGCTCGTGCCTCACATGGACTGACTGTGCTGTAGCTCAGCAGTGACAGATACTGCGCTAAAGCGGCGGTGAAAAGGCGTCGGGTGAGGCATGTAGTTACCTGGCCTCATGGTAGAGGCACTCGTGAGCCCAGGGATTCTTCTGCAACTCCTGGAGCAGCAGATGAGAATAAGTGACAGCAAGCTACAATTTAGAGTTAGCAAGTCATGTTTAGCATTCCGCTCACTTGTTTCTTCTTGTCTGGCCTGACTTTGTAAATGGAGGAAGATATTAAAGCTTACATATTAAAGCTCATGCAGTTTTCTAAACTGGAATTTCGGTCGAAGCAGGAGGTTATAATTAAAGGAAGACCAATGCCGAGCTAAAGGGTTTGCTCCAGGCTATGGGACGAAAGACTCCCTCTTTTCAAACAGCGTGGTACACACAAAAAGGCTGGCTTTGTGCTTCCTGCCTTCCTGCCTTCTGTTCTCAACCTGCTGTGACAATGTCTGGATTCAGATATTGTGACCTGAAAAATTAGCAAAGAAGCCTTGTTAAACACAAGCGGTCCACCACGCACATTCAGAGCCAGATCGCGCTAAAAACGTTGCTATTTTAATTTATGACGCTACTCAGTGCGCTCTGGAAAATGCACTGAACAATAATAATTCATTTTCAACTTCACATCAAAAATATTACGAGCTCCAGTCATTTACAGGGAGAGAAATTGGCCCAGGGGCAAATTTACTTGCTGACATCTGATTTACACATTTGTAAATCTGATGACGTCAGTGCCTCACCAGCCATGACCCTCACCGCATGTCACTGATTATACTATACCATAAAAGATTAGCCAAATGAAGCCATGAAGACATCAGGAGGAGGCCCTACCCAGGCCAAATAAGAGTCAGGTTTGTGGAGATGCAAGCCCACTTGCAGTAAGAAGACACTTATTTCACTGTAATAAAAAAAAGAAAAGATGCTTTTAAATTTTTTAGAGTCCTCTAAAAGCTGTGAATCTTTGTCCTTCTGTGTTGCCTGTATCAGCCTTGGAACTTATAAGCCAATTTTCAGGTTGTACCACATTGGAGGCCCATAAAATAGAGCAGAATGAGATGAATGAATCTTTACATGAGCCAGTCATTGTTGAGATAATATATTATATTATATAAGCAGAAGTTGTGCAGAAAGATTGTTCTGTTTATCATAATTTGATTAGTGCACCATGTGTCTAGTGTCAAAATGTCCTTTTAAAGACAGTGATTTGTTTGTGAAAGCTCAGAACTCTGTGAATCCTCTATGCATTTTGATTATTTGGATAGCGGCCTTCTGTGGGATTAAAGTTGGATTCTAAAGCAGTCCCCAAACATCTTAAACTGTCAAAGTGGCACATAAAGTTATTATATATATATATATATATATATATATATATATATATATATATATATATATATATATATATATATATATATATATATATATACGCAGTATATTAAAAAACTCTAGTGTTGGGACAATACATTATGTGCTGAAGGGGGTGTATTCAAATGAATTTGGACACTAAAAAAATAGTCAGAGAGGGGTCGTTCAAATTGCAAAGACAAATTTGACAACAAAAGCTCTGTGAAGCTTTGGACTCAGGAGGCCTGTGAGAGTCTGAGGGACTGTTTCCAGAACACAGACTGGGACATGTTCATTGGCTCTTATGGAGATGACCTCAACGGCCTGACTCATTGCATCTACTACATCAACTTCTGCGTGGAGAACACTGTACCAACCAGGAGAGTACAGTGTTTCTCCAACAACCACCCCTGGGTCACCCCTGAGCTTAAAGGGATAGTGTGTTTTTTTTATGTTAATCTGTATGGGTTTCCTTCTAAAAGTTACGTGTGTTGACTCCGGCTTACCTCTGACACTCTCAGCTGATCCCGGTTCCGTTCGCTTTCTGGAGCTCAGGTAATTAGGTCCCGTAACTTCTCTAGAACATTAAATAAAGCTTGTTTTTCTTCTAAAAAAAAAAACATTTGTCCGAAAGGTGATATAGTTGCGTCCGAAACAGTTGTCAACGAAACATCCAGCAGTGAACTAAGCAATCGCGTATCACAGCACTCATATCAGCTGTATCAGCCTATTCACCTTTAGCGGAAGTGTACCGCAGATGCGGTCCGCCGGAAGGGGAAGTTTACAAGTGAACAGGCTGATACAGCTGATATGCGCGCTGTGTTACAAGTCGTCAGACACAATATGCGATCGCTTAGTTCGCTGCTGGATGTTTCGTTGACAACTGTTTGGGACGCAAATATATCACCTTTCGAACAAATGTTTTGTTTTGAGAAGAAAAACAAGCTTTATTTAATGTTTAATTAATTTAATGAATTATTTAATGTTTAATTACCTGAGCTCCAGAAAGTGAACCAAACCGGGATCAGCTGAGACTGTCAGAGGTAAGCCGGTGTCAACACACGTAACTTTTAGAAGGAAACCCATACAGATTAACATTAAAAAAACCGCACTATCCCTTTAAAGCCCTTCTGAACCAGAAGAAGAGGGCTTTCAACTCAGGAGACAGAGAGGAGCAGAAAAGGGTCCAGCGGGAGCTCCAGTGGAGGATCCGACAGGCCAAGAAGAAATACGGGAGGAAGATGGAGGAGCAGCTGGTCCAGAACAACGTATGGGGCATGTGGAGAGGACTGAGGAACATCTCCGGTTTTGGACAGAGTGGCAGAGGGACAACTGAGGGTGATCAGCGCTGGGCGGACAAATTAAACTGTTACTTTAACAGGTTTGATTTGCCACCCACCTCCCCTCCTTCACACCTCCCCGGGCCAGTGGCCACATCCCCCTCCTCCCTTCACATGGACCCATCCCAGCACCCGTCCTGTGGAAGACCTCATGTGTGGTCCCGGTTCCCAAAACAACAAATGCAAGGGAACCGGCCCACTACAGACCAGTCGCCTTAACCTCCCACCTCATAAAGACCATGGAGAGGGTGATCCTCAGCCACCTCCGCTCTGTGGTGAGCCCCACACTGGACCCGCTGCAGTTTGTCTACAAGCCAAACGTAGGAGTAGAGGACGCCGTCATCTACTTGCTGCAGTGGGCGCTCACCCACCTCAAGACCGCCGGGAGTGCTGTGAGAGTCATGTTCTTTGACTTCTCCAGTGTCTTCAATACCATCAGGCAGGTGCTGCTGCGGGGGAAGCTGGAGGATGTGGGAGTTGATGGACATCTCGCTGCCTTGACCATCGCCTACCTCACTGACCATCCACAGTACGTGCGGCTGCGCAGCTGTGAGTCAGTCGGTAATATCACAATATGGCAGGTTAAGATGTTTTTCTGAAAATGGCAAGGGCGTAATTAGGCAGAGGACAGTGAAAGTGCTGGTGGAACTAGGAAAAGGGCACACATTATGCTTGTGTAACTTGGACAATGATGTACAGGACAGGGGAAATTTTATAAATTTTTATTCAGAAACAAGAGTTTCTCAACAGGTTTTGGTTTTCAGATCAAAGTGTTCCCACACAGGGGAAAACCTCCTCTTTCTCGCTGGCTCCATCCTATCACCTATCCTACTCTCCTCACTCTCCTAAATCTCTCCCTAAATTCTCCAAACTCTCCCCAAACTCTCTCCAAAATATCTCCAAACTATATAAATGCTATGCAAACTCTAGTATCCAAACTCTCCAAACTCTATCCAAACTCTCAACTGAACTCTCCTTCAAACACCCACATTTTGAATGGAGCCTGAGGGTCTATATAGCTGGAATAGCTCACGGCAAAATCTGAACCGCTTCCCGAAGCAATCACGCAGCGAGGCTTCGGACGTCATCATTTTGGCTCCCCCGCCAAATGAAGCGAGCCTCGATACGCGCTTCGCAGAAACACCCCCTTCATTACTCGACACACCCTTCGAAGCCTCGGCACATCTCGTAACATCACTATTTCCAGACCATGTGGAGTAACAGTTAAGCAGCTAAGTGAGATGTTTGACAAAATGTAATACATTTAACCAAATAAAATCATTTAAAGTAACTTGAGTATGTGGTGATCAACTTAACAGAACTAAACACAACTAAATAAAACAAACCCGGGATAGTTGTATTTAGCAGTTTAGTTGAGCATGGAAAAATGTATATGAAATTAAGGTGAGTATACAGGGACAAAGGCCCTCTTTTCAACAGAATAAACCAACTAAAAGTCAACATTAATCAACATATTTCCTAGTGAACATTTATCATGTGTTTCTACAGGATGATGTGGCACTAGGAGGATTTTGTACAAGATGTCCTATTTTTTATTGTGTTTTGAGGAAGAAAAGCAACACAGGGTGAGTATTGTTTCTACATGTACAATCATAATGTTCAGTGTGATTCTGTTCTGGTCCATTATTGTATTCTATTATTTAGAAAATAATAGGTGCTTCAAGAACATACATGTTTAAATATTTCAAAACGTACCACACAAAGTAAATCATCATAATGTGTTAATCATGTGTCCACAGAGACCAGAGCTTCCTCACTGGAATAATTCTTCACACTGTCCAGCTCCAAACAGGCTGTACCAGATTGTGCTCTGTGTGTTTGACAATACATTACCAAACAATACAGAACTATGGAAAATTAAAGACTGTTTGTGTATTGTTTTACTTTAAAACCCTTTAAAGGTCCAGTGTGTAGGATTCGTGGCGCATTGGTGGATGGTGCTATTGCAATTCCTGTTCTAGCTACGGCAGACCTTGAGGGTCTCGAGCGGACAGCTCGCGTACCCGTGCACGAACCGCTCCGAGTTGCCGACAACTACTGTATGAATAAAACGGGGTCCCGTTCACTGTTTTTTTTTTTCTTTCCGCATGAGAGCACACATTCCCGATCGTGTACATTGACAATCTACACATCAAATGAAACCTTACAGTCTCCTCTTTTTGACTATGCACATGGGGCTTTTATACGGAAAAGCACAAAACGAGGTTTGTTACTTTGCTTACCTTTGAAGGCTCTGGACAGGTCAAACTCAGTATTTCACCATAAACTTGGTCTCAATTTGTCCGTAAGGATCCAGCAAATAAAATCAAGTAAAACAATTTAGTCCAAAACACGTGTTAGATCCATTACGACGTGTGATCCGGCAACATGCTTGTCGTTTATCCAAACGCGTACTATCTCGTGTGAAAACAACAAGCTCTTGGCGAAGGCGGAGCCCAAATGTCCTTCTGCGGCTCTCGTAATCAAAATGGCTGCCTCTGCATGGGGAAGATCCCCCTTTTATGCAGGTATATCTAAGTCCAAAAGAATACTTTGATTTCATGATGGAAGTGAAAAGGCTTGGAAAACACTGTATTTTTGAATGGGTATCTTCAATTTCGGTAATTAACGGGTAAAAATTTTACACACTGTCCCTTTAAGGACATTTGTCGTTGCATGTTAACGTAATTGTGTTGACAGAATTAAATTATATATAAAAATAAAACACATTTTCATGATAAGGTAACGCTGATGATTTGATCACATTTCATCAACATGAAAAAAGTTACAATCATGTTCTAAGAATTATGTTATATATAATTGTATAAAATTATGTGTAGAAGGGATTGAAGGAAGTTTCAAAGCCTAAACATAATTTTATTGCATGCAACCACTTTCCATATTTTTTTTACACAAATCCAGCGACAAAGAAAGACATTACAGTATTATGAATCACAATGTTTAGACAACACAGCATTTGGAAAAGCCTGTTCATTACATAATTGTTACATTTTTTGTCTGTCAGTTCTTGTTTATTATAGTGAACTGGATTAACCATTTCCTGTGCAGTGAATCCTAAACTGAAATGTATTTGATTGGATTTGTACTTCTGTTGCTGCTCCCGACAGCTTGCCCCAGCTGCTGTGGTTGATGGGTCAAATGTGTTGAATTAATTTCCCTCTGGAATTAATTAGGCCTTTATTAAGTACCTTAATTGTATCAGCAACTTTCTATCTGTGAACAAGCTACTCAACTATTTCAACTTTTGATGAAATAATGACTTTTGATTAAATCCCACTGCACTTCTAACAATCATGTGATCCAATAAAAGACATTCCATATGGATAACATGGTCTACAGTGCTTTTCAACAGCTGTATTCTTCAGTGAGTATAAAGCAGCCTAAGCCTGCGATAATGTCCGGGTGTGCCTTCATTGTGCAGGGCAGAACTGGACTAAGAGGGACTAAAGAGGCAGAGCCAGGCAAAAAGCAGCAGATTAGTTTAGAGCCAAGGAACTAATTAAATTAATCTGGAGATAAACCTTTAATTATTTTCACCCCAACTCATTTATAGCCCTATTTTCTGTACTGCCTCCAATAGTTCCAGTGTTAGAGGAAGGTTACAGCCCAGTGCTAGCCATTTCATATGCACATCCCATTCACACAGCGGACACACACATAAGCATGCCATATGAGCCCCATGCTGGATTTGAATGCCATATGAATCTGTAGGGAGGAGGAAGGAGGACACAATATGGAGATTGAGAATCTCCAATGATACAGGGGGTTTTTGAAGCTGTGGTCTCAGTACTGCAGGTGCTAAGGCGTGTATTTTTTGGTGGTCTTAAAATTATGACTTGGTAAGTTTTAGAGTCAATTACAATTTTAGCTGCATATCTGTAGTTTTGTCATGAAGTCCAACTGACTTTTTCTTGAATACTTTCTTCTCAAGTGAAATCCAAAAATTGCAAACCTGCAAAGTTTCAGTTTGCATGTGGAAAAAAAAAAAAGTGTTCTTACAACAAAATATAACATATAGCTTCTTTCAAAAATACAAATTATAAGGTAACATATTAAAGGTTCTATGTAACGCAAAATTCTTGTGAGCTGTAAGCCATGTTAGAATGTTACCTCCTCAAAAAAAAAAAAAAAAAAAAAGCATCCCTGGAGTCCTGTTTCATTTACAATTAATTATTAGTCTGTGTGCATCTCCAAAGCTCAAAATGCTCAGTTCCACCTTGTGATGTCATGAAACAGTAGTTTTCAAGTTAAGAGATACCTTATACCTTTTGTTCAGTAAATATTGGCAACTCTATTACTGGGATCATCCAAATGATTTTAGTGAAGATGTATGGAGTTTAAAGGTCCCATGGCATGAAATGTTCACTTTCTGAGGTTTTTGAACGTTAATGTGAGCTCCCCTACCCTGTTTAGCCCCCCATGGTTAAAAGTTGCGAAATGTCTAAACTGAGCATTTGCGATCCTTTTCTGCGTTACAAAAAATCGGAGCTCAAACTGGCGATTTTGAACAAGGCACCTTATTGACGTCAGATCGAAAAAAGAAATGCAAATGCAGTTCCACCCCCGTCTGTCTGTACTCAGCGTCTCTGCAAATCACGCCCAGAGAGTTTGGACTGCGAACGCGCTAGGCAATGCGAAATGTGTTTTTTTATTTGCCTGGAGGCACGTCCGAGTGTTTCTAGGCTCGGAAGTCCTTTATCTGAGCCTCTGGACCTTTGAACAGCAGTGGTTTAATTTTATTTTATGTGGAAATGTGTTTATTTTTCAATGGAACGCTTCAAATCTCTCCCCCTGTGCAAAAACACGGAAATGGATCAGCTGAGAGCGGAGAGCGGAGAGTTTGGCCACGCCCCCACCCTCTACTATTGGCCATCTCTTTTCTCCTCATTTGCATTCAAGCAACAACGCCCATTATGGCCTGTTCAGAGAGAGAACAATTACTCTTTCTCATCTTATCTCTGTTTCTCATGCACTGAGTGTTGATTTTGAAGAAGGATTCATTTACAGTATTAGGGAACCATTAAGGAGCCATATAAAAGCATCAAGAAGTACCATGTCATGGGATCTTTAAAAACACAGTGGGACACTTCCTGCATTACCACATGACATCACAAGGTGGAACAGAGAACTCTCATCAGGTCATGAAATTGTTTGGTTGTTTTTGTTGACCTTTTTATACAAGTCACCCAACCTTCCCCATACACACATACCACACATGCATACGCACACACGCACACACGCACACACACACACGCACACACACGCACACACACACACACACACACACACACGCACACACACACGCACACACACTCATATACACACGCATGCCATTTCACTGTCTGAATGTAGATGTGCAGGTTTTAATCCCACATGGATCTATAAGAAAGGGGAAGAGGAGAGGAAGGATCTGCGAAGGAGAAAGGGTCGTGACTAGATTGAAAGATCAGTCAGAGCAGAGATGCCTGTCAGTTTTGCTCATTGTGCTGCTATAGTAGGATATAGGCACGAGAAGGGTGCATATGTCTCTGTAAGACTTCAAACTTTGGTGATCTACAGACTACAAGAAACTATCAAAATAACTTTTCAAACATATTGTCCTCTTCGTCAAAAAGCCAAGTCACCAAATTCTGATGGACTAAATATAGACACAAATGCCTTCTAATGCTTTGTTCAAATTGCTTCTTAAGGAGGCTGTATAAGCTATCTTCAATTTGTCTATAGTTAGCCACAACAAAGTTTAGACATTATATTTAGAAAATTTAATTTGTTTTTTTCTTTTTATACAGTGAACCCTCGCTGTATCGCGGTTCACTCTTCGCGGCCTCGCTGTTTCGCAGATTTTTTTTTCCAATTTTTTTTTCCAATTTTTTTTTTCAATTTTTTTTATAGTGTAACTTTTTTTTACAGTGTAACATTCTGTCCTGCGCCCTGATTAGCTAAGAGACTAGACCAGGACTAAACCAGGTCTAAAGCAGGTCTAAACCAGGACTAAACCAGGTCTAAACCAGGACTAAACCAGGTCTAGACCAGGGATGGTAGGGACAGAGTCTCAGATGTCCTTCACGAGAGCGCCTGGGTGACAGGAGGTGTGGCCTTTGTTTACTTGCACGAGCCATGGAAGAGACTGAGTGCGAGCCGGACAAATGGAAGAGCCAAGAATCAACATGGACGGGCCTGGCGCCTGGCCGCGCGGCGTCCGGGGGAGCCGCAGCGGGGGGAGGACACTCGCGCGCACAGAGGAGACAGTGGCTCTTCCCCGTCACGCTGAGAGAACGAACCCGACCCCGTCCTAGAGAACTGTGGAGTATTGGCGACGCATTGATAGCGGTCTGATTTTGGACCCGGGGTGAAATGCAACCAACTCTTGTGAGCGCAGGTTGGTCTTACCTGGTCTTGTGCTGAGGACTGGTGCTCAGAGGCGTCTGTTAGCGGTTTGGCACTGTTAGCAGTGGCTTGAGTCTTGCCCAAAATGATATCCAGGTCGCTTTCCACTCGACTTTCGCACATGGCATGGATATGTGGTACCAAAACAAACACACGTGTCCGCGCGCACGTGTCCGCGCGCACGTGTCCGCGCGCACGTGTCCGCGCGCACGTGTCCGCGCGCACGTGTCCGCGTGTCACGTGCCCCCCCCCCCCCCCCACTATTAATATATTTTAATGAAAATCTACAACAGTTTGAGTGTTTAAACAAGAGAAAAATGTTAATACCAGTCTCAGAAAGGTGTATAATGTGTCTGGTGAAGCGTTTTCAGCCTTAAAACATGTAGAATAATTGTAAAATATAAAATTGTCCTACTTCGCGGATTTCACTTATTGCGGGCTATTTCTGGAACCTAACCCCCGCAATAAACGAGGGTTCACTGTATAGAAAATTAATCGACTTCAGTCTGGAGCTCCACACAAGATCTCACCTTGTGGGGTTTCAATGATCATGAGAACAGTGAGAAATCAGCCTAGAACTACACGGGAGGGACCACAGTCACTAAGAAAACCATTGGTAACACTTTCCACCGTAATGGATTAATATCCTGTAGTGCTCACAAGGTCCCCCTGCTTAAGAAGGCACATGTGCAGGTCCACCTGAAGTTTGCCAATGAACACCTGAATGATTTAGAGAGTGACTGGGAGAAGGTGCTGTGGTCAGATGTGACCAGAATCGAGCTCTTTGGCATTAAGTCAACTCACCTCGTTTGGAGGAAGAGAAATGCTGCCTATGACCCCAAGAAGACCATCCCCACTGTGAAGCATGGAGGTGGAAACATTATGCTTTGGGGGTGTTTTTCTGCACAGGACAACTTCACCACGTCAACGGGAGGATGGATGGAACCATGTATCATTAAAATCCTGAGTGACAACCTCCTTCTCTCTGCCAGGAAACTGAAAATGGGTCATGGATGGGTCTTCCAACACGACAATGACCCAAAACATACAGCCAAGACAGCAAAGGAGAGGCTCAAAAAGAAGCACATCAAGGTCATGGAGTGGCCCAACCAGTCTCTGGACCTTAACCCTATGGAAAAACTATGGAGGGAGCTGAAGCTTTGAGTTGCTAAGCAGCAGTCACAAAAACTTAATTACAGTGCTGCTCATAAGTTTACATATCCTGGCAAAATGTTTTGTTTCTTGGCTATTTCCAGAGAAAATGAATAACACAAAATGTTTTCTTTCACTCTTGGACAGTGATTGGCCAAAGCCATTTATTGTGAAATAAACTTATAAGTAATCTTATGAGCAGCACTGTATTTAGAGATGATCTGCAAAGATGAGTGGACCAAAATTCATTCTGATATGTGCACAAATCTCATCATCAACTACAAGAAACGTCTGACCTCTGCGCTGCAAACAAGGGTTTTGCCACCAAGTCTTTTTTGGCTAGAGGATTCAAATACTTATTTCACTAAATGAAATGCAAATATATTTATATATTTACTTTAAAATTGTTTTCTGGATTTTCTTTTTGATATTCTATTTCTTCATGTTAAAATAAACCTATTATTAAAATGATAGTGAGTATAGTAGTGAAATGTCAGTGGGCAAACTTACAAAATTAGCAAGGGATCAAATACTTATTTCCTCCACTGTACAATTTCTAATATATTACTATTCCTCAAGTATGTGATCATCTTAATGAATGTGGCATAAAATTAAAAAGTACTTTACATTCAGTTTCAGAGTATATTTAAAGGGCCACTATTTTCTGATCTATGTTGTAATGTTGTTACCTCATCACAAACATGCCAAGAACTTTGTTTTGTTTCATTCACACTATTACCACACAAACCCTGCATACTTATGCTGAGTTCTTCTCCATCACCTTGTGAAGTCACATGGTAATACCGAAAGTGCTCCATTGTTTTTAAACTCAATACACCTTCACTAAATCATTTGGAGTCAGCCTTGGAATTGTCCATTTCTATTGAACAAAAAGTAATAAGTCGCTGTTACCTTGAAAAGTCCCACTACATGACATCACAAGGTGGAAAAGAGCATTTTGAGCTCTGGAGATGTAACCAGACTATTGATGCTGGATTACTCAAACATGTGTAAATGCTTATCGATTAACAGAATCATTTTGACACTTCTACTGAAATCAGAAAGTTTACCGCTAATTAAGAAAGCAGAGGCGAACATGCTACTATGCACATTTCCATATTGAAACTAGCAAAGCCTCACTCTCTCGGGATCTATCCACTCTGTTACATTTCTTACTCTGACCTTACATTATTTGTTCATTAACCTTTGGTCAGTCAGCTACAACGCTTTATTGTGTACCAAAGCACAAACAGTGGGTAAGGTGGCCACGCAGTGCGGGGTTAGTAACGATGAGCAAACAGGTTTGGCTGGGTGCAGTCGGCTGTGTCTGGTTCTAGTTCTGCATGAGTGGAACTATAGCTGGAGGTGTCAGAGACTCCAGGCACCCACTGGGAGACACAGCAGTATGTTTGTGCTGATGTGGTCTGCATGAAGTGTTGGGTAATTACTATTTTAACAAACATTCAGACATTCAGGATTTGCTTTACTTTCAATTTCCAAGGGATAGGTAAAATCCTCCAGGTCGAACCATCCCTAGCTCAAGATCTAGAGCCCTAGCAGTATAGAAAGATGGGCCAAATGCAAATAAGAAAGCAGAGGCAATAAAGTGTACCTTAAAGGGCCTTATTTATTTATTTATTTATTTAATTTCTGATCTATGTTATAATGTTATTTCCACAACAAAATCATACCTGAGTTATAAAGCAAAAAAACAACATGCCCCGATGAAGGCCCAGTAAGGCCAAAACGCACTGGTGTTTTTAAAAAAAAATATTTTGCCATGAAATAATAAAGGCTTTTAGCATTTTTATAAATCCCTCGAGTGCCCTGAGTCCTTTTTTTTTTTTACAGTGACTTTGATTCCAAGTCTGAACAGCACCAGAGTGAAACATATTTGAAAACACTCGTGGAGCATTCCATTCATTTTTAGCTTTTTGTGAATACCTGGAGGTGTGTTTTGGTTCCTTCACCCATGTTTAACATGCAAACTCTGCATATTTTGGCTGAGTCCTCTCTTAAACAGAAAACGCTATGTTCGACCTTGTGGTGTCATACTGAAACACAAGAAGTGCTCCACTGTGTTTTTTAAACTTAATACACCTTCACTAGAATCATTTGGATGGTTTCAACCCTGGAATTGCCAGTCTCTACTGAACTAAAGTTTAAAAAAAGTACAAAAAAGTACAAAAAAGTACAAAAAAGTACAAAAAAGTACAAAAAAGTACGTGAAGAGTCACTCAGTCGTCCAGGTAGAATCCATGATAAAAGGAGAAATTCAATTTGTCAACTGGACAAAGTTTGGTCAAAAACGTTTCGCCGCTCATCCGAGAGGCTTCGTCAGCTCTGGTTCTAGTGCTGGTTAGACACTGTTTATATCTAGCTGCAGGGAGGATTCTCCCTACACTGAAATAGCTCTGAAACTATCTCCACTAATCTGTCTCTTTGTTTTCCAAATTACTCTGGCGACTAGTTTAGCCTCCCTATTCATTAGGGTCGTTAGGCTTGAATAGGGAGGCTAAACTAGTCGTCAGTCTCCAGTTGACAAATTGAATTTCTCCTTTTATCATACAAAAAAGTACAAAAAAGTACAAAAAAAAGCCTTGAAGAGGGATTTTGAATATCCTTCATTTTGTTGATCAAGCACGTACCTCAAAAGGAAAACTGAACTTTGAAAAACAATTATGTTGTAATTAAATTTGTTGTAATTGTTCCTTAAATGAATGCATTTACAATAATTACAGCTTACAACGAAATACAAAACACAGAATAGGCTGAACAGACCAAGTGCAGCAAAGTACTATTGAAATATGTGTATCTGGGCCGTTTCACCAATGCAACTTTCCTTTATAATATGTATACAGTTACTTTTTTCTCACACTTTGAACACAGCAGCTTTTACAATGATGCGGCTAATGCATGGACAGATTATTGTACACAGTAGATGCGCACGCAGCCTGAGTGCAGAAAGTGCCACTGTCTGTGCAGTTAACATGAAGTTGCAGCATTAGCGAGCGCTGTTGTCAGCGCACTAAAACTTTATCGCCATGTGATAAAATAAGTTATGATGCTACACGAACATTAGTGACCTGTATGCAATAAATGCAGATGAGTGCATAAATGATGAGAAGAAACACCTAAAACTTCAGTAGTCAGACATCCACTCATACCTGATCGATACAACCAATCTAGCCTCCAGGAGAGCCTGAAATCTGCTGAAATCCTATGAGATGCTGACATGATCCCAGACACTGACATGATCCCAGACACAGACATGATCCCAGACACCGACATGATCCCAGACACCGACACGATCCCAGACACAGACATGATCCCAGACACCGACACGATCCCAGACACCGACACGATCCCAGACACAGACATGATCCCAGACACCGAAATGATTCCAGACACCGACATGATCCCAGTCGTCGAAATGATTCCAGACACCGACATGATCCCAGACACCGACATGATCCCAGACACCGACATGATCCCAGACACCGACATGATCCCAGACACCGACATGATCCCAGACACCGACATGATCCCAGACAGGACAGCTGCTCTTTCTGCAGGAGACATGCACAGTAGAGCGCCAAGTGATGGGGTGCAAGAGCGAGGCAGACCGGTGAAGAGACAACACCCCGAGGAAGATGCCAGTGCACACACCCTCCTCATGGAAAACACATGAAGAAATGCATATGATGCAGCTTTGAAGTTAAAGGTAATCGATCTGTCTGTCGAAGAAGGAAACAGAGCTTCTGCACGTGAGCTTAGCATTGATGAGTCGATGGCGAGACGTTGGCGATGGCAGCGTGACGAACTGACTCAATGCAAAAAGATGACAAAACTTTCAGAGGCAATAAAAGCAGATGACTTCTTGAAGACGTGATGGAGACCTGCGGCTTATATTCAGGTGTGCTCAATAGTTGGGAAATTACGGTACTATATTATAAAACAATCATAACAATACCTGTGGACTGTCCTTGTGCCTACAGCCACCACCACCTTTGGTCACCACCTTTGACCACGACTAATCACACACGTTTCAGTTCAAGGCTTTGAACCTCAAACCATTTAGTTAGTGGGTGTTATTCTCCATATACTAAATGCTGTCTGCAGAGGACTAAGCATAGACATTGGCGTTAATCCAGCATGCCGTATAGTTTGATATATGGACCTATTATGCAAAATCAACTTTTCAGAGCCATATTGTTTCCCCTTCTCATTTCCCCTCTCAAAGTTGTATTTGGAATGATTTGTGCATGTTTGAGCAATCTTTATTCATGTACTTTCAAGACGCCATATGGCCAATCAACACCGATTTCTCACCAACGGGAAATGCTCATTACTCTGTACTTACTTCGTTCTCCAATTTTACTTTCTTAATCAGTAATACATTGATGAGGATTCAGCAGCATCTCGTAGTCAATTCGGTACAGATCTTTAAAATTGTTTCTAATCTCCAGCTATCCATTGTAGTTGCCGACTTGTTGTGATGACATTTACTGTGACGTTTGCTACCACCGAGCCCCACAGTTTTGTCGCGGACTTTTCTTTTATTATGCCATTTTAGATTTAAAATGTATAATTTAAAACTTATAACATAATGATCCACGAGCCTGTAGATTATAACTACATAGCAAGCTCAAGCACAATATTTCTTCTTCAAATATTAACTATGGTATTAGAAGTATTTAATATTCCTGAAGCTTAATAGTAACAAAACTCTGTGCCATTTCCAAAGGCTGATTAAAGTTCACCACAGAACGAGTGCTGCAGTTCATAATCCAATCTGCAAACATTTCCACTGCGTAACCTTTTGAACAAACTTATTCCCAGAAACAGGAGATTTCGCTGACTAGTGTGTGGGCTACAGTATACAGCTGAAAAATTAGTTGTGCTGAATTTTCCCCCTGGGAGCGGCGCAAAGCAGCAGCTGTGGAATGCAAACAAAACTAGGACAGATGTCTTTTCAAAGACTGCACTGGAGGAGTCAATATTGGACCTGCCCAGAGCGTTACCTACATTTGTACAGTTGTTACCTACATTCTACAGAGTATGAAAAGGCATCAGATATAGATACTCACTGATGCATAAAGGGCTCATACTACACTATTTTCTGATCTATGTTATAATCTTTCTTCATCACAAACATACCTAGAGTTGTGCTTTGTTTCATTCACACACGTTTAACATATAAACCCTGCATTTCTGCTCTCAAACAGAAAAAACTCCACCTTGTGATGTCATGTGGCAATACAGGAAGTGTTTTTAAATGTCATACACCTTCACACCTTCCAAGCATTTGGAACAGGGGTGCTCAACTTTTTTTTAACCGAGATCTACTTTTGAGGTTGATGGTGTGCCGAGATCTACCAAGGAAAGACGGGGGGTCTGACATGACTGTGGTGTGGAGTTTCAGGGCAGGTTTAGTCCTAGTTTAATCCTGTTTTAGTCTTGTTTTAGTCCTGTTTAAGTCCTGGTTTATTCATGCTTTAGTTCTGTTTTAGTCCTGTACACACACGTACACACACGCTAATGTTGACACAAGGCCGCTGGTTTCACCTAATATCTCCATTTGGTGTAGAAATTATATGATAATATTATGACTCACCCCGTGTCGCTCTGTTGTCAGATAATTCGCGTGTTTCCATGTGTATGGAAACACGCTTTCTGCCGCTAAAGTATCCGACCTCACTTTGTACACGAGCTCCGGAGAAACGGACCTGTCCCGAACATCTCCCGAACTTGTCATGTGCCCAAGTGGAAGTTAAAAGTCCATTTTCACAAACATTCTTCTCGTCATGCGAAAATAGTATATGAACCCCGTATCAGTGAAGCGGCGAAGCACATAGCAATCCCACCACTCTTGTCTGCGACTCTGCACCAACACGTTCCTCTGTATGGAGGTTGCTGCCACTGCCCCACAAAACACCGTGGCCAAAAACCTTGTCCTTCTTCGTCTCCTCGTTAAAACAAATAAGCTGTACATCTTCTGGCTCCGGTACGACAGCAACTTTAGGCGACTTCCATAAACATTGAGCATGCTCGCTGCGCATGACCTCATCGCATGACCTCTCCAAGGCGCATGCGGGACACTTTTGGGGCGTTTAAAGTTCACTGGAGATCACATACAAGTCGCATTTAATTGGAAATGTGAATGACCTCGCAAAAAAATCGGATTTCACAAAAAAAATCGGAATTGAGCATTAAGCCCTGCAGTCTGAACGTAGCCATAGGCGATCGACTGACACTCGGCCCGCGATCTACCGGTAGCACTCCTGATTTGGAAGATTTCAGCCCTGGAATTTACAATCTCTAATAAACAAAAGGAAAAAAGGTCGCTGTTAAATTGAAAACTACCACAAGGTGGAATACAGCATTTTGGGCTTTGGAGACATAGACAGATTGATAATAAAACATTCCTTTTTACATTATGAGAATGAAACAAAACACCAGGTATGTTTTTGATTAAGCAACTTTGGTCAATTTTGCATCATCTAGGACTTTTAAAGCAACGGGTACATATGATCCCAGAGAAAACAATTCTACAAGTAGCAAGTATGAGTGTTTCCCTGTAAAATAGTCACAATAGTTTATAGAAGAGATGTAAAATATTCAGTATCCTCACAGGATTTACTTTATATTGGCGTATTGCATTATTGCAGAGACTCATAGTGCCGCTCTCCACAGAAATGCCCTGAAGAATCTCTAGTACATCATTATGTCCACATTCTAAAGGATTCTCAAAGATTTAGATTAAAACATGTGTAATAGGCATTTTGTTGGCTGCAGTGAAATAGAATTGTACCTCAGTATTCTCTCTGGTTGTTTAGTTGCTACACCAGTGCCACCAGTTTGGCTAAGAGCATGCGTTTTGATCTGTTGTAACGGTTTATATTACTATTGAGACTTTTAACATAATGATTATTTAAACAGGTATATAAGATCTAAAGAGTTGGTGTTATATTTTTATTAGGCCTGTCACAATAACACTTGCTGATGTAAATACAGATGATAAACGATAATATTGAAACCAAAACATAAAGCCAAAAAGTATGATAAATGGACGATATTGTTAAAGATCCCATGACATGGTACTTCTTGATGCTTTTATATGGCTCCTTAATGGTTCCCTAATACTGTAAATGAATCCTTCTTCAAAAATCAACACTCAGTGCATGAGAAACAGAGATAACACTTTATAATGGGCGTTGTTGCTTGAATGCAAATGAGGAGAAAAGAGCTGGCCTATAGTAGAGCGTAGTAGAGAGGCCAAACTCTCCGCTCTGGCTCTGAGCTCTCAGCTGATCCATTTCCTTGTTTTTGCACGGGGGGGAGAGATTTGAAGCGTTCCATTGAAAAATAAACACATTTCCACAGAAAATAAAATTAAACCACTGCTGTTCAAAGGTCCAGAGGCTCAGATAAAGGACTTCCGAGCCTAGAAACACTCGGACGTGCCTCCAGGCAAATAAAAAACGCATTTCACATTGCCTAGCGCATTCGCAGTCCAAACTCTCTGGGCGTGATTTACAGAGACGCTGAGTACAGACAGACGGGGGTGGAACTGCATTTGCATTTCTTTTTTCGATCTGACGTCAATAAGGTGCCTTGTTCAAAATCGCCCGTTTGAGCTCCGATTTTTTGTAATGCAGAAAAGGATCGCAAATGCTCAGTTTAGACATTTCGCAACTTTTAACCATGGGGGGGCCTAAACAGGGTAGGGGAGCTCACATTAACGTTCAAAAACCTCAGAAAGTGAAAATTTCATGCCATGGGACCTTTAAAAAGCGTGAGCTGCTATTGATGGAATGTTACCATGGAGATAAGATGGAAAAAAAAGTACCCACCACAAACAAAATAAATAAATAAATAATAATAATTGTTCTATCGCTCCTGTATTAAACAATGTCAATATTGTATTTATCGTGACAGGCTGTAATTTTAAAGATGCACTATGTAACTTTTCAGCTGGGGGTCCGTCACCTGCATGTTTCTATGGATATGTCCTTGCTCTGACTGGAATGTTCCACAGTATGATATTAAACAGCTCTGCTTTACATTTATGACATTACAGGGGGTTTTATAACTGAAAAATAGCTAGAAAAACAGACATTGTAAGTCGGGTTGTCTCTCCAAAGATCTTGAAGATCGTGATAGTCGCCATGAAGATAGAAAGATTTAATGCCACACTGTGAAACATTCCAGACAAAGCAATAGCATCTCCATGGAGAAAAGCATTTGACAGACCCTCAAACAGAAAAGTTACACAATGCAGCTTTAAGTACCAAACGTAGAGGTGACAACAGTAGCACTAGTAGCAGTTTTTACTTCATTATTTTCATTCTGTGTAATAAAATTAGTAATGAAACCAGATGTAACAATACTTAACTGCACATTTCTATGATATGCTTCGCTGCGCTCTTCTAGCATTTGTTGTTGCTCTATTTTTCATAATCAAAGAGATTAGCCCCATAGACCGATGCTACACGTACGACGTGCATTCTCTTGCACGTCGTCAAAGAGACAAACCCTGTGATCACAAGACAATTACTCCAAATGTTGTGGATCAGTATGCAGAGAGCCATGTAAGTCGTAATCATTACACACCAATCATAAAAATAATTATTGAGATAGTCCCAGAGGCCATTAGTCTGAATGTGTCCACTCATTTCAATGCATGCATCTTTTTTCTATAGTTAACGTTGTGTCTATAGCAGTCCACTTGTTTCTATATATCAGCATGGCTCTTATATAAAGCCTTGCAGTGTCAAAATATCACTTTAAGAAAATAATATCCATCTGGTGAAGTCGTGACTATTTCTCTCCCTTGAGCTCTGTGTTTTATATTTGACATTTGGTGGTGTCATTTTATCCAAATAGCGATTTTTGTTTAGACTGACTTTTGGTATAACAGCGTAATATCCTAAATAACAAAAGCATAGGAGCAAGCAAATGTATTAAAGGGCGTGTATTACAGTATTTTCTAATCTATGTTATAATGTTGTTTCCTCATTAAAACATGACCTGGAGTCGTGTTTTGTTTCATTCACACATGTTTAACACACAAACCCTGCATATTTATGATGAGATCTGCTCTCAAACAGAAAACACTTAGTTCCACCTCTCAATGTCATGAAGTGCTCCACTGTGGTTTTAAACTCCATACACCTTCAGTCTAATCATTTAGATGATTTCAGCTCTGGAATTTCCTATTTTTACTCAATTAAAGGCAAAAGATCACTGCTAACCTGAAAACTACTGCTTCATGACATCACAAGGTGGAACAGAGCATTTTGAGCTTTGGAGATGTATACAGACTAATAATAAAAGGTGTGAATGAAAAAAAAACACAGCTCCAGTTTTTGAGGAGGTAACAACATCTCACAAGAGTCAATATAAGACCTTTGATATTAAACATGTTACTAGTGGCTCTTAACCCTTTTTCTTGGGGTGTGTTTTGTCTAATCTTAGGGAACTTCCACTATTTATTTTGCACAGATAATGACTTTAATGACACAACCAGACAAAGCAATCTTAGGCAACCCCTCTACGGCACGGTGGCTGAGTGGGTAGCGCTCATGCTTCACAGCAAGAAGGTTCCGGGTTCGATCCCCGGGTCGCCCAGACCTTTCTGTGTGTGTTCTGTGTGGAGTTTGCATCCCCGGGTCGCCTGGGCCTTTCTGTGTGGAGTTTGTGGAGTCTCCCCGTGTCTGGGTGGGTTTCCTCCAGGCACTCCGGTTTCCCCCACCAACCCAAAACATGCACCATAGGTACCTCCAGCTTAGGTCCTGACCAAACCGAAGCAAGAAGATCATGGAGATGGTCCCCGGGCACAGCAGTAATGTGCTGCTCACTTCTAATAACAGGGTTGGCGGCAGTAGCTCAGTTGGTAGAGCGTTTGTCCACTGATCCAAAGGTTGGCGGTTCAAATCCCGCTCTTGACATAAGAAACATCAGTGGTTGAGCGGTCAGATCCACTGACCCACAGGTTGGTTGGTACGATTCCAGCTCCCACAGATGAATGCTGCCGTTGTGTCCTTGGGCAAGACACTTAACCCTCCTCGCCCCCAGTGTTTGCGTACACTGGTGTGTGAATGTGTGTGTGAATGGGTGATTGGTTCCTTGTTGTAAAGCGCTTTGGGTGCCTTGAAGGTGGAAAAGCGCTGTATAAAGATTTACCATAAATGCAGAAATGGAATTTCCCCACTGTGGGATTAATAAAGGCATAGCTACTGTGTCCTTGCCCCAATGTTGGATACCACTGTTATACTGTACCATTCCTTTCATCATTTCCGTACAGTGATACTAATTAAAAATAACTAATACAGTATTGTCAAAGGTCTGTGTAATAATTTGTACGTACATAAAACAGGAAATGCCAGAGCACTTAAATGTCTCGTAGCTATAGTTACCGACAAGCTGATTTGTCGTGAGCTGTCCAGCCTCTTAGTAACAACAAATTAACAGTCCTGAGTGGGAGTGGATTTCAGCTATTTACTTTTGAAGTTTATTCCGTTATCTTTCAAATTCAGCTATTGAAAAGGCCTATACTATGTTATTTTCTGATCTATGTTATAATGTGCTTTCCTCATCCAAAATATACCTGGAGTTATGTTTTTTCCTTCACATGTTTAACACACAAATCTTGGAAATTCAGGCTGTATTTTTCTCAAACATGTGTGAATGAAAGAAAAACACGACTCCTGGTATATTTTGATGAGGTAACAACATTTATAACATAGCTAAAAGCTCACAAGAGTCAATTTTGCTTTGAAACACTACATTGATCTATACTCTGTAGACTAGTCTGAGTTTGACAGATGCACTCCACTCCCTATACTCCACACATACTCATGGTCACTGTTTCGGCCTGAACCTTCTCTGACCCATATCCTTCTGTATGTGAACACATCATTTCATCATTTTAATCCAGTGGGCCAGAGTAAAGGACAGACTGAGAACCGCCACTCAAACAGGGTCATAGTGCGGCTGCAGACTTCATGATGAAAACACTTTCTATTCAGTATTCACAAGCCCACACACACACACACACGCACGCACACACACACAAAATAAACACGCAACAACACATGCTGGTTTCCATGATTCGTGGAGATATTACATTCATATTCTGGAGACTGATCCTAACCTTCAAGGCACAATACCTGATTTTTACGCTTTTATAAATATGAAACACGGAACTGGTTCATTTTCAACGGTCCAAGGTTATCCCTCACTTTCCGAACACAGTCCTAGCTCCCTAATTATTCACTGCAATCAGTTTACAGACATTTCCCAACTTTCAGAGGCCAGACTGCAGTTCTGCCATCACAGTAATGGTAACAACAACAGTGCACCAGCCTTATAAAACACATGCTGCATAATTAGATGCAGACCACATAGCTGTCTGCTTTAATAATATATAATATATAATATAACTATCATAGTTGTACCAGTATCAGCAACATTTAAATCTGAGTAGTAGTAGTGGTAGAAGTAGAAGAAGTAGTTTCAATAGTAGCAATAGCTCAAATCAAAATGAACTTGAGCATCTTTGGCAATGTCAGTCTGTAAATATGTTGACATAAAATCCACATTATGTTGATGTGTCAGCAGCACTTAGAACTGTTCACAAACTGATCTAGGGCTCAGGACCACAGGGACCATGTGCCTTTGAGCAACACATCAAAACTGACAACTGATCCGTCTTCATCTGCACTGTTTGGTTTCCTTTGGTATTAGTGTTTACTCCAAAAGTCCTTTATGTACTGCCATTAAACTAGCAAACAAAATCACACCAATTTGTAACAAGTGGTGCGTAAGTGTGGTGTATGTGACATTTTAATTGGGCTTCAAGTGTCATAAAAAGAGCTTTTACTCTGCAAACCAAAAATCACCAATATTCACTGAAATGAATGTTAAACTTCAAATATTTTTATCAACCAGAAGTCTTTATTTCTGCATTAAAGCAAATAACTGTTATGTTGTCAATTTATTGCTTCAGAGATTTATTTTTTTTTCAACATAAATATGACTTAATTAATCATTGCATTTATATAGAGCCTTTCAAGACACCCAAAGCGCTTTACAGATCATTATTCATTCACTCCACACTTGGTGGTGGTAAGCTACTATTGTAGCCACAGCCGCCCTGATTGTCAAAACCTGATCTTGTCAACTCTCAGAAGCTAAGCAGGAATGGCCCTGGTTAGTACTTGGATGGGACACTGCTAAGAATATCAGGTGCCACAGTGGGGCACGAGTAGCTAAAACTGTTTACACTTTACCCACATTGCCTAGTAAGAAAGTGGAGTGTGTATGAGTGATGGTGGTGGTCGAAGGGGCCAATGGCACAGATTGGAAGCCTCACTTCTGTATCTTACCACCACAGAGTGTGGAGTGACTGAATAATGCAATGTAAAGTGCTTTGGATGGTGCTGAAAGTGCAATGACTAATAATACATTAATTAATTGCATTTATATAATTATTCATTCATTCATTCATTTTCTTCCGCTTTTCCATTTTCTGGGTCGCGGGGGCAGCAGTCCAAGCAGTGTTCTGCTGCCCAGAACCCAATGCACCAGCCCCCATGAATCCTTCCGCGGGTGGTGGGTCCACAGGGGTACGGCTCACGTCACAACGGGCCTTGATGTATCTTCTGCCATGGGGGCTACCAGTGTCCACAGACACTGGGGGCGAGGTGGGGTTAAGTGTCTTGCCCAAGGACACATGCGGTCAACCCATCAAGAGAGGGATTCGAACCACCAACCCCTGGATCACGAGGCATATGCTCTACCAACTGAGCTAATTATATAATTAATTCTTTTTTCTTTCTTTTTTTAGCACAGTGGTCACTTCACATACAATTTGCTGAATGTCTCTCCCCACTCTTCAGCCCCTTTTGCATTAAACCCTATTCTGTATCATGATCCCTATTGGTCAAAACATGCATATTCTCTGACTTATCATGGCGCCTGTTTCACCACATGTGTTGAGAGCTGGAAATGTATACCCCTAAGGATTTTGATTGTCCATTAATAAATTAATTGTTTAATAACCATTTAGCAAACTTAATAACTTGTCTCATTAAAAATCACAAAATATAATTTCATAAGCTAAGAGGCAGAGTAGTCATTTGCATAATTAAGGTGAATGTGATCTGGTAAGAAGCCAGTCCCTGTGTTATTAATGAATTTTGTGTCACCCAAAATATTAACCTAAGATTAAACAAACCATCAGTCACTTTCAAATTTAATGGCACTACATAAGCAGCCATTAGTGCGCAATCTGAGCAGAATGCATCAATAACTCTTTTAATGACAGCAGAGACACTTGGAGTCTGTGGCAGGGGATAGAGACCATAACGGACTACAAGCCAACGCCACAGACTGCCAACAGCTCCACCTCCCTGCCGAACGTGCTAAACAAGTTCTTCGCTCGTTTTGAGGCACACAATAGCACCCCAGCATAGAAGACTCCACTCCCTCCCAGTGAGCACGTCCTGACACTGTCCGTGGACAGCCTGAGGAGATCCCTCAGCAGGATCAACGCACGCAAAGCTCCGGGACCAGACAACATCTCTGGTTGTGTACTGAGAGACTGTGCTGCGGAGCTCACAGAGGTCTTTACAGACATCTTCAACACATCTCTGAGCCAAGCTGTCATCCCCACATGCCTCAAGACCTCCACCATCATCCCTGTGCCGAAGAAGTCGTCACCATCCAGCCTTAACGACTATCGTCCGGATGCACTCACCCCCATCCTCATGAAATGCTTCGAACGGCTAGTCATGCAACACATCAAGACATCTCTCCCCTCCACCCTGGGCCCATTTCAATTTGCATACCAGTCTAACCGCTCGACAGATGATGCAATCTCAACAGCCCTCCATTCAGCCCTCACACACCTGGACACCAGAGACTCACCTGTTAGAATGCTGTTCATTGACTTCAGTTCAGCATTCAGCACAATCGTCCCCCAGCAACTCATACTCAAACTAGACAAGCTGGGGATCAACACCTCGATGTGCAACTGGCTGCTGCATTTCCTTACAGGAAGACCGCAGGCACTACGGGTCGACAGCAACACCTCCAGCACCATCACACTGAACACGGGGGTCCCCCAAGGATGTGTGCTGAGCCCCCTACTCTTCACTCTGCTGACCCACGACTGCACACCGTCACACAGCTTCAACCTCTTCCTCAAGTTTGCAGATGATACAACTGTGTTGAGTCACAACAGCAATGACATTGAGACTCACTATAGGAGCGAGGTGAGCCGCCTGGTCAAGTGGTGCAGTAACAACAACCTCTCCCTGAACGTGGAGAAGACAAAGGAGATTGTCGTACACTTCAGGAGAGCACACACAGCATGCCCCCCTCACCATCAATGGGGCTGCTCATCAATGGGTGTGCATATCTCTGAGGACCTCTCCTGGTCAAAGAATACTGCATCACTGGCCAATAAAGCCCAACAGTGACTTTACTTCCTCTGCAAACTGAAGAGAGCCAGAGCTCCAGCTCTCATCATGCACACCTTCTACAGAGGCACCATCGAGAGGATCCTCACCAGCTCCATCACTGTGTGGTATGGCACAAAAAAGAAGATCTTTCTCTCTCCCTCTAATAAAAGCTTCTTTCGAGATAGCATATTAGATGGGAAAACAAACAAAAAAATGAAAAATGAAAAATCCCTTTAGATTAACCTCATTTTGGCCTTCTCTGTGAAACTGCAGTAATGTGTTTATGTGACACAGAGCCAGCTCCAGATGTACAAGTTATGATTTATATTTCCCAGAGCCACAATATTAACCCATAATTAAACCATTCATAAATCACTTAGAAATGCCTTTACACAAGCAGCTATTAGCCGCAAGCTGCAACCACTAAACAATGGGGTTTTGGAGTAATATAATACCAGTATACTACATACTAACATCCAAAACTGATTTTTACTATAGGCCTGTCACGATCATGTACTATATATATAAATGGATATAGCTAACACGCTAGCCATCGCGTTCCAAATAGGAAGTTTGCATGACAGTGCTTCCGGCCCCTACTGACCCTGACCATTGACACATTGGAATATTGTTGTCCCTCTCTCTAACTGTGAGCTGTCATTTTGGTCTTAAAATGTTCATATTAACCCACTCTACATGAGCCTGGTGTTTTTTTTCCCTCTGTTTTGTCTGTCAAAAAAATCCTATTCATAATATAGAGCCTGGCTCCATATTCACTCCTGTAACCGTTAGTATCGCGAGCTTCATTTGAGTGGTGCTAAACGCTATGGGTGACACACTCACTTAGTCCACTTTTTTACAGTATACAGTCTACGGTCACAGTAACAAATTTTGACAATATATTGCTACAGAAAAATTCAACAATAATGTGGAAACTACTTTAGGACATAATAATCCAAGAACAGGACAATCCCAGTCAACACTTTAAAGCCAAAATATGCAGTATTGCTTAAAAACACACAGTGCAATAGATAAATAGAATGAAACACTTTAGTAGTTAGTATTTATTATTACTCTTAGAAGTTAGTTATTGATACTTTGCAGTGACTCTGTCCTGGGGGTGTTCTACATAAATGTGAATTAATGGAATATTCACCAGTTTCAACTCAGGGGACAGAGAGGAGCAGAAAAGGGTCCAGAGAGAGCTTCAGTGGAGGATCCGACGGGCCAAAAAGGACTATGGGAGGAGGATGGAGGAGCAGCTGGCCCAAAACAATGCACGGGGCGTGTGGAGAGGACTGAGGAGCATGTCTGGTTTTGGACAGAGTGGCAGAGGGACAGCTGATGGTGATCAGCGCTGGGCGGACGAATTAAACTGTTATTTCAACAGGTTTAATGCGCCCCCCACCCCACCTGCCCCTCTGCCGACTCCCCCCTCCTCCTCTTCACACCTCCCCGGGCCAGTAGGCATACCCCCTTCCCCCTCACACGGACTCAACCCAGCACCAGCCCCCCTCCACCCCCCACCACCACCACCCCCGCAGTCCACCCCAGTCCCCCCCCCCTCTCCATCACACCGGACGAGGTGAGGAGGGAGCTTAGGCGACTCAGGCAGAGGAAAGCCGCAGGACCCGATGGTATCTGCCCCAGGCTGCTGAGAACCTGTGCAGACCAGCTCTGTGAGGTTCTCTGCTACATGTTCAATCTGAGCCTCAGCCTGGAGAAGGTCCCCGTCCTGTGGAAGACCTCCTGCGTGGTCCCGGTTCCCAAAACAACAAACGCCAGGGAACCGGCCCACTACAGACCAGTCGCCTTGACCTCCCACCTCATGAAGACCATGGAGAGGGTGATCCTCAGCCACCTCCGCTCTGTGGTGAGCCCCACCCTGGACCCGCTGCAGTTTGCCTACAAGCCAAACGTAGGAGTAGAGGACGCCGTCATCTACTTTCTGCAGCGGGCGCTCACCCACCTTGAGACCGCCGGGAGCGCTGTGAGAGTCATGTTCTTTGACTTCTCCAGCGCCTTCAACACCATCAGGCCGGCGCTGCTGCGGGGGAAGCTGGAGGACGCGGGAGTGGATGGACATCTCGCTGCCTGGACCATCGACTACCTCACTGACCGTCCACAGTACGTGCGGCTGCGCGGCTGTGAGTCAGAGGTGGTAGTATGCAGCACGGGGGCCCCCCAGGGTACTGTCCTCTCACCCTTCCTCTTCACCATATACACCTCGGACTTCACATACAACACGGACAGCTGCCATCTCCAGAAGTTCTCCGACGACTCGGCCATTGTGGGCTGTGTGTCAGAGGGGAACGAGCTGGAGTACCGCTCGGTCATCAGTGACTTTGTAGACTGGTGTGGGCGCAACCACCTGTGCCTTAACACCAGTAAGACAAAGGAGCTGGTGATCGACTTCAGGAGGAGACCACTACCTCACTCACCGGTGAACATCCAGGGGCAGGACATAGAGACTGTGGACAGTTTCAAGTACCTGGGTGTTCACCTCAACAATAAACTGGACTGGTCCCACAACACTGACGCCCTGTACAAGAAGGGCCAAAGCCGCCTCCACCTCCTGAGGAGACTGAGGTCCTTTGGAGTGTGCAGGCCTCTGCTCAAGACTTTTTATGACTCTGTGGTGGCCTCTGCTCTCCTCTATGCTGCCGTCTGCTGGGCCCCGAGCAGCACAGAACGGGACAGAAAAAGACTGAATAAGCTGGTTAAGAGGGCCAGCTCTGTCCTGGGCTGTCCTCTGGACCGTGTAGAGGAGGTGGCTGAGAGGAGGGTACTGGCCAAATTCATGTCCATTAAGGACGACACCTCTCACCCTCTACACCGGACTATTGAGGAGCTGAGCAGCTCCTTTAGCAGCCGACTGAGGCACCCCCAGTGCAAGAAGGAGCGCTACCGCAGATCCTTCATCCCCACCACCATCAGACTGTATAATTCTAACATATAGGCCAGACGTGCAATATCCTCCTTTTCATGTTGATGCTTGTTGTTACTATTATCATTATTACTATTTTCCATTATTATTATTATTATTACATATTACTATTTGCACTATTTATTACTTACTTTATCCCCTCCCTGCCTGCATGCACTTTTTCCCTCCTGTCCAAATGTCCTGGAGCTACTGTGGCGAGTAAATTTCTCCTGTGTGAGATCAATAAAGTCTTATCTTATCTTATCTTAGTTATCATGGAGATACAATGCACATAATTAGCAAACACTGCCAAACACATTTTAAGATAAGTCTGAAAACTCAATAAAAACACCAAATGGATTTAAACAACATATTTTCAGGAACCTGTGATCAACATGATCACAGGTTCCTGATCATGGTCCTGTTTAGATGTTTAATTTTCAACAAAAATGTGAGATTAACTAAAAACTGTTGGCTAACAGACGGCTAATGCTAGCTAATGACTGTAATGTTATTTGAGAGGGACTGGTTTAACAGCACAAATCATCTCACCCTTTGTAATTCATTTCTTTCTGGTCAGTTAGTGTTAAAATAAACCTCAGACTAAAGTTTAACTTGAGTAACAGAGCTTCAGACAGAGCAGTGCCTTCAGTTAGCATCACACCACAGGGAATATTGATGATATCAGCTGCAAAGTATCAAATGAACCTTCAACAGTTCAATCTTATTGTACTGCTAAAACAATATCAAAACATCCTCACAAATGCAAGATAAATGTTGAACCCCAAAAATGTTAAATATATTAAATAAGACGTCGATATACTAGTAATAATTATGGAGACATGCCTAGTTCCTACCATAAACAGACTATCAAATATACTTAAAAATAACACATGTCCATCACTGTCTGGCTGTGATGAGCTTCTGTACAGCTTCTGTCTGCTCCGTGCTCTGTAATCTTCAGTCATTTATCTTTATTGAGATGGAAGCAACAGGTTTACTCCACTCTCACTCAGTATCTCACTCATATCCGGCTCCTTTCAAAAGACAGCCCATCATTGTATATGCAAAAGAGGAGACATAAGAGCACTATATTGGTTTCTAAAAATGGTTCAGTAAATGAGCAATGATGCAAAATGATAATACATGGTAATATTTGTGTTGTTCTTTGAAGGACAACTGCAAAAGTCTTCAGGAGGAGGTCTTAGCCTTTTATGCGGAAACTGCTAGCCCAAAATATTTAGATCACTATGTTACCTTTTATTGTTTTGAAAATGCTATATTCATTGAATGTATTATCATCTTCTTGCTCTCTGCGCAAGTCACTCCTGCTTCAGAGCACTGGTGGGCTGAGCTTTAGATAGGATGGTATTGCTAAAAAAAAAAAGAGGGTTCAAACTGGGCCCCTAAATTACTCAAATTTAGGGGCTCAAATTTAGGCATGTTTTTTGATGAGAAAACATAATCGAAAGCTCCAAAATGTTGATTTTGAAACTGCTGTGAAAGCAAAAGTATTTGGGAACATTTTGACATGTATATAAATAACTTTTCCCACAAGAAACAAAGGTTAGCAACTCTAGAAATGTCTGTGTAATGCCTCTTGCCCCTTGTCCAAATATGACCAATAGCAAAGGAAAAATTCAATTCTATGAACTGGACAAAGGTTTTAAGGTTTAAAAGTTTCTAACAGTAGCTATATTAGCAACTTAACATGGTAAGATTTGTCTGAAGAATGTTAAGGGCACAACAGAAAAAAGCCTAGTCATTAGTGGCAGCCCTGATAGACAATGACAGCTCTATCTCACTATTGTTACAGTACCAGCTGTCTATATCAGTGCAGTGTATTTGACTCTTTCACATCTCACATCAAAGCGCAGCTCATTTGAATTATTCCTGGAAGCCCTTTTAACTATTCCCACTGTGTCCGGCCCCTCTCGCTTTACTCCCTCTCTTCAAATGAGTCTGCAAATCCAGCCGTCATCCAACAGCTCCACTTACTATAACATTTGGCTGCATTGTGTAACACGAATATCTACATGACTTAAAGTTCAGAATATGACTCTTATTTGGAGCATATTTACATACACGTTTACTAATGTATCTACTTGGAGCTTAAAGGGCCCATATCACGCTATTTTCTGGTCTATGTTATAATGTTGATTCCTCATCTATAATATACCGTTTTGTTTTGTTTCATTCAAACATGTTTAACACACAAACACATTGAGGCTGAGATCTTCTCTCAGACAGAAAACACTCTTTTCCACATTGTGATGTCATGTGGTGATAAAGGAAGTGTGCCACTGTGTTTTTAAACTCCATACACCATTTTCATAATTTCAGCCCTGGAAATGACTATCTCTACTGAACTCTACTGAAGGTAAAAGCTGTTAATTACAAAACTACTGCTTCATGACATTATGAGGTGGAACAGAGCATGTTAAAGGTCCCATGACATGGTACTTATTGATGCTTTTATATGGCTCCTTAATGGTTCCCTAATACTGTAAATGAATCCTTCTTCAAAATCAACACTCAGTGCATGAGAAAGACACATGTACACAGTCAGAGTCAGAATATCTCTCTCTGAACAACTCATTCTGGGCCTTGCTGCTTGAATGCAAATAAGAAGGACACAGGGGCCAAATGCGCCGCTGTCTCCCACTTCCTCGTTTTAAGCGCGGAGGAAGAAAGGAGAGGAATTTCAATGAAAAAAACACATTTTCACAGAAAATAAAATTAAACCACTGCTGTTTCAGAGGTCCAGAGGGTCGGGTAAAGGACTTCCGAGCCTAGAAACAATCGCACGTGCCTCCAGGCAAATAAAAAAACGCATTTCGCATTGCGTAGCTCCTTCGCAGTCCAAACTCTCTGGGCGTGATTTCCAGAGACAGGGGGTGGACATCCAGACGGGGGTGGAACTGCATTTGCATTTCTTTTTTCGATGTGACGTCAATAAGGTGCCTTGTTCAGAATCGCCCGTTTGAGCTGTGTTTTTTTTTCTAACGCAGAAAAGGATCGCAAATGCTCAGTTTAGACATTTCGCAACTTTTATCCATGGGGGGGGGGGCCCTAAACAGGGTAGGGGAGCTCACATTAACGTTCAAAAACCTCAGAAAGTGAAAATTTCATGCCATGGGACCTTTAAGATGGAGTTGTAGACAGACTGATAATAAAGGGTTACTTAAACATGTGTGAATGGACTTCATGATGAGGTAACAACATTCTAACATGGCTTAAAGTTCACAGGGGTCAATTTAGCATAATATAGGACCTTTAAACATATCTGTCTCTTATTCCATTGCAGTGCTTTCATTGGTCCAACAATACCTTAAAAAACATGCATACTTGCTTTGAGTCTGCTTTTCAACAGATCTGATCTATAACTTGACTCAGAGGTGCCTCCCTTGTCAGAAATATTACCAAAAAGTTACGCAGGGAACTGAACTTCAGGTGTTTCTGATTTTCAAGACAGACTTGCAATAAGGAAATAAATCATCAATATGGTAAGTGCAAATGTCCAAGCAAGTCCAAATACTTGTCAACTCTTGTCAAAACTACTCAAATTAAACCCTGAAAGTCATTTTAACTTTAACTCTAATAATTCCTACCTGTTTCCCTGGAGATCTGGATGAAGGCTTCCACGCCACTCTCCCCGTAGTTGCCCTCGGATGCAAGGGTGGAAACGTAGTTCCACTCCATCGCCGTGACAATGTCCATCATGGCCTGGGCCTGGTACGAATCCGGAGGCACCACACGAGAGAAGAAATCATAGCGTGTGTTGTCACTAAGTTCTGGGGCAGTGGAGGCGTAGCTGATCTGAGGAATCTGAGGAATACAGAAGAGGAAGGGTCAGACCAGAACAGAGGGTGATGAAGTGCTTTGTTTGGAGAAGTTATGAACATGGATGATGGTAAAGATTCATGATAAAACAGGAGCCGGCATTTTTTAGCCCACCAACAATAGACAATAGACAAAATAGGGGAAGGACACCAGAAAAAGAAAATTATTAATACCTCTAAAAGTTGTGTTCATTTTGTTTCATATGCACTACAGCCAAATCACATTCACAATATTTTCTGATCCATGTTATAATGTTGTTTCCTCATCACAAACATACCTGGAGTTGTGTTTTGTTTCATTCACATTCATTCACACACAAACCCTGCATATTTAGGTGTTCTTCTCTCAAACAGAAAACACTCCTTGTGATGTCATGTGGTTATACAGGAAGTGCTTCGCTGTGTTTTTAAACTCTAGACACCTCCACTAAAATCATTTGGATTACTTTAAGCCCTGGAATAGTCAGTCTCTACTGAACTAAAGGTAAAATGTAGGTGTTAACTTGAAAACTACCACTACATGACATCCCAATGGGGAATGTGGGATCTCATATTTAATTTACATGTGTACTTACATATGAAAAGTGTAATCTTTGTATACTACTGGTTCTTCTGTGTTTCAACCCTGTGTTCTGTGAACAGCTAAGCGTAACTCAAGACTCACATAGACTATCCTGGGCTGTGTTGACATCACCTGCTCCCTATCCATCAATATTTTGGCTGACTATTGGGAAAACTGGTCTTCTTAGCTAAAGCTGGGGAGTTCTTTACATGGTCTGCATAGCTAAACTATTCTCCTATAGGTTAGCTGTTGCTGATGTCATATATTCAACAGTCTGTACTGTATTTAAAGACAGCCCCTTGTGATGTTTGTGTGTGTGTGGGGGTGTGTGTGTGATCCGACCCCACTGGGGGGTTCTCTCCATGTCCCTCTTCACGGCCGACGTCTCTCTGCTAAAGCTTCAACATGGATGCTGAAGATGTCTGATGTCACCATTTCGTTTGTATTCTGCTATTTTGACATTAAAATGCTGAATAACCTGCCTTCCTTCAGACCTCCTTCTGACCCATTTTTGTGAAACTGACAGGAACAGAGTATTTTAAACTTTGGAGACGTGGACAAACTAATAAATTAATAATCAAACATGTGTGAATGAAACAAAACACAACTCCAGGTATGTTTTTGATGTGGTAACAACATTACAACATGGCTTAAAGATCACAAGAGTCAATTTTGTGTAATATAGAACCTTTAAATCATAAATAAATTTGTATTTTCTGTTATTTCTTTCCAAAATGTCTTTCTGTGCATTAAAATGCGTGAAAACCTGCTGCTTAATTTCCTATTCAACCTCATAAATTATTAGCAAGGGAAAAAGGTTTAAATAAAAAAGTGGAGTCACGCTGCAATGATTCATCTCATGTACGCACATTCAAATGTATGCACGTTTTACTGAGGCAGCCGCGCACACAAACAGAAATAAATGCCTCTTACTGCCCAAGGGAATGCAACGATTAATAATTCTCTGGGATGTAAGGTGAGCTGTCAACACACCGCACAACTTCACACACGCAAGTATGAAAGTATAGTTGGAGCTAAGACAAAGGCAAACAAAACTGCCTGGTACAGAAGTGGAAATAAAAATGTAAAATGAGCAAAGGTAAAGGCAATATTTCAGGGCAATGGCAACACAGCATGAAACTGAGACCAGATTATGATACAGGGTTTTTTTCTGTGTACCTGGAGAAAAAATAAATAAATAAAAACTTTGAGAACAGCAACCTCAAGATGTCATAGCCACAATGAGCAAGGCATCTTTAAAGGAAAATTAATGTTTTTTTTTACAATCTGAGCCTTCTTTCGGCAATAAAACAAGTAGTTTTACTCACCCATAGCAGTTTGGTGTCAATTGGAGCAGTATCGCAGAACTTATGTTGAGCCGTTCTGTTCTGCTAATGATCCCGTATCCGTTAGCGTGAGTGCTCGGGGCACTGATTTGCAGTGTCCAAATAACACAAACTTTAGCACTTTTCAAATCACAGAAGATCACTGTGTCAGGGTAGACTTTTAGTAGATTCCAAAACGGCCTGAAACCCGATATCGCAACAGAAAAGTAAAGTTCAGAGCGGTGTTAGCTTCTTTCGGACTAGCGGTGTTTACAAAACAGCTGAGTTCACACATGCGCACTGTCCTCTCTGATGACGTCATCAAATGAAATTATAGCTGGATATCGGGTTTCAGGCCGTTTTGGAATCCACTAAAAGTCTACCCTGACACCCTGTGATTTGAAAAGTGCTAAAGTTTGTGTTATTTGGACACCGCAAAGTAATGCCCCGAGCACTCACACTAACGGATACGGGATCATTGGTAGAACAGAACGGCTACAACATAAGTTCTGCGATACTGCTCCAATTGACACCAAACTGCTATGGGTGAGTAAAACTACTTGTTTTATTGCCGAAAGAAGGCTCAGATTGTAAAAAAATGTTAATTTCCCTTTAATGATTTTCTATGTAACTTTTCCCATGGAGAGTACACCACCTGCCTGGGTCCATGGGAATGTTCCACAGTATGGCTTCAAACGTATCTAGTAACTCTATGGAAACAAGCTGGTGATGCCTCGAGGTCCAGTTACAAGTCAGGTCTGTAGAGAGGCGAGCCCATTCACAGTAAGAAAGAACGCTTTGCAAGGTTTTAATCACTTTTCACTGTTACTAGAATCATTTGGATAATTTAGATAGAGAGACAGATGATAGACAGATAGATAGATAGATAAAAAGATAGATAGCCTGTTTAGACAGTGCTTTACGATTGACAGAGGACACCCAGGCGGTGTACCACTGACGTTTGCGTAGCGTAACAGGGCCCCGGTGTCAGCCCAATTGATTTTCCGCCGAGAGAAGGGGACAGCCAGGGAAGACCATGCACTTGCCAACACACACACACACAGACAGAAACACACACACACACATATCCGCAACAGCATCGGACAGCTGCTCATTGGCATTCACCGAGAATAACTGGTGATCCAAACCAAAACATACCCATCGCTGTCACCTGCCATTCACACACACACACACTCAGCACTGCACCGAAATGCTGAAAGAAGCAAACTGAACCTCTTTGGAGACTTTAAGATGGACAGAGTTGCCTCCTCATTGCTCCTATTGTGACGTGAATATTTGTAAAGCCCATTGCTCACTGTCGTCACCCCCTCACAATGTCAGCTCAAGTCCCAAGCATTCCACGTCTAACACTTGTCGCTGCCATTTTGAAAAGGTCAGGAGTCCTTCTCTGGGGTTTTGTGAGATTTCAACTCACTCCTGCAGCAACGGCGGGAGCAGGTGACGGCGAGTGCTGAATTTTAAGTTTTGTTTTGGCTGGAGGAGATGGAGTGCTGAGGTAATTAATTGAATGTCCATTTAATCTATTGTTACCTGAGGACTGGGCAGTGAGGAATGAGTGACCAATGAGCCCATTTGTTGCCATTTCGTGACATTGTCCAAAAGAACACTAATTAGATGAGAACTTGATTTGAATCTGAATGACTCGAGTTTGGCTGGTAATTTTGTCGTACAAATTATTGAGTTAATTATACTGGATGTGGGGAAATGTGGAGACAAACAAGCAGGGCTGTGCGATCAATTCAAATATATTTTACTTTTTTTTATTTTCTGTTTTTAAAATGAGCTAAATTAAATTAATTTAAGAGGTTCATGCATTTCAGAATATGTTGCAATCTTTATGTCAGCGTCAATTAAATTCAGGAATAAATAAATAAATAAATACTTTAAACAAGCCAAAAAAAGTCAGAAATAACACAATGGTGCAGTAGTTCATATTCTCGCCTCCCGTCTTCAGTTTGATTCCTTTGATTCCTCTAAATAACGCACTTTCTCCCATCAAACTAAAACATGCAGACTATGTTCACCTCCACTGCTCCTGACGAGCTGCCCAAACAATGTCAAAGGCTGGATTATTTAAAGCTAAAAAAAAACACAATATTGAATATTATTTTTACAAGCACACAAAATAAGAATGTAGCTCCAAGAATCGTATTTTCATGCAGAACCTATTTACAAACTTGTGTGCTGAGAATTCAAAAAAGTTCATGTTTACTCCTCCCATGTACAGCATCTGATCTTCCACAGGAAAATACTGATGCCTTTTAAAACCTCTGGATGTATTATTCATATGGGGCCAAAATACACAAGAAGTAAAACAATACATGTGAATACCTGTGCTGCTTGATTTTGTGTAGATGTAAATGTGTAATCTTATCTTTTGCTCTCTCGTCCTTTTGCTCCCTATGCGCATTTAAATAGACCAATATACATTTCAAAGAGGGACTGAAAAAATGAATAGAGAAAAAAAAACTGTATACAGCAACAATGGGGAACCAAGCCTGACCAGCAGGGCACTTTGATCACTTGCTGTTCTCCTGCAAACTAAAGCTGAATGTAACTCCAAATGAGATGCTATCATACACACTGTATATTCCTGCAGTCATTACAGAACAGTGAACACTAGGTATATAATAAAAAATATATAAGTACAGGGGGTCCTCGGGTTACGACGTTGATCCATTCTTAAGACGCGTTGTAACCCGAATTTTGTCGTAAGTCGGATTTTGACTTTGATCTTCCAGCCAATAATTAGACCACTACGCTGCTTGGTTATCACTGTCGCTTTCATAGGAGCAGATCAGAGCCCTCATCAGGTACTTCCGCCCACATTGGGCACGCACACGAGGCCGTCTTCTTCTCCCTACAACCACAACAGAGCGTATTCTTCCGCCGCGCCGTTCGCGTTTGTTTACGTTGGAATGACGCGTAATTTTATTTATTTTTTAATGGGGGCGCGTTCGTAACCACGAAACGTCGTAAGTCGAGACCGTCGCAATCCGAGGACCCCCTGTATAAGGAGAAATTCAGTTTGTCAACTGGACAAAGTTTATTTGGTCAAATACGTTTCGCAGCTCATCCAAGCTACTTCTTCAGTTCTGGCTAGAGTGCTGGTGGCTTATAACTAGCTGCAGGGAGGAGTTAACTACAATGACTATATAATATATAATATATAAGTATTGTGTCCAACCACAGAAGTCCAAAAATAGCTCAGACTGCATGGGATTTTTACTTGTGATGCAAAAAAGTGCATTTTAGATGCTCAGAGGACTTGGACAATGAGTTAATGAAAGTAGCGAATGAAGGAAAATACAGTTGTGTTTTTGAAAAGAGGATAAAAACATAACATGATAAAAAGCTCAAAAAAGACAATTTTGCATGATATGAATCCTGCGCACTCAGTCCTTGCAAAAAGTTCATTCATTGCGTGCAACATTTCTGTCGTGCAGCCTGCTTCAGGCCACTGGGGAAATGAAGGTAGGAAGCAATTTTAAATAAGGTGTGGCCAAGGGTGCTATTTTTTGCAAGGATTGAAGGTGTGCGAGATTCTTGTCTCTTGAATTTTGTCGGTTGCTCCCATTCAATCATTGCGCCTGCCTGAACATTGATGTGCAAGATATGTGTCTTTTATATGGTCAAGTCTTTCTTAAAAGGACTATTTCAGTGGTATAGCTTCTAAATGCATGAGAGGCAGACTGTGCAGGGCGAATGGCATGTGGCATTTGAGAGCGGGAGTCTGGGTTGTGAATCATTCATGCGCCCTGAGCGATGAGTGACTACAGATACTTTCAGCTGAGACAAAGAAAGTAGGTTAATACTTGAGTGGGTACTATTAGGTCTAGTATTAGCTGCTGAGGTGGTGGTTGTAGAAGTTGGGATTATTACCAGTTGAAGCAGTGGCCAAAGATGTGTAGTAGTAGTAGTAGTAGTAGTAGTAGTAGTAGTAGTAGTAGTAGTAGTAGTAGTAGTTGAAGCTGTTGTTGTTGTTGTAGTTGTAGTAATAGTAGTAGTAGCAGCAGTAGTAGCTGCAGTATTAGGAGTAATAGTAATAGTAGTAGCAATAGCCATCCATTGTCTTGAAACTTTTTCAAGGTGAACTTAAGACTTAAGTGGGTTTGTTTGTTTGTAAAAGCCTGCCTAGGGACACAATTGTCCTTGGCTATAAATGTTGTAGTGTGATAAATGTTTAATGTACATAAATACTTGTACTGATCAAATACACGAGTAGCAATAGTAGCAGTAGCAGCAATAGTAGTAGCAGTAGTAAGAAGTAGCAGTTAGCAGTAGTAGTAGTAGCAGTAGTAGTAGCAGTAGTGGTAGTAGAAGTAGAAAAAATGACATATTTAGATATATACATATTACATAATTGCACTAGGAATTGAATTATAGTAGGCATCATGCAGGTCAACATTTTCTTAAATGGATACAACTAGGGCCAATGTGCAAAGACGAGACAGCAAACTCAGATCATAAAACTTCTTATTGTGCGCTCCTCTTGCTCAAGCGAAGGAACAGTTTTGGGTAGAATTATTCATTTATTCTAAAGAGGTTGCATACAGGTGATCATAATATCTAGTCTGATAGTCCTAGAATGTCTTTCTAAGTGATAAAAGTTGTCCCCTCTACTTGTCCTGAACGCATTAGAGCCGCTGAAGCGTTCTCTCGTAATAGCATGTGGCATTTAGGAGAAGTTGTGTTGTAAATCATTCATGCATTTCCAGTTGTTCGTGACTCCATCTTCTTCCACGGAGCCTGACTTTGTAGTTTGAGGTGGGAAATTAGCGACTCTTTTCGCTCATATTGCAACAGAGGCAGATTATGCCTCCAATCCCCTTAATTCCATTTGCTCTAATGAATATGTGTATGCGTGTGTGTGCTGAAAGAGGGGATAAGAAGGGAGGAATATATATGAGTGTGTGTGTGTGTGTGTGTGTGTTGTAAGAGGGGCTAAGAAGGGAGGAATATATATGTGTGTGTGTGTGTGTGTGTGTATGCGCGTGCGTGCGTGCGTGTGTGTGTGTGTGTGTGTGTGTATGCGTGTGTGTGCTGAAAGAGGGGATAAGAAGGGAGGAATATATATGAGTGTGTTTTCTCATGCTCACACAGTCATCATTTGGTAATGTGTTTGTAGCTAGCACTGCCGAAAACTAGGCCGGGAATATTGGCAAATGTGTTCTGCCATTTAGTTAGGAAAGGCTTATTTTTCACCATTGTGGTTTAAACAAAACTCCACTGTGAATACGCCAGTGTTATTTTGTGTGTGGATGCTCTATATTTGTGGAATTATCATAGCTGGGTCCCTGGTTAAATGTGGTACAAAGGTTATTCTAGGTTAAACTGATGCAATTTTTTCTTAATCAAGAGTAGAGACTGTAGAGACTGGCCCAGGTGGAGTGAGCAGAGATTTTTAATTTTGAAATACTGCTGATCCTACTAAATGCTGCATGTGCCATGTGAAATTTCAGCACGGACAGCTCCTAATGAAGCCAAAGGCAACTTCTGCATGTAAAGACCACATTATGAAAAAAATACAATAATTAATGGGTCTGAAATGCTACAATCCCTCATAGCCTACACCAGTAACGCAAGTCTAGCTATTTAAGCATGTAGCTCTTACATACATTTACAAAGATCAGTTTTCTAGAGGAGTTTGTATTTTTAAAGAAGGGTTATGTAACATTTCTTGTGGAGGGAAAGCTACCTGGCCTTTTCCATAAAGATGCTGTCATTTTGTTCATTGTTCATTTTGCATCTTTAAAAAAAAAATCTCTAATTCAATAAATGCAAGATAGATCAATGCCATACTGAACATTCCAGGCCAGGGGTCTTCAACGTTTTTCAGGCCAGGGACCCCCAAACAGATGGCGAACTGGGCCAGGGATCCCCTACTATATATACGGCATAGAATTGTGTTTTATATTAAATTGACCTTAGTGTCATGTATAAACATTGCTACTCTGTTACAAGGAAATAATACACAGGTTAATACTGTATTTTACACTGTAAAATATAAAATTATATTATTTTAAAGTGAAATCAAAAGATTTCGCGACCCCCCTGCAGTACCTCCGCGACCCCCCTAGGGGTCGCGACCCCCCTGTTGAAGACCTCTGTTCCAGGCAAAGCAATAACCTTTCCAAGTAATTTTTTTTTTTGTATTGTGATTTTAACTTCTGATTCTGTAAAGCACTTTAAATTACTTTGTATAGGAATTGCACTATACAAATAAACTTGCCTTGTCTTGCCAAAACACAGAAAATTTGCTGAAACCGCATGTCATTTCAAATCAAAAATGTTGCATAGGCAGTTCTGTTAAAAGCATATTATCAATAACACAATAGCTAGAGGACAGCCATCTCCAATCCTCAGACAGACACTACATTACTTTTACTACACCATTGATTATAATAACACTGCGTGCTATTCTTTGATGTCATAAAAGCAACAGATTAATCCTTAATTGATCTCCATTTTCCTTGAAGCAAAGTTTATTGAAGAGCGCGTATAAAAATGTTTACTCTCTTATAGCAATCAATGCATGCTGGGAGACAAACAGCATTGCATTGTGGGAAAATACTTTAAATAACAATACAGTAGCATCCTCATTTGTCACTATAGATCAGGCTGTACCCCATGGAGGAGTGGAGATAACCAAAATCCCCATTTAAACCTAATGAGCCTATAGTATCTGCAACTAAGGACCTCTCATTGATAAAGAAGCACTATATCAACCTAAAGACATCTCAAAATCTACGCAAGGAAAGTTAGGAACAGTTTTCAAGTTGTAGAAACCTAGGAGCCATTACATGTGACCTTTTCAAATGCCACTGTGAAGGCCTGAAAGAAACGCAGGGTATTTAGGGCAGAATAAAGGTTTTCTGTTAAGACATAGAAATGCAGGTAACTCTCCTTAGCTCTTGATGCCTGGAATGGAACTTATGTTTAATACAAATGGTTCAGAATTGCACCACTGTTAGCTGATAACTTGTAATTAACACGTTTATCAGTCTGTCTGTATATCTTTCAGCCCGATCCATCTATTTATCTATTTAAAGCAGAACTAAGGAACTTTCAGTGATAGAGCTCCCTCTGCAGTTCCCTTATGAGAATACACTATGAAGGAACGGAATCAAATGTGTTAAACATAAAATAAAAATGTGACTAGAAATAGAAAAGAATCTGGAAAACAGCTATGCCATTATCATGATCATTATCATTATTGAAACATATGCTGCCAAATATTAAAGAAAAAAAAAAAGAAAGAAGAAGAAGAAGCAGGGTTTCTGAAGAATTGTCTTTGGGTCACGTCCGCCATATTGAAAGGCTGGTTTTCCACATGGAGACAGCAAGAGGAAATGATGGTTCAAGCTTCACAAAACAGATATTTAACAGGGCGCTCAAGTCTCACGCATTGAGAGTGTGACACACGCAATTCGACGTGTTCACACGCTCACACGCCACACATGGCAGTTCTCACGCTGATTTTTTTTTTTTTTTGTGCCCAGAAAATTGGTCTGTGTGGCTCAGTTTATGCAGGCACCACATGTTTTCAGCGAAAAAAAACTCTCCCCCTCCTCCCCGTTCCGCTCCCCGGAAAAAAATCAGCCAATCAGAAAATAGATTGTTCTGTTGTTGGGCAGACTGTAGAGTGTAGTTTCAGCTGCTAAGCGCACACTGCGGTGATGATAAAACAAACTGAGAACCATCAGGTAATAACTTCATTTATATAACTCTCATTAGTTGCTTTGTAGTTTAAAGCCCCAGTGTGTAGGATTCGTGGTGCATAGGTGGATGGTGCTATTCCACTTTCTGTTTTAGCTACGGCAGACCTCGAGGGTCACCCGGGCGCGCGCACAAGCCGCGCGGTCCCGGTTATTATTATTTTTCTTTTCTCATGAAAACACACATTCCCGATCATGTACCATGACACTCTACACATCAAATGAAACCTTACAGTCTCCTCTTTTTGACTATGCAATTCATTTCCCTGCACAACAATCACTCCCCGAGCACATGGGGCTTTTATACGGAAAAGCACAAAACGAGGTTAGCTTACCTTAGAATGCTTAGCACAGGTCAAACTCTGTATTTCACCATAAACTTGCTCTCAATTTGTCCGTAAGGATCCAGTGAATAAAATCCAGTAAAACAATTTAGTCCAAAACACGTGTTAGATCCATTACGACATCTGATCCGGCAGCATGCTTGTGTTGTTTACCCAAAACCACGAGCCTTGCCGAAGGCGAAGGCGGAGCCCAAATGTCCTTCTGCGGCTCTCGTATTCAAAATGGCTGCCTCTGCATGGGGAAGATCCCCCTTTTATGTGACTATATCTAAGTCCAACAGAAAACTTTGATTTCATGATGGAAGTGAAAAGGCTTGGAAAACACTGTATTTTTGAATGGGTATCTTCAATTTCAGTAATTAACGGGTAAAAATCTTACACACTGTCCCTTTAAGTTTGCTCTTTAGACAAACATTTACAGCAGGGCTCTCAAGTCTCACGCATTGAGAGAGACAATTCGACGCGTTCACGCGCTCACACGACATTTGTCACGCAATTCAAGCCCCCCCCCCCGCTCCTCGTAAATTACGCAGTCTCACGCACGACCCCGCTCAAAACTTGAGAGCCCTGTATTTAACCATCATATGAACTTACAAAGGTGATTAATGAGGTAAAAATGTTACTTAGTTCTGCTTTCAAGTAAACTATAGTATAGAATACAGTGGCAACGCATTCAGTGGTCATACAGGATAACAACAGGAAAATTTCTGGATATTCTCTTTCTCAGTAAAATTTTCTATAGCGACAAATATCAAAGAAACATTAAATGCGTCAGCCCTGTTTGAACTGAATTAAACCAGATGCCCTTATTGTGTGTTTGACCACTGGGCAGTACTGCGGCCATAATGGGGTGTTAGAAGCAATTCAGTCTTTTATTATCAACAGTAAAAATGTTCATGTATGTGCAGCCGTGTGAGTTAAAGTGTATGAATGACGTCCAGTCCAGGCCCATGTGTGTTTGGTGCTAATGGAGCTGTCGGCCCAGGCCTTTCAACATTAGTCTGATAGATGGCACTGTGCGGAGGCTAATTAACCCCACCACAGTGCACACAAACACACACACAATCACATGAACTCACACCAACACATGAACGCACACACAAACACATAAAAGCACAAACCCATACACACACAAGTGCACACACACGCACACGTGTTGGGTTTCCATTCTTGAGGACAATTCTTCTTCCATTCTTGAGGACAATACATTGACTTCCATTCATTTCATGGAGACTGATCCTAGCTGCAATCATAGTTACTACTTGCCTAACCTAAACATAAACTCTAACCTTAAATTATTTTAACCCACATTTGAACTTTAAATCATGTTTTTAATCTAATAATAACAGATGTACTTAATAGTGATCTGACTGTCCCATAAGGAAAGCAGACCCCCATAATGAGAATATGGAGTATGGATATGGAGTTCCCCATAATGTGATGAAAACCTGTCCACACGCGCACACAGTACTCGAGTTGAGGGGGGATGGGGGGGCATCTCCCCTGTGGGAAAAAATAGTCAAAATCATCCCTCTTCTAAAACGGGCATCCCTTCTTCCATCCCTTATGGCATTTTATCAATCAGGCATGAAAATCCCTAAACTTTTGGCGAATTTCGCCGTTTTTAAGTCCAAATGGCCAGTGCGCTCCAGCTTCCAATCATGTTGCAGCATAATTACGCACCGATACGCGCTCCCGCCAATCATGACGATTGTCGCTGTTGTGTTTGCGCCTGTTCGCCGATCAGCTGTGAGCCTGATATTTACGCGGCATTTCCAAGAGAAGAAGAATCCTTAACTTGCTACGTTAATGCTACGTAAGAAGGAACTCTCGCCTCGGGACACGGGATACGTTCGTGATTATGTCCTTTTCTCCGGAGCTCCGGATTATTAAAGACAACACGGCAAACTGTTAGAATGGATCTGACCGCATTCTTATGGGTGAGTCATATTATCAGATTATTTCTGCACCTATTTCGGCACTAAACAAGGACTAAACCAAGACTAAACCAGGTCTAAACCAGGACTAAACCAAGACTAAACCAGGTCTAAACCAGGACTAAACCAAGACTAAACCAGGTCTAAACCAGGACTAAACCAGGTCCAAACCAGGACTAAGCCAAGACTAAACCAGATCTAAACCGGGTCTAAACCAGGACTAAACCAAGCCTAAACCAGGTTTAAGCCAGGACTAAACCAAGACTAAACCAGGTCTAAACCAGGACTAAACCAGGTCCAAACCAGGACTAAGCCAAGACTAAACCAGATCTAAACCGGGTCTAAACCAGGACTAAACCAAGCCTAAACCAGGTTTAAACCAGGACTAAACCAAGACTAAACCAGGTCTAAACCAGGACTAAACCAGGTCCAAACCAGGACTAAGCCAAGACTAAACCAGATCTAAACCGGGTCTAAACCAGGACTAAACCAGGACTAAACCGGGACTAAGCCAAAACTAAACCAGGTCCAAACCAAGACTAAGCCAGGACTAAACCAGGTCTAAACCAGGTCTAAACCAGGACTAAGCCAGGACTAAACTGGGACTAAACCAGGACTAAACCAAGACTAAACCAGGACTAAGGTGTGTGTGTGTGTATGTGTGTGTGTGTGTGTGTATGTGTGTGTGTGTGTGTGTGTGTGCATGTGTGTGTGTACGTGTGTGATAACATATATCCTGTGTATTATTGAATTATTGAATGATTATATGGACTTTTTGTTATAAAAGCAATTCCATTTTAACAAAGTACCTTCTAATTCTGCCCTGCCCTGAAACACCACAGTGATGTCAGTGATGGGAGAGGGCTTAGCTTAATGCCCCCCATTGGTGAAAAATTTCACCATCCCAACAACTCGACTACTGCGCGCGCACACACAAGGCACACATTTACAAACGCATGCACACACACACACACACACACACACACACACACTCTTCTAATCACAGAAAATGGTAAAATGGAGGCAAACCAGACCACACATAGTGCTGATTACTGCTGGAGGGCCATAGTCAACAATGTACAAGCCACATCTATCAGGCCTGGTTAAGTACATGTTTACTAATCACTATTTACATGTACATCGATACACTGAGAAAGTGAATGCTTCTGTTCATTGATTCAATAATACTATTTTCCACAGATAGATAGAACATTTTCTGGACTGGATATCTTAGGCTTCCAAATGTTGGTTCATTCAGTATCCTGATTGGACATATACAATAATTGTATATGTCAAATATTTAGCGATCACAGTGGGCCCAGAAAGTCTAATTATTATTATTATTATTATTATTATTATTATTATTATTATTATTATTATTATTATACACAAAACAATTGTGTAGTTATTCGAGAGATAAACAGCTAACACATTTGTATCCAGTTTGTGTTTTCCATTATTTATTTGTGTTTTAAAGGAAATAAATGCCCTTCTCAGTCTCTGCACTGGTGTTGGTTGATATCAGTTATCAGGAGCTACTTAAAGCTGTAGTATCGAAAAAAGCTGGATCTAGGTTCAAAAGCCAGTGCTCTCTCGGAGCCAGTCCCAAATTAGGAATACTGGGAATGGGAGGGGCTGGAAAGGGCAGTGAGAGAACATACTGACCAAAAATACTGCACTAAAAGGAAGAATATGATTTGCGTTCCATCAGGGAAATATAGTCATCAATACAATATATAACAGAGACTAAAGAATAAGGGGATCTTTATCCTAATTCCCTAAATCCATTTGATAATTCTAATCCAGTGTGAGGTTTGTGGGCAGACTCGGACAATGAGAGAGAGAGGAATCCAAATTGATGTATCCATCTTGTACCCTGGTTGGGAGCTGCTGGAGGACTTGTTTACTTGTACAAACTTTGAGACAGTGCTGCATCTGTCAGTGTGCTGTGAGTCTAATGAGCAGGAGACTGGCACTGAGGGACCACACTTCATTTAACGGGATGAAGACGCCTGGGTCCACCATAGCTCCTGCTCTGCTGCTGCTCGGGGCCCTGTCTGCTCCATCTGCTGCTGCATTGTGGATCTGAGCGCACCTCTTTTACATCCCGGGTCTCTGTAGTATGTATGTATATATCAAACACTAAGTATACTCTGGATTTTAAACACAGCGTCAAGAACACTAAAGCATGACAAAAGACTTGATTCATAATTCATACTGGCTTAGTAACTTAAAGGACACATTATGCTAAATTTACTTTTTTAAGCCTTTGAAAATGCTAGATAGAATATTGTTCTCTCGTTAAAACATATCTGGAGTTGTTCATTCACACTAGTTTCAGTTTAAAAAAAAAGTCCTTCACCATTGAGCCTCACAAAATACTGATGTCATAGATAGAGAGCATGCAGTTTTAAGTCCATAAATCATTGCCAGATGAGTTTATGTCATCAAATCTCGCTCATTACTACTTAACGTGTCCAGGCATGTTCCTCATTACTGAGTTTAATTGTTTTCACAGTGGTAATTCCCTCTGCTGCCAGTAGATGGCGAGCTGCACTAGATCAGTGTCTATTGAGGCTATGATATGATTTTGTTTGTTTGTTTGTTTGTTTTAATTAGGCATTATTTACAGTTCGAAAATACGAAAGCAAAGGTACTCAAGGCATGTTTAAAGGCCAATAGCAATACAATGAATGCACAGTTTTAGTTTTTTAATTCATATTAATAAATTAAAGGTATAGTGGTATAGTCCAACATCAGCCTGTTACTTCCAACAATGCATAGGGATTCACGTCTGTAATCTCTAACAATAGAGATTACTGATCAAAAATCTAAACATATGTGAGAAATTATGCATAATTATTCTTCACTCAAATATAAACAGGGTCTGTGCTGTTTTAAAAGTAAACCAGATCATCTATAGGACCCCTACCATTGTTCAGAATCCACAGAGAAAGTCCCCTGTTCTAATTTTGTGACCTTTCTCCAATGTTCTAGATACATTCACTGCAGCCTATACATTCATCTTTACATTGTAAGTACTCGTCCCATATGTTAAATTATATCTAGGAATCTGACCTTTGCACTATGGCATATGACTAATGCCCATCCAGTTTGAATTATTAGAAATCAGTAAAGGCCATTATTCCCACTCACAGTGACCCACGAGAATGCAGCATGTGAGCTCCAAAAAGTATAGGTAGAAATATTTTTTAAAATATTTCTTCTTTAAAGGTCTTATGCATAATTCAGGCTTTCTACAGTACTTTAGTCACCTTAACCTTGGTATTTCCTGTAGAACAATGTAAAATAATATGTCTCTACATCACCCCGAGCCCTTCGCTGCCATGACATTTGTGTATAGCTAAAGCATCTGCTGCACTTTTTGTTTGTATCCAAGCACTAAGTGTGTGTGTTTATCAAGCTTTACACAGTTGCTACTATAGGAAAGACAATTCGATCGCAGAAATCAACAGTATAAGCCTGGTAAAGGTGTACGGACTTAAAAAACAATGATTTTCACTACAAACGGACAACATGTACTGGAGGGGCAAGACTATGGAGAGATAGACTATTGATGCTTGGGGGGGGGTTCTACATTTATCTCTATGGAACAATGTTCATCAATTACCGTGGGGAAAGTTTTAAGATAGTCTCAAGACAAAATATAAAATGGATTAAAACAACACATTTTCAGGAGGCTGTATATATGAGCAGGGCTCTCAAGTTTTGAGCGGGGTCGTGCGTGAGACTGCGTAATTTCCGAGGAGCGGGGGATGGTGGCGCTTCAATTGCGTGCGAAATGCCGTGTCAATGCGTGAGACTTGAGAGCCCTGTGTAAATGTTTGTCTAAAGAGCAAACTTAAACTACAAAGCAACTAATGAGAGTTATATAAATGAAGTTATTACCTGATGGTTTTATCATCTCCTCCTGTTCAGTCGCTGTCCTTATCACTGAGCGCGCACTGCACTGCGCGCTCAGTCACTGACTGAAACACCACCCCCACCACAATCAGAAACCTCCCCACTTACACCTCATTTAAATTCCACTTAAAGAAATGGTTAATTGAGAGTCAGTCCTGTCACCACTAACATCCACCTCCTGATGCCCCTGTCGCTATCCTGCCTCTTGTGTGTTACTGTTGTTTGACTTTGATTGTATGAGTCTGTATGTATGTGTATGTGATGCTCTTAACGGTATATAGTGTTTGTGGCTGGAAATGAATGTATGTGGCGGAATGTGGTTTTATGTCTGTATAGAATTGCATGGAGCTGTATGTGACTCTATGTAAGAAGGATTTTAGAGTGTAAATATTAACCCTGTTTTTATTCTATTTTATTCTATTTTACTTCTTGTAGGTTTGACATGTTACACCTGTCCGGGACAACAGATGAAAAATAGCCCTCAGGCTAATTCTGGCATATTTACATGCAAATGTTTATTAATGTGCACTGTCCCTGAAATAAATAAATAAATAAATAAACAGTCTGCCCAACAACAGAACAATCTATTTTCTGATTGGCTGTAAAGGGCGCGGCGCTTGATATCTGAGATTTTTTTCCGGGGAGCAGGGGAGTTTTTTTCGCTGAAAATGCGCGGTGCCTGCATAAACTGAGCCACACAGACCGATTTTCTGGGCCCAAAAAATCAGCGTGAGAAATACCATGTGTGGCGTGTGAACGTCGAATTGCGTATGTCACACTCTCAATGCGTGAGACTTGAGAGCCCTGTATGAGCGTTCATGGCCCTGTGAGGTGTTGAACAAAAACAGACACAGCAGTGCTAACAGTTAGCGTCACACCACCAAGGACTGTTGATGAAGTATCTGTAGATTAATTCACACTTATCCTGGTTTGGTCCTGGTTTAATCCTGATGTAGTCATGCTTCGGTACTATCCTGGTTTAGCTCTGGTCTAATCCTGGTTATGTTTTAGGTTTAGTCCCAGTTAATAAAAAGAAAATAAGAATAATGAAGTAATAATTTATAATTGTTAATATAGTTAATAGTAAATTTAATTCCCATTCACAGGCTGTAGTTTAGGGTCCGTTTTTTTTTTTTTTTCAATATTAGATCATATTTCTTCCTAACCATAACCCCTTGAACACAACATGCAAAAGCTATTATAATTGTAATAGTACAAACGGATTCTACTAATTAACTACACCGATTCGGCACTAACCATTTCTTTGCTAATGTGGAAAGCTAATTAGTCGACCATTAGCTCATGTTTTATTTCAAGTTTGCAAGGCCTTTCTCAAACATAATATTGTATTATAATCTGTGAGTTTTAAAGAGCTTTGTAAATTGCTTGTTTTTCATAACTCTGCTCGTTCTTATTTAAAAGGATAGGGATCACTTCCATTCCATTTCAGAACGCAATATGAAAGAATCCTGCTTTAATTGCCTCTAAACAACATTCATATTCTCTTTATTGTCTGGCTTTTTTCCCCGTCCTCTGCACAGAACACATCAGAGCAGGAAAGCGCAGCATAAAACAATACTTGTGTAATTTGTTTGACAAGATACAAAAAAAAAATAATAAAGAAATAAAGAAAGAAATGCAGATATGAATGTAGCAACTGTGGAAAGTAGGTAAGAAAAAGTGTTCTAGGGAAGTGTGGAGATGAAAATGAACCAAAGAATATGAGAGGGGGAGATTAGATGTTAAAGGTCCCATGACATGGTACTACTTGATGCTTTTATATGGCTCCTTAATGGTTCCCTAATACTGTAAATGAATCCTTCTTCAAAATCAACACTTAGTGCATGAGAAAGACAAATGTACAGAGTCAGAGTCAAAAAATAACTCTCTGAACACCTCATTATGGACCTTGTTGCTTGAATGCAAATGAGAAGGACACAGATTGGTTAGAGGAGCGGGTGGGGGGGGGGGCAAATGCGCCGCTGGTTCCTTGTTTTAGCAGTGCGCTGTGCCTGGCCCCACTTCCGCGTGTGTAAGCGCGAAGGAGGAAAGGAGAGCCTTTTCAATTAAAAAAAACACATTTTCACCGAAAATAAAATTAAATCACTGCTGTTTCAGAGGTCCAGAGGGTCGGGTAAAGGACTTCCGAGTCTAGAAACACTTGCATGTGCCTCCAGGCAAATAAAAAAACGCATTTCGACAGGGGGTGGAGATCCAGACGATGGTGGAACTGCATTTGCATTTCTTTTTTCGATCTGACGTCAATAAGGTGCCTTGTCCAGAATCGCCCATTTGAGCTGTGTTTTTTTCAAACTCAGAAAAGGATCGCAAATGCTCAGTTTAGACATTTCGCAACTTTTAGCCATTTGGGGGGGCCTAAACAGGGTAGGGGAGCTCACATTAACGTTCAAAAACCTCAGAAAGTGAAAATTTCATGCCATGGGACCTTTAAAGGGTCCATATTACACTGTTTTCTGATCTACATTATAATGTTGTCTCCATGGAGATGTTATTACTTAGTCTGAAGTGTTTCACAGTGGGGCATTAAACATATCCATCTACCATTCACTCAATGGTCAATCATCAAAGGCCCACCAACTGTCAGTGGGTCATACACTGCACAGATCTGACTGGTATTTTAGTGTAGGCAGACCCTCCACGAGAAAAGTTACCTAATGCACCTGTAAACACAGAAATCCTGCGTATTTAGGCATTAGGTGATGTCATGTCATAATACAGGAAGTGTTCCACTGTATTTACACACTCCTTACACCTTCCTTAGAATTTTGGATAACATTTTGTATGATTTCAGCCCTAGAATTGCCACTCTCTATTAAACAAAAGGTAAAAAGTAGCTGTTAACTTGAAAACTACCACTACATGACATCACAATGAGGAACAGAGCATTTTGAGCTTTCGAGATAAAGAGTATTAAAGCAGGATTATGCAAACATGTATGAATGAACCAAAACATAACTCCAGAGATGTTTTTGATAAGGTTACAGCATCTAACATGGCTTAAAGCTCACATGAGTTAATGTTGTGTTATATAGGACCGTTAAAGATCACAGAATTGTACCAAAATGGATGAGTTTAGAGGAAACAGAAATTACTGAAAAGCGGGTAATTGAAGTAAACACAAAGTGAAGATGAAAATGGAAGAACAAGGGGATCAGAGAAGATGGGAGCCATGACACTAACAGGCAATGAAAACACAAAAGATTATTGTGCTGAATACGAAATGAATTGCAACAGTGACAAACAAAGAGCTGGGGAAATAACAAGGAAGGAAACAGAAGGCAATGTTTAAAATATGGGGTATGGTTGTTTAGAAGGCTCAAAGGATTCTAATAAACCAGACTATATGTGGTTCTATGAGGGGTTCAATCCACCCACTGAAGATTAAATATGTAACTCTATTTTAGTGCTCACATGGGGTCAAAAATCAATACTGGATCCATTAGAAGCGCATAACTTTATAATGGATCTTGGATTAAAGGTGCACTGCGGAACTTTTATGACTGGGTGATGCCATCTGCCATCTGTTACTGCTTCGCCTGTAATACTATGACATTCAATTTATCTATATATCAAATATTCTATTGCAGGTGCTCTACTGCACACTAATAACTTAAAGGTGCACTGCACAACTTTTCTGGTGAAGGGTCCGCTATCTGCTTGTCTCCATGGAGATGTTAATGATTTGCCTGGAATGTTCCATGTTATGACATTAAACATAACTATTTAGCATGGAATGGACAATGGACCTTTAAAGATCCTATGACATGGTACTTCTTGATGCTTTTATATGGCTCCTTAATGGTTCCCTAATACTGTAAATGAATCCTTCTTCAAAATCAACACTCAGTGCATGAGAAACAGAGATAAGATGAGAAAGAGTAATTTTTCTCTCTCTGAACACTCCATAATGGGCATTGTTGCTTGAATGCAAATGAGGAGAAAAGAGATGGCCTATAGTAGAGGGTGGGGGCGTGGCCAAACTCTCCGCTCTCCGCTCTCAGCTGATCCATTTCCGTGTTTTAAGAGCGGAGGAGGAAAGGAGAGCCTTTTCAATGAAAAAAACACATTTCCACAGAAAATAAAATTAAACCACTGCTGTTCAAAGGTCCAGAGGCTCAGATAAAGGACTTCCGAGCCTAGAAACACTCGGACGTGCCTCCAGGCAAATAAAAAAACGCATTTGGCATTGCCTAGCGCATTCGCAGTCCAAACTCTCTGGGCGTGATTTACAGAGACGCTGAGTACAGACAGACGGGGGTGGAACTGCATTTGCATTTCTTTTTTCGATCTGACGTCAATAAGGTGCCTTGTTCAAAATCGCCCGTTTGAGCTCCGATTTTTTGTAACGCAGAAAAGGATCGCAAATGCTCAGTTTAGACATTTCGCAACTTTTAACCATGGGGGGGCTAAACAGGGTAGGGGAGCTCACATTAACGTTCAAAAACCTCAGAAAGTGAACATTTCATGCCATGGGACCTTTAAATGTTTTTGATAGAGGAGAAAAAATAGCAAAATATAGTAGTAAAAATATTAATAAAGTTGTTGTGGAGAATCGTGAACCAAAAAACAAATGTCACCCAGTTTAGAATAATAGTCTTTACCCACCATTTACTTTGTAGTGACTGTGTCTTGATTAGTTTTTATTAGTTTATTAGTTTTGATTAGTTTTTATTCTTTATTCTGATGGTAACAAATCTATTAAATTGTTAACCCTAAAATCTCAAATAAATAAATAAATAAAAATAATGGCTACACATGGACTCAGATTGTGTATTGCATATTCAGGGTTAGTAACTAACATGAAGGGTATTAGGGTATCTCAGCTATTATGTTGTTTCCTTGTCACAAACATATAGGGAGTTGTGTTTTGTTTCATTTATACGTTTAACACACATTTCCTGCATTTTTAGTTTTCTCAAACAGAAAACACTCTGTTCCACCTTGTGATGTCATGTGGTAATACAGGAAGTGCTCCATACACCTTCACCAGAATAATTTTAAGTCTTTCTTCATGCTTTATTAATGCTAATTAAGATTTATATTATTATTATTATTATTATTATTATTATTATTATTATTATTATTATTATTATTATTATTATTATTATTATTATTTATTGTAAACCACAGCTGTAAGTGACCACCTGTCTCTGTATTAGCTCGGAGATGGTGGCATAACAGACTAGTACATAGAAAATACATGACGAAACCTAAATTGAACCCTTTGGGGCCTTGCAGCCACCTCTGGTAAGGCTGGGGCAGGAATACAGTGAAAATGTGGGAACGGGCCTATTTAAGTTTTAAGAGGAACCTCATTAAAGTGTGCGCTTATGTGGAGCAGATTCACTATTGTCGCCATGTTCTGTGGCAGGAGAAGGTCAGAGGGAGACTGGAGGGCAGGGACTGACAGGTGAGTGAGTGTTAGGGAAATGCCAGTGCAGTGGCGGCTGGTGGCATAATAGTTTGGCAAAATGATAAATATATATTATAAACATGCATTATATGTAGGCTATATATACTCAACAAAAATATAAAAGCAACACTTTTGTTTTTGCTCCCATTTTTCCTGAGATGGATCCAAAGATCCAAAATTCACTCCACATACACAACACTACCATTTCTCTCAAACATTGTTCACAAATCTGTCCAAATGTGTGACAGCGAGCACCTCTGCCCCGCCGAGACAATCCACCCCACCTCACAGGTGCGCCACATCAAGATGCCGATCCGACATCATGACCAGTGCACAAGTGCACCCCAGACTGCCCACAATAAAAGGCCACCCCGAAATGTGCATTTTTTTTTTTAATTTTTTTTTTGCTTTATTGGGGGTTTGGGGACTCCTCTTCAATGGCTGTGCGAAGTTGCTGGATATTAGTGGGAGCTGGTACACGCTGTCGTATACGCCGGTCAAGCACATCCCAAACATGCTCAATGGGTGACATGTCCGGTGAGTATGCTGGCCATGCAAGAACTGGGACATTTTCAGCTTCCAAGAATTGTGTACAGATCCTTGCAACATGGGGCCGTGCATTATCTTGCTGAAACATGAGGTGATGTTCATGGATGTATGGCACAACAATGGGCCTCAGGATCTCATCACGGTATCTCTGTGCATTCAAAATGCCATCAATAAAATGCACCTGTGTTCTTCGTCCATAACAGCCTTTGAAGAGGAGTGGACCAACATTCCACAGGCCACAATTGACAATCTGATAAACTCTATGCGAAGAAGATGTGTTGCTCTGCATGAGGCAAATGGTGGTCACACCAGATACTGACTGGTTCTGAGTCCCCAGACCCCCAATAAAGCAAAAAAAAATGCACATTTCGGGGTGGCCTTTTATTGTGGGCAGTCTGGGGCGCACCTGTGCACTGGTCATGATGTCGGATCGGCATCTTGATGTGGCGCACCTGTGAGGTGGGGTGGATTGTCTCGGCGGGGCAGAGGTGCTCGCTGTCACACATTTGGACAGATTTGTGAACAATGTTTGAGAGAAATGGTAGTGTTGTGTATCTGGAGTGAATTTTGGATCTTTGGGTCCATCTCAGGAAAAATGGGAGCAAAAACAAAAGTGTTGTGTTTATATTTTTGTTGAGTGTAGTATTATAAAAACAGACAGTTATTTTGGTCACTATTGGCTGAACAATATCTTGAAATAATTTCATTGGTCACCTGTCCTATGCTTGCACTGTGTTTGGTTATCACAATTAGAGCACAATATACAGCCAAATGCAAAATTTACACAGCAGCACAACCTGACACACCGCTCACAACCAGCCCCAACAACACGACCAAACACACCACTTACAACCAGCCCCAGCAACACAACCAAACACACTGCTCACAACCAGCCCCAGCAACACAACCTGACACACCACACAACCAGCCCCAAACACACCACTTACAACCAGCCCCAACACAACCAAACACACCGCTCACAACCAGCCCCAGCAACACAACCTGACACACCACACAACCAGCCCCAAACACACCACTTACAACCAGCCCCAACAACACAACCTGACACACCACACAACCAGCCCCAAACACACCACTTACAACCAGCCCCAACACAACCAAACACACCGCTCACAACCAGCCCCAGCAACACAACCTGACACACCACTCACAACCAGCCCCAGCAACACAACCTGACACACCACTCACAACCAGCCCCAGCAACACAACCTGACACACCACACAACCAGCCCCAAACACACCACTTACAACCAGCCCCAACAACACAACCTGACACACCACACAACCAGCCCCAAACACACCACTTACAACCAGCCCCAACACAACCAAACACACCGCTCACAACCAGCCCCAGCAACACAACCTGACACACCACTCACAACCAGCCCCAACACAACCTGACACACCACTCACAACCAGCCCCAGCAACACAACCTGACACACCACACAACCAGCCCCAAACACACCACTTACAACCAGCCCCAAACACACCACTTACAACCAGCCCCAGCAACACAACCTGACACACCACTCACAACCAGCCCCAACACAACCTGACACACCACTCACAACCAGCCCCAGCAACACAACCTGACACACCACACAACCAGCCCCAAACACACCACTTACAACCAGCCCCAAACACACCACTTACAACCAGCCCCAGCAGCACAACCTGACACACCGCTCACAACCAGCCCCAGCAACACAACCTGACACACCACTCACAACCAGCCCCAGCAACACAACCAAACACACCACTCACAACCAGCCCCAGCAACACAACCTGACACACCACTCACAACCAGCCCCAGCAACACAACCAAACACACCGCTCACAACCAGCCCCAGCAACACAACCAAACACACCACTCACAATCTGCCCCAACAACGTCAGCAAAATTACAATAATAGGCTACGGTCACAACACAAACACATGGCATCAGTGCTGCTCTTATAACGCACACGGCAGAACACCGGAGCAGCTCCGTCGCACCCACAGGCTCATTTACGCACTATTTAACTATTAACATTATAACGCTATTTATCTGTGAGGTCATGCTGAAGAGAGGACATATTACTCCCTAAAAAATGTTCTTAGGTGCACTTTGACTTGAAGTTGAACTTGCCATAACTGTATAGCCCATAGCTCTGTTGTTATCCATCCATTAGCCTATAGTAGTAACATGGCGCCAGTGGAGAGTTGGGGCTAGGCGGGAGAGAGTGTGTAACAAATGTTATGAAGACAAATCACTTGATTAGAGTTCGCCCCGAGCTGTGCCCCCAAGACGTATTTCAGCGCTGCAATGTAAACTAATGGCCAGAAGCAATGTAATGACATCAAATTTTCTCTCTCATAGAACTCCAAACCAGCGAATTCAAGGGGCAAACACATGAACCAAATAAAGTGATATGAGCACATTGAACATGATAAAAAAAATATGTTTCTGCAGATACACGTTAAATTTTAAAGGTCCCATGGCATGAAATTTTCACTTTCTGAGGTTTTTGAACGTTAATGTGAGCTCCCCTACCCTGTTTAGCCCCCCCCATGGTTAAAAGTTGCAAAATGTCTAAACTGAGCATTTGCGATCCTTTTCTGCGTTACAAAAAATCGGAGCTCAAACGGGCGAGTTTGAACAAGGCACCTTATTGACGTCAGATTGAAAAAAGAAATGCAAATGCAGTTCCACCCCCGTCTGTCTGAACTCAGCGTCTCTGTAAATCACGCCCAGAGAGTTTGGACCGCGAATGCGCTAGGCAATGCGAAATGCGTTTTTTTATTTGCCTGGAGGCACGTCCGAGTGTTTCTAGGCTCGGAAGTCCTTTATCTGAGCCTCTGGACCTTTGAACAGCAGTGGTTTAATTTTATTTTCTGTGGAAATGTGTTTATTTTTCAATGGAACGCTTCAAATCTCTCCCCCCGCGCAAAAACAAGGAAATGGATCAGCTGTGAGCTACAGCGGAGACCGGATCGTTTGGCCACGCCCCCACCCTCTACTATTGGCCAGCTTTTTTCTCCTCATTTGCATTCAAGCAACAACTCCCATTATGACCTGTTCTGAGGGAGAAAAAATACTCTTTCTCATCTGATCTCTGTTTCTCATGCACTGAGTGTTGATTTTGAAGAAGGATTCATTTACAGTATTAGGGAACCATTAAGGAGCCATATAAAAGCATCAAGAAGTACCATGTCATGGGATGTTTAAACAAAATATGAAACATATAGCCTAATACAAAATAACGACTTACTCAAACATGTGTGAATGAAACAAAACACAACTCCAGGTATGTTTTTGATAATAGGTGGAAACAGGATGCTAGCGCCATCTGTTGTACAACTCTTTAGGACAGTATCCCAACTGTGTGAGAGCAGAAAGTCTCCTCATCCTCCTCATCCAGGAACATGGGCATGTTCCTGTATTTTAATTGCATCCCTAATCCAGCAAAAATGCAACTCAGTCTACTGTAATGGTGGTGGTTCTCTCTTTTACAATGATAAAAAATGGCAGATTTGACTACACTGAAAAAGACTGCAACTCGAGTGAACAATTGAAAGTGTCAGGTATGAAAAAGCCCCAACTCGAGTCTGAAAAAAATGAATCTTTTTTTAGACTAAATTATCAGTAGACAAAATTAATTGAATTGGGCAATTTATAAGAATAGCTCAGCTTTAGCTGCTTGTATAATTTCTGAAAAACAAAGTACACTCCAGCATTTTACAACAAATGTTTTGGCTTCTGCTCGGAAATACACAACTTTTTACACAGTTGTTTTGCCAATATCACAGAGGCGAGAAGGACCAGGTACCAGCGGCTAGAAACTTATTACACCACTGTCAATACATTTATACTGTGTTCTCTCTCTCTTCTCTCTGTCTTTCTGTCTTACTCTCTCCCTCTTATTCTCTCTCCCTCTCGCTCTCTCATCTTCTTTCTCTCTCTCCTTCCCACACAACGTATTGCCCCAAGACCCATTCTCTGTACCAGGCCAAACTTTTGTCGCCCACTGAGAAAACAACCATCTGTCCTGCTGTTCTTTTACACATGTTGAATACAAATGCGTCCGCAGTCATTAGCTCAAATCAATGGGAGTAACTTCGATCGTTAATTATCAGCTGCAAAAAAAAACTTAACTTGCCAGAGGAACTTTTGACAAGTAAAGGTGTCCTCCGTCTGCCTAGCATGTTGAAGAGGGACCACAGGATTACGTCACAATAACTAGATAGGATATTTAAAGCAATAACACGTAACTTTCTGGAGGTGGAACGGGACCTGCTTGATTGTATGGAAATAGAAAGTTAAAAACACACTTTGGAACATTTTCCAGAGAGTTAAAAGCCATACTGTGGAAGTTTTTATAGAAACAACAACAAACAAGCAGGAAAAGTCCCTCCTCCAGGCCAAAGAAGTAAGCCTGTTCACACTACGGACACGTTTTTCCTACTGTATTCTATATCTATATTAGTATATTTGTGGGGATAAAAAGTTACATGGTGTGATTTAAGGTATTTTGTAATATAAATACACAATAATGTATCCATTTGGGTTAAAGGTCCCATGGCATGAAATTTTTTACTTTCTGAGGTTTTTGAACGTTAATGTGAGCTCCCCTACCCTGTTTAGCCCCCCCCCCCCCCATGGTTAAAAGTTGCGAAATGTCTAAACTGAGCATTTGCGATCCTTTTCTGCGTTACAAAAAATCGGAGCTCAAACGGGCGATTTTGAACAAGGCACCTTATTGACGTCAGATCGAAAAAATAAATGCAAATGCAGTTCCACCCCCGTCTGTCTGTACTCAGCGTCTCTGTAAATCACGCCCAGAGAGTTTGGACTGCGAATGCGCTAGGCAATGCGAAATGCGTTTTTTTATTTGCCTGGAGGCACGTCCGAGTGTTTCTAGGCTCGGAAGTCCTTTATCTGAGCCTCTGGACCTTTGAACAGCAGTGGTTTCATTTTATTTTCTGTGGAAATCTGTTTTTTTCATTGAAATTCCTCTCCTTTCCTCCTCCGCTCTTAAATCGCGGAAATGGATCAGCTGAGGGCTCAGAGCAGAGAGCGGAGAGTTTGGCCCCACCCACACCCTCTACTATTGGCCAGCTCTTTTCTCCTCATTTGCATTCAAGCAACAACGCCCATTATGGACGTTCTGAGAGAGAAAAATTACTCTTTCTCATCTTATCTCTGTTTCTCATGCACTGAGTGTTGATTTTGAAGAAGGATTCATTTACAGTATTAGGGAACCATTAAGGAGCCATATAAAAGCATCAAGAAGTACCATGTCATGGGATCTTTAAAGGTGTGAATGAGTCAAAACCCAATATTATGCAAAACTACTACAAATGCAGTCCTAAGTGGAATTTTGTGTTGTATGGCTAAGTCGGCTATAAAGCATAAATAAGAAAGTTAAAGGAGATGTAATTGCTGAAATTTTCCACAAGGTATTAAACATATTTATGTTTCTTTTATTCAGTAACAAGTGTTGGAATTGCTAAAATGAATAACTTGAAAAACATGCATTCTGAGTGGGGATATGACCTGCAACTTGGCCTGGTGGTGACACCTGCCACTGGGCAAAATAAGCTAGAATCCGGACGTGTTTGGACTGGATATTTTATATGACACGCCACATATCCGGACCAGATTTTCACGATATCCTTATTTCTTGAGAATCCATGAAAATATTGACGTATCTGGACTCCGGATTTCACTGGGTACAATATCTGTTCGTATCCGGAGATATTTTGGCACTCGTGTCTCTCTGTAGCCAGCTCGCTACACGCCCATGTGATCCCCGGACTGCCCTCAGGGCTGAGCGAGCGAGTAAGCGCCACCTCGACTGCAGACTGAGTCGCCACACTCCGAACCGCACTCGCTGAATTGGGAAACGCAGCAATGTTAGCCGTGCTCCTGGCGGACAAGCGGTCACGTTTTGATGGGGAGGTGAACAATCCCACTATCAGAGATGTTTTAAGGTAAGTTGAAATATGAGAATTGCTATTTGGCGGGTGAATGTTTGGCGTTAGCTACACAGTTAGCCTGCCATTCGTGGATAACGTGGGATGATAAAGCTGTTTGATGGAATGATTGGGACATAATGTATCATCAGTAATATGAATGTATAACATGTAACGGCGTCGATGTCTGATTTTCGACATACGCAGGGGATGAATTTCAAAATCCCACTTGTGTAAAAATTGAGAGTAATCTGCTAGCTAAATGTAGCCTTCTAGCTAGCGTGACACTGCGATCTATCTTTGTGTAGCAGCTAGCCTACATAAGTGTTTAGCGTAATAATCTGTGGGTAAAAATACGCTATTTCTTAGTCCATTACCATACAAACCAACTGGGGGCTTTGTGAAATTGGGTGGGTTTTAGAGCTGCCAGGAGACTTGAAGGTAATATGTAGGATTGTGGCCAGAGTAGGTAAGTACATTGCAACTGTGCTGCTTATTTCCAAAATCTTTTCATGACTATTTAGTCAAAGTAAATAAGTAATAAAATTATAGTTACTAGTATGACCAAGTAAGTAATAAATAAAATGATAGTTACTAGTATGACCAAAGTAGTTCTGCAGATTAAAAAATGTCTATTACTGTAAATTCAAAATGACAGACATGGAAAAGATTTCTTTCCTTTCCCAGTCAAAATTAATACTTAGAATTTGATGGTGGTGGTAAGTATTCATGAAAAGGTAACATTTGTGAATGAGCAGCATGCATTCTGGAAATAAACTACCTTTTAAACATGTGTGTGACAAAACGGATCAGTCATTGCTTTTGCCCCAAGATAGATGTAGCTAATCGCAAACATTACAAAAGACAATGAGATGTTGAAATTAATGTTTCTGAATGCTGCAGGGCAATCGGTGACCTTCGCAGTTCAGTGGATTACCTGAGAAAGGAACTGAGGACCATGCAGGATGCCATGATGCAGCAGCAACACTCCCGCATGACCCAGGAGAACCACAAAGTCCCTTTGGAGTTGACGGTAACACTTGATTGTGTGTTTTTGAGAATAGGACACAAACTGGACTCATGTATGTGTCCCATAACTAGGCTGACATCATTATCCACTGTTTCTTTCTATATTGGTCGTCTTAACCACATACAGTTGTATAATGATTTTTTCTTATTCAGGCACGGGTGAGGCGCTTTCACTGTGGGCTTGGGGAACTGCAGTGGATACCCTTATAAATGAACATATACCAGTGAGTGAGCCTACGAGTCTCCAATGCTGGCCAGCCCACACGTGTGTAAAGTTCACAGTGGTGTGTGCAAGGGTTACAGTTTGTGATGAACCTCAGAGAGGCATGATACACACAATCTAACACTTACGCTTATAAAGAAAGCAGGGTCCATCACTGGTGTGTTTTAGTACTGTGGAGCAAATCTTAAAGGAGTGGGTGATTGAGAGGTGAATAGGGAGAAGTGTAAGGATGACCACCCACTACATCATGTTCACTAAACGTGGTAGGAGCCAAAGGCTCCTCCTACCTAGGTGCTCCACTAGATTTAGGAGGTCTTTTGTTCGTGCAGCAATCAGACTTTTCAACAATAGCTGAGCACTATTTTAATGTTGTGGTTCTTTTTGTATTTCTATGATGGGATGTCACTTATTTATTTTTAGCTCTTTATTTTTTATCTGTTACACTAACTTGTGTCATTGTCTTACTATTGTGTGTGTATATGTTGTATGAATGGTCAGGTGGCATAATTTCCCCTTTGGGGATTAATAAGGTCTACTCAATCACTCAAAAGTCTGTTAACTCTACTTCTTACTGTCTTGCAGAAGCTTGAAATAGGTTCTATGAACACCTGAAGGCCCCCAAAAAATGGACCTAGCTGGGAGGACCGATGAAGTAAAGAAGAAAAAAATGAACAGCCGACGTGACCGGGTAGGTAAAACGACCCCCAACACACCTCACACTGGCATCACACCCTGATTAAGGCCGTAGGGCTGATTCACATTGGTGATTTTATTAGCCCACATAAAAGATTGTTTTGGACTTTTTACAGTAAATCAACTCAAGTGCCTTTTTTCCCCTTTATTTTTTGTTGGCATCACTATCTTTGATCACTGCTTGACCAAAGAAAAAAAAATCCAGTTGATGGTTGTGAAATTCTTCCTGGCTGCCATGAACTATTATTTGGGTGCAAGCATTGAAATTAAGGTAGGTCTGCATTCTACATTCTTTTGAAATGTGTTGCTTAATATTGCCCTCTTCTGTGTAGCTTTTCAAGCAGCGGCTTCAGGTGGCCAAGGACCTCCTTGATGACGATGACCTGCAGTATCTGAAAGGAGCAGAACTCTATTCAACCGCACGCCGGGAGTTAAAGTTAAAGGTATTCAATCACATTTTCACAGACGAACTTTGGGCGCATCTCATTAAAGGGACAAATATTTACCGTGAACAGACCGAACGTGATCACACTCCAGCAAGGGCAAAGACGCTTAAGTGGTCGAATGTAACTGTCCCTGAAATGAAGACGTTTATTGGGCTATCGGCATGGGTCTACTTGTTCTGCCTGCACAGAGAGATTATTGGAGACACACCAAAAATCTCGTTAAGACTCAGTTCTCTGACGCCATGGCAGATTCTATGCTATATGGAGGTAAGAACTAAAATACCGATTGTGATAATTATGTAATAACAAACGGTGATTATTAATATTATCATTGCAAATTACATTTTTTCTAATTATGTAGCATTTCATGTTTACATCTTTGGGCATAATGATGAGAGAGGTATTGGTATTATGCATTGAACTTTTATTCAAACATAATCATGCATACAAATATAATACAAAAATAGATACATACCATCATACAAATACAAGCTGTAACACAAGAGAACAATGTCATTTACAGTACCTGTAAACATTTTAAAAATACATAATATTTTTATTCATCACATACACATAGTTTGCGGTGCCATCTTATTACAATAGACCGAATATCTCACAAAGCCACAGTACAATGTAAATTATGCTGTTTTATATTATACTTTCATCCAAGGTGACTTTCCTGTGTCTGTTTCTGCATTTTCAGTTAATCGAAGGCAACGGAGCCATCCAGCAACAGGTGGAAGTGCCAGCTTGCCTTGCAGATTATCAAAAAAATATGAAAGGTTTGTTTGCCTTTTTGGTTTTATGGCAAAATATGTGACTATATAATTATTATGTATATTTCCACTGTTGCCTTGTGAGTGTGTAATGTGTGCTGTGTGTTCCAGGCGTCAATCTGCTTGATCAAATGGTTGGCTACTATGGGTTCCAGCATCGAACGAAGAAGTGGTGGAGGCGAGTGTTTTTCTTCTTCTTGTCTGTGTCCTGCCACAATGCATACATCGCTGCAAGACCTGCCTTCAGCAGAAAGTACAGAGGGTACAAGAACTGGCTGGAGGAACTTATCACACCAATGACAACAAGGGCTGTTCCTGTGACCTCTCCTCCTCCTCCATCTTCTCTTCCTCCTCCTCCACCCGACTGTAGGACGTTTGGGGGCCATAGTAGCCACACCACCTCCACAACATGACTGTGGAAAGATGTATGACAAGCGCAAGCTGTGCCGGGAATGTCAACTGGTCCCAGAGAACGAGAAAGTAGGTGGGCCAACAGTCTTTGGATGCAAACAATGCAAAATACCTCTGCACATTGAGTGCTTTGGCAAGCACTATCGCTGGTATATGTAAGGGATGTAACCTGTGCAGTATGTAGTGCACTTCATCTTACTGCCTTATGGCCTTGGGACACTTTATTTTTTACAGTTTGACCTGAATAAGAGCTGTTCTTTATTTCTTAAAACTTGAAAATATTGTGCACTGTACATGTTGTGACTGTTTTCTTTTATTTTTTCCATATTATTGTGTTTCTGGATTATTTTATATTTTTTTCTTAAGGTGTAGAATAATAAGACACAGTTCTCATGAAACCCACAAGTGTAAGCTTTCAAATACTTTTGGAATTTTGTCTCTTTGCTTCAGAGGCTGAGAAATCACTTATTTAATAGTCGTTGACATTGTTGAATTTCCAGGAAAAACCTCAGGATCTCACCCTTAAGATTTTCAGGCCTTTTTCCCCAGGTGTTTTAGGTCTAAATGGGTTAATTAATAAAGACAACTTTATCAAACACAACTTTATCAAACGTTCTTGTCTGTTGTATAAATTGTATTAGTGACATTGGCAGAGGTGGAAAAATGCAGAAAAAATGTGATTTAAGTATCTTTACTTGCTTAAAGCCTACTGAATTAAAAGTACCCATCTAAAAATCTACTTGAGTAAAAGTAAAACAGTACTTGTTAATGTATTTTGAGTTAAAAAAAATACTTTAAATTGGTTACATTTTTCCATGACCTCTAAAGTTTGTCAGCTGTGTAGACTTAGCTTTTTCAAAGTAATTGTGAGTTTTAGTAATGCTAATCTGTTTGTCATTTTGGTCAATGTCTGTGCTATTTTAAAATAACTAAGGCATATAATTAAAATATTAACCGAGTTACCAGCCGCCTAGTTAGTAGTACACTGTAAAACATTGGTATATAAATGGTATATAAATGTATGAAAATGTTGCATGGTCATAAGGCTATGGGTAGCCTTACAGTAGCCTATAAATGCTTGAAAAATAAAGCTCCCTAGTGAATGCTAGCTTGAGTATCCTGACATATCCGGAGGTGAGCACAGTACCAGAACGTGACGTATCCGGAGATATACGAACAGTGAATACGTGAAACACGGACGATATCCAGTAAGTATCCGGAGAACCGGATATGTAGCGTGTCGACACAGTGCCATTCCGGAGTTCGGAAATGCTCCGTATACGAGAACTGACACCAACGTATCCGGAGCGTGTCAATCCGAATATCTACAGATATTGTGAATATCCTGGGATATACGACTACAAACACCCCCGGAAACAATGCCATTTTTCCCAGTGTGCTGGATAGATAGAAAAGTTTAATGCCATATTGCGTAACATTACAGGCGAGCTTGTTGGGTTTGCATGACACAGATGTTTAACCAATCCCTAGCCTTAAAGTTGCACTATGTAACTTTTTGTTTGGGTGTCCATCCCCTGCTTGTTTCTAAAAAAAAACTTCAGGCATTCTGACTGTGAGCAGGGTTGCCTCTCCACAGATTTCACCTGTAACTTAGTCTTGTTTGGTCTCCATGAAGATAGAAAGGTCTACTACCATACTGTGAAACATTCCAGACAAAGCAATAGCATCTCCATGGAGAAAAGCATTTGATGGATCCTCCACCAGAAAAGCTACACGTTCCACCTTTAATAAACAAAAAAGAAGGCAGAAGTATTCACAACAGAAAGATCTTGTTGTTCCATTATCTGATATGTAGTTTCATCTGTTTTTGTCTCTGAGGCATTTTCTCAGATCCAGATTCACTCAGATGTTTGAGGAGAAGCCTGACAATGGTCCAGGGAGGAGATGATCACAGCTTTATGATTCAGAGCTAGTCCTACTTTTCATCAGCACTGCTAATCTCCTGCCTGCTGCTTTGTGCGGAGTGAGTTATCTGTTGGACTCCTACGTATCTCTAATGTGTTTTGAAATTGGTTCTAATGTGGCTCTATTGTGGAGCATTATAGAATGGTGGGGTGTTTTTGCCGAATCTTGTTTTTAAATCAGAGTGGAGAAAAAGTTCTGCTACACACTCCACATCCAATAAAGCAGGAGCACTGTGCAACTTCTCAGCAGGGTCCGCCAACTGTTTCCATGAAGACTGCTTGGAATGTTCCACAGTAGGGCGTTCATCTCCTTGGAGAAACCACCCACTTGGAGACACCAGGCCACTTTACTTGTAAGATCTGTGACAGGCAAACTCACTCACTCAAGTTTTTTAAAGGGACAGTGTGTAAGATTTTTACCCGTTAATTACTGAAGTTGAAGATACCCATTCAAAAATACATTGTTTTCCAAGCCTTTTCACTTCCATCATGAAATCAAAGTATTCTTTTGGACTTAGATATAGTCACATAAAAGGGGGATCGTCCCCATATAGAGGCAGCCATTTTGAATACGAGAGCCGCAGAAGGACATTTGGGCTCCGCCTTCGGCAAGGCTCGTGGTTTTGGGTAAGCAACACAAGCATGCTGCCGGATCAGACGTCGTAATGGATCTAACACGTGTTTTGGACTAAATTGTTTTACTGGATTTTATTCGCTGGATCCTTACGGACAAATTGAGAGCAAGTTTATGGTGAAATACAGAGTTTGACCTGTGCAAAGCAAAGGTAAGCTAACCTCGTTTTGTGCTTTTCCATATAAAAGCCCCATGTGCTCGGGGAGTGATTGTTTTGCAGGGAAATGAATTGCATAGTCAAAAAGAGGAGACTGTAAGGTTTCATTTGAGGTGTAGAGTGTCATGGTACATGATCGGGAATGTGTGTTTTCATGAGGAAAAAAAAAAAAAAAAAACGGGACAGCGTTTTATTTATACAGTAGCGGCGCGCGGACCTCGAGGTCTGCCGTAGCTAAAACAGAAAGTGCAATAGCACCATCCACCTATGCGCCACGAATTCTACACACTGGGGCTTTAAGGTACTTGTGAGTAAAACACACTAATGAAATAAATACAAGATGGATATATTTAATGTCATACTGTGGAGCATTCCAGGAAAAGCAATAACATCTCCATGGAGGCAAGCATATGGCAAACCCACCCCACCAGAAAAGTTACACAATGGACCTTTAAGATTCAAATATTATAGACAGAAAAATGTGCATATTGAAAATTAAAATGTTAAATAAGCTATATAACATTGGAGTGTGAAGTATGATTCTTCCTCTCTCCGTAACGTAACATCTTTTATTTGGATTAAATTTTAAATAAGCACATGCAAAATGGTTTAATTCAATTCCAAGCCCTCAAAGTATTCCCACAGACCCTTGACCCATGGATAGGCTCAGTAATTACAGTGATAGAACAATAAATCAGGTCAACAAATCTGCAATCTGACAGAAAATCCTAGCGTAGATTCTGACCAGTCCTCTCCCTAAATATTGAACTACAGGGATTCTGCTATTTCACTGGTATTTATTTTTTCTACCCTCTTATTAAGGTTACAAATATAGACTTTTTGCTCTCTTACGTGGCCTAAATTAACAGCTTGATTTAATGATGCATTTACGGTCCTATACCTATAGAATGTAAATGCTGATGTTTTGATTCTCCATATTCCAGCCATACTCACACAGATGCACACAGATGGACTCCCCAATCTGCTTCTGTCACGTCTCATTTTTCTTGCAGACAAATGTTTCTTGGTCATCCTCTTGCCATATTATGTTGGATTATGCTCTTCTCTCTCGCTCTCACAGCTGATATCCAGACTTCATTCTTGTTACTCTAATCATAATTTTTGTGCATTATGATTAGAGAATCACCATCCATCCATCTTCTTCTGCTTGTCCATTTCTGGGTCACCGTAACAACAATCATAATCATTAAAGCCGCAAGCGGCGTTGGTCGGGACCTCGCACCTGCGTTTGTTCGTCTTACTGAGACGCACAGCCATACCAAATTTCGTGTGCCTGGCACAATTATCTCACTTCCTGTTGGGCGTGGCCATGACATTGTAGATACCCTGTCAGGGTCTAACAGACCCTGTCAGACCCTGTCAGACCCTGTCAGACTCTGTTAGACCCTGTCAGACCCTGCATGTGGCCTCCATGCTGAGGCCTACATGAACCTTCGATGCTTGTCCCCACATTGCTGCTTGCAGCTATATCAGACCAAAGGTACAAAGATCAATGTACCTTTGATCAGGGCGTTGCCTAGCAACAAATACCTCCCATTCATAACTCATCACTCCCATTCAATAAATACCTAACTTTATTGATCCGCCGTGTCGTCATATTACCGCCTATTTGAAAATCCTTCGCAATTTAACATCTCCAACGTCTTAAGATTATGTTCACCAAAATTTAAGCCTATCTGAGGTACGGTGTAGGAGAAGTGTTTCAAATTCCATACCTAACTTTATCGATCCGCCGTATCGTCATATTACCGCCTATTTGAAAATCCTTCGCAATTTAACATCTCCAACGTCTTAAGATTATGCTTACCAAAATTTATGCCCATCTGAGGTACGGTCTAGGAGACCGTACGGTCTAGGTCTCCCAGGGACCCCCAGGTCCCCCAGGGACGAGACTTTGTGTGGTCGTACTGGCAGCACTTTGTGATGCCCGTGCAAAGTTTCGTTTGTTTTGAAGCATGGGAACATGCTCAAAATTGCCCCAGCGTGTATGAACAAGAATAATAATACGGAAACAAAGCAACAACAATAGGGACCTTCGTCCCCCTTCGGGCTCGGTCCCTAATAATCATAATGTTTGTGCATTTTAGACAAGTTTTGGCCCTGATTGACATTATGGTTGCTTGGGAACTGAACTGGAATTACCTTTAATGCTGAGTTAAAACAGCATAATCAAAACTGCCCCAAACACCTTGAGCTTGAGACCTTTGCATTTGAGGGCAGACGCTTGAAACTTATAAGATAAGATAAGATAAGACTTTATTGATCTCACACAGGAGAAATTTACTCGCCACAGTAGCTCCAGGACAATTGGACAGGAGGGAAAAAGTGCATGCAGGCAGGGAGGGGATAAAGTAAGTAATAAATAATACAAATAGTAATACGTAATAATAATAATAATGGAAAATAGTAATAATGATAATAGTAACAACAAGCATCAGCATGAAAAAGGAGGATTGCACGTCTGGCCTATATGTTAGAATTATACAGTCTGATGGCGGTGGGGATGAAGGATCTGCGGTAGAGCTCCTTCTTGCACTGGGGGTGCCTCAGTCGGCTGCTGAAGGAGCTGCTCAGCTCCTCTACAGTCCGGTGCAGAGGGTGAGAGGTGTCGTCCTTAATGGACATGAATTTGGCCAGTACCCTCCTCTCAGCCACCTCCTCCACAGAGTCCAGAGGACAGCCCAGGACAGAGCTGGCCCTCCTGACCAGCTTATTCAGTCTTTTTCTGTCCCGTTCTGTGCTGCTCGGGGCCCAGCAGACGACAGCGTAGAGGAGAGCAGAGGCCACCACAGAGTCATAAAAAGTCTTGAGCAGAGGCCTGCTCACTCCAAAGGACCTCAGTCTCCTCAGGAGGTGGAGGCGACTTTGGCCCTTCTTGTACAGGGCGTCGGTGTTGTGGGACCAGTCCAGTTTATTGTTGAGGTGAACACCCAGGTACTTGAAACTGTCCACAGTCTCTATGTCCTGCCCCTGGATGTTCACCGGTGAGTGAGGTAGTGGTCTCCTCCTGAAGTCGATCACCAGCTCCTTTGTCTTACTGGTGTTAAGGCACAGGTGGTTGCGCCCACACCAGTCTACACTGATGACCGAGCGGTACTCCAGCTCGTTCCCCTCTGACACACAGCCCACAATGGCCGAGTCGTCGGAGAACTTCTGGAGATGGCAGCTGTCCGTGTTGTATGTGAAGTCCGAGGTGTAGATGGTGAAGAGGAAGGGTGAGAGGACAGTACCCTGGGGGGCCCCCGTGCTGCATACTACCACCTCTGACTCACAGCCGCGCAGCCGCACGTACTGTGGACGATCAGTGAGGTAGTCGATGGTCCAGGCAGCGAGATGTCCATCCACTCCCGCGTCCTCCAGCTTCCCCCGCAGCAGCGCCGGCCTGATGGTGTTGAAGGCGCTGGAGAAGTCAAAGAACATGACTCTCACAGCACTCCCGGCGGTCTCAAGGTATTGACAAACTAAATCCACTGAAAGTGAAATTTTGTGTGAATGCTTGAAATGCACCAAGTCTCAGTGCACATCTGGTCAAATCTGCAGCCCATGTCCAATTAGGAAGAAAATTAAACTTAAAGGTGCATTCCACAACTTTTCTGGTGCAGTGTTTGTCACCTGCTTGTTTCTATGGAGATGTTTTGCATGGTATGTTCCCAATGTTTGTGAATAGAGGCGACTCTCCGCAGATCTGACCTGTAATGTAGCCTTTAGTTGTCTTCCTTGTGATACATAAGTTTAACTTCTACCATGGAATATTCTAGACAAAGCAGTAAGTTTTGTAAACTTACAAAACGATTTTTTGAAAAAAATAATCTATAATATAATATAATTAATATTTATTTTGTTTTATAATTAGCATTAGCATTGAGACAATAACATAAGTCTTCCTCCCCTGTCCTCCTCTGAAGTATTAATTTTATTTACTTTTAATGCAGCTCCCTGTTCTCTGCCTTATTTTTAAATATATATTAATTTTAGACTCAGGAAAACCGTGTTACTGAAATTGGAAATCTAACTTATCATAAGCACTTTAAATGATTTTGTTGATCTACTAATAATGGATTATGTTATGGAGACCTGATTTTTGCTCCCCATGATTTGAGTGTATACACAGATTTTAGTCCCCACAATGTGATGAATAATCACCCATACACATGCTCACAACTACCTAATCGGCAGAGCCCCCTCTGCAGCGCCCCCTGTTGGTTTTCTCAACACATAAAGCACTTGCTTTGTGCACAGTGGTGTATGTTGCTAGGTAGGGAGCCTCATATGTCAACAGGAACACTTGACACCTGCCAGGATTAGTGCGTATATGGAGGAATGCATCTCCTCGCCCCCCACTGAGCCACTGTTCCACCAAATGTCACAAATTTCCTGGAGCACATGCAGCGCCAGACTTCTATATGTTCTGGTCTGTTTCTGTAGAAGCAATCATAACACAAGTGTCAGAGAGTTATGAAGGAAATAGAGGAAATACCTATCTGAAACCTCCCTGTGAGTTGAAGCTATATTATATTGCTTTGTACTGACAAAATTTGGTACATTCGACTAAAAGGGGAGGAGCAAATGGGACCTTTCTTCTCCTTTTCTCTCTTATGCTGAAAACATGACGTCTATGGTGAAAACTACAGTCGAATTTGGACCATTGCAGTATTAGTGTTGCTATTCATGTTATAAATATTTCAGTTAAATTAACAAGAGGTCTATATATGACCATTTCTTGTATTCGTATTAGTTCTGTAGTTTAAATGCCATAATGAGACTGGTAGTTTGACATCGCAGGTACAACTTCCAACTTTCAAGTTAAACAGAAAAAATAGGGACTTTTTCTGATGACTCCTGATGAATTTAAGAAATATGAAGGAACAGAAAGACTTTCATAATAAATAATCTAAGAATATTTAAAGAACAAAATTGATAGATTCATATATTATGTAAAATATGCCAAAATGCCATTGTAGTGAATGAGGCGGCAATTTTATTGGACCTAAAGTAGAATTGTGGCATCATCTCATAGCGCGCCTAAAGTTGTATCTTGTTTCATTCACACATGTTTGAGTAAAGCTTATTATTAATGTGTCCTTCTCCAAAGCTCAAAATGCTCTCTTCAACCTTGTGATGCCATGAAGTGGTAGGTTTCAAGTTAACAGCTACCTAGCTTACGTTTAGATCACTTGAGATTAGCAATTCCAGGGCTGAAATTATACAAATGATTCTACTGAGTTGTATGGAGTTTAAAAACACAGTGGAGCATTTCTTGTATTATATCACAGGGTGGAACAGAGTGTTTTCAGACTCATCCTTAAAGGTCCCATGGCATGAAATTTTCACTTTCTGAGGTTTTTGAACGTTAATGTGAGCTCCCCTACCCTGTTTAGCCCCCCCCCCATGGTTAAAAGTTGCGAAATGTCTAAACTGAGCATTTGCGATCCTTTTCTGCGTTACAAAAAATTGGAGCTCAAACGGGCGATTTTGAACAAGGCACCTTATTGACGTCAGATCGAAAAAAAGAAATGCAAATGCAGTTCCACCCCCGTCTGTCTGTACTCAGCGTCTCTGTAAATCACGCCCAGAGAGTTTGGACTGCGAATGCGCTAGGCAATGCGAAATGCGTTTTTTTATTTGCCTGGAGGCACGTCCGAGTGTTTCTAGGCTCGGAAGTCCTTTATCTGAGCCTCTGGACCTTTGAACAGCAGTGGTTTAATTTTATTTTCTGTGGAAATGTGTTTATTTTTCAATGGAACGCTTCAAATCTCTCCCCCCGTGCAAAAACAAGGAAATGGATCAGCTGTGGGCTCTGAGCTCTGAGCGGAGAGTTTGGCCACGCCCCCACCCTCTACTATTGGCCATCTCTTTTCTCCTCATTTGCATTCAAGCAACAACGACCAGAATAAAGAGTTTGAGAGAGATATTTATGACTCTTTCTCATCTTATCTCTGTGTTGATTTTGAAGAAGGATTCATTTACAGTATTAGGGAACCATTAAGGAGCCATATAAAAGCATCAAGAAGTACCATGTCATGGGATCTTTAAACCTGTGTGAATGATTGGGATGAGGAAACAACATTATAACATATATATATATATATTTGCATAGAGCAATGATGAAAAAGTGGTCCAGTGTATATACACAGAATACGCAGAGGCAAATCTTCAAAGCTATCAAAGTATTTCATTCTTTCAATCGTGCCGCCATTTTCTCCTCACTATTAGTTCACGTCTGTGCATATTATATTTGATTTCACTTGTGAAAAATAGCCATTAACATTACTTTTTGTGAGTCTGTCCATGGTGACTGTACCATTGGAGTTGCCTTTATTACTGCAGTGTCACTGAAAATAAACAAATACAAACACTATTAGCAACTTTTACTGCAACAGTAGACGAAGGGCACAAAATGTCATTGGATCATTTCAATTGAAAACAGGATATATTTATTCTAATGATTTGTTGCCATAGTTTATGAGTAAATACACACTGATTCAAAAGGTACTGACAATCTTGACCTGGTACTGCAAAAAAGGGATTGTCTGTGAGATTTAACAATGTTTTAAAGGTGCACTATGTAACTTTTCTGGTGGAAGAATTGCTAACTGTGTGTTTCCCATTGAGATTTTGTTGCTTTTCTTGAAAAGTTCCACAATGGCATTAAACTTATCTAACTTGCATTATACGAAAATACTACTGGTGTTTTATATTGCTTAAAAGAACTTAAAACATGGCATTACTACTATAAGAGGGGTCACTTCTCTACAGATCTGACCTGTAACCTGGCTACACTTGCTTGCCTTCGTGGATAGTTTAATGTTATACTGTGAAACATTCAAGGTAAAGCTTTAATATCTGCATGGGAAAAGTTAGCAGTTAAAGGAAAAGTAAAGTTTTTTACAATTTGAGCCTTATTTCAGTAATAAAACAAGTTGTTTTACTCACCCATATCACTTTGGTGTCATATGGAGCATTTCCGGAGATGTTTTAGATTAGCGTTAGGCTAACGCCGTTAGCCTAGCGCGACTTATAGCCATAGCTCGGGGCATTCCCCGAGCATGTAATATGCCCCGTGCGGGCTCCAAATAACACAAACTTTAGCACTTTTCAAATCATAGAAGCTCGATGTCTTTAGTCTACGATTTCGTTTGAATCAAAAGTGGCCTGTAATCCGAGATTTATCCATAGTTTACAGCTATGCGTTCCATGTTTGGGTCCCGGGAGCTGAGAGCACACTCCGCGCATGCGCACTGGCGTCCTCATCTACTCGAAACTATGGCTAAATCTCGGATTACAGGCCACTTTTGATTCAAACGAAAGACATCGAGCTTCTATGATTTGAAAAGTGCTAAAGTTTGTGTTATTTGGAGCCCGCACGGGGCATATTACATGCTCGGGGAATGCCCCGAGTTATGGCTATAAGTCGTGCTAGGCTAACGGCGTTAGCCTAACGCTAATCTAAAACATCTCCGGAAATGCTCCATATGACACCAAAGTGCTATGGGTGAGTAAAACAACTTGTTTTATTACCGAAATAAGGCTCAAATTGTAAAAAAACGTTACTTTTCCTTTCAGCTCCAACTCACGAAAATATATAACAATATTTATTTTTTTTTAAAAACTGTTATGTACTTATTGAATTGTAAAGATGCTACACAAGCTAGACAGTAAATATCAACCATTGCCATTTTTTATATAGCCTCAGTGTTGCCTCTTCATTGAAATGCTTGTAACATCATCATGGTGTCAAGTGTCATGAAAATCACAAAGATCGTTGCAGCCCTCATCCCTCCAAAGATCAGGATAAAAGCCAAACACATAGCAATAATTATTTATAATGTGTATAAAAAGATATTACACTCATTGATTTGACCTGTAACAAAAGGTTGAAGATTAGCATCTTCTCAGCGTACAACTAGAGCCTTGTGTATTGTGTATTAAAGTTATAAAGATTAATCACAAGGTTTGAGAAGAAAACTATTATAATTATTTCTATGGTGGGGTTTATAATGATTTTTAAAGGCAAGGCAAAGGGGAATTCCGTGTGTTTGAATGCAGTGCAAAGTTGAACCTGTTGTGAACTTGATTCTAGTGAAAGTGTATGGAGTTTAAAAATGCAGTGGAGCTTCTTATATTACCACATGACATTAAAAGGTGGAACAGAGTGTTTTCTGTTTAAATATGTGTGAGTGAAACAAAACACAACTCCGGGTAAGTTTTTGATGAGTAACATTATGTTATTGATCAGAAAATACATTATGCTTAATTTAGGCCTTTTACATCCTTCAGGTAGAGTACGATAAATACAAGAAAGTTGAGTCTATTATAAGTGCATTGTGTTTGGCCATTGGGGAAAACAGGGGTGAAGGTAATGGTACGACCTACTCATTATCTGCAGCATTTGGTCCTAGGGGAACGCCACTGTTATTTTTAGGGAAGAATGCACACACTTGCACCTGCAGAGAGAGCGTGCAATTCAATTTTATAATATGTCTTCCTATCCACCTCCAAAACATATAACACTTTTATATAGAGACACACATACAATATACAACAACACCCTCTATTCACAAAAAGAACCAATGGCTGTGATTATTACACCAACAAATCTAATATAAAAATGACAAATACAGGCACCTGCAGAGAAGTGGGTCTCGGGCTGTCATCTTGTAGTATTGTCACCATAGAGATGAGTCACCTGGTGGATTAGCATGCAAGGAATGCTGGAAAGTCACTAGTGTCCTGTTCTGCCTCAATTTGTAATCTATGGAAACATGTGGTTGGTGCATTTTCTGCAGGTGAGTAGCAGAAGCTGTGGTGGCTGTGGTAGAAGACATTGTGCAACAGTGTTTGAAAAGATCATTATCACATCATTGATGTGATAATGTGTGCGTTCATGTACATGAGTGGAGTACAATGGATCATTATGAGATTATGTAATACGGTTCACACAGACATGGGATAATACAGGTAGGTGCTAATGATCTGTAACTCTGAGAATGAGCAGGGACAATTTAATAATGCCATTTTAAAGGAAAATTAACTTTTTTTTACAATCTGAGCCTTCTTTCAGCAATAAAACAAGTAGTTTTACTCATCCATAGCAGTTTGGTGTCAATTGGAGCAGTATCGCAGAACTTATGTTGACCCGTTCTGTTCTACCAATGATCCCGTATCCGTTAGCGTGAGTGCTCGGGGCATTACTTTGCGGTGTCCAAATAACACAAACTTTAGCACTTTTCAAATCACAGAAGATCGCTGTGTCAGGGTAGACTTTTAGTAGATTCCAAAACGGCCTGAAACCCGATATCGCAACAGAAAAGTAAAGTTCAGAGCGGTGTTAGCTTCTTTCGGACTAGCTGTGTTTACAAAACAGCTGAGTTCACACATGCGCACTGTCCTCTCTGATGACGTCATCAGAGAATGAAACTATAGCTGGATATCGGGTTTCAGGCCGTTTTGGAATCCACTAAAAGTCTACCCTGACACAGCGATCTTCTGTGATTTGAAAAGTGCTAAAGTTTGTGTTATTTGGACACCGCAAAGTAATGCCCCGAGCACTCACGCTAACGGATACGGGATCATTAGTCGAACAGAACGGCTCAACATAAGTTCTGCGATACTGCTCCAATTGACACCAAACTGCTATGGGTGAGTAAAACGACTTGTTTTATTGCCGAAAGAAGGCTCAGATTGTAAAAAAAAACATTAATTTTCCTTTAAGTTGTTTCCTCATCTATGTAAAGAAAAGCCTGACTTGCACGCTTTATAATATAAGACTTTTATATGGTGCTATACCACTGTGGGTGAGATGGGTTAAGTGTCTTGCCCAAGAACACAATGACAGCATTCATCTGTGGGAGCTGGAATCACAACGCCAGTCTGTGGGTCAGTGGATCTGACTGCTATACCAATGATGTTTATGTTGAGAATGGGCTTCGAACCGCCAACCTTCGTCAACCTTTGTCAATGGAAAAACACTGGGTCTACTGTATCCCTCCATGACTTTTTTTTTTTTAAATTCTACCACCTAATTGCATTTTTTTTCTTTTTATTTGATGATAAACACATTTCTAAAGAGCAATACCCTCATTTCTTTGACTGCAAGATTAGATCTGTCTGAGGAAAATATTGCAGATGGATTAAAGAAATTCTGATACAAAGGAAATTGCATTCCATCATTTCAAATTTGCATAGGAAACTTGATTTATTTTTCTTATAAGATTTGGTTTACTATTCTAGTTTGAACAAAGCTGTATCTTAATGGCATGAGACCAGTTTATATGAATATTTCATGACTTGTGTAAAGGTAAACAATAACCATTTGACTACAATGGGATACACATCTATTTTTGACATCACAAGTCACTGCAAAATCTACTTATCATTCATGATTTCACTTTAAAATTGATTACTTACATCAACATACTTCAAATTATCACACATAGAAATAACAGTCAGAACAGTATTGACATAAAGAGAAATAGATAACTTTCAAATATGCTAAAAGTCCTTGAAATATCACACATTATTAAGTCTTGAGGACATATGAGAAATAGAAGCTGTAAAAACATTGCTTACTCAACCAACAGCACAGTCATACACTTTCTTTGGCAACCCCACAGCTCAGTAAGCAGAATTAATGATAAATGCAGAAAAAATGATGGTGCAAAATTGTGAAAGATGAGAATTTGAAGCTGAAAACACTGGCTCATTAGTTAGAGATTCAGTCGGCTGGTAAAAACATTGGGAAAATCTCCACAGATAAGCTTTCATTAACCGTCCAAACAGAAACTCGGAGATGCCCGGAACTTTCCAAAACCATCAGAAATTACACGCCGCTCTGTCTCCCTGGAGGCTACACAGTTTGTGAGAGGCTCATTTTGTGCTGTTAGTTTAGATATTTAGGACTTTAAATATGATACCAACTTGTGTCTCTACAATATGTGTTTTTCAGTTATTGTTATATTGCACAGCAACTTTGTGTTTTTGTAATATTCACTGGATTCTATATTGGGTCCAGTGTAAATATAGAATGGCTCATGTCTCACAGGGACACTACTCCTGACTGCATAGTGAATGATACTCTATCTGTCAACATCTCTAACACCATTATTATACAACTATCTCTACAGACTATCTCTGTATTTTTAAATTGTTAAATTTCACATATTAAATACACATGTACATATTATTTAATTCAATATTATTTGATATTTCTCTACATTATCACAGTAAAATAAATACTGTAATTCTCTATTTCTCATGATCAATCCTGCATTTTTCTAATGTGTAACAATAAATGCAACAGAGCTGGACTGATACAGCAGGCACCAAGGAAATATGGGCATTTTTGTCTAGTTACCTGGGTTACTATTACTATTTACCTGTTACTCTTTATTTACTAGTTACTATTTACCTGGGTGTAAATAGCATTACTGACTATGAAGCCCTGGATGTAAATGGCATTTTTCTCTAGGAACACTCGGGTGCCTCTACTGTGCCAAGCTAAATACACCCGGGTCAGGTGTAAATAGCAACAATGACTAGTTGCCCCATGTGTCAATAAAAATGTTTGCAGATGCTATACAGATTGATGTCAGTCTGGCCCCCACACCCTCTGATGGGTCTCAAGCCCAGCCAAAACATTATCATGCAATCAGGTTAGTTTTTTCAATGATGCACGTGAATACATATCACTACAAAACATATCATTTACAAATAAAATCAAATTTATCTCACCTCAGAGTTTAGTGCATTGCTCATTAATCTTTTTCTTTATTTTTTTTCCGATATGACCGTACCATGTGTATCCCAGACTGGCTAATCTATCTGTCAATCATGCCCATCTCAAAATGGGGAGATTTACTGGTGATCAGACTTTGGAAATGAACAAATAAGTGTGTATTCTAGATCCCAAGCAATGTAAAAGCAGCACTTGGTGAAAAAAATACACAAATGCAATGAATAAGTTAGAGCAGCTGGTAAGAACTAAAACTACCTTCTTTACTAACGATTTGAAAACAAGAAAATTCATGCCTCCCACTTAAGCAACTAACTATATACTACCTTATTTATTATTCTACCTTGTCAAGACACCGAAAGTATATTAAAGAGTGTGTTTTATGTTGCAAATGAAGCTAGACTCAAAGCCCTCAAAGCGCCCCTATGTCTCCCCTGCCCTCATCTGGCCTTATCTAGTTCATCCTTTACTTCTCAACACCCATGTCTCCTCTCTCTTTTCACTTATTCACACCATAGCCCTCTCTCTTCTGCAGATGCTGCTCTCCTCTCAGACCTGGACAGGCCGATCCCCTGCCTTTGCATTACTTCATTTGAAAGAACACGAAAAGTCTCACATCGCAATTCCCGTTTGGTGAATATAATTACGATGAATAAATCTCCTAGTCACCCGAGTTGGCAAAATGTGGATCTTAATGATAACATTTTTCACCTTGGAATCTTGCTGTTCGTTTTTTGCAAGGTCTGAGCTCACATTTACGTCAGATTTTTTTTTTTTTTTCATATTCAAATTTTCTCGTAGCTTCAGAGTCTCATTCCAGCGACAAAGATGAGCAAAAGAATATATTTTTTTGTGGATTTGCGTAAGTCTTACACATTGGTGGGTGGTGGAGAGTAAGATTACTGCACATAATGATGCACTGGATTTACATAGCCCTTTTCAAGACACCAAAAGCATTGCATTATTATTCATTCCACATTTACCTTAGACTAACGGAAACAAGGCTGCCAATCTGTAACATTGGCTCCGTCAACTACAATTAAAGGGACAGTGTGTAAGATTTTTACCCGTTAATTACTGAAATTGAAGATACCCATTCAAAAATACATTGTTTTCCAAGCCTTTTCACTTCCATCATGAAATCAAAGTATTCTTTTGGACTTAGATATAGTCACATAAAAGGGGGATCTTCCCCATGCAGAGGCAGCCATTTTGAATACGAGAGCCGCAGAAGGACATTTGGGCTCCGCCTTCGCCTTCGGCAAGGCTCGTGGTTTTGGGTAAACAACACAAGCATGCTGCCGGATCAGACGTCGTAATGGATCTAACACGTGTTTTGGACTAAATTGTTTTACTGGATTTTATTCGCTGGATCCTTACGGACAAATTGAGAGCAAGTTTATGGTGAAATACAGAGTTTGACCTGTGCAAAGCATTCTAAGGTAAGCTAACCTCGTTTTCTGCTTTTCCGTATAAAAGCCCCATGTGCTCGGGGAGTGATTGTTTTGCAGGGAAATGAAATAGTCAGAAAGAGGAGACTGTAAGGTTTCATTTGATGTGTAGAGTGTCATGGTACATGATTTGGGAATGTGTGTTTTCATGAGAAAAGAAAAAAAAAAAAAAAACGGGACCACGTTTTATTTATAAAACGGGTGACCCTCGAGGTCTGCCGTAGCTAAAACAGAAAGTGCAATAGCACCATCCACCTATGCGCCACGAATCCTACACACTGGGGCTTTAAAGGTCCTATAGTACCTATAATTTACTCTTATGTGCTTTGAGACATGTTAGAATATTGTTACTTACCTGGAGTCATGTTTTGTTTCATGTTTGAATAACACTTTAAAATGTCTGTCTACATCTTCAAAAACTCAAAATGCTCTGTTCCACCTTCTGATGTTATGGGGTGGTAGTTTTCAAGAGAACACCTACCTTTTACCTTTTGTGTAGTAGAGATTAGCAATTCCAGGGCAAAGATTATCCAAATTATTATAATGAAGGTGCATGGTGCCTGTATTACCACATGGCATTGCAAGGTGGATCTCTGTTATAATGAGTTTTCCTCATCAAAAACTTGCCTGGAGTTGTAATAGTCCAATGAGGTTCATTTGGTCCCAACTGGGATACTGTCCTGAAGAAGTGAGTCTGCAGATGGCGCTGTCATCCTGCCTCCACAGGTAGGAAGACAGTGCCAAAACCTGTATACCTGAAGTTGTGTTTTGTTTCATTCACACATTTAACACACAAACACTGCATATTTAGGCTGAGTTCTTCTCTCAAACAGAAAACACTCTGTTCCACCTTGTCATGTGGTACTACAGGAAGTGCTCAACAGTGTTTATACCTTCACTAGAATACATGATAAAAGGAGAAATTCAATTTGTCAGCTGGACAAAGTTTATTTGGTCGAAACTGACGAAGCACCTTGGAAACGTTTTCGACCAAATAAACTTTGTCCAGTTGACAAACTGAATTTTTCCTTTTATCATAGATTCTACCTGGACGACTGAGGGATTCTTCACACTTCACTAGAATAATTTGGATGAGCCCTGGAATTGCCAATCTCTGCTGAACTACAGGTAAAAGGAGGTGTTAACTACATGTTTTTGAGGAGGTAACATTATAGCATGGCTTAAAGGGACAGTGTGTAAGATTTTTACCTGTTAATTACTGAAATTGAAGATACCCATTCAAAAATACATTGTTTTCCAAGCCTTTTCACTTCCATCATGAAATCAAAGTATTCTTTTGGACTTAGATATAGTCACATAAAAGGGGGATCTTCCCCATGCAGAGGCAGCCATTTTGAATACGAGAGCTGCAGAAGGACATTTGGGCTCCGCCTTCGCCTTCGGCAAGGCTCGTGGTTTTGAGTAAACAACACAAGCATGCTGCCGGATCAGACGTCGTAATGGATCTAACACGTGTTTTGGACTAAATTGTTTTACTGGATTTTATTCGCTGGATCCTTACGGACAAATTGAGAGCAAGTTTATGGTGAAATACAGAGTTTGACCTGTGCAAAGCATTCTAACCTCGTTTTGTGCTTTTCCGTATAAAAGCCCCATGTGCTCGGGGAGTGATTGTTGTGCAGGGAAATGAATTGCATAGTCAAAAAGAGGAGACTGTAAGGTTTCATTTGATGTGTAGAGTGTCATGGTACACGATTGGGAATGTGTGTTTTCATGAGAAAAGAAAAAAGAAAAAAAAAAACGGGACCGTGCACGCTCGGGTGACCCTCGAGGTCTGCCGTAGCTAAAACAGAAAGTGCAATAGCACCATCCACCTATGCGCCACGAATCCTACACACTGGGGCTTTAAAGCTCACCAGAGTCAGTTGTATATAATATAGGACCTTTAAATAACAGCTTCATTTCAATCAGTCTTCCGTTCACTAACACTTTAACATGGGTATTCTTTGAAGTAACAGCATACATCCTCTAGTACTATTTTTGCTCAGACCTCTTCCCTGGATGTCACATTCTCCCTGATGTCATTCTCACCAATTCTCACCCTCTCCTTCTCTTGTGGTTCTGTTCACAAGCTCCTGCGTTTGTTCACACATTTTCATTGTTCTGCTCTTTCTGACCTCCTTTCTTCCTGCCACTTAGAGGTTGAAACTGAAGTGCTACATTTTGCCTTGTCCACCTTCACTTAAGTATAATATACATTTGATATACTGTGAACTTAAAGGTGCATTGTTTAGCTTTTCAGGTGGAGGGCCCATCAGATACTTTTCTCTGTAGAGATGTTATTGCGTTGAATGTTTCATTATGGTATTAAACCTTTCTGTCTTCATGGAGACCAAATCAGACCAAGTTACAAGTCAAATCTGTGGAAAGGCATCATTCACCTTTAAGTAGAATTGCACAACTTTTCTGAATCCTCACTTATCCGCTAGTGGAACCAGTATCCATGGATTTCTGAGTTCTGACAAATTGGGACAGTTGCAAGAATAAATATAAAAAGAGTCCTCAAAATGGCTTCCTCAATAGGTCATATGACTCAAACCCACGATTAAACACAGCTTTTTAATCAATACCAACACTTTCAAGGCTGTGAGAGCCAAAGCAATTACTACTACTACTACTATTACTACTGGCAGGTGTACTATGTGAAAAATTCATGCGTTGACATCCACACAATGGCAATATACTATGGGTATCAAATATGTAAATAAATACATTTCAGAACAATTATAGGAAATTAGCAATTGCAAAAAAAAACAAAAAAAAAACTAAATGTAACTTTTGATTGGTGAAAAGTCCTCAAAATGGTGCCTATAACAGGAAATTTAAACAAAGTAATGTTTTTTACAGTCTGGTATATTTCTGCTCTTTTCTTACATTTATGCAGTCATATAATTTCTTCCATTTTATCAGTATTTCTTTTATATTACTCATCCTACAAATGCTTTTGGACATACTTTGACAACAATCTCCTCTTCAAATTCCCGACTAAACAAGCAGAGCAGTCACAGGGGGTCATATTGCACAGTGTGGCATTCCCAGTTAGTTTAATGCAGTTTGTCTGAGGAGGTCCTCCACAGTTTTACAGCAGCTGTGTTAATGATGACAGTAATGAAAGTTGACGGAGCGCCTGTCACACCCCTGTGTACACCTGCCGTAAGGAGCACACAAATGAGTTTAGGAGCGAATTCCGGACCAGCCCATACTTATAAACAGGGGTTACTGGAGGGTACAGTGAATAAACAAGACTGCGGTCTACAGTGAAAATACAGGGAAATATAGGGAGAGAAACATACTTTACCTGAAATGTTACAGCTAGCATTTATTCATTATAGGTGTTTCTATTACTTAAAAATATAATAAATAATTCCTTCTGTGAGTGAGGGTGACTCCACAGATCTTAATTGTAATGTAGCACAGTCTTTTAACCCATCTCCTCAAGTGAAAAACCTGGGCGTCATTTTTGACCGTGAGCTGACTTTTATCCCACACATCAAGAACATCACAAAAATAGGTTTCTATCACCTAAAAACAAACAGAGTCCACCCTATTCTCTCTCTCAGGCCAATACGGAGACACTGATGCATGCTTTTGTCACCAGCCGTATAGACTACTGTAATGCCCTGCTCTCTGGTCTTCCCAAAAAGAGTACTGTATTTCAGGTTTGCAATTATTACAAAATCAGCAGCACGTGTCCTGACTAGGACCAGAGGGCGGGACCACATTACACCGGTCTTAAAATCTCTGCATTGGCTCCCTGTGAGTTTCAATATAGATTTTAAAGTTCTTTTACTGGTTTTTAAATGTCTTAATGGTCTTGGGCCTTCTTATTTTTCAGAACTGCTTTCCCCTTACGAACCTTCACGGGCCCTGCGCTCTTCCGGCAGCTCCTGGTCATTCCCAAAGTCAGAACACACACTCACGGAGAGGCGTCTTCCCAGTACTATGTCTATGTCTAACAGTCAATCTTCTAATCCTTAACCACTGTAAGGCGCTTTGTGTTACATTTTTGTATAAAAAGTGCTTTATAAATATTGTTTGATTGATTGATTGATTGATAGTGCTGTAACCCTGTTGTCTCCCTCATGATAGGTTTAGTCTATGCTGTGGAACATTCTAGACAAAGCAATAACATTTCCATGGACACAAACAGGTGGCGGACCCTCCACTAAAAATGATACGCAGTGCACCTTTAAGTTATACAGTAGTTTGCAGTTTAGCAGTGATACAATATAGCAGTGTATTTTACAAGGTTACTTATTAGACTTAGACCTACTTAGACAAACTTTATTGATCCACAAGGGAAATTATTAGGTTTTATTTAGTACATAAACCGTGAGAATGTATTTTAATATTTTGATGAATCATAAATTTTGTGTGAAAAGGAAATAAGATTGGTATAGCTTTCCTCATTAAATCAGCAGTCTGAAGTGTGTGCCATACATCATCATAGCTCTCTAACAGCTGTCAATCATCAGCATGACCCCTCCCACACCCATAATTCTTTAAAGCCTCAGCCGAAGGAAAACTATTTGAAAATGGATGTGGCTGGTAGTAACTCTGGATTCGGTTTAACTGGAAAATATGCTAAACTGCTGAGCTTCGAAATGCAGTGGTCTCTTGTGCTTTTTTTTTTTTACCAGGCTGCAAATTGAGAGCAGAGATATTAATGGTGATGTGGCAGGGGTGAGGTTAGCTGTAAGTGTACGTTTAATCATCTGCTGCTGGCGTGATTTCCCTCTCGGAGCATATTTCACAACAAGAGACAGAAACAGGCTTTTTCGCAGGTTTTTGGCACATACTATTTCCTGGAGCTTTCCGTAGACCTCTTGTGCTCCGTCATCTCGCCCATGCCTCATCACGTCCCAGGAGTTAGGACTTGCTTTTTCATGTTATTTTCGCCCATCTCTGGCCATATGCCAGTCCGCATCTCAAAGGGATACCATGCAGTATTTTGAATAGAAGAGAGAAGAAGAATAGAAGAGACTTGTTTTTATCATTATGTTTTATCATGATGGTAATAATTCAAATTCAAGAAAAGGGGAATCAATACAGTAGCTGAAGTAGAAGGTACAGTTAGAGTAGTGAAAGGAAGTACTCAATAGCCATTTTCAATAATGGTAATTGCATTCGTTAGCAGCATTGAATAGTAAGTAGTATAGTGTGAGTGCTACTATTAAAGGGCTCATAATACACTATTTTCTGATTTATGTTATAGTGTTGTTTCCTCATCAAAAATATACCTGTTATGTTATGTTTTTTGTCTTTTGTTTTTCATTCACACATGCTTAACACACAAGAGTTTTTTCTCTAAAACAGAAAACACTGTTCCACCTTGTGATGTTATGTGGTATAAAGGAAGTGCTCCACTATGTTTTTTAACTCTATAAACCTTCATTACAATCATTTGGATAATTTCTGCACTGGAATTGCCAATCTCTATAGACCAAAAGGTTAAAGGTAGAGCATTTTGAGCTTCCAAGATATAGACTAATGAAAACAATTACTCAAGCATGTGTGCCATCCATCTATTTTCTTCCTCTTATCTGAGGCCAGGTCGCGGGGGCAACAGTCTAAGTGGAGATTCCCAGACTTCCTTCACCCCAGACACTTCCTCCAGCTCCTCCAGGGAGAAGGCGTTCCCAGGCCAGTTGAGAGACATAGTCCTTCCTGGCCTCCTCCCAGTGGGACATGCCCGGAACACCTCCCAAGGTGTCCAGGAGGCATCCAGAACAGATGACCGAGCCACCTCAGCTGGCTCCTCTCGACGTGGATGAGCAGCGGCTCTACTCTGAGCCGCTCCTGTGTGACTGTGCTCCTTACCATATCTGTATGGGAGCGCCCAGCCACTCTGCGGAGGAAACTCATTTCGGCCCCTTGTATCCACGATCTTGTCCTTCCGGTCATTACCCAAAGCCCATGACCATAGGTGAGGGTAGGAACATAGATTGAGTGGTAAATCGAGAGATTTGTCTTTTCACTCAGCTCCCTCTTCACCACAATGGTCCAGTACAGCGACCACATAACTGCTGATGCTGCACTGTTCTGCCTGTCAATCCTCCCCTCACTCGTGAACAAGATACTTGTCAAGAACTATGGCCTCGGATTTGGAGGAGATGATCCACATCCCAGCCGCTTCACACTCGGCTGCAAACTGCCCCAGTGCACGTTGGAGGTCCCGGTCCGATGAAGCCAATGGGACATCATCTGCAAACAGCAGAGATGAGATCCAATGGTTCCCAAACCGGACCCCCTCCAGCCCCTGACTGCACCTAGAAATTCCGTCCATAAACACAATGAACAGAACCAGTGACAAAGGGCAGTCCTGGCTGATTCCAACATGCACCAGAAACAGGTCCGGCTTACTGCCGGCAATGCAAACACAGCTTCTGCTCCGGTCATACAGGGACCGGACAGCCCTTAGCAAAGAGCCCCGGACCCCATACTCCCAAAGCACTCCCCATAGGACCCCATGAGGGACACAAAGCACATGTGGACTGGTTGGGCAAACTCTCATGAACCCTCGAGCACCCGATGGAGAGTATAGAGCTGGTCCAGTGTTCTGCAGCCAGGAAGAAAACCACACTGCTCCTCCTGAATCTGAGGTTCGACCATCGGTCAGATTCTCCTCTCCAGTGTGTGAATGAAACAAAACACAATTCCAGGTATGTTTTGATGCGTTAACAACCTTTACCTTTAAGTATTTATTCTGTAATAGTAATATGAAAATAGTTGTTTTCAATAAGAAAATAGTAGAAATACTGGAAAAGTATTCAGTATTTATACTAGTAGTAAAATAGTAGTATTCATAATAGTTGGACTAGTGGTAAAATAAAGTACAGCAACTGCAGCTTTATTTATAATGCACTTTAAAAACAACACAGGTTGACCAAAGTGCTACAGAACATAATTAAATAAAAAATTAAAATAAAGCCGCTCGCAGCCGCTCCACTCTCTCTTCTCAACAGCCACCCAGGCTGACAGCTCATCCATCAGAAAAATTACATAATGTACCTTTAAATATGCACCTTTAAATATTTTGTAGAAGTCTTTGTGCCCCTTCTGGCGAACCACAAAAAATGCCACATGTCCATGTGTTTATTTTGCTCATAACCATTCATAGAATTTAATCCCCAAATTTGCACAGATCCTCCATCAGGAATTTACATAATGCACCTTTAAATGGTTTTGGGGGAGTCTGTGCCCAACCGTGAAAAATACCCCATGTCTGGAATAGATTCTTTTGCTTGTAATCATACATAGAATATATTCCCCAAATTTCGTACAAATCCAATAATGTTGATGTTTCATGTCTATGCTAGGGGGAGCTATAGTGTTCACTTTTATTATAATTCATATTTCATGACATTCAGGCTGGGGTCACGCAATTCTGATTTGAATTTAAGTTCTCTAGGCTAATGCCTGTGGCCGTGAGAGGTCACCAAAGAAACAGGAAATGAAGGTGTTATTCGGCGGCATGCTACAGCAAATTTTTGATCCAATTTGGCCAACTTCCTGTTCGTCTTAGGGGAGTGCTCCAATTCATCTTTTGGCTTACCCCCTTGTTCTCTATCACTGTTCCGAATTTCGTTTGCTTGTGACATACTTTGCATGTCCCCACTCCCATAGGGGTCCGATTCTAGGCGGTGCTGTTGAGTCGGTTCGCTTTGAGCATTGTCACGATGCCCATTTTATCAAATTTTTCACCAGTGGTCGATCTGATACCCCCATGTGGGACTTTTCATCCATGTTCACGGGGTCAACAATGCGAATTACGGTGGGGAAAAAGAAGAAGAAGAAGAAACCGACAAAGAACAATATCCCTTGCCAGCTACGTAGCTATGTAGCCAATAAAACAACATATGAATAAAAATGGAATCTAATCTAATAAAATGTCAACATCTGAAACTGTGTGAAAGGCCAAACTGAACAAGTGCATTTTAAGAAGAGATTAAAAACAGGTAAAGAAGAGGCCTGTCCAATGTGCAAAGGCAGCATAGTTTTGGTGCAGCCACCGCAAAGGCTCTGTCCCCTCTGAGCTTCCGGCTGGTCCTTGTGGCATGCTCAGGAGGAGCTGGTCAGCCAACCTGAGAGACTGCACAAGAGTTTAAGGATGAAGAAGCTCAGAGGGGTACAGCAGTGCAGCACCATTCAAACACTTAAAAACAAATAAAGCCGTTTAAAATGGATCCTAAAGTGCACAGGCAGCCAGTGAATAAAATGGCGGTGATGTGCTCATATTTTCGAGTCTCAGTTAAAAGATGTGCATCTGCATTTTGGATGAGCTGCAGTCGGGAAATGGAGGACTGGCTCACCCCAAAATAAAGTGTATTACAGTAATCCAGCCGGGTGGTTACAAAGGCGTCGATCACTGTTTCAAAGTGCTGATGTGCCAGAAGTTGCTTAACTTTAGCCAGTTGCCTAAGGTGGAAAAAACTGGTCCAAAACAGAATTATTTTGGCTTTCAAGTTTAAGCTGTGGATCCATTTTAAAATGAAGGTTTACAATCTCAAGTTTAGAAAAATTACTGAGGTTTCCCAAATTAACAGAGGTGACTCCAGCACAACTAGGTCTAAGTTCAAAGTTCAAAGTTCAAAGTCAGCTTTATTGTCAATTCTGCCATATGTGTTCAACATACAGTGAATCGAAATTTTGTTTCTCTCTGGCCAAGTAGTGCAAAAAGACAGTGTACAAAATACAATATGAAGACAAAACACAACAAAAAACTATCTAAGACAGAGATCTAAAGTTAAAACTAAAGTCTACGATCTAAAATCTTAAAACAGTGCAACATAATAAATAAACTATACTATATACAGATTTCCAAAGTGTGCAGTGTGCATCAAAAATGTGCAGTGGAAGATACAGCAGTGACTTGGTCATGTGCAGTAGAATGTGCATAGGAGTTAAGATAAAATAAAAATAAATGTGCAACAGTAGTAATTCTAGTGCAATAGTGTAAACAACAGTACTAAAATTCCAGTAGTAAATGTGCAATAACAGCAGTAAACAACAGTGCAACGGGGGTAAAATTCAATAACAGGAGTAAACAACAGTACTAAAAATTCCAGTAGTAAATGTAAGTGTGCAATAACAGTAGTAAACAACAGTGCAACAGGAGTAAAATCCAGTAGTAAATGTAAATGTGCAACAGTGCAACAGTAGTCCTTAGCAGCAGTTTTTTAAAAGTGTCTAGAGTGATATGTCTTTTATGGAATACAGGTTATGCCAATATGGGGGTGGGGGTGGGAGATGGGTAAGGTGGGAGTTCGGGTGTGAGTTCAGCCTCCTGACAGCCTGGTGGATGAAGCTGTTTGAAAGCCTGGTGGAGTGGGCCCGGAGACTCCGGTACCTTCTCCCCGAGGGCAGGAGGCTGAACAGGCTATGTGCGGGGTGGCTCGGGTCACCCACAATGCTGGACGCTCTGCGGGTGAGCCGGGTGTTAAAAATGTCTAGGAGGGAGGGGAGAGAGACACCAGCGATCCTCCCAGCTGCATTCACTATGCGCTGCAGGGCTTTCCTGTTCTGTTCAGTGCAGCTCCCGTACCACACAGTGATGCAGCTGGTCAGGACGCTCTCAATGGTGCCTCGGTAGAAGGTGGTCATAATGGGTGGAGGGGCTCCAGCTCTCCTCAGTTTGCGGAGGAAATAGAGGCGCTTCTGAGCCCTCTTTGCCCTCTAAACACCATGACCTCTGTTTTAGACTCCTTAAAGTGCAGAAAATGTAGGCTCATCCATGATTTTAAGTCAGACATATGGAGTGGATGGATCTCTTTTCTTAAGTGAGACATAAATCTGACAATTGTCTGCATAGTAGTGAAGAGATTCCATGCAGAACTGAAGCCAGGGGTGGCAAATACAATGAAAAAATTATAGGGCCTAAAACAGATCCCTGTGGTACCCCATACATCAAAGGAGCACAGGAAGAATCAGAATCTCCTAAATGGACACAAAACAAAAAGTTATTTCCTTTAAGTAGGACACCTTTTACACCAAGCCACTGTTCCAACCGTGTTATCAAAATGTTGTGATCTACAGTGCAGCCGTGAGATCAAGCAAAACAAGGATCACAAAGTTACCAGAGTCAGTAGCTAAAAGAATATCATTAAAATCTCATAAAAGTGCAGATTCAGTGTGATGCATTGCTTTAAAACCTGATTGGAACATCTTACGTAGATCAGGGCTCTCAAGTTTTGAGCGGAGTCGTGCGTGAGACTGCGTAATTTCCGAGGAGCGGGAGGGGTGGGAGCGAACAATTTTTCCCGAGGAGCGAGTAACTTTTTTTCGCTGAAAACACGCGCGGTGCCTGCATTATCTAACCGATTTTCTGGGCACAGAAAGCTTGAATTGCGTAACAAAATTTTCAGCGTGAGAAATACCATGTGTGGTGTGTGAGCATGTGTACACGTCGAATTGCGTGTGTCACACTCTCAAAGCGTGAGACTTGAGAGCCCTGCGTAGATTGTGCTCATGTAGGAAAGCTATTGTCTGACTGTGAATGATTTTCTCTTTTGATAACTTTTGATAAGAAAGGCAGCTTGGAGATAGGCTTGAAGTTCTTAAGATCATTTGGATCCAATACTTTTTTAGCCGTAAGGTTCATCATTAAGCCAGTGCTCCAGTTTGGTTTTGGGTGTTATAAAACCAAGAGCTGAGCTCACCTGGACTGTGCAGAGACAAAGGGATGGTACAGTTAGTGAAACAAGCAGAGAACTGTGCAGTGGAGGGTTTAATGATCTGAGAGCGCTGAGTAGGAATGCGAGTTTCAACAATGTTACAAGGCAACATCAAATACCACAGGCATGTGATCAGAGAAAACAGCTTCACAGACCTTCAAATTAAAAACCAGCAAGGCATATGATAAAACCAAGTCAAGTGTATGTCCACACTCTTGTGTTAGGGCAGACACAGCGGGGGTTTGACAGCTGGGTGCCAGCACTGGGTACCAGGCAGCCATCCGGCTTCACAGAGCAATGTACAGTACAGGCAGCAGGCAACGAGCTGGCCTTATTCCAGATAGGGAAACATCAGGTCCAAGTGCCAAACAAGCCTTTAGTCGCACCAGTCTCCTGCTGCGTTTTCCGCATCGACAGCTGTGCCTCCAATAACTCAGCACAGGTACAAGGAGGAGGTGAGCAGAGGTCCCCAATAGCGGTGGGGTAAAGTTTTATGTCCATCCTGTCCTCTATGCCCCAAGTTATTTGTAGGGGGGGGGGGCAGATTTGCACCAGAAACAATAAACACACAAATACAAGTTGGCAGCAGCAAACGACAAGCCAAACACACTGGCCTGGCGCCATCTTGTTCCGCCCACAACACACAGCACCAAGTACTAAAATATATTGTAAATATAGTATAAAAATATAGTGGTTACCTAAAGTTTTACATACATTTCCAGTAAAGAAGATAAAACACTGTGCTTGTAAATGTATTTTCTTACATCATTTCTTACCAATAAAGAGCTGCAAGATATTAATTCTGACCAGAAGCCCTCTGACCGTCTCTCAGGCCATTAAAATCTCACATTTTGAAACTGACTTGTAATTGTTAACGTCAAATCAAAACTTTTGGACACAAACAAAACTACTGTTGGCCTGCTAGCCCAATAATAAATACACTACAGTCCTCATTAGCCACAAATCCAGAGGCAATTAGGCAAAAAAGTTAGCTTGATGTCTATTTTGCTGGTGATGACATCAATATTCCCTGAGGGTGTGATGCTAACTGTAGACACTGGTCTGTCTGGCTTCATTTAGACTTCAGTCTGCGCTTTATTTTATCTGATGTAATCTAATGAAGAACAGACTACAAAAAAGACTACTATTACTAAAGTCCATGAACACTAATACTGATCATAGGCTCCTAAAATGTGCTCTTTAAAATCCATTTTGTGTTTTTTCTTGAGTTTTCAGACTACAGTGAACCCTCGTTTATCGCGGGGGTTAGGTTCCAGAAATAGCCCGCAATAAGTGAAATCCGCGAAGTAGGACAATTTTATATTTTACAATTATTCTACATGTTTTAAGGCTGAAAACGCTTCACCAGACACATTATACACCTTTCTGAGACTGGTATTAACATTTTCTCACATTTTTCTCTTGTTTAAACACTCAAACTTTTGTAGATTTTCATTAAAATATATTAATAGTGGGGCGGGGGCACGTGACACGCGGGCACGTGCGCGCGGGCACGTGCGCGCGGACACGTGCGTTTGTTTTGGTACCACATATCCATGCCATGTGCGAAAGTCGAGTGGAAAGCGACCTGGATATCATTTTGGGCAAGACTCAAGCCAATGCTAACAGTGCCGAACCGCTAACAGATGCCTCTGAGCACCACAAGACCAGGTAAGACCAACCTGCGCTCACAAGAGTTGGTTGCATTTCACCCCGGCTCCAAAATCAGTCCGCTATCAATGCGTCGCCAATACTCCACAGAGCTGTGGAGTATTGTGGAGTATTGGGTTCGTCCTCTCGTCCTCTCACGGGGAAAAGCCACTGTCTCCTCTGTGCGCGCGAGTGTCCTCTCCCCGCTGCGGCTCCCCCGGACGCTCCATGTTGATTCTTGGCTCTTCCATTTGTCCGGCTCGCACTCTCTTCCATGGCTCGTGCAAGTAAACAAAGGCCACACCTCCTGTCACCCAGGCGCTCTCGTGAAGGAAATCTGAGACTCTGTCCCTACCATCCCTGGTCTAGACCTGGTTTAGTCCTGGTTTAGACCTGGTTTAGTCCTGGTTTAGACCTGCTTTAGACCTGGTTTAGTCCTGGTCTAGTCTCTTAGCTAATCAGGGCGCAGGACAGAATGTTACACTGTAAAAAAAAAGTTACACTATAAAAAAAATTGAAAAAAAAAAAAAAAAAAAATTGGAAAAAAAAATCCGCGAAACAGCGAGGCCGCGAAGAGTGAACCGCGATACAGAGAGGGTTCACTGTACCTTAAAACTTTTTTGGCTGTGTTTGCTAAAGTGTGCATCGTGTCACCAAGGTAACTTCTGAACATTCTGTCAATAGAGATACATATAGAACACCCCCAGCATGATGTCACTGCAAAGTATCAATTGAGGGACGTGGCACTGAACAGCCAATCAGAGACGGGAGAGCATCTGGAGGTCCATAATCATGTAAGTGGAACAGGACACAGCTGCTACACAAGAGCTGTTCAAGTTTGGAGAGACTCTTCACCGGATAATTGTGCACCATCGCCGCCCTAATGGCCTCCTTTTGGTCTGCTATTGTTTACAGAGGCCAAACCTCGAAAAGCTAGGAACATTATACTATTTAATTCACACAGCAACAGTATGAATTTCAGTAATCGTTTATTTTAAAGGTCCCATGGCATGAAATTTTCACTTTCTGAGGTTTTTGAACGTTAATGTGAGCTCCCCTACCCTGTTTAGGCCCCCCCTGGTTAAAAGTTGCGAAATGTCTAAACTGAGCATTTGCGATCCTTTTCAGCGTTACAAAAAATCGGAGCTCAAACCGGGCAATTTTGAACAAGGCACCTTTTTGACGTCAGATCGAAAAAAGAAATGCAAATGCAGTTCCACCCCCGTCTGTCTGTACTCAGAGTCTCTGTAAATCACGCCCAGAGAGTTTGGACTGCGAATGCGCTAGGCAATGCGAAATGCGTTTTTTTATTTGCCTGGAGGCACGTCCGAGTGTTTCTAGGCTCGGAAGTCCTTTATCTGAGCCTCTGGACCTTTGAACAGCAGTGGTTTAATTTTATTTTCTGTGGAAATGTGTTTATTTTTCAATGGAACACTTCAAATCTCTCCCCCCATGCAAAAACAAGGAAATGGATCAGCTGAGCGCTCAGAGCCGAGAGCGGAGAGTTTGGCCACGCCCCCACCCTCTACTATAGGCCAGCTTTTTTCTCCTCATTTGCATTCAAGCAACAACGCCCAGAATAAAGTGTTGAGAGAGATATTTATGACTCTTTCTCATCTTATCTCTGTTTCTCATGCACTGAGTGTTGATTTTGAAGAAGGATTCATTTACAGTATTAGGGAACCATTAAGGAGCCATATAAAAGCATCAAGAAGTACCATGTCATGGGATCTTTAAAAAGTATTATTTAAAGGTCCTATATTACACAAAATTAACTCTTTACACTTTAACCCGCATTATAAAGTTGTTACCTCATCATAAACATCCCCGGAGTTGTGTTCTGTTGCATTTACATATGTTTGAGTATTCTTGGTTTATTAGTCTGTCTGCATCTCCAAAGCTCAGAATGCTTTCTTTGTTACACCTCGTGATGTCATGTAGTGGTAGTTTTCAACAGCGACATTTTACCTTTAGTTCAGTAGAGATTGGTGCTTTACTTTTACGTTATAGTAGTTTAGTAAAGTTTATATTAGAAAGCATCGTCAAGCAATTAAGAACTTGAAATTTCTTACCGCAAAGGCTCATTTTGAAACAGAACTTTATAGCTTTATAGACATTACCCCTATTGTTTTTCCTTTGATCTTGCGTGTGTCTGTGTGTGTGCGGGTGGATGGGTAATTCCACTGAATCTTGTGACACAGCACAAGATACAGTTGGGCTGTTATTGAAAAGCACTCATGTGGGCTCAAAACAAGGGGGCTGACTACGATTGTGGTACAATAGGTTTGAAGGATGAGATGCAGGACTCCACCACTTTTTCATTTCAACAAATTCTCTGGAACCTTCTCAAGAATAGCTCTCAGCTCCAATGTGTCCAATACTTGATACATACAATCTTGACAAATCTTAGAAACTGACAACAAAGTCTACCTGAGCCCATTAAGCTTCTGTTGACACCATGTACTGATTAACTGGCATTCAGTCTCCCAAGTAAGATTTATTTCTTAAAAGATCCTATGAAATTACACACAGTTGACTCCTGTAAGCTTTAAACAACGTTAAAATATTGTTACCTCATCAAAAACATACCTGGAGCTTTGTTTTGTTTCATTCACATATGATTGAGTAACTCTTTATTATGCGTCTGTCTAAATTTCCAAAGCTCAAAATGCTCTGTTTCACCTTGTGATGTCATGAAGAGGTAGTTTTCAAATAAAAGTCTTAAACCTTTAGTTTAGTAGAGATTGGAAATTCGAAGGATGAAATGATCCCAGTGATTCTAGTGAAGGTGTATGGAGTTTAAAAACACAAAAGAGCACTTCCTGTATTACCACATGACATAATTATGCAGGGTTTGTGTGTTAAACAGGCATGAATGAAATAAAACAACCACATCCACGTTTTTGATGAAGAAAAACGTGGATGTGGTAACACAGATCAGAAAAGAGCGTAATATGGGTCCTTTAAACTCAAAGCAGTAATGTATGGACAGATCAGCAAATCATTGATTATTTCATGAATTCATTTGATTAATCAATGTATTTATATAGCAGCTTTCAAGACACCCAAAGCACTTTACAGTTCATTGTTCATTCCCTCCATACTTAGTGGTGGCAAGCCATAGCTGCCATGGGGCAGACTGAAGGAAGCAAGGCTGCCAATCTGCACCATGGGCTCCTCTGACCACCATCAAAACTCACGCACAATCCACTTTCTTACTAGGCAGTGTGTCTTGCTTTTTTTTACAATTTGAGCCTTATTTCGGTAATAAAACAAGTTGTTTTACTCACTCATAGCACTTTGGTGTCATATGGAGCACTTCCAGAGATGTTTTAGATTTGCGGTTAGCCTAGCGCAACTTCTAGCCATAGCTCGGGGTATATAATATATTCCCCAAGCATGTAATATGCCCCGTGCGGGCTCCAAATAACACAAACTTTAGCACTTTTCAAATCACAGAAGCCCAATATCTTAGTCTACGATTTCGTTTGAATCAAAAGTGGCCTGTAATCTGAGATTTATCCATAGTTTACAGCTTTGCGTTTCATGTTTGGGTCCCGGGAGCTGAGAGCACACTCCGCGCATGCGCACTGGCATCCTCATCTACTCGAAACTATGGCTAAATCTCGGATTACAGGCCACTTTTGCTTCAAACGAAATCGTAGACTAAGATATCAGGCTTCTATGATTTGAAAAGTGCTAAAGTTTGTGCTATTTGGAGAACGCAAAGTAATGCCCCGAGCACTCAAGTTAACGGATACGCTACAACATAACTTCTACGAAACTGCTCAAAATGACACCAAACTGCTATGGGTGAGTAAAACTACTTGTTTTATTGCCGAAAGAAGGCTCAGATTGTAAAAAAAAAACATTACTTTTCCTTTAAGGACACAACGGCAGTTTTTGCCACTGGTACCTCAGGGTGGCACCTGCTTTTCCCAGTGGACTCCCATCCAAGTTCTAAGCAGGCTCTGTTCTGCTGAGCTTCTGAGATGTGAAGAGGCCAGTCTTTGACAAGCTGGTAACCTCTTCCAATATGTCAGGTATCCTCCTCTCATGATGAAACTGACTTTCAATTATAGTATAATCAATTTAATAAGCCAGAACGGTCATCCAAATGCTCTCAAAAAAAAAAAGTGCTAATCAAAAACTTTTCAAAATAAACACAATTGCCAGCTTTTCAAACAAATATCTTGAAACGCTAATGCAAGTTGTTCAAGGTAAAAGGCACCTTTTAATGTTCGAGATGTGAGTTGCATAGTGGTACATTAACTGAACTTTCAGTCTAATAATTGCTGTTAGCTACTACTGCCCACAACAAGCAAATGGAAGCTTATATTGTATTAAATTATATCAATTCAGCATCAGTGATAAAGGGCCCATATGACGCTATTTTCTGATCTATGTTATAACATTGTTTCCTCATCATAAACATAAGTGGACTTGTGTTTTGTTTCATTCACACATGCTTAACACATAAACTCAAGTACTTCTCTCAAACAGAAAATACTCTGTTCCACCTTACACCTTCACCAGAATCATTTTGGTCATTTCAGATCTGGAAATGCCGATCATTACTGAAGTATAGGTAAAAGGTAAATGTTAACATGAAAACTACGGCTTCATGATATCGCAAGGCGGAACAGAGCAGAGAAACTGATAATAAAGGATTACTCAAACGTGTGAACAAAACAACACAGCAACAAACTCCTGGGGTGAGGTAACAGGAGTCAGTTTTGGTTAAAGGTCCTATAATACACAAAATTGTTTAAGCCATGTTAGAATGTTTGTGTTTTTGTGTTTTTGTTTTTTCATTCACATATGTTTGAGTAACCCTAAAGCGCAAAATGTGTTACACGAAGTTGCACCTTTTACCTTTTGTTTAGTAGAAACTGGAAATTCCGGGATTGAAATCATCCTAATGATTCAAGTGAAGGTGTGTGTAGTTGTAAAACACACTGGTACACTTTTTGTATAACCATATGACATCACAAGGTGAAAGGTGAGTGTTTTCTGTGAGAGAAGAACTCAGCCTAAATATATCTATGTGTGAATAAAAAAAAACATGATGATGAAGAAACAACATTATAACATTGATAAGAAAATAGCGTAATATGAGCCCTTTAGTGTAAAATCTATAAATCTGACAACACTCAGCAACTGGTGTTTCGAATAGTAAAACTGAAAACGAATAAATACACAGCTTGAAAAGGAGGCAACATCTATAAAAAAAATAAAAAATGAATCCATTGTCTGCGAGAATCACAAGTGACAGATGAAAATACAAGTTGAAAATGACATGTAGACACACAGGTCAGGAAGGGGCCAAGAGGATGGGTAGAAGCCTGCTCTTTTGTCAGTAATTGCGTGCATTTTCCCCTTGTATTCCTCTGGTCGTATGAGACACATGAATGAGATCTGAGGGCTGGTGTTGCTTCGTGTGAGGGCGTCAGCGTTTGAAGCTCCCACAAGAATCCAGGCTATTTAAAAGTGTGAACATACAAATAAAGAGGCGATGGAGGCCACCAAAGCATTAGACTCAAACCAGACACCAAATAAAAGCATTTCAGATATGGTTTCACATGTACGCACGAATCTCCACACATCCTCCGCCTCCTGTCTCTCTTTCTTTGATCACTTTGCTGTCACTTTCTGGCTCAGATGTTGTCTTCATTGCTTTAGCAGTCTTTATATCATCGCTAAGTCAACCGCACAAAGAGAAACTGTAAAACTGTCTATAGGTAATAAAGGTTGTGATTATTTTAAATCTTTATCCACACAAGACAGGACTGTTGCAGAAATAGGTCTGTGATACAACAAAGATACAAAAACAGAAAACGTGCTTTCTCTTGTGTATGGCTGTGTCTGACAATATCAATGCAAAGATGAAACTATGACTATCCCTAACACTACAAAGTATGTCAATAACAAACAACACTGTCAGAGGATTGACCCGACCATCTTCAGGTCAGCTGCTGAAAACTACACTGCATGAAGTTAAATCTTTCCACGTTAAAATGACTCGAATTAAGAAAATGTTTTGATTTCACATGATAAGTAAAATTATCTACCAATGGAGCATGTCTTTTTGTACTTAAAATACATCCTGTTACTCTAAAGAAAAGAAAAACAACAGCTCTCTGCATGTAAAATAAGAAACTGAATCCCATGTTGTCTGAATCAAGAAAGATATTTTAACTTAAAGGGATATGCCACCCCCAGGTCAAACTTGGGCATCTCCCCACAGTCCAGAGACTAAAATAAGTGGTGGAAAGCGTTTTCCTGCTCACCCAGCCATTGTCCAGGTCTGTCAGCACTGACCGCCGCGGTATCTGCAGCTACTCCGCGTTAGACTGGAGTCTAACGTCGCCAGAGAAAGATTTCGGCCAAAAGGAATTAATTTGCTCAATGCTTTTCCCAATTACTTTCTGTGTAGTGCGCATTCATATCGAGTGCACACACCACGCTGCATAACAGGGGAACTCCCAACGTGGTGCGTAACAGGGATTTCCCTGTGTGCTTCGGATGTGTTTTTCCAGACTGTAAAATAGTTCCCACCCAAAATGACCAAGTCAAGCTCTCCGTGTTGATTTGCACATTTATTTGCACTTGATATGAATGCGCACTACACAGAAAGTAATTGGGAAAAGCATCAAGCAATTAATTCCTTTTGGCCGAAATCTTTCTCTGGCGACGTTAGACTCCAGTCTAACGCGGAGGAGCTGCAGATACCGCGGCGGTCAGTGCTGACAGACCTGGACAATGGCTGCGTCACCAGAAAAACGCTTTCCACCACTTATTTTAGTCTCTGGACTGTGGGGAGATGCCCAAATTTGACCTGGGGGTGGCATATCCCTTTAAGTCAAATCTACTCAAATCAAGTTTTTACTGTTCTTTATTTAAGTAATTTCAACTTATCAGTACATATATATTACTTTTGCAGTGCTCTATACTATAAGCTGCTAAATTAAAATCTATAGCCCTGATTAAAATGACTTGAATTCAGAAAATAAGGCCGTTTCCCAATTCAGTGACGGCACGCTTGTGAGTGTGCCGTCGGGCTGTCGTCGAGACGGCGCACACTCGCTCTGTCCTTAGTGCACTACGTTTCTCACATGGCCGTCTGCGAAATTGAACAGGTCCCGCCTCAGCTCAATGAGCCGGGTGGTCTGCTCCTTGGTTCCCTAAAGACAAAAATATTATACTATTGCGACTAGTAATACTTGGAATTGGGACATGGCCAATGTTCCCCCTAATTTTTAATGTTTCTGAGCAAACACATAACTCCACATCCGAAATGAAACCCCCCCCGCGCGGCTCGCACTTTGCAGATATAAAAAAAATGACCCCGCGGCTGAATAAAAAGCTCTTTCATCCCTGATTTACAGTGCGCTGCACAAGTTTTCTTGTGCGCTGAGAATGTGCGAACAGTGCGCAGCTTAGAGTAAACGCTGGACATGGCGATACTGTATAATATCCAGCATTACAACAGCAAAGGAAATATAGAAGTGTAAGGGGAAAAGCATGTGAATGGTAATACAGGTGCCGTGAACTGTGCCGCTACGGCTACCGTCACACATGTTTAGCGTAGTTTATGAAGAGTTTCATGTAGCATAGTTGTAGTTGAGGTGAACCAGTACGTACTGTATATTTTATAGTGACGTCGCAACTCTCACTTGTGGATGTCGCTGGCGAGTCGGTCTTTGTAGTCCCGCGCTGTGCATGCTGGGGCTTTTAAGTGTGCGGAGCGTGCATGTTTGCACACTTGGTCCACGCCCAGATTTCCATGGAAACGACGGCGCCGTTCAGAGCTCGTCTTGACGGTGCAGGGGGAAAAAAACGAATGGAACGGCCCTTGTCGCGCTGGATATGACGCATATCCCGTTCCAAGGACGCTAACAAGCGTGCCGTCGGTGAATTGGGAAACGGCCTAAGTCTGTATTACATCTCACTCAGACTGCACCTGGTCCAGCTGTGACTGCAGTGTCAGACCTGTTTTGTTGCGGTGTGACTCTCCCACTCTGAGCTCTGCTGTGATGTTGTCACCTCCTTTGAAATCTGCACACGCGAGTGCTGTGGTAACTCAACATTTATCAAAGAAAAAGGCTTCATCTGAGCTCCTCTCATTAATTTTAATGGTTCTGGATACTCGCGGTTACTGTACACTGCAGGAAGTAATATCTAAGTAAGTTCAAATTACTCAAATTAAGAAGATTTTATGTGATTTGAGAAGATTTTACTTTCACAAGTATAATGATCTACCAACTGAATAAGTCTTTTTTTTCATACAATTTAGTTTCTTATTTTAAGTACAAAGAGCTGTTGTTTTTCAATGTAACTAGGTGTATTTTCATATCTAAGTACAAAAAGGCTTGTTCCATTGGCAAATTATTTAACTTGTCATATGAAATCATATGAAATTTATTCAAATCAATATAGCATGTTTTGAATTCAAATCATTTTAGTTTAGTTTAGTTATATTTTAGAGATTTTAGTTTTTGTAGTGTAGTCTGAGCCCGGGGTTAAAGTGATCTTATTATGTTTTAATTGCTTATTTAAGTGTTGTCAAATTTTTCTGTGGTTACAAGATGCAAGTAAGTACAATGTTCTCAATCCACTGGCAAATAATTAGGTTTGGACTTCAGAAAGAATGTACTCTTGTCACACTTCTTGTCCGTCAAGTAAATAAAACTAGTCAAAAGTTTATCCTAAATTGATGTTCCTGCAGATGAATTTCAATCCATCAAAATGTAAGTAATTTTAGCAGTGAAGTTAATGCAGTAAAACACAGCAGGTACTAAAAGATAAACATGGTTCAGAGCCTGACACTCCCACTTATTTTCATATGCATACACCGTACCAGGCTTTCTTTTGACTGACACTAAACTGGTTTCATCATCTCCCCTGTGAATCTACAGCAGTAAACACCCAAACAATGACATATGCATGAAAAATCTGATCACCTCAGAAGTACCAGGAGGCATAAAGCAGCTGACAGAACACATAATGCTCTCACTTAGAGCTGAAAGGAAGTTGCATCAGTTTCCAAGCTGTTTGGGGACATTACATTGACGTACATTTATTTTTTATAGAAACAAAGACTTACCACAACAATAGTCAGTGTTTTGTTCTTTTTTTTGCTTTGTTACAGTCCTATAATGAGGAAGAGCATGTTATCATGCTAGTTCCTGTCAGCTTTACCACTTTGGCAAAATTCTACACTGGTCTCTGAAAGTTTTTAAAGGTCCCATGGCATGAAATTTTCACTTTCTGAGGTTTTTGAACGTTAATGTGAGCTCCCCTACCCTGTTTAGGCCCCCCCATGGCTAAAAGTTGCGAAATGTCTAAACTGAGCATTTGCGATCCTTTTCTGCGTTTGAAAAAAACACCGCTCAAACGGGCGATTCTGAACAAGGCAACTATGTGACGTCACATCGAAAAATGTAGCTCCACCCCCCGTCTGGATGTCTACCCACCGTCTCTGTAAATCACGCCCAGAGAGTTTGGACCGCGAATGAGCTACGCAATGCGAAATGCATTTTTTTATTTGCCTGCAGGCACGTGCGAGTGTTTCTAGGCTCGGAAGTCCTTTATCTGAGCCTCTGGACCTCTGAAACAGCAGTGGTTTAATTTTATTTTCTGTGAAAATTTGTTTTTTTCATTGAAATGCCTCTCCTTTCTTCCACCGCGCTTAAAACGCGGAAGTGGGAGACAGCGCACAGACGCAGCGCTAATCCAGGAACCAGCGGCACATTTGCCCCCCCCGCTCCTCTAACCCTATCTGTGTCCTTCTCATTTCCATTCAAGCAACAAGGCCCAGAACGAGTTGTTCAGAGAGAGATATTCTGACCCTGACTGTGTACATGTGTCTTTCTCATGCACTGAGTCTTGATTTTGGAGCAGGATTCATTTACAGTATTAGGGAACCATTAAGGCACCATATAAAAGCATCAAGAAGTACCATGTCATGGGACCTTTAAAAGTGCTTATAAACTCATCATGGTGAGTAATGTTGTGGATTTCTCTACATTGCAAAGAATAAAACTGGAAAGTTGTCTTGAATCAAAGAGTTTTATTTACTGAAGCAATTGTGTGCACAATCACACCCTCGTTATCCCTGACAGAAGTATCTGTCCCTAATTTGGTGACCATAACAAAGCATAATAAGTTTTTATACCCCTCGAAATGGTGATGCAGTAATGCAAATACATACATCAAGACATAACACCTCTACAAGGACAGGTCAGCCCAAGTTGAGTGATTTGCAGTAAAGTGAAAAACAAGTTGAATCCAGTGGAAAAAAATACCAGCAAGAGGCCCTCTTCACAAAATAACTAAGTCTAAAGCTGATTAACAACCCCATTTCATTAGAAATCACAAAGCTAAACAAAGCTAGACAACCTATATAATTCATTACATGAATAATTAAAGATTTTCATTAAAGTAATTAGTATGATCAGAATGCAAGTTAAATGAGTCATCTTTACTCTCCTCATCCTCTCATCATCCCCTTCATTCTCCTCATCCTTTCCTTGCCCCTTTGATCTCCTCGTCCTCTCATCATCCCATTCACTCTACTCATCCTCACCTCTACCACCTCTAGTGTGGAAGGCATCTCCTAAACATCATCTAACTGGCCACGCCCTTCATTACAATATCTTCTGCTGGGATCTGAGCACCAGTAAAATCACTAATACTTTCACTTTGTCTCTCCAGGTTGAAATATGCACACACATGTGACTTTTCCCTTTAAACCTCTGCTGCATGCACACACAGACCAATCAGTCACATCCACTGAAGCAGGTGCTGCCACTTGCTGCACAATAGTATTACAGTGGCTCTCGGCCTGTTATGATCTCATTCCAGAGGTATTCAGCAGCGACACAAGGCAATCGCAAACACATTTCGCAGTGCCACAAAGTGTTACATCCATCACTGTGGGAAAAAAGCGTAATGACCAACAGACACTGGAATAGTTGATTTCTCTGCCAGAGGAAATGTGGCGTCTGCGTGCGCGTCCATTCTGGTTTTGTGAGGCTCACTTTATGTTTAAAGTTACTGACCAATCAAACACTGATGGATTAATCAATTAGAGAGAGATACATGCTCCATTTGCATCAAAAACAAACATGGCTGCACATAAAAAGGGGAAGAACAACATAAAGCAACAAGAAACAGAGCAGATATTGTACAATCATCAATCTCAGGTAAAAAAGTTATATATTTTGTTTTGAAGGTTAGATTTTTCTAGATGAGAGGTCTACATGCTAGTTCTGTGGAGAGGCGATGCCACCCACAGTAAGAATGCATGTTTTTATTTATTTATTTATTTTATCATGTGTTATTTACTTACAAACATCTGTAATTAAAAACAGGAAAGGTATAAGTTTACTGCCATAATGTGGAACATTCTCAAAGCAATAACATCTCCATAGGGAAAGGCCAATGACTGAAATACCATTAAACACCTTAACCTTGCACCTACAACTTAATAAGCAGTTTAAAAATGTATAATTTTGGTATCACTTTTAAACTCTCTATAATGTTTGTGTTTTTGCCCACACAAACACTGCCTGAGGCTATTAATTAAAGGTCCCATGGCATGAAATTTTCACTTTCTGAGGCTTTTGAACGTTAATGTGAGCTCCCCTACCCTGTTTAGGCCCCCCCATAGCTAAAAGTTGCAAAATGTCTAAACTGAGCATTTGCGGTCCTTTTCTGCGTTAGAAAAAAACACAGCTCAAACGGGCGATTCTGAACAAGGCACCTTATTGACGTCAGATCGAAAAATGCAGTTCCACCCCCGTCTGTCTGTACTCAGCGTCTCTGTAAATCACGCCCAGAGAGTTTGGACCGCGAATGCGCTAGGCAATGCGAAATGCGTTTTTTTATTTGCCTGGAGGCACGTCCGAGTGTTTCTAGGCTCGGAAGTCCTTTATCTGAGCCTCTGGACCTTTGAACAGCAGTGGTTTAATTTTATTTTCTGTGGAAATGTGTTTATTTTTCAATGGAACGCATCTCATCTCTTCTCCGCGCAAAAACGCGGAAATGGATCAGAGAGCGCACAGCTGAGAGCTGAGAGTTTGGCCACGCCCCCACCCTCTACTATAGGCCATCTCTGTCCTCCTCATTTGCATTCAAGCAACAACGTCCATTATGGACTGTTCAGAGAGAGAAAAATTACTCTTATCTCTGTTTCTCATGCACTGAGTGTTGATTTTGAAGAAGGATTCATTTACAGTATTAGGGAACCATTAAGGAGCCATATAAAAGCATCAAGAAGTACCATGTCATGGGATCTTTAAGGTATCTTTACAGCACTGACTGTCAACATGGACAACATGCATTATCAAACAGTGTACAGCCAACAGTGAGATAATATGAAACCACACACACAGCTCCACTGCCGCTCACCTCTAACATGCCCCAAGCGCATAATTAGGGAAGTTGCAGTCTGCTTGTTACAGCCTTATTCACTTTGATAGCATTTAAAGGTCCTATATACCACAAAGCTGACTCTTTAAGCCGTGTTATAATGTTGTTACCTCATCAAAAACATACACAGAGTTGTGTTTTGTTTCATTCACACATGTTTGAGTAATTCATCATCATTAGTCTGTCTACAAATCTAAAGTTCATAATTCTCTGTTCCAACTTGATGTCATGAAACGTTTTTCAAGTTAACAGCTACCTTTAGTTCACTAGAGATTGGAAATTCCAGGGTGCCTTGGCCTCATATCCAGGCACTCCACACACACATTGGTGTCTATAGGCCATTGTTATGTGGACTATAATTTCTCAAAAATCAAAATTCAAGATTTGGAACTTTTTACTGCGCATATCAATTCTGTAGATCCGAACATCAAATTCACTTGGCCAAAGATCTTGGCCAGAGAAAAGAACTGGTTTGAGAGGGGAGTTAAAGAGGCTATTTTTGTCAAGAAAGAGAACCCTTCCTTGAACAGAAATGGAGGTCTCAGACATCATTTGTCTCCCATCTATAACTCTATTCTCAAACCTAAATCAAAACAAACTAAGAAAACAATAGGGCAGCCAGGTCAGGTCCAGAGGTGTGAAAACACCATTATGGTCCTGAATGGTTCTGCTAACAAGACCCCACACTCCACTCCCACTGCATATTTAATAGGCTCACCTAACTAACAGAAATTGAAAACAAACAGGTGTGGTAGTCTCAGAGTAATTTCATTGTAGTTAGCTCCTCCCTTCAGGCAGATATAAGGCAGTGTCCACCAGCGTCTGACCAGAACTGAAGAAGCAGCTTGGATGAGCTGCGAAACGTATTCGACCAAATAAACTTTTGTCCAGTTGACGAATTGAATTTCTTCTTTTGCCATGGATTCTACCTGGATAACTGAGGGATTCTACACAAAACTCCAGTTACGTAGGTTTGTGATGAGGAAACAACATTGATTAAAAAAAACAAAAAAACATTTGTGCTACAGCCAGTTAAAAGCCTTTTATCTCCCCTATGTATCACTCAAACTTCGTTCACTCTGATATGAGAGTAAGTGGTGCCCAAATATACAAGCTGTCACATTGTCGGACACCAACGGTACAAGAGGAGATTTTAAGTAAAGCACAAATCATTCATGATTCTCGAAATGTGAGATGATTTCTGCACCAGAATGCTTGTAATCCCACAGGTGATGTGACTGCAAGGATTATAAATGTTCTACCACAGTAACACCACAAATACTGAATAAATACTGAATAGAGCATGTTTAATTCAAGCAGGTAGTAAATAGTGCAACTCTGCAGTGGAAAGTTGTTTGAGGGTAAAATAGTGTTTGGCAGTTAACAGAATTTTAAATGTTATTTTCTGATCTATGATATAATGTTTCCCATCAGAAACATACTTGGAGTTGTGTTTTGTTTCATTCACACACACCCTGCATATACAGAGCTGGAAAAAGAAAATAAGAGACCACTGTAAAATTATCAGTTTTTACTACTTATAGGTATGTGTTTGGGCAAAAGGAACATTTTTGTTTGAGTCTGAAAACTACTGACAACATTTCCCCCAAATTCCAAATAAAAATATTATCGTTTAGAGCATTTATTTGCAGAAAATGACAAATGGTCAAAACTGGACAAAGTTTGTTTTGTTGAAGACGTTTCGTCGCTCATCCGAGGGACTTCTTCAGTTCTGGTTCTAGTGCTGGTTAGTCCCTGTTTATATCTAGCTGCAGGGAGGATCTCACTACACTGAAATCCTTCTGAAACTATCTCAGCTAATTTGTATCTTTTGTTTCCCTGGCGTCTCGTTTAGCATCTCTATTTAGCTCTATGAGGAGCTCACTGCTCTGAAATAGCTCTGAAACTATCTCCTCATTTGTTCCTTTTGTTATTCGAATATTTAGCATCTCTATTCAGACTACAGACCGTCTCCACCCTTCTGTCCCTGACTCGTCTGCCCTAATGTTTTTTTTTTTCCGTCTGTTATGACTTGGACAGACGGAAAAAAAACATGAGGGGATAGTTTCAGAGCTATTTCAGAGCAGTGAGCTCCTCATAGGGCTAAATAGAGATGCTAAACGAGACGCCAGGGAAACAAAAGATACAAATTAGCTGAGATAGTTTCAGAAGGATTTCAGTGTAGTGAGCTCCTCCCTGCAGCTAGATATAAACAGGGACTAACCAGCACTAGAACCAGAACTGAAGAAGTCCCTCGGATGAGCGACGAAACGTCTTCAACCAAACAAACTTGGTCCAGTTGACAAATTGAACTTCTCCTTTTATCATGGATTCTACCTGGACGACTGAGGGACTTTTCACACAAAAAAGATACACGTTTTCAGACCTCAAACAATGCAAAGAAACAAGATCAAAGTCATTTTAAAACAACATAATACTAATGTTTACACTTAAGAAGAGTTCAGAAATATTTGGTGCAATAACCCTTATTTTTAATTACAGCTTTCATGGGTCTTGGCGCGCTCTCCACTACATGGCATCACAAGATGGAACAGAGCATTTTGAGCTTTTGAGATCTAAACTGACAAATAATGCAGGGTTACTCAAACATGTGTGCAACTCAAGTATGTTTTTGATGAGGTAACAATATTCTAACATGGCTTAAAACTCACAAGAATCAATTTGACCTATTATGGAACCTTTAATCAAGATTGAGTTTCAGTCATTTCTACTCATCACTGATATGCATGGTGCTTTTTCAATAGAAGAAGAAAAAGTGAACTTTATTGATCTCACACTGGAGAAATTCTTCTCTGCATTTTAACCCATCCTATATATATATATATTAGGAGCAGTGGGCGACACATTACTGCGCCCGGGGACCATCTCCATGATCTTCTTGCTTCGGTTTGGTCAGGACCTCAGCTGGAGGTACCTATGGTGCATGTTTTGAGTTGGTGGGGGAAACCGGAGTGCCCGGAGGAAACCCACCCAGACACGGGGAGAACATGCAAACTCCACACAGAAAGGCCCAGGCGACCCGGGGATCGAACCCAGACCATGCATGCAAACTCCACACAGAACACACACAGAAAGGTCTGGGCGACCCGGGGATCGAACCTGGAATCTTCTTGCTGTGAAGCAAGAGCGCTACCCACTCAGCTACCGTGCCGCCAATACAGAGAGCAAATCAAAAATCATTATAAAGTATCTAGTATGGAGCAGCTTCAGACTTTAGAGGAAGAAATTTGACCTTGTTTGGTTATTTTAATTGAAAATTGAAAGATAATATTGAGCTTCAAGTACCACCTAATCTAAATCAGGTCTACAAAAGTTTAGAAATGTGCATAATATTGATTCTAATTTAAGTAAATACAATAATTAAAGAGCACGCCACATACCACCAGATGTCTGTGTTCTCGTTTGAGAGCCACTGATGTAAGCAAGGCAAAGCAAATACACTTGTCTAGCGCAATTTGTACACAAAGTAACTCAAAGCACTTTAATTTATTCCATTGTTTATTTTCCCTTCTTAGATCTATAATGCAACCGCAATTAGAAGAAAAAAGCACTTATTTTGCTTTGCAGTTCGTGTTTATTTTATACATAAATTATCTGTTAAACAGTGTGGTAAATATGTAATGTAAGTATTTGTTTTCCCCCTTGTATACCTCTATGCTGTATAGCCTCAGCACATAAACACTATACTGTATGTAGCCTGCATGAGCCAGGGTCAGACAGCATCGCGCATGGAGGAGATGCCCTTGGCTGAGCAGGACCTGAGCCGGACTGCCTCCTTCGTGTCACAGAGACAAATGTGTGTGTTAAGTATGTTATTTCCCCCAAGATAGTATCTCCCGCCAAACGGCACAAATGTTCACTTGAAGGCTGAAAAACTCCTCCGAGTTTCCCCGTGGCTCTGCCTAATGCATTATATGGACATAGAGTGGATGTGTGAATGTGTCTGTGGGGATCATGGCTACAGTGTGGAAACTGTATAGAGAAATGTCATGGGGCAGTCCAGATATGATAAACAAGAGGAAGTGATGTCCTGTGTTAGAAAATAATAGTGCACAATGGAATAACACAAGTTAAAGATCCCATGACATGGTACTTCTTGATGCTTTTATATGGCTCCTTAATGGTTCCCTAATACTGTAAATGAATCCTTCTTCAAAATCAACACTCAGTGCATGAGAAACAGAGATAAGATGAGAAAGAGTCATAAATATCTCTCTCAAACACTTTATTCTGGGCATTGTTGCTTGAATGCAAATGAGGAGAAAAGAGCTGGCCTATAGTAGAGGGTGGGGGCGTGGCCAAACTCTCCGCTCTCCGCTGTCAGCCCTCTGCTGATCCATTTCTGTGTTTTTGCATGGGGGGGGGAGATTTGAAGCGTTCCATTGAAAAATAAACACATTTCCACAGAAAATAAAATTAAGCCACTGCTGTTCAAAGGTCCAGAGGCTCAGATAAAGGATTTCCGAGCCTAGAAACACTCGGACGTGCCTCCAGGCAAATAAAAAAACGCATTTCGCATTGCCTAGCGCATTCGCAGTCCAAACTCTCTGGGTGTGATTTACAGAGACGCTGAGTACAGACAGACGGGGGTGGAACTGCATTTGCATTTCTTTTTTCGATCTGACGTCAATAAGGTGCCTTGTTCAAAATCGCCCATTTGGGCTCTGAGTTTTTGTAACGCAGAAAAGGATCGCAAATGCTCAGTTTAGACATTTCGCAACTTTTAGCCAATGGGGGGGATAAACAGGGTAGGGGAGCTCACATTAACGTTCAAAAACCTCAGAAAGTGAAAATTTCATGCCATGGGACCTTTAATAAATGCTGTTCTTTTTTTTTTTATGTAAGTGAAGAATTCTTGATAATTTGCAAATGATGTCATCAACATTCCCCGGGAGTGTGAAGCTAACTGAAAGCACTGCTCTGTGAGAAGCTGTCACTCAAGTACACTGTGCTCTAAATAATTATGCAAAGGATATTTTGCTTTGAGTTTGCCAAACTGTCAATATAAATGACAGTCATCGTAATTTTCAAGTCATCAACCTTTAGAGTACAATTCGAATGTTACTGAACAAATCCCCCAATGATAACTGTATTTTATCAAAAATAAAAATTTAAAATGCACTGTTTAAAAATGATTATGCACAACAGAGTGTCAAACCATGTCATTGTGGTAAAGAACTGAAAATGGTCATTAGTTTATTTTTCAGTTAGAAGCATTAGCATATTGAAATCCAAAGCTATTTCAATCAAAACATCTTAACAGGTCAAGTTACATTTGAACGTAGGAGCCCTTATTTGATAGGAGCTTCACAATTCTTGCATCCATTGAACTTGTGAGTTTGTGGAGAGTTTCTGCTTGAATTTCTTTGCAGGATGTCAGAATCGCCTCCCAGAGCTGCTGTTTGGATGTGAACTGCCTCCCGCCCTCATAGATCTTTCACTTGAGGATGCTCCAAAGGTTCTCAATAGGGCTGAGGTCAGGGGAGGACGGGGGCCACACCATGAGTTTCTCTTCTTTTACTATATATCTGTATGACATATGACTAAGACGTGATAGTAACAATGCAATCAGTGGATCAACTATAAATATACATGCAGTTTATGCTATATCAAAATAGAATAGCTTTATTGCATACTTTAAAGGTCCCATGGCATGAAATTTTCACTTTCTGAGGTTTTTGAACGTTAATGTGAGCTCCCCTACCCTGTTTAGCCCCCCCCCCCCCCATGGTTAAAAGTTGTGAAATGTCTAAACTGAGCATTTGCGATCCTTTTCTGCATTACAAAAAATCGGAGCTCAAACGGGCGATTTTGAACAAGGCAACTTATTGACGTCAGATCGAAAAAAGAAATGCAAATGCAGTTCCACCCCCGTCTGTCTGAACTCAGCGTCTCTGTAAATCACGCCCAGAGAGTTTGGACTGTGAATGCGCTAGGCAATGCGAAATGCGTTTTTTTATTTGCCTGGAGACACGTCCGAGTGTTTCTAGGCTCGGAAGTCCTTTATCTGAGCCTCTGGACCTTTGAACAGCAGTGGTTTAATTTTATTTTATGTGGAAATGTGTTTATTTTTCAATGAAACGCTTCAAATCTCTCCCCCGTGCAAAAACACGGAAATGGATCAGCTGAGAGCAGAGAGCGGAGAGTTTGGCCATGCCCCCACCCTCTACTATAGGCCAGCTCTTTTCTCCTCATTTGCATTCAAGCAACAACGCCCAGAATAAAGTGTTTGAGAGAGATATTTATGACTCTTTCTCATCTTATCTGTTTCTCATGCACTGAGTGTTGATTTTGAAGAAGGATTCATTTACAGTATTAGGGAACCATTAAGGAGCCATATAAAAGCATCAAGAAGAACCATGTCATGGGACCTTTAAAAAGGGCCTGTACCTGATTTCGAACCGTGAGTCAGAAACATGTATCACTTCAAACTTTTTTTTTTACACTGTCTGGCATCATGCGGTTGTTTGCATATAGTTCTCCATTCTCCACCTACTTTAATGCCTGGAATGTTACATCTGGTATTTATTTATTACAGCTGTTTCTATTGCTTAAAAGTGCATTCATTCCTTCTGGGAATAGGGGTGACTCTCCACAGATCTGAATTGTAATGTAGAGTTGTGCTGTAACCTGCTTGTCTCCCTCATGATAGATACTGTGGAACATTCCAGGCAAAGCAATAACATGTCCATGGAGACATCAGATGCCGGACCCTCCACTACACATTGCACCTTTAAGATATTTTTGTCACTATAATGAACCATTACCGAGAATCAGGTCTGGTCTGGTATAGTATCCAACATGAGCCTGATTGGACCAAAAAAAAGTGAGTATGCCAGTAGCTTCTGTATTAATTATTTATACATATTAGCTGAGAAAAATGCATAGATTACAGTTTATTCCTTAGCTGCTTTGAGTATATGATGTATGATGTAAAGAGCAATGACCTTGACTGGAATAAATTAAAATCATTTGCAGGCCCTTTAAACCTAGAAGAATATTTGACAACTTCACACTATGCGAAATGCGGTAAAGGTTCGAATAAAATAACTGTAAGTAGAGTTTCTGTGAGAATCGAGAATGCGCTGATCTTTTTTCCACATAGAGATTGCCTTTTGGTACCAGATACTTATCAGTAATTATCACATATTTGCTGCCTAATTGAAATAAAATGCATTCACATCTTCCACTTCTTAGTGCATTTTCTCTACCTTCATGAAAAACTTTGTCTATTAAATATGTCCCTTGTTAAGTTTGCTCAAGGTTTCTGCATGGGCAAGTTAAAATGTGGTTAATAGTGCATTATATTAGATTTGGCTGTGTTAATGTGTAGTCTCGAAGCCAGTCCCCCTCCTCCACAGAGCCTGTGTGTGTGGCTATGTTTACCGAGACAAGGTGAACAAGAGCGTAAACAGCACTGAGTCACCTGGGAGCATGACATTTTCTCCTTTATACATACAATACTACCAAGGTGGACCTCGTCTCCTCCACCTGAGCACACAAGAAGGTCAAGGAGAGTCAAATCTCCACTTTTACTACATATATGCATGAAGTTGAACGAATGTGGTTTGTTATAGTGTGGAATATGCATGCTCCGGTGCTCCTAAAGGTCTAACATTGTAATCACATTTGACAGCTCGGCTCCTGCACACATTTAGAGATCTTCTGAAGTTTCAGCAAGAGCACCTGCCCCTAAAAATGAATATTTATGAATGATTTTGACCAGAAACATACTAATTATAATACAGCGAGTGCATAGTCAGCAGGATAAGTTTGTATTCCACCTGGTTGCCATGTTCGAAAGCTTCCGCCTCGCCAGCAAAGAAAAATAGGAAGTATTCTCTCCCTCCTCTGAGCAGGCACCGACCATCAATATTTATGAACAAGTCAACCAACCAAGGAAACTATCTATTATAATGGGGCACACATCATTAAATAGCTACACGTTTATACAGAAACAAGCGTTCTGGCTCTATGTCCTCACAGCAGAATTTAAAAAGTACTCCAAAACAAGCAAGATTAATCGCATCTTTAAAATGATAAATTAGCCCAATTTTCTTACTTCGTTGCCAACAAAATACTCAGATGTTTGGTGCAAAAAGGTCCTGTATTTTTAAATTTTCGAAAATAAAATTCAGCTATTGTTATTCCAACTCAGTAGTCTAAAGTTTTGATTTATGCTTTTGGCTTGCACAGAAAGCAAGGGAAATATTCTGGCAAAAGAAAAAAAAGATGTGTTTGAAAAGAATGGCTTTGAGAATTGAATGCAAAAAAGAATGCATATGTTTTCAAATGCATTGTGTTGTACCTAGTGGGAGGACAGGAATCAGCAGATGGTTAGGGTTCCATAGCGGGACAAAAGCTACAAGGTTACAAAAATTTGCGTGATTGCAAGGAATATAAACAATGTTAGCAAATATAAAAAAGCATTGTGAACATGTGGGGAATGTATAGTCTTTATGTGTGGGCTATTTTTAGACAAGCTTGTAGTAGGTTTATTTTCTGTCCCTAAAGTAAAAATGTTTAGTTAAAAAAAAGTTGTTCATAACAGAGCAGGAGACAGTGGCTAGAGGGGAGCGCTGTGTGAGAGACAGATGAGAGAATACAAAACACGACGCAAAAAGGATCAAATGGAAATAGATGCCCAAAGTTGTTTACTGATCCCTGGAGTAAAAATAAAATGCAAAAAATGTCTATTTAAACTTGAATCTCTGAAAAAAGAGACTGCTTTTTAAAAGGTGGTACTGTCTGAGTCAAAACTGTGTTTTTATGGAAGGCAGGTTACACGTGCTGTTCAGGTGTTGGGCTGGGTTAGTAAACAACGGGAGAAAGTGTGATGTTGCCCATGATGAAAAGGGAATCAATAAGGCAAAGTTTGTTTATTAAAAGCTGATAAAAATCTCAAATAGAAAAATTTAAAAAATAGTCACTGCTTAAAGCCCCAGTGTGTAGGATTCGTGGCGCATAGGTGGATGGTGCTATTGCACTTTCTGTTTTAGCTACAGCAGACCTCGAGGGTCACGCGGGCGCGCGCACGAGCCGCGCGGCGCTACTGTATGAATAAAACACAGTCCCGGGTTGTTGTTTTTTTTCTTTTCTCATGAAAACACACATTCCCGATCATGTACCATGACACTCTACACATCAAATGAAACCTTACAGTCTCCTCTTTTTGACTATGCAATTCATTTCCCTGCAAAACAATCAGTCCCCGAGCACATGGGGCTTTTATACGGAAAAGCACAAAACGAGGTTAGCTTACCTTAGAATGCTTTGCACAGGTCAAACTCTGTATTTCACCATAAACTTGCTCTCAATTTGTCCGTAAGGATCCAGCGAATAAAATCCAGTAAAACAATTTAGTCCAAAACACGTGTTAGATCCATTACGAGTCTGATCCGGCAGCATGCTTGTGTTGTTTACCCAAAACCACGAGCCTTGCCGAAGGCGAAGGCGGAGCCCAAATGTCCTTCTGCGGCTCTCGTATTCAAAATGGCTGCCTCTGCATGGGGAAGATCCCCCTTTTATGTGACTATATCTAAGTCCAAAAGAATACTTTGATTTCATGATGGAAGTGAAAAGGCTTGGAAAACAATGTATTTTTGAATGGGTATCTTCAATTTCAGTAATTAACGGGTAAAAATCTTACACACTGTCCCTTTAATATGTTGACATTTCAATAAGTAATATTAATTTTCTCCAACTGCCAATGGAATTTGCTTGTCCAAATTGATATTTCACATGATTTGTTCAAACATTGCCGTGTTAGAGTTACATACACTAACAATCAAATGTATGGAGAAACGCTCTCATTCAATGTTTTTTTTTTTTACTACTTTCTACATTTCAGATACATGCAGAAGACATCAAATATGAAGCAAGACATGTGGAAAAATATAAATACACACATAATTCCAAACATCTTGCTTCATATATTTCATGTAGTGTATATTTGATGAAAATCAAAAGGAAAACACTGAGGTATTTCATCATCTAATTTATGCTGTAACGGCATGACATTGGAAAGAAACACAGCTCTTGAGGTTTATGCATGTGCATTCATTTAATTAATGATATATACATTATTTACAAAATGACATAGAGCAACTCAAAGGAACCGTATTCTAAGTATTCAAAATTCTCTGATTGGACCGAGTACCACAATGTTTTATTTTAATGCAGGTTCAGTATTAGGAAGCCAAACACTATGGGTAATGTCACACTTGCTTAGTCTACTTTTTTATACAGCCTTCTTTATATGCTATAGACTCAGCAGGTTAATGAGTGTAATGGAGTATAGACAGGAACAAGTGAGATTAGAAGAGCTCTGTTGCAGCCTGGGTATGATTGATCCATGTTGTGTGGAGCAGCAGAGATGAAGTCGACAGGTGGCCGCTCAGTGCAGAAGAAGAATTACTAGAGATACGACAACAGCAATTACTCCCGCTCACACTAGTGCATACTGTTGCTAAGGTTAAGGTTGTCTTTTATATAGTTGTGGACAAGACATTTTACACACTTCTATGTGTGTGTGTGTGTGTGTGTGTGTGCGTGCGTGCGTGTTTACCCGAGTTTACCCCAGGGCAGCTGTGGCTATAGTGTGGCACCACAGTATTGCAGCTCTTTGGGTATTAGGGGCCGTTTAGACGAGGACGATTGCGACTGAATACGACAAAATATTCTATCGGAAGTGTCTTTCGTTTACACGGCAGCGGCGCCGTCGGGCTCTGAAGCCGCAAAAATCTGAAGACTCCTTCCAGAGTGTGGAGTTTTGAAGACGGCCCGGGTTGTGTCTCCGTCTAAACGGCAAGAAGCGCAAAACATGTTCACGCCGCATACAGCTGACTGGACGCGCCAAGCCGGTAAAAACAATAACAATACGTCGCAGGTGACAGAGGTGAGTTTGGACAAGACCGGGCAGAACCAGTCAGTGGTGGGACAATTTTGAGAATGGATTAGTTGATGACAGTGCTTGGGTGGAAAACTTCAGAATGACTAAACAAGCTCTTGTTGCATTAAGCGAAGAGCTCCGACCCGACATCGAGGGCGAAACAACCATGATGAGAGCCCCTGTCCTGAAAAAGGTAGGTGTTTTTATTAGCGGCCTGGCATGCATATTCAATCGAATTCGCCCACTTTTGCGTCTTCGTATAAACAAACATTTCCTGTTGAGAACGCTCGTCTAAACGGGGATACAAAATTGAAGACGAGACGCCACTTTTGCGTCTTCTGTTTTTATCGTCACCGTATAAACGTAGCCTTAATTAATTTGTAGACGTTTTTTTTTGTCCCCACTGTTTAATTGGTTGTTTGTATTTGACCCATTGCTCCCATTCAATACTTTTCCAGATTTTTAGCCAGAATCTTGGAGTATCTTGTTGAATGATTTGTCTATGATAGATGGATCTGGAAAAACGCACATGCAAACAACCTGATAAAAAGACCCCACATGGTCCTGGATTCAAACCTTTGACCTTCTTGTCATGATGCAAGTGGCGCACTATTCTCTGACTGTGCAAAATTAAATGCTCAGAAATGCATGAACTTGCATTTCATTAAAGTTGATTAGAGCATCAACTTTTGAACACAACCCGAGATGTGAGCGATTAAACCAGAAGACCACTCAATCATTGTGACATCTCAATATTATGTTGGCAACTGCTAGTGCGCTTTAATGATTCTGTTGTGATCATTATTTTCCAGCATTACCAACTCCAGTCAATGCTAAAATAAGATCGTTATAATCAGTGTCAGTGATTGAGACGCGACCAAAGTAACAAACATCTTGGCTAGTAGACTTCAAGTTAGGAATTCTATTAGTCCCCCAGTGCAGTGACCTGATCTGCCATCAAGACTGCAGTCGTTTACTTGGTGGTAGATAGGGTTTGTTAAGGCCACATTATATAACTTTTTAGCTAAAAAACAAAAATATAATCAGGATTTTTCATTGTTGTGTTTATTTCACTAACAAATTTGAAAAAAACAAAATGAAGCCTTACTCTGAGCAGCCTTGCATCTCCACAAACCTGACTCTTACTGACTTCTATTATGAATGAGTTCAGTGATAGTGTAGAGGCTTAAAACTGTGTGGGAGAAGTCTGGAGTGACGTAACTAAACAGGCAAAATACGAACAGCGAATTTTTGAGTTCTCAGAGAAGATGACTTAGTAGTATGAGATGGTTAAAAAGTCTAAAAAATGCATAATGTGTTCTTTAAAGCAAGTTCACATATTCATATATTCCCTGTTCTTATGTGCAGTATCTAGAAGAAAGACATTTATGCTAATGCGAAGTGTTTGGGTGTTAAGACCCCAAACAGCCACCCACACAATAGCATTGCAAAGAACATGCATAATCTGTTGCATTTTGGGTAATTCACTCGCGTATTCCGCCTCTGTAGATCCTTCAGAGCACAGATTCTCTTCACAGGTCTTACCAGGAATCTAAACATGCCTCATACTGTAAGAGGTTTGATGCAATTTTAATATAATTTATGGAAAAATAATAGTGCATAATGATCAGATTTTTTTCTGCTTTTTAAAATTATTATTATTATTATTATTATTATTATTATTATTATTATTATTATTATTATTATTATTATATTATTATTATTATATTTTGGGCAATTAAGCAACTTACATTCTTTTAAAAGTGCAATAACAGAAATAACAAAAAACAACAACAAAAATTCCCAAAAAGGAGAAAAGAAGAAGAAAATTAATTTAATCCCACCCCCTCTTCTAATTTAGCTTTTTTTTTTTTTTTTTTTTTTAGCATTTTTACTAGCATGCATCATGATTTGCATGTTGAGTGGCAATTGCCCTCCCAAACCTAATCCTACTGCATCTAAAAGAATACATAAGAATACTTTTTTTTCCCCATTATGTAAGTTTTATGTGAATGTTCCACAAATGGCTTAAACTTGCCATCTCTGTGGACTATGCACCTTTATTTTGGCCATTAAAACAATTGTGTGAATAAAATAAAGATAGACAAGTTAAGGGCCCTGTAATAGATAGATAGACATGAGCAGCAGGTGACAGGCCCTGTACTAGAACACATTCATAATGCACCTCCATATTTGTCAACATGCCGACACCAATCTGAACCATTTTCAATCTATCCATTGTCCAAACTCTTTTAAATGCATCAAAAGCTCTGCGGTCTCCATGGTTTGTGGAGACACCAAAAGACCCCTGTATGGCTGAGGCAGCAGAGGAGGGACTGAAGTGACAAGAAGCACAGACTCCCATCACAGCACAGGCTAAACAAACCGTGCCTTCTGAAAACAAAGACTCAAACCAAGAACACACAGCACAGCCCCTGGGTCCAATGGTAAATCAGAGGTTGCAGTGTCATCCCAACTGTCAAACGCACAGAAGAGACAGATATGTGCTCTGTGTCAAGGAAGAGTTTGCATTTTTGGGTACAAGTTCAAAAAGAAATGTGGAAAAAGACTTCAAAGAGACTAGACGAAATAGAAAACACATCTGAGAATGACTTCGAACGAGATTTACTTAAAGGGACAGTGTGTACGATTTTTATTACTGAAATTGAAGATACCCATTCAAAAATACATTGTTTTCCAAGCCTTTTCACTTCCATCATGAAATCAAAGTATTCTTTTGGACTTAGATATAGTCACATAAAAGGGGGATCTTCCCCATGCAGAGGCAGCCATTTTGAATACGAGAGCCGCAGAAGGACATTTGGGCTCCGCCTTCGCCTTCGGCAAGGCTCGTGGTTTTGGGTAAACAACACAAGCATGCTGCCGGATCAGACGTCGTAATGGATCTAACACATGTTCTGGACTAAATTGTTTTACTGGATTTTATTCGCTGGATCCTTACGGACAAATTGAGAGCAAGTTTATGGTGAAATACAGAGTCTGACCTGTGCAAAGCATTCTAAGGTAAGCTAACCTCGTTTTGTGCTTTTCCGTATAAAAGCCCCATGTGCTCGGGGAGTGATTGTTGTGCAGGGAAATGAATTGCATAGTCAAAAAGGAGACTGTAAGGTTTCATTTGATGTGTAGAGTGTCATGGTACATGATCGGGAATGTGTGTTTTCATGAGAAAAAAAAAAAAAAAACGGGACCGCGTTTTATTTATACAGCATCCACCTATGCGCCACAAATCCTACACACTGGGGCTTTAAAACAGGATAAGCATGTAGATGAATTGATTTTGTTGTCAAATTTATAAATTAAAGGCAATCTGTATTATGACACATGTTCTTAGATAAGATTTTGGTTTTAACAATTTAAAAAAAACAGCCAAGACTAAGGCTTTGACTGACTATCTTCAAAATTGTAGTTCTTCACATGTGTGTGTCCAGTCAGAACAATGAAAATTCAGCACTGTTTCCATACCAATGAAGAATTCAAAACCAAATATTATGTGGTGAAAGTAGTCAAAATGGCACCTGTAAACTCAAATGGAAATCCATTAATTGCTAGTTAGACTCCATCTTGTTGTTAAAAATGTACTCTTTGAGAATATTCTTGTCCCTCTGTTTTGGTATGCATGTTTCTCAGGTCATCATGTTTATATATTTTTTTTAATCATTTATTATTTAAGTTACATATTTTCAAACCGTAATAACATAGAGAATAATAACATATATTAAAGGTTAACTCCTCTGAGCTTTAAGTCATGTTAGAATGTTGTTACCTTCTCTAACACATCTGAAGTTGTGTTTTGTTTTATTCACACATATTTGAGTAATCCTTTGTTATTAGACTCTCTGGTCCACCTTGTGATAGCCGTAGCTTTAAAGTTAACAATTACCTTTTACATTTTGTTCAGTAAAAATTGGCTACTCCACGGCTGAAATAATCCAAATGATTCTAGTGAAGGTGCATGGAGTAAAAACACAATCGGACAGTCCTGTGTCACCACATGACATTAGTGTTTTCTGTTTGAGAGAAGAACTGAGCCTAAATATGCAGGGTTTGTGCGAATGAAACAAAAGAAAACAACTCCAGGTACATTTGTGATTCGAAAACAGAACAGAAAATAGCATAATATGGGCACTTTAAATTCTGACAAAGCATAGTCATATAAGTATTTGCAAACATCTCCACACCAATGCCCTCATGTCCTCACCACACCCCTCATCCATCTTAAATCCAGGCTTTTTGCACCTGCCTCTGCTCCTCCTCCTCCTCCTGTCGGCACGGTAACCTGCTCCATCTCTCCTCTGGTCCGACTTCTTTCCTCTCTGTCAGGGGCCATTAGTTCAGCCCCACTGCTGATCCCCTCGCCAGCCTCCGCAGCCCCCCCTCCTCACCTCACTCCTCCTGGGAGAAGGCCCAAACACCTTTTAAAAAGCAAAACATCCACGACTGGCAGTTCCACCATACAGGGTAGTGCATCATGCAGAACCAGAGACTGCTCTAAACAATGGTCCATTTTAGTTTGACTGACAGAGGTGAAATCCAATGTTCTGAAGCTGCATGTCAACATCTGTGTTTTAAATATAGTATTCACTGTAACATGGACCTCACAGCTACAGCCAGTTTATTCGTGGGTTTCAGTAGCAACCCTTTCTATGATGGTGCTCATTTTGAGGACCGCTCAAGAGATGGAACAGATATGTTTTCAATAGTTTATTACCAAGGCAGTGTCCCACTTTTCTGTCATGTAAAAGACATAGAAGAACTCTCCAATATATCATAAACACCTTGAAATTGCTATTTGAGTTAGCGCAATTATCAAATCACAAAAGCGCATGTGTTTAGATAATAAAATACTCTGCAAAGAACAAAAAAATTGTACAATCATGCTGGGAAATTCTGAGGATTCTTGTATTAGTTTATCAGTGCCTGTTTCAGTCTTTTCTCAAATGTTAATGATCTTGGGATTGTATACATTGTGCACTTTTGGCAACCACAATATTTGTAGTATATAATATGAAAAGAATTCAAAAGGTAGATATGGTCAAATATAATAAAACAACCTGAAACAGTAATTCGCAAATCCTCCAACAACGGACTCATCCATATGTAACTGAGTATGTAATGTATGCATATATATATTAGTATGCATTATATATTATATAAACAACGACAAAAAGCTCATGGACTTGTCTCATGTTATTTCACACACAAAATGTAAACAATGTCCTATTTGTGTATGAACTTGTGCATGCAGGTGGTTATTAAGGTGACCCCTGGGTACCCTACCACAGGATACACAGTAAAAGACACCTTCTCCGATAAACAACTGCCTGAAATTGTGTTTGGTGTGTGTGCATGTGTGTATATGTGTGTATGTGTGTGTGTGTGTGTGTGTGTTACCATTAGTGTGCGTTCACAGGCCTGGGAGAATGTGTAGGTCGTGGTAGCGGCTCCAGTAGCGGATTAATGACATGACCTATTGATCTTAAGAGGACTGAGAGTCACTACTGACCCCAGCAAAGAAGAAGAAAACATGAGTGCACTTCAACAGAAGGAGGAGGTATTTCACAAAGACAAAAAGAACCCAGATTTAAAGCAATATATTTGACTATTGTTTGTAATTTATACTACAGCTTTGGTCATCAATCAAAAACAAAATAATGTCAAGACCATTTGACATTTTCTGATTTTTCAAGCAAAATGTTTTAAGCCAAGTGGCATTAAAGCCCCAGTGTGTAGGATTCGTGGCGCATAGGTGGATGGTGCAATTGCACTTTCTGTTTTAGCTACGGCAGACCTCGAGGGTCACCCGGGCGCGCGCACGAGCCGCTACTGTATAAATAAAACGCGGTCCCGTTTTTTTTGTTTTTTTTTTTCTCATGAAAACACACATTCCCGATCATGTACCATGACACTACACATCAAATGAAACCTTACAGTCTCCTCTTTTTGACTATGCAATTCATTTCCCTGCACAACAAACACTCCCCGAGCACATGGGGCTTTTATACGGAAAAGCACAAAACGAGGTTAGCTTACCTTAGAATGCTTTGCACAGGTCAAACTCTGTATTTCACCATAAACTTGCTCTCAATTTGTCCGTAAGGATCCAGCGAATAAAATCCAGTAAAACAATTTAGTCCAAAACACGTGTTAGATCCATTACGACGTCTGATCCGGCAGCATGCTTGTGTTGTTTACCCAAAACCACGAGCCTTGCTGAAGGCGAAGGCGGAGCCCAAATGTCCTTCTGCGGCTCTCGTATTCAAAATGGCTGCCTCTGCATGGGGAAGATCCCCCTTTTATGTGACTATATCTAAGTCCAAAAGAATACTTTGATTTCATGATGGAAGTGAAAAGGCTTGGAAAACAATGTATTTTTGAATGGGTATCTTCAATTTCAGTAATTTACGGGTAAAAATCTTACACACTGTCCCTTTAAACAATTGATTCTTTGCAGCTGATGTCATCAACATTCCCTGAGGCTGTGAAGTATAAAAAAACAAAATCACTGCTACTCAAGTTAGACATTGTTAGATTAGATGATTTGTATGCTTAAAAAATGTATTAAAATAGTCTCACAAATAAAATTACAGTCACAAGCTAGCTAGCACTGGCTAAGAGTTAACAGAGAGTTAGTCACACTCACCATAACAGGACCATGAACGCTACTGAAAATGATTTATTTAAACCTATTTTGTAATCACTGTAAACATTGTCTGTTCTTATAAAACATATAAATCATGAGTACCTAGGGGAACAGCTCATTGTCACAGATGATTGAAGATGTGGAGACTACGGTGGCCTTGTTGGTAGATGATGAAGTTGGGATAGTGACCAAAGGTTTTAAGAGCTTTAACCCAGGCCAAATATCCCTGACAATACTGAGCTGGTCTTTAATTCAGTGCAGTGGAGCTTGATGTGTGACCTGAGAGGAGGAGAGGGCCATGCTGTGATCAATAAGCATGTTGTCTGTGCTAATTGAAGCTGACATTCATAATTGGGAGAGCCAGTGGACACATGCAAACTGCTCTGGGACACTGTTTATTGATGAAAAGGCATCATATAGTCCCTTTGATAGGAAAGGGGAATAACACAATGTAAACTAGACATTGGGTTAAAGAGGTTACATCAGGACAAGGTTTTGGTATGATGTGTTATTGATTATGGCACTGTTATACACTTTTAAAGGAAGTAGGTTGACCTATTAGGCTACGTTCACACTGCAGGGCTTAATTTCGATTTTTTTGTGAAATCCGATTTTTTTGCGAGGCCGTTCACATTTCCAGTTAAATGCGAATTGTATGTGATCTCCAGTGTGAACGCTAAACTCCCCAAAAGTGTCCCGCATGCGCCTTGGAGGACACGATGACGTCACACGCAGCGAACGCGCTCAATGTTTACGGAAGTAGCCTAAAGTTGCTTTCGTACCGGAGCCAAAACATGTACAGCTTATTTGTTTTAAGGAGGAAACGGAGAAGGACGAGGTTTTTGGCCACAGCGTTTTGCGGGGCAGTGGCAGCAACGTCTGCAGAAAGGAACATGTGGGTGCGGAGTCACAGGCAGGAAAGGTGGGATTGCTACGTGCTTCGCCGCTTCACTGATACGAGTTTATATACTATTTTCGCATGACGAGAAGAACGTTTGTGCACATTTGTGAACGCCTACTTGTACCACTCTCATTGGAGGAAACACACTCAGGTCGGATGAATGCGACCTGGCCGTTCAGACTGAAGTCGCATGTCAAAAGATCGGATATGCATCGGATTTAGGACCACATATCCAAGTGGCCTGGATCGCATTTGAAAAAATCGGATCTGTGTCGTTCACACTGTCATTAGAAGATCAGATACAGGTCGCATAGAGGCAAAAAAATCGGATTTGGGTCGTTTCAGGCTGCAGTGTGAACGTAGCCTTAGAATCCCTGAGAATCACTGGTACAAAATACATTGGTCTACTATTAGGCTAAATTGGTTATGTTTGAACACACACAATATATAGCGCTTTAGGATAACTAAATTGCTTTGTAAAAAAATATTTTACTATACACTTATCCGATAAATCAAAGGAAGAAACATTTAAACACGTTCAAATCACTAAAGGTCCTATATTATACAAAATAGATTTTTGAGAGCTTTAAAGGGATAGTGCATTTTTTTTTTTTAATGTTAATCTGTATGGGTTTCCTTCTGAAAGTTACGTGTGTTGACACCGGCTTACCTCTGACAGTCTCAGCTGATCCCGGTTCGTCTCGCTTTCTGGAGCCCACGTAAGTAGGTCCGGTAACTTCCCTGGAACATGAAATAAAGCTTGTTTTTCTTCTCAAAACAAAACATTTGTCCGAAAGGTGATATATTTGCGTCCCAAACAGTTGTCTATGAAACATCCTGCAGCGTAGATTGCGTTCCCCTATTCTCTCTCTCGATTCGTATCACTGTGCGCATATTAGCTGTATTAGCCAGTTAACCTTTAGCGGAAGTGTACCGCAGATGCGGTCCGCCGTAAGGGGAAGTTTACAAGTGAACAGGCTAATACAGCTAATATGTGCGAAGTGATACGAATCGAGAGAGACAATAGGCAAACGCAATCTACGCTGCTGGATGTTTCGTAGACAACTGTTTGGGATGCAAATATATCACCTTTCAGACAAATATTTTGTTTTGAGAAGAAAAACAAGCTTTATTTCATGTTCCAGGGAAGTTACTGGACCTACTTACGTGGGCTCCAGAAAGCGAGCCGAACCGGGATCAGCTGAGACTGTCAGAGGTAAGCCGGTGTCAACACACATAACTTTTAGAAGGAAACCCATACAGATTAACATTAAAAAAAAAACACTATCTCTTTAAGTCATGTTAGAATAGTATTACCTCATCAGAAACTTTACTGGAGTTGTATTTTGTTTCATTCATACATGTTTGAGTAAGTCCAGTAGCAGTTTTCAAGTTATTAGCTACATTTTACTATTACTTCAGTAGAAAGGTTGCCTGGAAGAATCCATGACTCATCGCTGTACCAGCGGCGAGTCTGGTAACGCTTGGTCCAGAATGCACTGCCGTTGCGCTTAGACAGACAGCTAAGTGAACCAATCAGAGAACAGTTAACGGACAGCGACGTGAACCAAGCCGGTAGGAAGCAATGCAAAAACATCTTTTTTGAAAAGAAAGGCCTCTAGAGCTGTCAGCTGCTGTGGTTTTAAGGAATCGATGTGTTTTAGGTCATTTAAGACCAATTTTACAGCTGAATGGAAGGGACGTTGCGGGCAAAGGCGGGTGCACTGACGTCACCATCTTTGAACGAATCAGAATCGCGGAGTCCGTTGTTAACCGGGGGAGCGAGGGTGGAGCGAGCGTGTCCAAATGGTATCGCGCTGTATAGCAAATACAGAGAGATATCATTTGGCTGGCCAGGTAAGTAGAAAGGCAATTCCAGGGCAGAAACCATGGAGCACTTCCTGTATGACATCACAAGGTGGAACAGAGTATTTTCAGTTTGAGAGAAGAACACAACCCAAATATGCAGGTTTTGTGTGGGTGGGTGGGAAACAATGAAACAAAACACAACTCCAGGTATGTTTTCGATTAGGAAACAACATTATAAAACAGTGCAATATGGCCCTTTAAATGAGTAAATGAATGTATAACTTCGAAATAAGCTGTCAAGGCTTCACTATGTTTGATCCAGACTGTGGGAACTAGCAAATCTCAGGAGACTACAAGGCTCTTAAGGAGTTGAGTAAGTAATGGGCAAGAACTGATTAACAGATTATAAGGATGTGGCAAACCAGAGAACAACTATATTGATGACTTTGTTTTAAAGGTCCCATGGCATGAAATTTTCACTTTCTGAGGTTTTTGAACGTTAATGTGAGCTCCCCTACCCTGTTTAGCACCCCCCCCCCATGGCTAAAAGTTGCGAAATGTCTAAACTGAGCATTTGCGGTCCTTTTCTGCGTTACAAAAAAACAGTGTTGAAACGGGCGAGTTCGGACAAGGCACCTTTTTGACGTCAGATCGGCAAATGCAGCTCCAGCTCCTCCCTCTGTCTCCGCTCAGCGTCCCTGTATATCCCGCCCATAGAGTTTGGACTGTGAATGCGCTACAATGCGAAATGCGTTTTTTTATTTGCCTGGAGGCACGTCCGAGTGTTTCTAGGCTCGCAAGTCCCTTACCCGACCCTCTGGACCTCTGAAATACCAGTGGTTTAATTTTATTTTCTGTGTAAATATGCTTTTTTTCATTGCAAAGTCTCCCATCTGTCTTCCTGTGTTAAACACGGAAGCGAGCAGACAGCGGTGCAGACAGCGGTGCAGACAGCGGTGCAGACAGCGGTGCAGACAGCGGTGCAGACAGCGGTGCAGACAGCGGTGCAGACAGCGGTGCAGACAGCGGTGCAGAGCTGCGCTTCCAGCGGGGGAAACCCGCCCCCCCCGCTCCTTAGCCAATCTCTCTGTCCTTCTCATTTGCACTGAAGCAGAAACACCCAGAATAAAGCATTTTAGACACATATCTAGCCTCATGAAGACTGTCAGAGTCATATCTCATGCAGTGAGTGTTGATTTTGAAGAAGGATTCATTTACAGTATTAGGGAACCATTAAGGAGCCATATAAAAGCATCAAGAAGTACCATGTCATGGGATAATTTACAATTGAAATGAGGTAATTACATGTAAAGGGAGAGTATTTACCCCTGGACTATGATCATAACAGTTTAAGCATGCCTCTGTCCTCTGATCACAGTGAGGGACATACAGAAGCAAGATAAAAGCATGTTTCAACAAAGGCTAGAGCTAAGCCTCTGGCCGGGGTACGTTGTTATGACTGAATAGAAAATAATCATGCACATCTGCCGCTCCTGTGTATTGCTGCGTTTTATCATCCATCTTCTCTTTACCTCGTATTTTCCTTTTATCTCTGCCTCTGACTCCACCTTTTTTCGCCCGTGGTTTTATTTCCCCTTGTTTCTCCCTCTCCTTTTGGTAACGCTTACATCTCATAATGACATTTTTATTTGCTTGACCTCAGAAACAATGCATTATTGATCAGTAGAGAGAAAGTTCACCCCACCAGCTATTTATGGGGGTAAAGTCTGTTGAAAAATGATGATGGACAGAAATGGATCGCACAAGAGTTCACAACTGGATTAAAATAATCCTTCAGGTTTAAATCATAGCAGGGACGTCACGTTGCTCTGTTGGTTTGTTCTTGACGTTTGATTGGTGAGGTGATGGTGGTGGAGTGCTTTAGCTGCAGGCGAAACATGTTATTACCACTGGATGATGCAGACAGTATAAAAGCCGTGGAGGTGTAATCTTAAAGTGCTACCATTCTGAGATTCACCGGCTCATTCCAGCGTTTTATCTCAGTCTCTCATCTTTGACCCTGCAATCTGAGAAGTAATTCCATATTCTCCCAAAAGAAATTATAGCTACAAATGATGTCAAGGCAGGAGTTATAAAGCCACATGTATAAAATGTTATGCTTCTTTCAGAATTCAAAACTACGTAACCAAGTAAATAATGAAAACCATAAAGGAAAAAAAGCTTTGCAAATGTTCCTCAGTATAGAAATCTCCATGGTCAAGTAACAGGTCCGATTTCAGACACCCCAGTGACAATATTTGTTTTGCAATGTCAGCACCCATAACTGGCTTAATGCCATACTGTGCAACATTCTACGCAATGTAATAAACACTCTACGGAGACAAGCAGGTTGCAGAAATTATATAGTGCTCTTTGATCCCACTGCAGTCTAGGAAAAGTCCACAAGAGTCCACCCACAGCTCTTAACCCTGGGGCAGTGAGCAAGCTGTAGTCATCCTGGTCCAAAAATATATCATTTCAGCAGTGTAAAATCCACAGAGCTGCACATTTGGTGAAAATGTTGTATTTTTTTTCTGACAACCATTACTATTAGATTTGCAGTTCAATTTTAAAAGTACGATTCAGTTTAAAGTGTAAAATATATACGTGTTCAGCATAAACATTTGAGTGAAGACGTAATTATGAACTTCTAAACTCAAACTCAAGTGTCTATGTATTTCAGCATTTTGTAAAGGTATAAACTACAAGGTTAGTGGGTTTTATGTATTAAACTATCATTGTTTGTAGTCTGTAGTTATGTTATTGAAATAATTGTAGCCTTGGTGCTTTGCTAATTGTGACTATTCAAACTGCAATTTTGATTCTACTGGTCAGTATTGCAGGCCAAGTGTTTAGTTTCACTTCACTTTCAATGATATGTATGTTTGTAGAGCTCAAAATCACAACAGCAGCAAAACTGTAGATTTACCAAACTGAAAGTTATAAAATCATAAAGTGAAATAGTCATAAAGGTCATAAAAAACTAACCAACATACTTCAGCAAGCATGGATAACTGGAGATGTTAATGTTTTGGTTTAAATTGTTCACAGTATAGTATTAAACGTATCTGTCTTGCATTTATTCAACTACATGTGTAGTTTATTGCTTAAAATACTGTGTTCCTATTGTGATTGGGGTTGCCCCTCCACAAAGCTAACTTCATAAGTTTATGGCCATACTGTGGAACATTCTAGGCATATCTCCATGGAGACAATCAGGGGACACACCCTCTAGCAGACAAGGTACACTATACACCTTTAATGTTGCTGAGGCAAATCAGGATAACCAGGAAACTCATTCAAACACTTACAGAAATATACCCCTTTTAGGCTATGTTCAGGAATCAAATCTGTGACCTATCTGAGGTGAAACCACTTTGCCACCATTCCCTTTCCTAGAGTAAGTGATTTTCTATTTAACTTTCCACTATTATGTTTTTTCAGTCTCATTCCCCAGCGCTCCTCTCGCCTTTGGTCTCTCTAAACTCCTCTGTGACCCCGTGACCTGTTTGATTTTCCTTCTCACACAACTGCAGCCTCACCAATCCCTTTAGTCCCTGTATTCCCATCGCTGTTCCATTCCCAACATCTCTCTATCCCTCTCTCTCCCAATATCTCTCCTGGTCACATCTTTAGCCGTCCACTAGCTTTTCAATCCTTCCATCACTCATTTTTTGTACGAGCAGAGCCACCAATGGTCACTGCAATGCACCCAGAGGGGAAAAAAAAAACACATTTTCTGTCATATTGCCATGTCAGTGAAATTTAGGAGCGGTGTGTGTGCCTGTGTGCGTGCGTGTGTGCGTGGGCTTCAAGGGTACTTTCATCATCAAATTCCATTTCCTTTGCAGACAAACACTTGTGGCAGTGAGCTGCCAGACGAGAGCGGATAAGAGTGTGCAGGCTACTTAGGGCAAACATTAAGCTGCATTGGCTGTTATTTCTATTTGTTTTTCACCCCTACTGCCTCCAAACAAACTGCTGGATACAATATTCTCACTTATTTCAAATTGCTATGAAGAGGTTTAACAAAATACTCAAACACGCACAAGTGCTAGTGGCTTTATGGGTCTGTACTTGTGGGGATATCATGATATTGGAAATGGATTAGCGTACTTTCAACACTGCCCTAAAATTGCATTGCAGCTCAGATTGTTATTTTTCCATGGCTATGAGGTGTTACAAGATTGATTTTGAATAGAAATAATTATAGTTACAAGTACACATAAAGAGCACATTTACCAGACACAAACTAACACACTTGAGACAATCTTGACTGTCTGACAAAGAGTGCATAAAAATAGCCTCCAACTCCAACTTAAATATATATAGATTTTTTTAAATCCCAAAATATTCATGCATGCACTTACACAATACACTTCTGTTGGCCATTTTCACACACTTACACAATTGACACAACTATGAGACAATTGCATAGAAACATTGAACTAGGAACAGCTGACAAGCTACAAAGTATACCCAATTCTTCTTCACTCTGCAGGAATGAATTTTAACAGATCAAGAGCTTCTCATTGACTTAACATAGCAACACAATACAGATCTTGAATCCTCGTGCTTGTGTTGATGACAAACTCTGCAGTGCGGCTATGACAAAAGCAGTTCTCTTAGTGGATACTGGACTCCCACGCTCATTCAAACACATGGTGGATCCTCTCTTTATGAGGCTGTGTGGTCTGTACTCTGCAGTAGTAGCTTTTAGCTGCTAGCTCTGCAGTTGGTGTGCCAGTGTGAGTCTTGGATCTTTGGGGTTGACCCTGCGGTGAATGACCAATAAGGGACTGGTCAGTGAGCTGGCAGAAGCTGGACTCTCCCCTTGGCACACTGTGGTCTGTGTGTGGCACAGGAAGTGTGGTTGTAGTGCAGAGAACACCACATGGAGAAAACAGTTGGCAACACACTGTTGTCATGAAACTACAATTTCAAACTGTTTTAGCTCTCAGCAAAGGACTTGATACTCAGTACAGATTTGTATTCCATGGAGATAGTAAAAACACATTTTTAAACAATAGAAAGTAGTTTTCAACAGAAATAAATTGTAGTTTTTTAAAGATCTAATTTGGATCTACATCTTGCTTGCATCTTGCATTTTTTTTTATTATGGGTGGTTTTGATACTCAAAAATTCATACAGTATATGGGCTTGCTTCTCCATAGATGTGACTTTGCCAGGTGTGGTCACTCCCTAAAGACATACTGTGGAACATTCCCGTTAAAGCAAAGACAAGCAGATAGTGGATGAATTCTAAAATTATTCAGAAATTAATGTCAGTAGTCATCGTTTTTGATGTGTGTTTTTTTTAATTAGTATAGAGTGTTTTGACAGCCCTATCGCTAGCAGTAATATGAATCACTGAAGCTCCAGTATTTTTTACAGAAAAAAATCCCCCTCCGTCCTCCTTTATACTGGCATCACATATCATTTTAAACATTCTCATTATGATTATTTAAATGCAGAGGAATAAAATATGAGGCACTGAGATGTGAGCCAAAATATGTGTACTTCCAGCTCTGCCAACCATATGTATCTAATCTTAGCACAGCTCTCCCACTCCATGCATTTAAATGAGCCCAGTCATCCAAATGAGCAAGTATCCACAACACAGGCATCCTTCCGCAGTTTGTTCAGCCAAGAAGTGCCATAGCTGCCCCACAGAGTCACAGAGAGGGACTGGTCTTAATCACCTGCACAAACCTGATGAGAGACCCCCAGGCGATGTGAGCAGGACAGCGAGGAGGCATAATGAGGGGGGGCTTATAAATGCATAGAGGTGTTATAGTAAATCAGACAGAGGCCAGGTCAACGGGAAGTATAGAGGGATTGAGGGAGGAAGAGAGATGAAGGAGAGAGAGATATGGGGGGGGGGGGGGTGCAGTTGGTCTGGTCTCATGACTGATGAATTTGTATGCAAGCTCAAGTGGATCAAAACATTTGCATCTTTACTAAACGGGTGATGGTGTCCTCAAATGTCATGCAACATTATGTTTAGTGAAAAAAAGATCTGTCTCACAAGTACTTTACTCAGCCAAAATTCATTTTATTACAACAAAAATAAATTAAAGTGTAGAAAAATGTTTTTGAGGGCCCCTTCAAATAAATCAAAAAAGAGCAAGTAAGTTTTTTTGTTAAAGGTTAGATAAATAGCGCCCTCTGTATGTCAATGAGGGCACCCAATATTCCAGTGTTGCATAAAGTAGTGGAAAATCAAACTCCAGTAAAAGTATAGGTACCCCTCCCAAAAATGACTTTGGTAAAAGTCGAAGTCACTGACTGAAATGTTACTTGAGTAAAAGTCTTAAAGTATCTGGAACTTCTTGTACTTAAGTACGACAAGTAATGTAAAAATAAATGTACTCAAGTAGAAGTAAAAGTATGAAGCAAAGGCAGTCTGAAGCTAACCCTCGCTTTGTTACTTAGCACAAACACACAGCGCTCGTTTACATTTTTAAAAGTAGGCACATGTTAATGTTATTTTTTGTCCTTTCTCATTCGTTACACTTAGGTCGTTTTCACACCAGGAAAGTCCGATAGTTCACTTGCTTTGGTCCGGACCAAATTTGTTTTTATTTTTTTTATTTTGGTGCGGTTCGCTTTCACACTGCACTTTTTCCCCAAGCGAACTAACATCTATAAACAAAAGCACATGTGCTGAGGTCGCTCAGACATTGGACAGAATGAGCCCTGTCGGTGTCCAAACGCGGAAGGAGGAGAATAACGGTGTTACGTGCTGTTTTCAATCTAGCCTTAGCGATATGGTTTGCTCAGTTTTTACAGTTTGCACAAATGTTTGAGCAGCATCGTGAGGTTTACACTATTTTACAATCAATTTACAAACGATGAAGACACAGGGCAAGACGGCTACGGAGGACAGAGCTCGTGCTCTGTCAGTCAAAAAGAGTCAGAGCAACAAGCTCTGACTCTTGCTCTTCACGCAAAACGTAAGTAAGCCTCGTAAGTTTCGTTTTGTTTCGTTTCGTTTAGTTTCATAAGCTTCGGTTTCCCATAATGTTCAAACTACAACGGAAGCTCGTCAAGTACAAAAAGCCAACTTGTGTCGGATCGAGTCCGGTCTGCATTCTCACCTCAAACGAACCGCACCAGGATTCGTATGGAACCGGTCCGAGACCGACCTTTTTAGGTGGTCTCGGTCCGCTTGTTTGCTCCGGATCGAGACTTTTGGTTTTTATTCACACCAGAACAAAAGGTCCAAATCAAAGGAGCAAACGAACTCTGGTTCGTTTAAAACGAACCAAACAAGGCAGGTGTGAAAACGACCTTAGCCTACAGCTAAGCCTTCCCTTGAGCCGAAAAAGCTAGGTAGCCTGTTAGCTCCAACATCGTCAAATACGCTTTGTGTAACCGAAACAATGTCACACAAAGTTAATTTCTACATGTTATGCTCAAGGTTTCACAACAGTGTCTAGAATGTCCATGCTATGGTTACTGAAATTGGAATATAGACGCTAACAATTTCATTAATCTAGCACAAGAGGCACTTCATTCGATAGGACGAATCCTTCATATCAGCGTAAGAGAACATTGTGTTTAAGTACGGCCAAGGATGCTCATCGTCAGGTCCCCCGACGTGGATGCTGTCTCCTCTTCCATCAGGGATGTTGACTGATTAAACGAGCTGCATGAAACCAACAGGTGTAGGCTGATTGTCATGAGCAAGTAGCGAACAAGCCCAGGCACGTCCTGACTTCCTTCAGTCAGTAGAGGTAACTAAATGGCACGTTGAAAATGTATCGGAGTAAAAGTATGCAATGAAATTCTGAAATGTAGTGAAGTAAAAGTAAAAGTTATTTTTTTTTTTTAAACTCAAGTAAAGTACAAAGTCTCCCAAAATGTACTTAAGTACAGTAGTGAAGTATTATTACTTTGTTACTATACAACACTGCAATATTCAAATATGACTATGTAAAACAGAAAAGGGCATTGTATCTTTTTTCATATCGTAAAATTATCATAAAAGCAGCTCTTAGAATCTAAATGATTCAAAATTAGCTGTGAGCTGTCTTCTTGTAATTATATAGCATTTTGCATTGCATTCGTGAAGTGGTCTGGTGGTGCTCGGTTAGCATGCTAGTTCTTGTTTGCAATAGCCTGTACTGTGATCAAAACTCCACTCTGGCCTCCAAAGTTTGTGAAATTGTTAACTCATCGCAGTGAATAATTAGAAGAAGTGATTTTATTGATCTCACACAGGAGAAATTCTTTTCTGAATTTAACCCATCCTGTTATTAGGAGCAGTGGGCAGCACATTACTGCGCCCGGGGACCAACTCCATGATCTTCTTGCTTCGGTTTGGTCAGGACTTAAGCTGGAGGATTTTACCTATGGTGCATGTTTTGGGTTGATGGGGGAAACCGGATTGCCCGGAGGAAAACTACCGTCCATTAACACTGACTTACCGATGAGTGTCATCTGGGCCCAGTTCTGCTCCGGTTCTGTAGCTCGCGAACGTAGATCCGGTAAGTTAGCGGGGACATTTAATAAAGCTTGTTTTTCTTCTCAAAACAACATTTGTCCAAAAAGTGATATATTTGCGTCACAAATTCAGCAGCCTAATTCGCTTGGTGCTATTTTCTCTCGAGTCGTATCACTGCACGCATTACTTATTATTAGCCTGTTCCCTTGTAAACGTCCACTTACGGCGGTTTTGAGAAGAAAAACAAGCTTTATTAAATGTCCCCGCGAACTTACCGGACCTACTTCCTTGAGCTCCAGAACCGGAGCAGAACCCGGCTCAGACGTTGCGGTCAGCGGTAAGCCAGTGTTAATGCACGACACTGTTAGAGGGGAACCCATACAGATTCACATTTTTAAAAAAAACAAAAAAACACTATGCCTTTAATGATATTGATTATTTTAATAAAGATTGTATGTGATGACCACTCCTTGAACCCCCACCTTAACATGGTGAAGGGGTTTGAAGCCTGAATGATCCCGGGAGCTATGTTGTCGGGGACTTCATGCCCCTGGTAGGGTCACCCAAGGCAAACAGGTCCTGGGGGATGGGTCAGACTAAGAGCGGTTCAGAAGCCCTTATGATGAGAAATGCAGCAAGGCCAGTTACATTGCCCGGATTGGGGTCACCGGGGCCCCATCCTGGAGCCAGGCCTGGGGTAGGTGCTCGACAGTGACGGGGCTGGTGCAGGGAAATTTGGGCAGCAGATCTTCTTAGGCTGTTGCCCCCGCAGTCAGCACCCGGATAAGCGGAAGAAAATGGATGGATGGGTGTGATGAGTGAACATGGTCAATAATGAAATCCCAAAGCCAAGTTAAAAAGCTTATATCAATTCCAACTGTCACAGGTCCCATGGCATGAAATTTTCACTTTCTGAGGTTTTTGAATGTTAATGTGAGGTCCCCTATCCTGTTTAGGGCCATCCCCATGGCTAAAAGTTGCCAAATGTGTAAACTGAGCAATTGCAGTCCTTTTCCGCATTTGAAAAAAAAAAACTCTGAACAAGGGAACTTCTGACGCCACACGGAAAGGAAAAGTTTCCATCCCCCCGTCTGGATGTCCACCCCCTGTCTCTGGAAATCACGCCCAGAGAATTTGGACCGCAAACAAGCTATGAAATGCTTTTTTTTTTGCCTGGAGAGACATGAGACTCTCTCCAGGCTCGGATGTCCTTTATCCGAGCCTCCGAACCTCTGAAACAGCAGTATTTTCTGTGGAAATATGTTTTTTTTTCATGGGACACGTCTCGTATCTTCCTAAGCACTTAAAACGCGGAAGTGGGCGTATTTGGCCACACCCCCACCTGCTGCACTGGCCTGTCTCTGTCCTCCTCATTTGCATTCAAGCAACAACGCCCAGAATAAAGTGTTTCAGAGACATATTTATGAATAGGACTGTCTTCAGGGGGCTCTTTCATGCACTGAGGCTTGATTTTGGAGAAGGATTCATTTACAGTATTAGGGAACCACTAAGGCGCCATATAAAAGCATCAAGAAGTACCATGTCATGGGATCTTTAACACTCACATGCAATGTAGGAAGTGGCTCATTACAAGTTGAATTTGCTTTGTAATTGTCAAACAGTTGGGTAAAAGGCAGGCAGATAAAATGGGTAATGCTCTGAACATATGCTCCTCCTTCTGAGGTATGAAGACATTAGTGGAGGAACAAAATGTTTATCAGTAACACATTGGCAGAGAGGAGAGGGGCGGATTTTGGGCTCAATGAGAAAGGAAATCAGAATCCATTCCTCCATGAAACCACAGAGGACCTGAGACAAATGGCTGGCACCACTCGCCTGGCACAGACCTTGTACAGTATGCGCCAATACAGGGCTGGCAGGACTAAAACCCACCTTGCTAATTGTATTTGTGATAAAGTAGACTCATATCTCACACAAAGAAAACTAATAAAAGGTGTGCCGACGTGGCAAATGGGGGAACAAACTAAAGACTGGCACCGGGAAAGAGAGGAGGAGGAAGCAAAGGAGTTGGCAGCCATCTCTGGAACCATAAAGGGATAGTGGTCTATTGGAGACAGCCAAAACAATACAAAACTGAGATACAGAGAGGAGCATGTGTTGGCAAAAAACACAATGATATGACATCACAAGGTCGAACTCCTAAATATGCAGAGTTTGTGTTTTAAACATGTGTGAATGAAGCAAAACACAACCCCAGGCATGTTTTTTGATGAGGAAACATTAGAACATAGATCAGAAATTATATAATAGAAAATATAGGTCCTTTAAAGGCTGTGTAGTTTTCCACCTGATGTTATGTCTCCTTCAGGATGTTTGCTTTGTGTGAAATGTTTCACAGAATAACACTATTATAACACGGTCATGGTAAATGGTAAATAGGGCGGCAGTAGCTCAGTTGGTAGAGCGTTTTGTCCACTGATCCAAAGGTTGGCGGTTCAAATCCCGCTCTTGACATAAGAAACATCAGTGGTTGAGCGGTCAGATCCACTGATCGTACCAACCAACCCAGGTTGGTTGGTACGATTCCAGCTCCCACAGATGAATGCTGCCGTTGTGTCCTTGGGCAAGACACTTAACCCTCCTCGCCCCCAGTGTCTGCGTACACTGGTGTGTGAATGGGTGATTGGTTCCTTGTTGTAAAGCGCTTTGGGTGCCTTGAAGGTGGAAAAGCGCTATATAAAGATGTGACCATTTACCATTTCTATTATAACACATTTATCTCCATGGAAATAAACATCAGAATGTTTGATTTTCAAAGGTGCAGAAAACGTTACAGGCTATTAAGGTGTAGTTATTTTCAAATATCACCATGTTTTATGAATAGAACAAAGATGCACTGAAGTATAAATTCACTACATTTGAGAGCAGGTATCTGTACTTTCTACTCCACTCCATGTTTTTGAACAGGACTGAAAAGTACTTTTGATGATAGTACGCCTGAGAGGATTATTTTTATTATATTCAAAGTTTGAGCAAATAAAACTAGGACAAAAATAATAAAATTCAGCAAAAATTTACATCAAAATCATTATATTTGATTACTTTTAAACAGGTACTTTTGCCCCGATATTACTTTTATTTAACAAAACTGAATACTTCTTTCAGCACTGCAAAGATATGTCACTGCTTGCGACTTTGTGGAGAAAACATACTTACAGACTGTAAGTTTGAGGTGGCCAGTCCAGCCTCGAGGTCACCCCTTCTTTGGCAGTAAAACAGTGGAGGGTCTGTTGTGGGCATGTAGAGAAGTCTCCAAACACATCTATTTTTGATGAATCCAGATCAAATATTTATGTGAGAAACTGAGAGCACTCTGAGCTCAAAAAATATGCCAAAAAAAACCCCTTCTTCACCTTTATTCCACCTGGCATCTTCCGCAAGAAAACTGGTGATGTCTGGGAAATTGAGTCTTCATCCCTTTGCCAATGAAGATACCTTTGGGTGCTTTGCTCAGCAGCACAAAGGCAGAGAAATCAAAAGCTTAAAAATGGGTCGTAATGCGAGACAGAAAACAGGTCCTAGAAGTAACCTAAAAATCAATACATTTTCTTTTTAAGTGCTAACCTCGCCGTATGACCTTTGACCATGCGAGTTCCCACTATCAGCTTGATAGGGAATGTATAATGCACTAAAATAAAGATTGGCTAGAAAAATACGCCAATGCGTGCCAATTTATCAGGCTTTGCAGGTCTATCTCCAGTTTCCAGTCCCTGCCTTTTCAACAGCACTAAATAAAAATATCAGTTTAGCAGTCGGTCAATGATGAGGTGAGAGAGGAGAGCTTTACACGTGGGCAGAGGAGCTGTGATGTTACCTGATAGTAATGCAGTTTTACAGTCTTCATTTATAGGTAATGTCAGCACTCAGAGGAGAATGAGTTATGAATCAATACACAGAATAATACAGGATTATAGTTTAAGTTTAGGTCGTAAGCTCGGAGAATTGGTATGGTACAAAATGTGCAGAATTTGCAGCTGATGTCATGCCAACATTCCCTGGAGGTGTGATGCCAACTGCAAGCACTACTCTGTTAGAAGCTCTGTTAAACAAGTTAGACTTTAACACAATCTGAACACAGCAGTGCACCTTTAAGCACATTTCTGATGGTTGGCTATAATAATCACCATCGGAAGAAAAATAAGACTTTTATTTATTATTATTATTAGACGCATTAATTTTAGCAGAATCATTTGCATTTGTAAAAAGTACAAGAATTGGTCTGAGGGGCTTATTTTGGACTCCTGGGATCTTGTATGAACACAAATAATTAATGGAGGAGTCACTAATGTTTATGTTTTCTTTTTTTGTGAATGGAAACAGAGCTGTATAAAGTCATATGATTATGTTATCACATCACGATTAAATACTTAACACTTAATGAAAATTTGCAACTCCCCGCAATTTAAAAAGAAGGGATGTACCGATCCTGCTTTGTCACATTCAATACAGATATAGATACAGTGGTACCTCACCTTACGAAATTAATTCGTTCCAGAAGTGGTTTCGTAACATGAAAAATTCATAAGTTGAGTAGCTATTTCAATGGAAAAAGCCTGATTCGTTCCAAGGCCCCGATCCAAGTTTTTTTTTTTTTTATAGTGTAACTTTTTTTATAGTGTAACATTGTGTTCTGTGTTTCTCACATTTGTCTCTCGTTTAAACACTCAAACTTTCATAGATTTTCAACAAAATGTATTAACAGTGAAGTGTGGAAGGGGGAGGGGGGAGAAAACCTAAACACAGCTCAAAGCTGTCTGTCTCTTCCGGGGGCGCGTCCACAGCGTGCGGGTCGCTCCTCGAGCAGTTTGGTGCGTTTAAGCAAAGTTTATCCGTGTGTTTGGTGTGTCATCTCTTATTTTTGATCAACAATGTGGTTACTCAACCTGGACTACTTGTTGCTGTTGTGCGGACTCTCTCGCATACTGTTTGAGTCATGAGACAAATGAACCGAGTGCGCTCCGGGGAGGAGCCCTCCCGCGGATTACCTTTAGCCGGGAGTCTTTACTTCAACTCCGGTTCTCCACGAATGTCGTGCCTCCTCCAGACATTCCAACGGAGACGACTGCCAGACCGGGGCGCCGCAAACGGGGAAAACGAGGCGGAATACACCGGAGACTCAAACACTTGTCTCTACAGGACCGCCGCAGGCTACCTGCCCTGCCTTCCATCCTGCTGGGGAACGCACAGTCCGCACCAAGCTCGATGAGCTGGAAGCTTGGGTCACGGTCAGGCAGGAGATTAAGAATGCCTGTTTACTTGTCTTCACGGAATCCTGGCTCAACGAATTGGACCAAGATGAGGATCTGTCTCTGAGCGGCTTTGGGACTCCGCTCAGACTGGACCGCGACAGGGAAGTAACCAGCAAGACTCGCAGTGGTGGAATGTGCTGCTACATCAATGAAAGGTACTGTAAAACTGTTGTTGTGCGGGAGAGGATCTGTACTCCAGACATTGAACTTTTATCAGTCTCTCTTCAGCCCTTTTACCTGCCACGTGAGTTCCAGCAGCTGTTTTTTACTATTGTGTACGTGCACCCCCGGGCTGCCGCTGCTGCCGTTGCACAGCTGATTGGTGACGTCACGCACCGGCTCGACACAATCTGCCCCGACGCCCCAAAGTTTATTCTGGGGGACTTCAATCCCACGAACGCATGCTAGAGCAGGTCTAGACCTGCTCTAGACCTGACACACGTGTCAGAGCGCAGTCTTCTCCCCCCTCCTCCTTCCCCCCACACTTCACTATTAATAATTTTGTTGAAAATCTATGAAAGTTTGAGTGTTTAAACGAGAGACAAATGTGAGAAAAGTTTAAATTCAGTCTGAGAAAAGCGTATAATGTGTGTGGCTGAGCACGCATTATTTGAATTTTTGAGATTTCGCGTTTCGTAACTTGAATTTTCTTTCATATCTAGAGACCAAAATTTACCGTGAAGGCGTTTCGTAACTTGAAATTTTCGTTTGTTGGGTCATTCGTAAGGTGAGGTACCACTGTACTTTGATTTTAAGTATCTGCCAATATCCATTATTAAGTGATACCAGTGTAAGGACAGAGATATAATAATTTCCTTAAAACACAGTTAACTTGCACAAAAGAGTTGCATAAATATTGATGCGTCTAAATGCATTTGTTGTATTCAAGGAGCATCATTCAAACAGCAGCAGGCTTAACCACACCATCCTCCTGAAAGTGCCAGCAGCCTGTGTTTATGTTTTCCTCATGTAAACAGTCTGGAGTTGTAATGACAGTTAAAGTGGAATCTGACTTTAAGATGAGTTCAGTAGCAGACATACATCTTGTGAATGTGCCACATTCACCCTGCGCCTTCCTCCGACCCTCTATCACCCATCCCCCACCCTCAGGAGCAAAGCGTCATCTCCATCCATCTTTGGACAAAAGTTTTACCCTCGACAGATTCATCATGTACACCAGCTCCTCGCCTCTGTCTGCTCCAGGGAAACTTTTCTCACAGCGGAATCCCAATTCTCTATAATTCATCGCACGGGGGATCACTTCAGAGGCAAAGCACCAGAGTTTGCACTGTTCACAGCAAAGTACGTTTTTGCTTATTACCAATACTAAAACAGATTACAACACCTCAGACTGCCAAGCTTATTATAATCCGTACTTGGGGTGTCAAAATATCCAGATAGTACCAAAACAAAATTACAAATAGACAAATCTGACCATTCCTGATGATCAGAACTAATATAAATGCTAACATCAAAACTGACATTATATTACATAAATAGTGGTTGTATTTTTTCAGTGTGGTATCAAAATTGTTATCAAGTATCTAGAAGTATCTTGAAATATATTGTATCATTACAATCCTAGTGCAATCGAAAAGGTTTCATCAGTGGTCATCTGGACTCGGCTACCGTCCAGATGGCATTTTCAATTGATAGAACTGGTCTGAAGTATTTATTCTACTGAGTACAATTACAAAAGGAGGCGTTTTAGAGTGAAACTGCCCTGCCCTTGTTTGTAGCTAACATAATTTTGCTGTCTATAAACAAGGGCAGGGCAGTTTCAAGTCAGTTCTATCAATTAAAAATGCATTCTGGATGGGAGCCGAAATGTCTTGATTGCAAAAAGTCCAGATGAAGGATTACACCATCTCATGCATTGTACAAACATTACAAAACAGGTACCACAGAAGCTCCACTAAACAAAAAACAAAGCAGATCATCTCAACTGCAGCTATTTTGATAAAAGGAGAAGTTCAATTTGTCAACTGGACCAAGTTTGTTTGGTTGAAAACGTTTCGTCGCTCATCCCAGAGACTTCTTCAGTTCTGGTTCTAGTGCTGGTTAGTCCCTGTTTATATCTAGCTGCAGGGAGGAGCTCACTACACTGAAATCCTTCTGAAACTATCTCAGCTAATTTGTATCTTTTTGTTTCCCTGGCGTCTCGTTTAGCATCTCTATTTACCCCTGAGAAGCTCACTGCTCTGAAATAGCTCTGAAACTATCCCCTCATTTGTTCCTTTTGTTATTTGAATATTTAGCATCTCTATTCAGACTACAGACCGTCTCCACCCTTCTGTCCCTGACTCGTCTGCCCTAATGTTTTTTTCCGTCTGTTCTGACTTGGTTTAAGAATCGAATTATAAATGGGAGACAAGTTATGTCTAACTCCCCCATTTCTGTTTAACGACGGATTCTCTTTTTTGACAAGAATTGCTTCTTTCACTCCCCTCTCAAACCAGTTCTTTTAACCAAGTCATAACAGACGGAAAAAACATTAGGGCAGACGAGTCAGGGACAGAAGGGAGGAGACGGTCTGTAGTCTGAATAGAGATGCTAAATATTCGAATAACAAAAGGAACAAATGAGGGGATAGTTTCAGAGCTATTTCAGAGCAGTGAGCTCCTCATAGGGCTAAATAGAGATGCTAAACGAGACGCCAGGGAAACAAAAAGATACAAATTAGCTGAGATAGTTTCAGAAGGATTTCAGTGTAGTGAGCTCCGCCCTGCAGCTAGATATAAACAGGGACTAACCAGCACTAGAACCAGAACTGAAGAAGTCTCTCGGATGAGCGACGAAACGTCTTCAACCAAACAAACTTGGTCCAGTTGACAAATTGTACTTCTCCTTTTATCATGGATTCTACCTGGACGACTGAGGGACTTTTCATGCAGCTATTTTGTTTTTATTAAGTTTTGAAATTCAAAATGTATTCTCATTTCATTCCTTATAATGGTCTCTCTAGCTATAGCTGAATCAGACTTGCTGTGGCTGCCAGTCTGTGCCACTGGCCTCTCCAACACTGTCCCAAGCATCCCTACAGGCAATATAGGTGGTATTTTTTTCTGGAGTGCAGTCTTTATTAACTATAATTTTCCAAGACTCACAGAATACTGAGTTCTTTGACTATATAGGCATGGCACACATCAAAATAAATAAATTTTTTTGTTTCTAACCTTTTCGGTTCTCAAGTAATTGATAGTAGAACATAGGGAAGTTTCAGCAAACACAGTTTTCTGACCAAAATTGGAGAAAACAAGCATTTTCTACAAAGAGTCATTTCAAGCAGATCGGTGATTTTGACGTCAATATTTATTGATTTAGTGACACCTCAAACATCTAAAATAACAGAGAAAGAGATTTTTGATGACAAAGTACATTTTTTATTTACTAATATAAGAATATAAGGCTCTGTGAATCCTTCAACTCAATTGTGCCAAGAGATGTTTACAGGATATAATAATATCTTTTCATATAAAATAGAACTTTGTCACTTCACAACAATATTGAGGCTCAGAGTACACACATATACACACACACACACACACACGCACCTACATACACACACACACACACACACACATATATACGTATATGTACATACACACAAGCCCATGCATAAACCTTTACACACACACAGCTACACACAGCGCACATACACACACGCGCACGCACGTGCGCGTACACCTTCAAAGCTGCTCCAGGTCGTATCCTAGCAACCCCCACTGAAAAACGTCCTTGACGAGTTTATTCGTCACGGCACTCAACGTTTGGATTCAACATGACGAGAAAACTCGTCACCGGCAGCCAATGAGTTAACAAGCAATAATCACTTTTTTCCATTAACCCAGAGCTATGAGCCTTTAGCATTGATTGAAGATGAGTCAAAGAGCACAGAGCTAACCTGATGCATTGATTCCAGACCATTGCTGATGCACAGATCATATGTTGTGCCCCCTGCGACCCAGAAGGAAGGAAGAAAGAGAGAAAGAAGGAAAGAAAGGGGGGATGAGTAACCAACGCTGCAGGGATGTGTGTGTGTGTGGGGGGGGGGTATTGTGTAGGGACTAAAATCTCTGTACACTCTCACATCATGGCTGGGCTGCACAATTATGGGGAAAAAAATAGAATAGCATTTTTTTCGGATAACTGTTACAATCAGATTATGATTATTAAATTTATGTTTAAAAAGTAGGATTCAGAAATACTGTACATCAAAGCGAAACTGGAGATTGAAGGAAACCTGGTAATATCTAATGACTGGCTGAACATATGCCAGCGGACAGGCACAAACTCACATGCCGAGAATTTACTGGAAATGTTTATTGTGATTTTGTTTTGGTTTTGTTTTTGTTTTTTTCAGGAAACATGCCAATTGCCGGAGACAGTGTGGGGTTTGTGGAGCTGATCATTAGCATATATTTTGAAAACTATTTGGGCAGCTCCACACAATAAGCAATATATTTGACATGAATATACCATTCCTGTTCTCTGCTCTTTTTTAGGCCATTAGCAACAAACAAATATCTCCTTCTTATTTTGACATCAGCTGCTAAAAGGGAATTGCAAGAAGATGGCTCCTCCCTGATCCTCCCACTATATCAGAGTGGATAAACTTTATAAACGACATATATGTAATGGAAGCTATTACCTTCTCTATTCATCTGATAAAACCTGCTTTTTTTTTTAAATTATGGTTTGTGTCAGATACATAAAATCTTCATAGCCAGATTTTGTAGCTGAAAATTAATCTTGTATCTGTGATTCACTATTTGAAAATAAAGAATTACAAAAAGAAAAGTAGAATTCTGTTCAGAGTGCACATGGTAAACAACTCCTGCAGCATAAACATTTGAGAGAAAATCATCATAGTCATAGTTTGCTTTATTGTCGAAAAACCATATGTACATGTACATAGAGTAATTCGAAATTTCGTTTCCCCACTAACCAGGCAGGACAGTGATAGAGTGGCTAGGGGAGGGGCCGCTGCGCTTGTGCACGCCGCCGCCGACTGGGAGATGCAGAGTGGAAAAGATGCAATACAATCAATGACAATTATACACAACATGTAATGACAGAAAACAATTAGATAGGTAACATACGGTGTTTTTTTCTTTGGCGACAAGGAGGAAGGGTGTAGGGAAAGGGAGCAGATCAGAAATCAAAGAAATTGATTGAAAACTGAAGTAGAAGCAGACATCCTAAAAATAGACAGGGCAGTATTACTTAATACATGTGTGTGAGCCGAATGGAATGTCTTGTTTTGTTTTGTAGAGTGCTGTGAGATAAGGCCGCCGCAGCTGACGGCCTTGGACGTGTTTGTGCAGAAGATGCAGTCAAAACAAAGAGTCCAGTTCAGTTGGATCACATTTTCCAGTAGAATCGATTACAAAAGGGGGAATTTAACATAATCAATACATTTTAGAACCCAGGTGAACAGACAATTTGCCAGAACCCTGGTTTCTGTCAGGTCCCCACTTCCTGCAGGTGGAAGGTGGAAATGGAAATATGCACTGATAAACCAATACAAGTACATGCATTTCACATTTATAGAGGTCTACAGTAAGATTATTATATATTTTGTGTAGCCCTTTTATGGGGACCTTGTGGTTTTCACATTTTAGAATGTGATGTTATACTCTGAGACAGCTTTCTCTATTAATAACTAGGGGTGTGCAAAATAATCGTCATGACAATGCATCGCGATACTAACTTTCACAATATACTGCATCGATTCTTGATGCCAAAAATCAATTAATATTAATTAATTATTAGTTTGTTTGTTTTTTCTAAATCCTATGCACTTTTTTCTTTGTGAAAGGGTATTGTTTGTTATGATGGTCGCTACCTCCAAAATGGCAAATGTTTGAACATCATTTTTTGTTTTAGAAAAAATCCTATGCACTTTTTTTTTGTTATTGGGTTGGTTTATTTGTTTTTGTTATTCAATAAATTCAGTTATGAATTGAGTTGCTCAGAGTTCTGTATCAATTGAAGACACGACCCAGATACACAGCCACTGATATTTAAGTTATCCTCTTTTTTTTTGGTACATTTTCACTGAAGTATGTTGAATATATTGCAATGCATCGCAATAATTCAAGTATCATGATGTATCGTGATAGTATCGCATCGTGGCATATGAATCGTGATTCGAATTGAATCGGGACTTCTTTGCCAATACCCACCCCTATTAATAACATTGTACTTTGTCATGAAATATCCAACGAGGTTATTCACAAATCTTTAAAGGTCCCATGACATGGTACTTCTTGATGCTTTTATATGGCTCCTTAATGGTTCCCTAATACTGTAGATGAATCCTTCTTCAAAATCAACACTCAGTGCATGAGAAACAGAGATAAGATGAGAAAGAGTCATAAATGTCACTCTGGAACACTCCATTATGGGCGTTGTTGCGTGAATGCAAATGAGGAGGACAGAGATGGCCTATAGTAGAGGGTGGGGGCGTGGCCAAATTCTCCGCTCTCAGCTCTCAGCTGTGCCTGTGCGCTCTGACCCACTTCCGTGTTTTTGCGCGGAGAGAGAGATGAGAAGCATTCCATTGAAAAATAAACACATTTCCACAGAAAATAAAATTAAACCACTGCTGTTTCAGATATCCACAGGCTCAGATAAAGGACTTCCGAGCCTAGAAACACTCGCAAGTTCCTCCAGGCAAATAAAAAAACGCATTTCGCATTGCGTAGCTCATCCGCAGTCCAAACTCTCTGAGACGCTGAGTACAGACAGACGGGGGTGGAACTGCATTTGCATTTCTTTTTTCGAGCTGACGTCAATAAGTTTCCTTGTTCAAAATCGCCCGTTTGAGCTCTGATTTTTTCTAACGCAGAAAAGGATCGCAAATGCTCAGTTTAGACATTTCGGAACTTTTAACCATGGGGGGGCTAAACAGGGTAGGGGAGCTCACATTAACGTTCAAAAACCTCAGAAAGTGAAAATTTCATGCCATGGGACCTTTAATATATTCTTTTCTATCACTGACTAAACTCATTGACTTGCTATATTACAATATTCACACTGTATTTATTTTAGCTGCCCCCATCTGTATTAAATATTATTCGCCTATAAAATGTTGTGATGTCTTCTGAAAGCCAGCAATAGGGACAAAAATCAGATCCCCATGATGTAAATCTTTAATTAATTGATCAACAACATGATTTAAAATTCAGATATGAGTTAAATAGGTTAAAGTTAAGCTAAGGGAAGTAGTAACTGTGGTTAAAGGTCCTATATTACACAAATTGACTCTTATAAGCCTTGAGCCATGTTATAATGTTTTTACCTCCTCAAAAACATACCTGGAGTTGTGTTTTGTTTCATTCACACATGTTTGAGTAACCCTTTATTATTGTCAAAATGCTCTGTTCCACCTTGTGATGCCATGTAGTGGTAATTTACAATGTAACAACTGCCATTTACCTTTTACCTTTACTTCAGTAGAGATATTCCAGGGCGTGTGCTTTCTGTTTGAGGGAAGAACTCAGCCTAAACATGCAGGGTTTGTGTGTTGGACATGTGTGAATGAAATAAAACACAGCTCCAGGGATGTTTTTGGTAAGAATACATCATTATAACGTTGGTCAGAAAAGCATTGGTCGTATATAGGCTCTTTAATGTTAGAATCAGTCTCCAGGAAATGAATGTAAGTCAGTGTAATGTCCCCAATAAGCATGAAACCCCGACATGTGTGCATGCGTGTGTGGCCATTTGCATGTAACAGAGAGGAGAGCCTAAACCTGCAGAGGCCTGGTGCCATGGATTAGCTTTGTACAGCACATCCTGAATACTAAACGATGGGCCCAAGGGAGGACACCACACTTGTCCTGCATACTGAAGCACAGTCCCACAGCCGCACATAGATAACAGGGGTCAATGTGCTCCCCAGAATATACATGTCCAGGATGGGGTAATAATAGAAAGATATGGATTGTGGTCCTAATGTGTCATGTTGAAAGAGTATTTCACTGCACAAGAGCGAGCTGTTTTAAAGGTGCACTGTGTCATTTTTTCTAGAGGAGGATTGGAGATTTTATTGCTTTGTCTAGAATGTTCCATGGTAGAGTTTAAATCTATCTATCCCAAGGGAGACAACTATATATAGCCTACATTACAAGTCAGATCTGTGGAGAGTCAATCCTATTCACAGAGAGAATTATTGCATTTCTGACCAATAGAAACACCCATAATGAATAAATGCTACATTGACTACATTACACAACTTTGTTAAAGGTCCCATGGCATGAAATTTTCACTTTCTGAGGTTTTTGAACGTTAATGTGAGCTCCCCTACCCTGTTTAGGCCCCCCATGGCTAAAAGTTGCGAAATGTCTAAACTGAGCATTTGCGATCCTTTTCTGCGTTACACAAAACCAGCGTTCAAACGGGCGAGTTCGGACAAGGCACCTTTTTGACGTCAGATCGGCAAATGCAGCTCCAGCCCCTCCCTCTGTCTCCGCTCAGCGTCCCTGTATATCCCGCCCATAGAGTTTGGACTGTGAATGCGCTACAATGCGAAATGCGTTTTTTTATTTGCCTGGAGGCACGTCCGAGTGTTTCTAGGCTCGCAAGTCCCTTACCCGACCCTCTGGACCTCTGAAATACCAGTGGTTTAATTTTATTTTCTGTGTAAATATGCTTTTTTTCATTGCAAAGTCTCCCATCTGTCTTCCTGTGTTAAACACGGAAGAGAGGAGACGAGCTGCGGGGGAAACCCGCCCCCCCGCTCCTTAGCCAATCTCTCTGTCCTTCTCATTTGCAATGAAGCAGCAACACCCACAATAAAGCATTTTAGACACATATCTAGCCTCATGAAGACTGTCAGAGTCATATCTCATGCAGTGAGTGTTGATTTTGAAGAAGGATTCATTTACAGTATTAGGGAACCATTAAGGAGCCATATAAAAGCATCAAGAAGTACCATGTCATGGGACCTTTAATGTGATTTTCAACAAAAAAAAGTGTGACTGACTAACTGAAAAACGGTTGGTTAAGGGGATAGTTCGGGTTTTTGATGTGAATCTGTATGGCATCCCCTTCAGCAGTGTCATGTCTGCCCCGGTTCTGGCGCTGACTTAAGTAGGTCTGGCAAGTTAGCGGGGACAGTTAATAAAGCTTGTTTTTCTTCTCAAAACAATATTGGTCCAAAAAGTGATATATTTGCGTCACAAAAAGTTGCCCACAAAAAAGTCAAAAAGTCATAATCCCTTGGTGCTATTTTCTTTCGAGTCCTATCACTGCGCGCATATTATTATTATTAGTCTGTTCACTTGTAAACATCGCCACTTACACACCCAAATTCATTAAATTATGCTTGTTTCCTTACTAGTTTTCTTACTACTTAAGGCAAATCATTCCCCTCCAAAATCTTGTAGATTTGTTTAAAAAATTAACCGAGGCTGCCTGTTATCTTCAAGGACATTTTAGTAGCGTACTTGTTCAAAACCGTAATAGCTAAGATTTGAAGTTGAGTAAGAAACTAGTAACACATATTGAGCAAACTGTCCTCTTAAAAGTCACTCTCACTCTCTCACACTCTCACACGCTCACTCTCTCACTCACTCTCACTCTCACCTAACCTATGGTAGCCTTCATGTTTGTGTCTCCCGGGGAGTACCAGTGTGAGGGAGAGGAGGAGGAAGCAGAGGATGTTCTGTTTCATTGGAAAAACAATCTGTCCTAATCTGCAGTGGGAAATGTCTCCTCATCCCCATCCTATTCATTTGTTCCCATCTCCCATTGCCATGGCCGCCCACACACACACACACACAGCATGCTTAGACACAAACCTTCTTTTATCTAACGCTCTGGACTTGTGGGTATAGGGAGATGCCAGTGTCCAAGAGTGCCCACCAGGAAACTGGAACTCTATTTATAATTATATTATTTATAGCTTTGGGGTAATATAACCAATTGTACAGCCTGCAATGAACTGAGTGCAACAAGCTGGTCAATATAAATAAAAACAGCAAAAACAAGCAATTAATGTGAAAAACAAGTGTCCATTTTTGTCCATTGTCAGACTCCATACTGTTATGAAGCCACACAAAAGAATTGGTTCATTTCGCACAATTCAAACTCATTAATCACTTTATATTGCAATGTTTTGCTGTAAAGAATTTCGAAGCAGATATTTGACATCATAGAACTACTAACAACAAACCTGCTGACAACTCAGCAGTCTAATACTTCCAGCCTCACAGTGGATACAAACCTTTATAATGACAGTATGCAGATGGCAGATAACACAAAGTGGTCTCATTTTGACCCTTAGAGCAGCTTTTATAACATATCTGTAGAAGGGCAAACCCAAAGTACAGTACATGAAACTAAACTATGTCTAAAACACTATGAAACCAGTACATGGATGAGAATAGAAACTATTGTCACAATATTCAAATATTAAACTGGATTCCAATACTGAAAAACTATTATCAGAAGTAGTGGTATTATACTAGTTCTGGTATTAGAACAATTCTATTAAAACCATTTTTAAAAGGGTTTTAGAGGGGTTTTTTTTATGTATGTATTTTTTCAGTATCAAGACTTATTCATATGAGTACCTAGATTTGATTTAGTATCAATTAATATCTGGTTATTCAGTAATTCAATCCCAACAAAAACTGGCCTAAGGAAAATCACACTGGCATTAACAAAAGTAAGATTAAAAAAAAAAGGATCACCCAGTCTAAAACCAGATCTTACCAAGTAATAAGCAGGCCCGGCCTTGTTTAGCTTCTGAGACCTGAAGGGATCAGGCTTTGACAAACTGGTATGGCCACGAAACAAGGACTATAGCTAACCCTAATGCAGAACTACATTAGGATTTAACTGTGTATAAAAATCAGTACATTTACAGACTTTGAATGCCATGTTTTATTGGAGGAAAGCAGATCAGCACCACGGACAGCTCCACGCATAAGCAGAGCAGGAGGGACCTTCTGACTTCCCCAAACACATTAAATGATGAGAGACTATTTTAGGAGTCAAAACTGATGGAGTTCAATAAAAACAAAGTATTTTAAAGGGGACAGAGGCCTAATTCTGATGGACTGCCCAAGAGACTAGCTTCGGTCCCACTGCAACTGACTCCATTTGATCTCCCTCAGGATTAAAAACAAAGAATCTAGATTACCAGTACAAATAATATAGTGGGACAATGCTTCTGGAGCAGTCCTTAGGCAATGTGCTATATACCCACTTTATTTTCAGTCGCCTCCAACTTGTATGTTTTAATTGTATTTTAACTTGTGTGTTTTAATTGTGGTTATGGTTGTTAGTGTCTGTTTGTATTCTCATTGCCTTTTAATTGAACTGTTATGTACAGTTGCACTTTTTTGTATAATTCTTATTGTTGTGTTTTTAGGGTGACCATGTTTACCATCTGTCCAGGGACTAATTACTTTACAGAAATGTTAATTAATGGACACTGTCCCTGCTAAATAAACCAAATAATAATAATAAATAATAATAACAATAATAACAATTTATATTATATTGTGGGGCGGCAGTAGCTCAGTTGGTAGAGCGTTTCTCTAGTGATCCAGGGGTTGGCGGTTCGAATCCCGCTCTCGACGGGTTGACCGTATATGATCCCAGCTCCCACAGATGAGCGCTGCCGTTGTGTCCTTTGGCAACCCCACCTTGCCCCCAGTGTCTGTGGACACTGGTAGCCCCCATGGCAGAAGATAAATCAAGGCCTGTTGTGACGTGTTGTGGACCCACCACCCACGGGATTCATGGGGGCTGGTGCATTGTGTCCTGGGCAGCAGAACACTGCTTGGACTGCTTCCCCCGTGACCCAGAAAATGGAAAAAGCGGAAGAAAATGAATGAATGAAGGATATTATATTGTGTATTGGTTCTCAAAACCCCATAGCTACATATTGCAGCAATCTAAACATAAATACAGGCGTCCTTTTGCCAGACTGGAGTCATGTTACAAAGTGGTGTAATGGGGTAAGATAAAAGCTACAGAAAAGGCTGGAGGAAGTAATGGAGGTATGTCCTGACCCAGAGCAGGAGTCAATTGCAGCTGTGGGCCATTACATAAAATTGACCAAGAAGAAACACATATAGACTGGTAAATGGACACTGTAATATTAATAGTATTGGCTTTCCTTCTGCTCTTCTAGATTTAGAAAGATGCTTGTCTCTTAATGTATTGGTTATGATTTTAGCTAAACCTGTATGTGGGCTTTAACTGTGTCAAAATGATCACATAAGAAAAATAATTTCTCTTTGGCTCACCACCACATCAAAATACCACTACTGTTACAGCACACTACAGTACTAGGTGATATAGAAGCAGCAGTACCAGTTGCAATAGTAAAATTACATGCGTGTTCTTAAATATTTTAATCTAGTGACCTAGTGGGTTTCATTAACCATGTACAAAATGAAAGAATATAATATTTTTTATATTATTAGGGGGCCAAGCACCGAAGGTGCTAGGCACCCTATATTGTTTGCGTTGCCTAGCGAAGTTGCCTAGCAACCCTTTGATCTTTCCTTTGATGTTCTGGTCTCCTGATTGTTATTATTATTCTTTATTCTTTTCACCATGGGAGTCTATGGCAACCCCTAAAACCGTCTGGTAAAAAGTTGTGAAATTTGGCATGCACATTCCAGCCAGTCTCCTCATTACCCACAGCGATTTATAGGCCCCCAGCCCCAACCGTCTAGTGGCACCAGCAGGTCAAAGTTGCAGAAATTTGTCAATTGCCTAGCAACGCACCTAGCAACCTTTGATCTGTCTTTGATGTGTCTGTTCTGACAGGGTTAGACCCTGACCCTGTCAGACCCTGTCAGACTCTGTTAGATCGGTGCTTGTCCCCCACATTGCTGCTTGCAGCTCTATTTTATTATATTTTTGGTGTAGTGTTTGTTTTTAGCATGATATAGTATGGGTAGTATGCAGCAATCATAATTATGGCTATCAAACCAAGATCCAGTAAGCACAACCACCAGACAATAGAACAAAAATATTTTATAGAAATTCACTTGCCTCTACCACTGGCCTCACAAACCTCTGTACACATCCCATTATCACATACACATCTACATTTTCTCTGGCCAGTGGGTATCTGCCCGCACTTTCCTTCTCAGATCACCTTATAATGAGTGACCTCTTCAATTAGGCCTGCCCTTGCCCATAGTGTATGTATACTGTATGTGTATATGTATGTGTATATGTGATAGTGAATAGGAACTCCTAGGCCTCAGCCCCATAGTATCTGATGCAGATACTATGGGAAGATGTTCAGCAGTTTGAGTGCACCTGCTCCCTGCTCATTCAGACTCACAAACATTTAGCTATGGCGTGTTCAAGGATAATGCACACAGTTTATGCACGAAGGCAGAGTCTAAGCATCTGTGCACTGAAATCCATAAAGCTTTTCCAAGTCTTTTACCCTTAATTGAGGCTTACAATGATTCTTCTGGGAAACACAGGCCGATGAAGATGCTCTTGGTGTAATCCTGGAATACTGCTGAGATGCATCGATGGCCATATTTGATATTAGTTTAAGTAAATGCATAAGTGCATTTTGAGAAACTATATATAAAACTACAACACAAAAATACATCGAATTGTAATTTTCTGCCACCTTATGCACAAGTTAGAACTCCAGATATGTTTTTGATGAGGTAACAGCATTTTTGTGTAATATAGGACATCAGTTACATGTTTTACACTTAAGCCACAAAAAGCATGTGAAATAAACTCACCCACAATCACATACTGAATGAGAAAAGTTAAAACAGTGTGAATTATTATGTTGCAAATCTGATAAACAATAATTTGAGATTGCTTAAAAGGTTCAAATATTGAAGAGTGTTTTGAAGGAGATATCCCACCATCACAGCTTGTGCTCTCCAGAAGTCGTGATAACAAGGAGATGGACAGGAGCATTCAGGAGAGATTAGTCAAAGAAACACACAGCATTCGCTCAGAGATCAGACAGGTGACAGATAGCTCCCTCCAATCACAAAGATACTGTCAAAAGCTGGCCAATATCTCGCTAAAATCACAAGCCATTTCAGACGATAGAGGGATGGATTTTAGAAACTTTTGCCAAGGTTTTAAGGTTACTACTGGAAGATAGTAACTTGCAAGTGTGAATTATTACCTTGGATCAACCTAAATATTCAAATTAATGGTGCATTGTGTAATTTTCCGGGCGGAGGGTCCATCACTATGGACATGTTGTTGCTTTGTCTGGAATTTTTCACAGTATGATATTAAAGTTGTCTATTTCCATGGAGACAAGCACCAAGCCGATGTACAGATCCGGACTTACAGTAGAATGCATATTTTTCAAGGTATCATAAAAATAAAAAAAAATGGACACAACCAGCTGCTGGACTCTTACCAGAAAAGTTACAAAGTGCACCTTTAAAGGTCCCATGACATGGTACTTCTTGATGCTTTTATATGGCTCCTTAATGGTTCCCTAATACTGTAAATGAATCCTTCTTCAAAATCAACACTCAGTGCATGAGAAACAGAGATAAGATGAGAAAGAGTCAAAAATATCACTCTGGAACAGTCCATTCTGGGCGTTGTTGCTTGAATGCAAATGAGGAGAAAAGAGATGGCCTATAGTAGCGGGTGGGGGCGTGGCCAAACTCTCCGCTCTTTCCTTTTCAGCTGTGCGCTGTGACCCATTTCCACGTTTTTGCGCGGAGGGAGAGATGAGAAGCGTTCCATTGAAAAATAAACACATTTCCACAGAAAATAAAATGAAACCACTGCTGTTCAAAGGTCCACAGGCTCAGATAAAGGACTTCCGAGCCTAGAAACACTCGCAAGTTCCTCCAGGCAAATAAAAAAACATATTTCGCATTGCATAGCTCCTCCGCAGTCCAAACTCTCTGGGCGTGATTTACAGAGACGCTGAGTACAGACAGACGGGGGTGGAACTGCATTTGCATTTCTTTTTTCGAGCTGACGTCAATAAGTTTCCTTGTTCAGAATCGCCCGTTTGAGCTCTGATTTTTTCTAACGCAGAAAAGGATCGCAAATGCTCAGTTTAGACATTTCACAACTTTTAGCCATGGGGGGGGCCTAAACAGGGTAGGGGAGCTCACATTAACGTTCAAAAACCTCAGAAAGTGAAAATTTCATGCCTTTAATAACCTTTAATCACTTTACAGTTGTATTTAAAGTGGAACTAAACACAAAATCTACTTTTTTCACTGTATATTTTAATAGCTTTATTATTATATTATTTCATATTTGTTGGCAATTTTTGTGTAAACTGGGTAAATTTGCAACTTTCTAGTCAAAGCCCCTAAATATGCGTGTTTTGGAGTTGAAGTGTGGATACCTATTCGACTAATCACAATGTCTCTTATACCTCCACACCCCGCCCCTCTTCCCCTCTCACTGCAACTACTACTACTGCTATGTTTTTTGTTTTGTCAACAGGCACTCCCCTATTTATCAGCTCTATTTGAAATGCAATTGTTGGCGGAGTTTGTGTTTAGTCCCACTTTAATTGCATTGGAAATGCAATTATCAAACTTTGTGTTACTACTTTTAGGTTGATCCAATGGAAAACTTTTGACAGTGTAGCCTAATGTACACCTTAGTAGATTACAATCATGATGTAAAACCAATTAAAAGTCAGTCTAAATGATCTAATGCAAGTTATAAACTTAACATTTATAACTTCAAAATGTTTTGTGATAATTCTGCTGCAGTGTCCCTATTCCCCTGTGCAGAGATTTGTCGTCTTCAGTCGGTCTGACAGAGACGATTCAAGAGGCACTGGCTACAATCACTGTAACAGACACAATCAAAGAGGCACAGGGAGCAGTACAGGAGCAGAGATGAAAGAGTTAGTGAAGGAGAAGATTAGTGAAAAACCATATAAAAGAGGGCAAGGATTGATGACATCCAGAATTTGGGAAAAGAGCAGAAATGTATTTTGGCCTGACTTTGTGATCCAAAAGGGAAACTGGAAGTGCTCCAGTTGAACTTTTTAGCTTTATATTTATTTTATTTGTTATGTTATCACACACTAAGAATCTAAATGTTTTTTAAAGTTTAAACAATGGATTGACATTAAAGCACTTCTTAAGTCATATTATTGCAGCTGATATCAACATTCCCTGGAGTGTGATACTAACTGTTGGCACTGCTCTGTCTGAGACATTTTAGACTGTAATCTGAGTTTTATTTTCACATAATCTGACCAGAAAGAACTAACATAGTCAGAATTACAACAGGTGAGATGATTTGTGCTGTCAAACAAGTCCCTCTAAAATAATATAGCCACAAGCTAGCTAGTATTAGCAAGTTTTTCAATTAGTCACTCTCAGCTTTTTGTTGAAAATCAAACCACTAAACATGACCATGAGTGCTCATATTGATCACAGACTCCTGATTTGTTGTTTTAACAGGGCTCTCAAGTTTTGAGCGGGGGGGTGCGAGTGACTTTTTTTCACTGAAAACGTGCGGTGCCTGCATTAACTAACCTAACCGATTTTCTGGGCACAGAAGCGCTGTGAACAGTGGCTACAGTTTTGAATTGCTTAAAAAAATTTCAGCGTGAGAAATACCATGTGTGGCGTGTGAGCGTGTGAACACGTCGAATTACGTGTGTCACACTCTCAAAGCGTGAGACTTGAGAGCCCTGGTTTTAATCTATTTTGTTTTGGGGATTTTTACCCCCCACACACATTCAGAACACCCCCAGTGTGATGTCACTGCAAAGTATCAACAATCCCATACAAAAACAATAAAATCAGAGAAATTTAACTTTTTTCAGCATTTTATGTCAAAGACAGGCAGGAATCAGATTAAGGTATCCAAAAGTGCTTGAAAAAGCATGAATAATGTATAATAGGATCTTAATAGAGCCCCTTGGTAAAGCTACATCACAGCAGTAAACATAAAGCAATACAAAACAGCGCCAAGATCAATAAACTTGATAAATGATATTGTATGTGCTATTAAAATTCCCATAAACACACTCCTAAACCTTGTGGACAGCCTTCCCAGAAGAGTTGAAGCTGTTATAGCTGCAAAGGGTGGACCAAGGTCATATTAAACCCTATGGATTAAGAATGGGATGTCACTTAAGTTCATATGCGAGTCAAGGCAGATGAGCAAAATACTTTTATATAATATAGTGTATTTGCAGAAGCGTAATTTTGCTGAATGAGAACCATAAACGAGACAGTTTATCGAGTGTTTTTTTGGACGAGAACCATGTGGAAAAAAATACTGTGACCATCCCAGACAGTTGTTTCTCTGTCAATATCAGGTTCAATATCAGGGTGAGAGAAAGGCCTGCATGTACAGAGCTAAAAGTTTCATTCTTTACTCATGGCTCGAAAATGGGTACAGACTATTTAAAATCCCTCATATTTGTTTACTGACATCTTGTGGTTGGTTTTAGATTTGGCCCTATAAAAGGCATAATTGTAAAGCTACAATTCCCACCAGGTCTGGACTGGGACACAAAAACGGCCCTGGCATTTTTGGCTTAGACCGGCCCCTCATAATTAGTCCTGGTTTAGTCCTCGTTCAACCCTGGTTTAGTCCTGGTTCAGACCTGATTTAGTCCTGGTTCAGACCTGATTTAGTCCTGGTTTAGTCCTGGTTCAGACCTGATTTAGTCCTGGTTTAGTCCTGGCTCAGACCTGATTTAATCCTGATTTAGACCTGATTAGTCCTGGTTTAGTCCTGGTTTAGTCCTAGTTTAGTCCTGGTTCAATCCTGATTTAGTCCTGGTTTAGTCCTGGTTCAGACCTGATTTAGTCCTGATTTAGTCCTGGTTTAGTCCTGGTTCAGACCTGATTTAGTCCTGATTTAGACCTGATTAGTCCTGGTTTAGTCCTGGTTTAGTCCTGGTTTAGTCCTAGTTTAGTCCTGGTTTAGTCCTGGTTCAATGCTGATTTAGTCCTGGTTTAGTCCTGGTTCAAACCTGATTTAGTCCTGGTTCAGTTCTAAATTGTGGGCCTGTCTCTAAGAAAAAAAAAAAAAAAAAAAGAATGGCATCGGCCCCTAGGACTGTCGGCCCACCGGGAAAATGCCCGGTATGCCCAATTACCAGTCCAGGCCTGATTCCCACTGACTCACAGAACTTGCACTACAAATCATTTTTTTTTAGTATGTGGCCCTGTCTCACAACTATAAAGTACCTTAAGCCCATAACCATAAGTTTGGACATTTTAACCATTCTATAACAGCCTCTCTAAAACTTTTTGAGCCGAGTTTCCTGACATACCATCAAACAAAAAATGGTGAGTTAAAATTCTACCCTCACAGACCATAAAGCTGCTATGAGATGTTACAACAGTTCCTTGTGGGTCAGGTTTCCATTTTTTTCCTGTCCAGCCAAGCTCTGTTTACCTCTCAGTCTTTACGGTGGGCTTGATAAATCTGTCTGTCTGGGAACAATAAGGACGACTGCAGCCTTACAAAACTGATTGCATGCAGAAATGGGAAGAGTTTGGGCTCTGGGACTATGGCTTAACCTCCTCCTCCTCCTCTTCCTCCACTGACAGGAACAAATAAAAGAAACCATCTCTCAAGTTTGTTTTTAAACAACAATTCATATCAAAGAAAATGAAAACATCTCCCAGCAGACTTGGACTTTTATGAGGGACTTTCAAGGAATGCAGAGGAAGGCGAGGTGTGAATAATAATGTTTCTTTTTGCTATCCTAACTAGTTTGTTTTAAATGGTTTGCAGTGGTCCAAACTTATTCTGCACTTACCTTATGAATTCAGAGCATCCTAATTATTCACCGCGATGTGTTTATCAGCACTTCTCAGACAGAGAAGTGTTTTGCAAGTAGTGGTTAGCGGTGTGATTCCAGCTCCCACAAATGAAGGCTGTCATTGTGTCCTTGGGCAAGACACTTAACCCACCTCGCCCCTGGTGTCTGCGTACACTGGTGTATGAATGTGTATGTGTATTGTATAGTATACACAATATATGGTCACATCTTTTATATGTACACAACTGACTTATTTTGATCTCAACATCTGCTTATACAATATATAGCTGTACTGGGACAAGACAGCTTTTCTCAAATACATAAAAAAAAACACTGCTATAATTCGCAGATGGTTTGATTTAGAGACATTTTAAACATTTGGAGCATAATACTATATATCCTATCAGTGAAAAGGTAATATAAATGTTAGTGAGGCTTAGGGCACTGTCTTGACATTTAGCTGCAAAGTAATTTCAACACATCTGTAAGAATAAAAAGGCATTCTTAAGAACACTGTAAAGATATTCAATGTCTAAGCTCATTAGTCCGTCCATTAGCACTTTTCAATAAGCACGACTGATCAGTGCTTTCTATTGATACATATTGACTCTGAATGGTCCAGATGTTTAAAATCCCTCCAATATACTGTATATGACTTGCCACAGAACATCTAAAAGTTAATATCATTTATCACAGAGATTTTGGATACTGATGAATGATTGTGAAAAGAGGTCACTGCCTCCATTGTGCATTATGTCAAAATCAATTAAATAACTGTTAAAAGGCCATCGTCATTATATTTTACCCCCATATTTGCACTTTCCTTTGTATAGATGTAGATTTAAAGATCCTAGATCCTATCTCATGATCTTTAAAGATCTCATGACATGGTACTTCTTGATGCTTTTATATGGCTCCTTATAGGGCGGGCAGTAGCTCAGTTGGTAGAGCGTTTGTCCAAAGGTTGGCGGTTCAAATCCCGCTCTTGACATAAGAAACATCAGTGGTTGAGCGGTCAGATCCACTGACCCACAGGTTGGTTGGTACGATTCCAGCTCCCACAGTTGAATGCTGCCGTTGTGTCCTTGGGCAAGACACTTAACCCTCCTCGCCCCCAGTGTCTGCGAACACTGGTGTGTGAATGCGTGTGTGATTGGTTCCTTGTTGTAAAGCGCTTTGGGTGCCTTGAAGGTGGAAAAGCGCTATATAAAGATGTGACCATTTACCATTAATGGTTCCCTAATACTGTAAATGAATCCTTCTTCAAAATCAACACTCAGTGCATGAGAAACAGAGATAAGATGAGAAAGAGTATTTTTTCTCCCTCAGAACAGGTCATAATGTTGCTTGAATGCAAATGAGAAGAAAAGAGCTGGCCAATAGTAGAGAGTGGGGGCGTGGCCAAACTCTCCGCTCTCCCTCAGAGCCCTCAGCTGATCCACTTCCGTGTTTTTGCACGGGGGGAGAGATTTTAAGCGTTCCATTGAAAAATAAACACATTTCCACAGAAAATAAAATTAAACCACTGCTGTTTTAGAGGTCCAGAGGGTCGGGTAAAGGACTTCCGAGCCTAGAAAGACTTGCACATGCATTTCGCATTGCCTAGCGCACTCGCAGTCCAAACTCTCTGGGCGTGATTTACAGAGACGCTGAGTACAGATAGACGGGGGTGGAACTGCATTTGCATTTCTTTTTTCGATCTGACGTCAATCAGGTGCCTTGTTCAAAATCGCCCGTTTGAGCTCCGATTTTTTGTAACGCAGAAAAGGATCGCAAATGCTCAGTTTAGACATTTCACAACTTTTAACCATGGGGGGGGGGGGGGGCTAAACAGGGTAGGGGAGCTCACATTAATGTTCAAAAACCTCAGAAAGTGAAAATTTCATGCCATGGGATCTTTAAGATAATGTTTACTGGAGTTGTGTTTTGTTTCATTCACACAGGTTTGAGTAATCCTTTATTATTAGCCTGTCTATATCGTCAAAGCTCAAAATGCTCTGTTCTACCTTGTGGTTATTGGCAACTTTTAGATACTTTTGGACAGTCAGTAATACAGAACACAACCCCAGGTATGTTTTTGAGGATAAAACAACATTTTACCATGTCTTAAAGCGCACGATTCTGCATAATATAGAACGACAAATTAAATACTTGAATAGTTAGTTTTTATATGAGCAGGTGACATTTGAAATTCTTGGTCACTTATCATTTTTGCTGTTCTCTGCTCAACACAGAATCCAGATGCAACTGGCACTGGGCTTCTTATAACAACACACAAGTGAACACAATGGCCACTAAAGTATCCACTGCACAAACTAGTGAGGGATGGAAAGATAGACCACTGCTATGGCTAATTTGCTGACACAATGTTTCCACACCTTTCCTTATGCTGTCTATCTACCAATTACCACACGCTTCACACAACAGAGCACATCAATTCCATCTATATCCTCCAGTAAGCCTACAGATCCCAGTTAAAGTGTTGTGAGATAAGACTGTTGAGTGTGTCTGTGTGTGCATGTGTGTGCATGTCTCTGTATATGTGTATGTGTGCGTCTGTGTGTGCGTTGGTGATTAATCCGCTCTTACAAGCAGGAGGAGGTAGTGGCCCGAGGCTGTACTTTCACTGATGAAATCTTGACAGCTAAGGTTTAGCCCCACGCCTCTCCCCGTCTCCTCTCTGCTCACACCTCTCTACTTTTTATCCCTGGCTGTCATCTCCTATTCTGCCATCTCAATTTAAGAAAGAGCAAGGGCGTACTGCAAAATGTAAATGAATACAAAAGGAAGCATTGTGTTTTTATTACTATGGTTTATTTTTTTACAATAGAATTTAAATGACTTAAATCAAACGTTTAGGACATATGGCACACTTTAATTGGTTGATTGGTGCTACTACAATTTAACAGCAGGAGGAAAGAGCACTGATGTCCCAGCAAGGAGGTTGTGGGTTCAATTCCCAAACTAGTCACTTTTCACAGAGAGAGGGGTCAGTTACACAGTTCCCTTGGTGGCACAGCAAGATATATGTTTTCCCATCACAATTTAGGTCTTTCATTTTCCATAAAAAGGAGGAGTGTAACCATTTGGCAAAAGCAGTTGTCCAACATTGTGACTTTATGCAATATTATTTGAAATGGTCTTGTTTAAGTGCACAAATCAGCCCATCTGTTGTAGTTCTATCTAAGAGGAGGCAGAATACTCTCTAGGTATATGTGTCCCACCGCAGGAAAACCAATACCAAGTCGTCGCGGAGGCGTTCACAGATTCAGAAAGTACAGGTTCTAAGCTTTCCAATGATGTCTTACATTTACCTGGCCAGCCAAATGATATCTCTCTGTATTTCCTATACACCGCAATACCATTTGGACACCCTCCATCCACCCTCGCGCCTCCGGTTACAAACGGACTCCGCGATTCTGATTCGTTCAAAGATGGTGACGTCAGTGCCCCCGCCTTTGCCCGCAAAGTCACTCTTAGGCAGCGGAAGTTCCGCCTCAGTTTTGAATCAAGATGGCGCAATCTCTGATTGGTTCACTTAGCTGTCTGTCTACGCGCAACCGCAGCGTATTCTGTGGATCAAGCGTTACCAGACTCACTCGCTGGTACAGCGATGAGTCATGGATTCTTCCAGGCAAGTCTTACATGTGAAAATCTGACAATATTTTAAAAAGTTATCTCTATTTGAAAGCAGCCATACCACATTTTCTAAATCCAAGAAAATCCTTCTTGAAGTTTGGTGCTCTCTCCAGCCCTCCTTGCCTAATTTGCATGACATTAAGCTAAGCCCTCCCCCATCATGTCGATTTTGTACTGCACGTATTATACAATGTATTATACAATGTAAAATAAAAAAGACCAACAATAATGCAATGAAATACTTAGGATCAAGAACGGTTGACTCACCAAAATATGTGATGTTTTAGTCATTGTGTTTATTGTCTTGTTTATCAGATGTTTTATGTTCACTGTGGGCCTAGGGAGCTCTGCAATTTCAAATCCTGTGTGTACAACCTGTACATATGGTTTTTGACAAGAAAGCTGACTTTGAACTTTGAACTTTGAATATACTCCTGGCGAGCTCTACCATGTAAAACATGTAACATATGTAATAATGTATAGTAAATGGCCTTCCAGCGTTTTTTGTGGTTTAACGGTACAAGGATTTTATATTATTTTATACTAAAACTCGATCCTACGAAAAAGGTATTTGAGTTATGTTTGCAAATGTTGTGCAATCAAGAATCCAAGTAATTCAAAAACGCATATAGAATTTTTGCATTGTGCTCGCTCTCATTGTCTCATGTTTAATTGCTGCGGCTCTACAAAGCTCTCCAAGTCTTGTTCATCACTTAAAGTATTCTTCATCCTCTCATACTTTCATGATTCCACTTACTGTATTCTTATAGAACACATCTACATTTCCAAGTGCTCCCTCCTCTCCTACGCACTGGCTATCAATGCTGTTCTGTGGGTATGCTGTCCACCTTCGGGTCCCATAGAAGAGAGTCTTACTGCTATCTCTCATTATTATCTGCAGCTTCTTCCGTGCACACTCTATCTCATTTTGCAGAACTGACTTAGTGCAGGTGATTAGCCTTGTAGAGGTCAGAAATGTGTGCCCCCTGCCAAATGAACAGCTCCTCGGCAAAGACGTTAAGATAGCAAAGATGTACAGAGGAAATTTGGTAGAGCTACAGTTGGTTAAAAAATATGGATGTTTTGCTGTGTAGCGAAAATATTGTAAATGACAAATCCACTGCTGTTGTGTCTTTGTGGATGACCCTTCACCCACTTCACCTCCACCATCTATGGCTACACAATATAACTCAAACATATTGAAATCTGTTAACAGAATATCCATATCGCAAGGAAATGTTTGTAACAATATAGTGTTGTTAATTTGACTGATTTACAGTTACATTTCTTTGCTTACTATATACTGTTTGAGCTATATTAAACTATATTGCTTAAATTGGACTAAAATGGTATTTTCATTGATTGTGATGCATTATTTTGACTTGTGCCTTGGTGGTTGGTATATGTGGCGTATACCAATGTTAACTCTGACTGAGGTGATTGACAGCTGACTTGCCTGCTACGACTGCTTTGAAGGATTTCTTTCAAAGCATCAATAGAAGAGGTCACAGTCAGAGGCTTTACCATTGTGCTGTGTATCTAGCTACCTTAACCAGTCAGTCAGTCTGGCTACATACAGAGCAGACCACATGCCACATAAAAAATAATGCTAGCCTACACAGCAAAAAAACACATTGACAAGTAAAATGATCTATTGTAATAAGGGCGTTTTTCTCAATTCAAGCAACATGTAGCATGAGATGTATTTTCATATTAGTACAAAAAGTCTTGTTCCATTTTTGGGACATTTTACTAGGCAAGATTTGCAGAGTAAAGCTTAAAGGAAAATTAACGGTTTTTTTTTACAATCTGAGCCTTCTTTCGGCAATAAAACAAGTAGTTTTACTCACCCATAGCACTTTGGTGTCAATTGGAGCAGTATCGCAGAACTTATGTTGAGTCGTTCTGTTCTACTAATGATCCCGTATCCGTTAGCGTGAGTGCTCGGGGCATTACTTTGCGGTGTCCAAATAACACAAACTTTGGCACTTTTCAAATCACAGAAGATCGCTGTGTCAGGGTAGACTTTTAGTAGATTCCAAAACGGCCTGAAACCCGATATCGCAACAGAAAAGTAAAGTTCAGAGCGGTGTTAGCTTCTTTCGGACTAGCGGTGTTTACAAAACAGCTGAGTTCACGCATGCGCACTGTCCTCTCTGATGACGTCATCAAATAAAACTATAGCTGGATATCGGGTTTCAGGCCGTTTTGGAATCCACCAAAAGTCTACCCTGACACAGCGATCTTCTGTGATTTGAAAAGTGCTAAAGTTTGTGTTATTTGGACACCGCAAAGTAATGCCCCGAGCACTCACGCTAACGGATACGGGATCATTAGTAGAACAGAACGGCTCAACATAAGTTCTGCGATACTGCTCCAATTGACACCAAACTGCTATGGGTGAGTAAAACTACTTGTTTTATTGCCGAAAGAAGGCTCAGATTGTAAAAAAAACGTTAATTTTCCTTTAAGATAAGGAAATGTATCGTCTAAAAGAGAATATTGAAACCGCCGTTTATAGGCAAAATCAGAATCAGAATCAGAAAGGTTTTATTGCCATATGTTTGAACATGTTCACAACAGGAAATTGCTTCGGTACTTGGAGCGGAATAAAATAGAATAAAATAAAGTAGAAAACGTAAATTAACGAATTTACAAGAATACAAGAATATAACCAGCACAGGGTCATGTGACTGACACAGAGCGGGCGGTGGGAACAGTCCTAGTGTTATTATTGTTCAAGAGTCCCAAAGAAACCAACTAAAAATCTGTGATAATGTTTATACATAATCAGATTATTTTTATGGGAATAATTCACACTGAGTTATTTAGATTTAGATTTTTGCCCATTCTACATTTAAAGGTGCATTGTGTAACTATTCTTTTCTGGTGAAGGGTCCGTCAAATGTTTTTGTTTTTTTTTTTTCCATGGAGATGTTATTGCTTTGTCTGGAATGTTTCACAATATGCTATTAAACCTTTCTATCTTCATGGAGACCACACTAGACCAAGTTACAGGTCAGATCTGTGGAGAGGTGACCTTGCTCAGTCAGAATGCTTGTTTTTCAAGGCATTTTTGAGCTATAAAACCACCTGTAATTTAATAAATAGAGTTTTTTTACAGTCACATTGTAGAACATTTCAGGCAGAGCATACCCACAAAACAAAAACAAGCAGGTGACGGACCCCCATCTAAAAAGCTACATAGTGCACCTTTTTTGGAGATTTTTTGGAGTTTTAAGCCCAAACAGAAAATGTGTGAATAAACTTGGTGTGAAATAATAGGCTTTCAGATCAGGCTTTCCAAACCATATCATTTTATGCCCAATAATTTTCAGAAATGTTTTACAGCGCGAGTGTTTATGCTGATCATGCTCCTCCATAACGGCTGATATTACCCTGGTCCCATGTGGCATTTGGAAAGGTCATGCTTAAGGTCCTTATAATTCCACACAGTTTCACACAGTGCGCTGATAGGGCTCACCGTCTTGGAGTATTGGAACATGGTCCGAGAGCGTATACAGAACTATCACATCTCAGCAGTATCGATCCGCCCCATGCTGTTTTATGTTCCATTTCACCCCTTCATTTTCACTTTATATTGACTTATATTGAAGCCAATGTTTACATAATGAGACTTATATACAGTACTCCACTTAAAAAGAGAATACAGGCTGTCCAAGATTGCTTTCTGAGATATATTGGTGATAATTGAGCCAATTCATGTGCTTCAAAATGTCAGGTATGAAGAGGATAGGAGAAGTTAATGGGACTGTCACTCATTCTGGCAGCTGTCAATCAAATACAGTGTCCATGGATGACCACATGTAATGAATCATTGAAGCTAAATATGTTATTTGTTGTGTTTTTTTACCTTACCTGATCATCTTGGGTAAAAGAATTCTTATGATTTTAATGAGAAAATCCAGGTTTCTACAAAGACATTTATCTCAAATCCACTGGAGGATGAGAGTGATGACATGGCAGGATTGTGTTCAAAATAAATCTGTCTGCAGAGTACCCACGAGGTCTGCTATTGAATTCAGTTTTATTGTTGTTTGAAAAACAAAAACAAAAAATCAGAAGAAAGCTCTTGTGCATTTGTGGATCGAGAGATGTCTGTGCTTTTCATCCTATTCTATTTAAGAAATGTTTGATTCATGTGCTTGCTTTGCACACTGCGAATTGCCCGATACAGCATGATATAATCTATTATATGTACTTATCACATCATACAAGACCATATGATGTGCCATGTTAGAATTAGAGGTAAGATCGGGCCTAAAAAATCCAGCCCGCCCCGACCCGGCCCGCGGGTATTAAAGCCTGACCCGGCCTGAACCCGACCAATTAACTTGATTTGCAGGCCCGAGCCCGAAGCAAACCCGAAATTTCATATTTTATTTGTGAGGACTCGGGAGGAGGAGGGGTGATTTATGATAACAAATTAAAGCCTGTCTTTTGTAACGAAATCTAAGTTAAACAAGACTGTATAAACATTTACATCTTTTATATTTCTGTTTCTGCAGAGGGTACATTAACCGACAATTTTCCATCATTGACGGATTTTTTTAAGAGTTGACGGGAAAAATTTAAGGCCGTCCGTCATTTTGACGGGTTGAAAATTGGGCCATAAACCACAGCAGCAGTACGTCCTTAAGAATCTAGCGCGGCACTTTAAGAGAGAGAAGCAGAGAGACAAAGAAGAACAATGACGGGTGGATAATAGAGACAGGAAGGAGTTCCTCACTCTTACCGGTGCGTGTTTGTCTTTTCAGTTCTCCTGTCTTTAGTTTATCCTTAACTTCTTGCTCCTCCATATTGGGGATACCAGGTCAAAATAGATGTGGACTTGCGGAGGGGAAGATTATTAAGAGGGGGGCGGTCACGTGCGCAGAGCTCTGGCTCTGCGGCTCCTGTTTAGTAGTTAAATAGCAATTACATTACAGCGCCTTCTCTGTTTTATCCAAATTATTTATTTTAAAACAAGTATTCCTTAGTTTAGTATCCACACATCGTTTTAGTATTCATTTTTATAAACATATATTTATTTTTAAAAAGTCAGCGAGAGAGAAGCCCGACCCGACCCGAAGCAATGATTGACATTTTAGGCCCCTCTAGTTAGAATGTTGTTTTCCTCATCCAAAACAAACTTGGAGTTGTGTTTGGTTTCACTCACACATGTTTGAGTAACCCTGCATAATTAGTCTGTCTACATCTCTAAAGTCAAAGTGCTGAAGTGGTCATGAAGTGGTAGTTTTCAAGTCAACAGATAAATTTGACCTTTTGTTCCATAGATATTGTCAATTCCAGTGCTGAAATCATAGTAAAAGTGTATGGAGTTTAAAACACAGTGGAGCACTTCCTGTGCTATCACATGACATCACAAGGTGGAAAAGAGTGTTTTCTGTTTGAGAGAAGGACAGGCTTTGTGTGTTAAACATGTGTGAAAGAAACAAAACACCACTTTGAGGAAACAACATTATAGCACAGATTCAGAGTGATATCCCAAGACCATATGGGAGTTACAACATTCATATTTATTCATGTGGCTATGAAGACATTATTATTGCTATCAATGACAAAATACTTACAGCAATCCCAGTGGGTGTAATACAAAACAAACAACTAAAAAACAGCATCTGCTCAAAATCATAGTGTAAAGAAAAATGTATTTTCTGGGACTGTAAGGAAACATTTAGCGTCATTTGAAACAATACCCACCAAAGATCATTTCATATAACTTGACAAAGACATTAAAGGGCCTGTATTATGATATTTTATGATATGTTGTTTCTTCATCAGAAAACAGACCTGGAGCTGTGTTTTGTTTCATTCACACATGTTTAACACACAAACCTGCATATTACGGCTGAGCTCATCTCTCAAACCACTTTGTTCCACAATGTAATGTCATGTGGTAATACAGGAAGTGCTCCACTGTGTTTTAAACTCCATACGCCTTCACTGCAATCATTTGGATGATTTCAGGCCTGGAATTGCTCATCTCTAGTGAACAAAAGTTAAATATCCCATGACATGGTACTTCTTGATGCTTTTATATGGCTCCTTAATGGTTCCCTAATACTGTAAATGAATCCTTCTTCAAAATCAACACTCAGTGCATGAGAAACAGAGATAAGATGAGAAAGAGTAATTTTTGTCACTCTGAACACTCTATAATGGGCGTTGTTGCTTGAATGCAAATGAGGAGAAAAAAGCTGGCCAATAGTAGAGGGTGGGGGCGTGGCCAAACGCTCCGCTCTCTGCTCTGAGCGCTCTCTGATCCATTTCCTTGTTTTTGCACGGGGGGAGAGATTTGAAGCGTTCCATTGAAAAATAAACACATTTCCACAGAAAATAAAATTAAACCACTGCTGTTCAAAGGTCCAGAGGCTCAGATAAAGGACTTCCGAGCCTAGAAACACTCGGACGTGCCTCCAGGCAAATAAAAAAACGCATTTCGCATTGCCTAGCGCATTCGCAGTCCAAACTCTCTGGGCGTGATTTACAGAGACGCTGAGTACAGACAGACGGGGGTGGAACTGCATTTGCATTTCTTTTTTCGATCTGACGTCAATAAGGTGCCTTGTTCAAAATCGCCCGTTTGAGCTCCGATTTTTGTAACACAGAAAAGGATCGCAAATGCTCAGTTTAGACATTTCGCAACTTTTAACCATGGGGGGGGGGCCTAAACAGGGTAGGGGAGCTCACATTAACGTTCAAAAACCTCAGAAAGTGAACATTTCATGCCATGGGACCTTTAAAAGGCAACTATTAACTTGAAAGCTATCACTACTGTACATGACATCACAAGTTGGACCAGGGAATTTTGAGCTTTGAAGATTAATAATAGACAAACAATAAAGGATTACTCAAACAGGTGTGAATGAAGAAAAATAAAAATACATAAAAACACAACTCGAGGTATGTTTATGGCTTAAAGCTCACCAGAGTCATTTTTGCATGACACGTTCCAGAAAATACACAGCTAATGTATTTACTTATTGTATTAGCAAGGACGTAATTGGCCCTTGTAATAAAGCTCTGTTAAGCCCTCTGAGTGGTTCACCCTCACCTCGGCACACAGCCCAGTCACAATCATACATAAATAATGACGCCATCTTTGCACACTTCCTGTGCTGGCGCTCTACAAGTCTCCATCAAGGTTCTCACAATCACTGATGTCGCCCATCCATTTGTCCTGCAGCGATGGAGAGCAGCTGCCATGTTTCACAACTAATCAACACTTGGGAGGAAGAGGAGGAGGAGGAAGAAGAGGAGCGGGAGGAAGTGGAAGAAGGAGGAAGAGGAAGAAGAGGAGGAGAAAGAAGAGGACGCGGAGGAGGCGGAAAAGGAGGATAAGTCTAGTAGGATAGGATAGTCTGGGAGAAAGGCAGAATAATCAAAAGTATTAATGTAGAACTTTTATAGGTCAATTTATGGGTTTCAGTTAAAATTATAAAAAATCTAGCATTGCTCCCATGGTAATTAACCATTTAAAACATATTAAATAAAAATATTGTATCTGATGAATTGTCAAAAATCCTCAAATGTTTCCTATAGGCCTGAACTGTTGAAATTCACCAGCTGAAGTTGTTTGTATTTATTTGTCGCAATGATTCTGTTTCTATTATGAGTATATTGGATATAAGAGCATAGTTCTCTTTCAAATAACACTGCAGCTTTTTGGAAAAACAAAATAAAGTTTGACTTATGATCTCATCATGTTCTAATTAAAATACCAACTAACACAATTTTCAATCATGCAATTTTCAACAGCCCTAATTAATCTCTGCAGTTTGTACAAATTATAAAATTAGAATTTCAGAATAATTTTCAGTTTTATTCTGACGGTGGGAAAATGTGATGATGGCAACTTAATGGCATGTAATTAGTATTTAAACTGGGACAAAGTTCACATATGTACTGTATGTAATATTTGTTATACAGTAAGAAAACATTTAAATATGCCACATTTAAATATATTGTGTATGTATTATGAATTGAATGATTATGTAACAAAATACTAATAAAACTTTAAGAATTGTACTATACTGTACCACAGTGTTTCCCAACCAGGGGTACAAGTACCCCTAGGGGTACACGAGCACACTGCAGGGGGTACTCGGCAGTGTCGCTGCCAGGCGCAGGGGGAGATTTTTTTGAATTTTTTAATTCTAATTTGAGTACATTTGAGTTAAAGGTCCCATGGCATGAAATTTTCACTTTCTGAGGTTTTTGAACGTTAATGTGAGCTCCCCTACCCTGTTTAGCCCCCCCCCCCATGGTTAAAAGTTGCGAAATGTCTAAACTGAGCATTTGCGATCCTTTTCTGCGTTACAAAAATTCGGAGCTCAAACGGGCGATTTTGAACAAGGCACCTTATTGATGTCAGATCGAAAAAAGAAATGCAAATGCAGTTCCACCCCCGTCTGTCTGTACTCAGCGTCTCTGTAAATCACGCCCAGAGAGTTTGGACTGCGAATGCGCTAGGCAATGCGAAATGCGTTTTTTTATTTGCCTGGAGGCACGTCCGAGTGTTTCTAGGCTCGGAAGTCCTTTATCTGAGCCTCTGGACCTTTGAACAGCAGTGGTTTAATTTTATTTTATGTGGAAATGTGTTTATTTTTCAATGGAACGCTTCAAATCTCTCCCCCCCGTGCAAAAACAAGGAAATGGATCAGCTGAGCGCTCAGAGCGAGAGCGGAGCGTTTGGCCACGCCCCCCACCCTCTACTACTGGCCAGCTCTTTTCTTCTCATTTGCATTCAAGCAACAATGCCCATTATAGAGTGTTCAGAGTGAGAAAAATTACTCTTTCTCATCTTATCTCTGTTTCTCATGCACTGAGTGTTGATTTTGAAGAAGGATTCATTTACAGTATTAGGGAACCATTAAGGAGCCATATAAAAGCATCAAGAAGTACCATGTCATGGGACCTTTAAAGAAAATAGAGAAAATGCCTGAGATTTAAATTTTCAAATTAAGGAGATGAAATAAAATGATTTTCATTTAATAATTTGTTGTGTCACGTTCTACTTTTTGGAGAATTATTGAGGGGGAACTCGAGGTATGACAAAAAGGCTCAGGGGGTACACAAGACAAAAAAGGTTGGGAATCACTGCTGTAAAATACACACAAATTATTCGTGTTTTGGCATATTCATTTGTCCTTATATTGCTTAAAAACACTTTCTCCTGGTTTAACCCAATTTGAATGTTAAAATGCCAATGTAAAATGTTTCCCAGTCATTACTGTCAAAGCACATCTGCTACATTTCATATCATCCTCAGTCTCCTATGTCTACACGTCTCATCTTTGTATTCAAATGTATTCAAATCAACAAAAGAAAGGAGCACATCAACCCTGCACTGCCATTCATACTATAGCACACATCCACTGAACAGGAAAGAACATAGCAGCTCTAATTTACCAAAACAAAAGAAAGCCACGCAGCCAGACTGTATGGAGACAGGAAAGTTTCTTGTTCTTCAAAAATGAATTTCAAGGCTCATCTGCCGAGGGAGATGTAGGAGTTCACGGACTAACAGTTTCAACAAACACATCCAACGGTCACCATGCCACCAGCCGCCATCTTCATCTGTTATGTGGACACTGAGGACGATAGGAGGAGGAGGAGGAGGAGGGCCCAGTCAGACTACAGACCAGCACAAGTTAATTGGGATAATTTTTTGATGAAGGACACATTGAATCTAAATTCTACAGTACAAAAGTGGAATACGTATGCTGGAACTCATACTTAAAGAGGCACTGAGTAACCTTTCTGGTGGAAGGCAAAAGGAGAAATTCAATTTGCCAACTGGACAAAAGTTTATTTGGTCGAATACGTTGCGTTATGTTCTTCAGTTCTGGTCAGACATGGTGGACACTGCCTATGAGGGAGGAGCTAACTACAATGAAATTACTTTGAAATAGTCACACCTATTTGTTTTCAGTTTCTGTTAGTTAGGTAAGCCTATTCAATATGCAGTGGGAGTGGAGTGTGGGGTCTTGTTAGCATAGCCATTCAGGGCCATGAAGAGGTGTTTTCACGCCTCGGGACCTGACCTGGCTGCCCTGTTGTTTTCTTAGTTTGTTTTGATTTAGGTTTGAGGATAGAGTTATAGATGGGAGACAAATGATGTCTGAGACCTCACTGTCCTCAAAGGAGTGGCCCGTGGCTTCTAGGTGGAGATGTACAACAGATGAAGGTCCACTCTGGCTCTCACGTCTGTGTTGGTACATCCTCTTGTGAAGTGGCTGTTTTGTTTCTCCACTGTAGCGCTCACTACAGTCTTCACTACACTGAATGGAGTAGACCACATTGCTTTGTTTGTGGCTCGGTGTTTTGTCCTTTGGGTGGACCAGTTTCTGTCTTAAAGGGACAGTGTGTAAGATTTTTACCTGTTAATTACTGAAATTGAAGATACCCATTCAAAAATAGAGTGTTTTCCAAGCCTTTTCACTTCCATCATGAAATCAAAGTATTCTTTTGGACTTAGATATAGTCACATAAAAGGGGGATCTTCCCCATGCAGAGGCAGCCATTTTGAATACGAGAGCCGCAGAAGGACATTTGGGCTCCGCCTTCGCCTTCGGCAAGGCTCGTGGTTTTGGGTAAACAACACAAGCATGCTGCCGGATCAGACGTCGTAATGGATCTAACACGTGTTTTGGACTAAATTGTTTTACTGGATTTTATTCGCTGGATCCTTACGGACAAATTGAGAGCAAGTTTATGGTGAAATACAGAGTTTGACCTGTGCAAAGCATTCTAAGGTAAGCTAACCTCGTTTTATGCTTTTCCGTATAAAAGCCCCATGTGCTCAGGGAGTGATTATTGTGCAGGGAAATGAATTGCATAGTCAAAAAGAGGAGACTGTAAGGTTTCATTTGATGTGTAGAGTGTCATGGTACATGATCGGGAATGTGTGTTTTCATGAGAAAAGAAAAACAAAACAAAACGGGACCGTGTTACGGCGCACCCGGGTGACCCTCGAGGTCTGCTGTAGCTAAAACAGAAAGTGCAATAGCACCATCCACCTATGCGCCACGAATCCTACACACTGGGGCTTTAAAGTGTTTGTGGGTTTGAAATAGACTGGGATTTCATGTTGTCTGAAAATTCTCTGTAGTTTTTCAGAAGCTGTCCAGGTAAGGAATAGTTACACCCATTCCTCTGGGTTCTGTTTCTCTGTTGTCTTGTTTCTTGTCATCTTGTTACATCTCCACCTAGAAGCCACGGGCCACTCCTTTGAGAACAGTGAGGTACAGATCTTGGCCAAAGAAAAGAACTGGTTTGAGAGGGGAGTTAAAGATGCTATTTCTGTCAAGAAAGAGAATCCTTCCTTGAACAGAAATGGACGTCTCAGACATCATTTGTCTCCCATCTATAACTCTATCCTCAAACCTAAATCAAAACAAACAAAGATAGTTGATAGTTTCATAGTAATTTCATTGTAGTTAGCTCCTGCTTTAATATTAGTCTGTCTACATCTCCAAAGCCTAAAATGCTCTGTTTCACCTTGTGATGTCAGGTAGTGGTAGTTTTCAAGTTAACGGCTTCCTTTTTACATTTAGTTCAGTAGAAATTTGCAATTCTAGGGCTGAATTTATTCAAATGATTCTAGTGAAAGTGTATGGAGTTTAAAAACACTGGTGAGCACTTCCTGAGTACTTTCAATTTGAGAGAAGAACTCAGCCTAAATAAGCAAGGTGTGTGTGTGAATAAAACAAAAGACACCTCCAGCTATGTTTTTGATGAGAAAACAATATTATAACATAGATTTTTTTTAAAGGGTAATATATGCCCTTTAATTCATTAATTGTTAAATGCTATGGCAACAGTGCTAATTTATCTTTAAACCTATAGATCTAACCTGCAACTTGGCCTGGTTATGTGACCTGTTTTTTTCTCTTTTAATGCCATACATAAGACATTCCAGTCATAACTTAAAGGAAAAGTAACGTTTTTTACAATTTGAGCCTTATTTCGGTAATAAAACAAGTTGTTTTACTCACCCATATCACTTTGGTGTCATATGGAGCATTTCCGGAGATGTTTTAGATTAGCGTTAGGCTAACGCCGTTAGCCTAGCGCGACTTATAGCCATAGCCCGAGCATGTAATATGCCCCGTGCGGACTCCAAATAACACAAACTTTAGCACTTTTCAAATCATAGAAGCTCGATGTCTTTAGTCTACGATTTCGTTTGGTCAAAAGTGGCCTGTAATCCGTGATTTAGCCATAGTTTCGAGTAGATGAGGACGCCAGTGCGCATGCGCGGAGTGTGCTCTCAGCTCCCGGGACCCAAACATGGAACGCAAAGCTGTAAACTATGGATAAATCTCAGATTACAGGCCACATTTGATTCAAACGAAATCGTAGACTAAAGACATCGAGCTTCTATGATTTGAAAAGTGCTAAAGTTTGTGTTATTTGGAGTCCGCACGGGGCATATTACATGCTCGGGGAATGCCCCGAGCTATGGCTATAAGTCGCGCTAGGCTAACGGCGTTAGCCTAACGCTAATCTAAAACATCTCCGGAAATGCTCCATGTGACACCAAAGTGATATGGGTGAGTAAAAAAACTTGTTTTATTACCGAAATAAGGCTCAAATTGTAAAAAACGTTACTTTTCCTTTAACATCTCCATGGAGACAAGCAGGCAGTAAACCATCAGATAGAAAAGTTGCATTGTGCACCTTTAAAAGTATGTTTTATGTATGTAAAAGTTCAAAACCTGCATGAAAACCAAAGCGTCAAGTACCTACACGCTGTCCATGTGCCATTAGTGATGCTGCTGCTTAACCATGTATTAGCTCTTGTGTAATTACAAGTCCAGCAGATCCTCACACAGAATGAGACCAGCTTTGAGTATCTCACTGTTCCTCATTGTTCTCTTTCTGCCGTTTCAATTACTATCTTCCCTGCTCAAGCCTCTTTCAATTATCTCATAACAGCTCATATCAGATACAAATTCTTTTGTACCTCAGACAGAAGAGAGTTTATCGCTCCATCCCCTCTATCCACTGCTGCTCGACCACAGCGTCTGGGTGAAAAAGAACACAGTGGACAATGGCTCTGAAGGAGGAGCTGTGTGTGCTGAAGTGTGTAGATATGAACGGGACATGTCAACACGGGAAGAAAATGTATATATGAGTAGGGAGGAATTAGAAGACGTTTAATTGGGTTTTTAAAGGTTTTTAAAGGTCCTATAGTACGCAAAATAGTCTCTACTGAGCTTCAAAGCATGTTAGAATAATGTTACCTCAAATGTGCATGGAGTTGTGTTTTGTTTCATTCACACATCTTTGAGTAATACTTCATATCAGTCTGTCTACATCTCCAAAGCTCAAACTGCTCTGTTCCACCTTTTGATCTCATGTAGTGGTAGTTTTCAAGTTAACAGCTCCTTTTACCTTTTGTTCAGTAGAGAGTGGCAATTATGGGTTTGAAATCATCCACATGATTCTAGTGGAGGTGTATGGAGTTTAAAAACACAGTGGAGCATTTCCTGTATTACCACATGATAGGTGGAAAAATGACAAGGTGGAAAAGAGTGTTTGTGTTTGAGAGAAGACTTCCAGGACATGATAGCATAGATCAGAAAATAGCATAGGCCCTAAAACAACTGTAGGAGTTTTGTTTTACAATGTCACCTCATAAAGTTATACATTTCCAAGCATTGCATTGTTTTTGCAGGTACCACAGTTCGGAAACAGCGGCTCTAGTAGAAACTGCTGTTGCGCCCTTAGGCCAGACACTTCACTCATATTGCCTAGTATGAATGTCCACATACAAATCTTGTCACCACAAAACGCATTTTCATTACACAAGTTATACACAAATTATAGGTGCAGAAACAGTATGATTTATAGTAGTTAGTGCTGTCAATCGATTAAAATATTTAATTGCCATTAGTCTCATGAATGTCATAGTTAACTCACGATTAATCGCAAACTGATCCTTGAATAATCATTTTAATAATCATACAACAGAAAAGTGGACAGGAGCAGATGTTTTTATTGCAAACTGAGACAACTTTGTGTTCGATGTTCCTCTCTCATGTTCCACTTTCATGAAGTGCTCTACAACAGTGTGAGTGAAGTGCTTCTCTTCTGTCTTCATAACAGTCAAAGTGACTGAAGTTCCCACTGTGGGTGAAATAATGTACTGTGACCCTGAGGTAATTCTCATTACTGAGAAACATCCAGTAATCTCCAGTTAGCATGACTGTATCTGTCTTCTCCAACGCCTGCTGCACTAAGGGCTCGCGTTGGGGACATTTGGGCCATGTCATGCTTGGGCGCGGTTTCCTGAGGTTCTGTGGCTCACGTTCCCAATTGCGCAGCCGAGCTGGGCTGCGGCTGATGGCGTTGTCACCCGGCACTGTTTGCATATCACACGGGGGAGCTGGCGCTTTTGGTGGAGAGAGTGGGTCCAGCAGTATGAGGTGTTTATTGAGTGGTGGGACCAATGTGGGTCCTTCTGTGGTGCGTGCTCCTCCGTGGGTTTGTGGACGTGGAGGCGGCGCGGGGGAGTGGGGTCAGTCGGGAGACTGCGGGGCTTCTGTCGCTGCCCGCAGGCCTTGTTGGGGGTTGGCATGTATTCACTGTATGTTTTGGAGCGGACTTTGTTTCGTGTTTTCCTCATGTGGGTGGCATTGGCGCACGTGCAGGGCTTGTATGGTGAAGTCGTGTCCGTGCATGGATGGCCGTGCCCACCTCCTCCAGTTTCGTACAAATTGTTTTCCTTTTTACAGCCGTGTTTACAGCAGTGTTTTGTGTTAACTCATTAATAGTGCGATATTTTTGACAGCACTAATAAAACAATAATACAACAATTTAATAACACAATATCAGGACTTAAAATGTGAAATTCCAGGTAAAAGAATGAGTGTAAAAAGTTAAAAAAAAATTTAAGAATGTCACAAAGCCCTAACCCCATTTGAAGCAGTTTGTCTAAGCCTGAACTCTGAAACAAAATGTACCAAATCACTCACTGCTGAAATGAGGAGATAAAATGTCTGATCATAACTGGGGAATAGCACAGGAACAAAGGTTACTCTGCACATCACATTACTATGAAACATTTGGAATATTACTTTTCAGAGATTGCACAAACTTCAACAACCACATCAGTCACCAATTCCATCTTCTAAGAACATACTGTATTTCAGATATGACTTTAGCAACCAGACGTACTCTTTGGCCCTCCTACAAACCAATTATAACTCTTGGATTTGTTTATTTGCTTTAAATGTACTTATCTAGTTTTCTAAAACAGGACTAGTTCATTTTAATTGGTTTGGCAGCAGCAGTTGAAAGTTATTCCTCACTGGAGTGACAGTAGCTCTGTTGGTAGATTGTTTACTGCTTTTACAGTTAATCTGGAGCAAAAAAAAAGTGTTGAAAGTATGAGTGTATGTATTATTTAATAATAATAATAATAATAATAATAATAATAATTCATAACATTTATAAAGCGCCTTTCATGACACCCAAAGCGCTTTACAGTTCATTGTTAATTCACTGCACACTTGGTGGTGGTAAGCTACTTTCTGTAGCTACAGCTGCCCTGGGGCAGACTGACAGAAGCGAGGCTGCCAGTCAGTGCCATCGGCTCCTCTAACCACCTCCAACACGCAGGCACACACCACCTTCATACTAGGCAATGTGGGTGAAGTGTCTTGCCTAAGGACAAACAACAGTTTTTTGCGACTGGAGCCCCCCTGTGGCACCTGGAATTCCCACTGGTCTCCCCCAAGTACTAACCAGGCCCTGCCTTGGTTAGCTTCTGAGATCTGACAGGATCAGGCTTTGAAGCTGGTATGTCAGGTATTTAAGACAGAAGATAGTGTCACCATAATACTAGAGTACTTGTGTAGCCATCTCTTTACACAGATGCGTTTAGGCATGGCGTGTGGGTGTTTGTCTCAGCCTGGATTCACCCATGACATGAGAAAAGAACCAAGAGCCAGTAGACAGCAGCAGAGCCAGAGGCAGCAGCAGACCTTCTCACATACACCAGTGTGAAGCCATTCTACTTTTACAACTGTGTGTAACTCCAGCTTTTGTCCTTATGAGATCTATTACTATACTATTACTATATCAACGTATCATTCAATATATGATAGCTAGATTTTGGACTCAATATTTATTGTATGTATATTTTTGTTTTAATAATGGGGAGGTTTCTGCCACTTTGTGTATACAGTATGATTGTGTCAAAAATGAAAGTGAAACTTATTAAACATGTTAATACATTGTTTTAGGCAAATATACAATTTTCAAAGCAATAAAAACATAACATGGTAATATAAATGTGTTATGTGTTAGTAGTTAATACCCTAGAGAAGTGAAATTGGTGATGTCACACACACAAAACCATCACCACCAGGGCTAACCAGAAGCCATGGCTGACAGGGGAGGTTCACAGGCTGTTGAGAGCCAGGAACGCTGCCTTCAGAGCTGGGGATGTCCCCCATCTGAGGGCAGCAAGAGCCAACCTGTCCCGTGGAATCAGGAAAGCCAAACACAAATACACACAGAAAATAACCGGACACTTTAGAGATAGCAGGGACACACGGAGTCTGTGGCAGGGCATCCAGAACATCACGGATTACAAACCCTTGCCACAGACCTGTGACAATAATATCACCCTGCTCAATGACCTCAACAGCTTCTTTGCACGGTTTGAGGCAGGAAATGACACCCGGCCCCAAAAAACTCCACCACCTCCCCACGACCAGCCCCTGTGTGTGTCTGCAGCCAGCGTGAAGAGGACACTCTCCAGGATCAACACCCGCAAGGCTGCAGGCCCGGACAACATTCCTGGTCGTGTGTTGAAAGACTGTGCAGAGGAGCTCAAGGATGTCTTCACAGACATCTTTAATGCTTCTCTGAGCCAGGCTGTCGTTCCCTCCTGCTTCAAAACCACTACCATCGTTCCCGTGCCAAAGAAGCCCACTCCGGCCACTTTTAATGACTATCGCCCTGTTGCACTGACCCCCATCATCATGAAGTGCTTTGAACGGCTAGTCATGGCACACATCAAATCCATCCTCCCCCCCACCCTAGACCCATACCAGTTTGCATACCGGGCCAACCGCTCTACCGAGGATGCAATCTGTTCTGCACTTCACCCGGCTCTCACCCACCTAGACAATAAAGACTCATATGTGAGAATGCTGTTCATAGATTTCAGTTCAGCATTCAACACTATAATCCCACAGCAGCTCATTATCAAACTAGACCACCTGGGGCTTCAGACCTCACTCTGTAATTGGCTGCTGGACTTCCTCAGTGAGAGGCCACAGGCAGTGCGGGTCGGCAGAAACACCTCAAGCTGCATTAGACTGAGCACAGGAGCCCCCCAGGGCTGTGTGCTCAGTCCGATGCTCTTCACTCTGCTGACCCACGACTGCTCACCAGCGTTCAGCACCAATCACATAGTGAAGTTTGCGGACGATACGACTGTGGTGGGTCTCATCTCTAATAACGATGAGACAAACTACAGGAGTGAGGTGAGCCTTCTGACCCAGTGGTGCAGCAATAACAATCTCCTTCTTAATGTTGAAAAGACCAAGGAGATTGTTGTTGACTTCCGGAGAGGCCCCACCCAGCACCCCCACTGTCCATCAATGGTGCTGCTGTAGAGAGGGGTGAGCAGCACCAAATTCCTGGGGGTGCACATCAGTGAGGACCTCTCCTGGACAGTGAATACTGTATCACTGGCAAAGAGGGCTCAGAAGCGCCTCCTATTTCCTCCGCAAACTGAGGAGAGCTGGAGCCCCTCCACCCATTATGACTACCTTCTACCGAGGCACCATTGAGAGCGTCCTGACCAGCTGCATCACTGTGTGGTACGGGAGCTGCACTGAACAGAATAGGAAAGCTCTGCAGCGCATAGTGAACGCAGCTGGGAGGATCGCTGGTGTCTCTCTCCCGTCCCTCCTAGACATTTTTAACACCCGGCCCACCCGCAGAGCGTCCAGCATTGTGGGTGACCCGAGCCACCCCGCACATAGCTTGTTCAGCCCCCTGCCCTCGGGGAGAAGGTCCCGGAGCCTCCGGCCCCACTCCACCAGGCTTTCAAACACCTTCATCCACCAGGCTGTCAGGAGGCTGAACTCACACCCGAACTCCCACCTTACCCATCTCCCACCCCCCACCCCCCATATTGGCATAACCTGTATTCCATAAAAAGACCTATCACTCTAGACACTTTAAAAAAAAAAAAAAACTGCTGCTAAGGACTACTGTTGCACTGTTGCACATTTACATTTACTACTGGATTTTACTCCTGTTGCACTGTTGTTTACTACTGTTATTGCACACTTACATTTACTACTGGAATTTTTAGTACTGTTGTTTACTCCTGTTATTGAATTTTACCCCCGTTGCACTGTTGTTTACTACTGTTATTGCACATTGACTACTGGAATTTTAGTACTGTTGTTTACTCCTGTTACTGCACTAGAATTACTACTGTTGCACATTTATTTTTATTTTATCTTAACTCCTATGCACATTCTACTACACATGACCAAGTCACTGCTGTATCTTCCATTGCACATTTTTGATGCACACTGCACACTTTGGAAATCTGTATATAGTATAGTTTATTTATTATGTTGCACTGTTTTAAGATTTTAGACCGTAGACTTTAGTTTTAACTTAGATCTCTGTCTTAGATAGTTTTTTGTTGTGTTTTGTCTTCATATTGTATTTTGTACACTGTCTTTTTGCACTACCTGGCCAGAGAGAAACAAAATTTCGATTCACTGTATGTTGAACACATATGGCAGAATTGACAATAAAGCTGACTTTGAACTTTGAACTTTGAACTTTGAAATACCCCTCTTTTAAACTTAAATGCTATTGTGTGCTTGTCTTGTATAATAGCCGATTTAGCTCAAGCTTTTCCCTCCAGCAGTATATAAAACTACTATATTTACCACAGTCATCCAGCTATTTCTATCTTTGTGCAGAATGTCACACATGCATTTGCACCTGCTAGCTGCTGATGTCTCCTAATGAGCTTAATGTTAAAACGAGTCATCGTAATGACTATAGCCTCAAAGAGCCAATGTTAACAGTGAAATGATTAGACCGTGTTTACCATCATAAATCCTGAAGATGATCGCATTAGGAACAGTGGGCAGCTGTGTGGCAGAGCCTGGGGAGCGGCTTCACATCTGAGTCAGCCTGAGTGGGAAATCAAACCAAAACCAGATTTTGTACAGACAGAGAGAATGGGCCTCCTGTGAACAAGTGTAACACAATAGACTTACAGACTGCTGCTGCTGACATAACAGCTGAACATAGTTCCGGACTCACAAACTTGCAGAAAGACCTTAGTTCGTTTAGAGAAAGGCTCCAGTCTGTTTTTATTAAATTACCCATGTATTTAATGTTTGTACAGTATTAAATTGTAGGCCACACACTGTTCTTGCACACAGATATTAACAGTGAAACAAATACTGCTCTAATACAGCATGGTGAGCCAGCCCTTCATACCAGAATACAGGAGGGTCTGACACGCAAAGCCAATCACAACCCTTTCTTTATACAGTTGTACATGTATCAATACTAGGGGACATCTTCTCTCAAAAATCCTCTAATAATACAATAAAATAAATATCTATAATGTATCTCGCCTAACTTTAACAGCACTAAATATAGGTGCAATGTATATGCACTAAATGATTTGAGTACAACGTAATAGAATTTATGTGCAATCTGTGTATCATTCGTTCTTTCGTTTTTCAATATAAAACCAAAAATAAGAAAATGAAAAAACAACAGGTTTTTTTCATTATTTGTCTCCAAAATCAAAATGAAAAAACGGATAACGATTCGTTTTTTCAGTTTTCGATTTTGTGTTTAAATGAAAAATGGAAAAAACGGATAACAGCTGTTTCCCGTTTTGTCCAATTTTGATTTTTGCGCAAGTTGGGTAAACCGGAAGTGAATCTAAGTTGCGCAAAGATCAAAATTGGACAAAACGGGAAACAGCTGTTATCCGTTTTTCCATGTTTCATTTAAAAACAAAATCGAAAACTGAAAAAACGAATCGTTATCCGTTTTTTCATTTTGGTTTTGGAGACAAATAATGAAAAAAACTGTTGTTTTTTCGTTTTCTTATTTTTGGTTTTATATTGAAAAACGAAAGAACGAATGATACACGGATTATGTGTCTATAATGAGTAATATTACGTCCATTATTACAGACATAATATGTTATCTCTAGTTACATAAAAACAACTAATTAGAATAAATTTAATACAGCATTCCTAAATGTTTTGTAGCCACTATACAACCAAGACAATTATATTTAAAAGTGACTGACAGCACAAATTAATTGTAGTATATACCTTCATATCACATGTAATATATGACGCTGATGCATCAGTCCATATAAAACCCCATAGGAAATCTTGTGATCACGATGTGGGGCATTGCTTCTCTTCAGGTCAACTGTACTTAGCTTGGACCAATGAATTTTTTAAAATGTGCAAAGAATCATTCTTATAACAACCTCGATCCAGTGCATCCAGCCAGACATCTATAAAAAGACAAGTACTTAAGTATTGTTAGACCAAGGACTACTGCTAAAATAACAAAAATACATTTGGCGACAATTAGCCCACTTCCTATGAGCAGAGAGCACTTCTGAAAAAAGCACGCTACATTAAATAACTTTAATAAAGACGATAAAACAAAGTGAATAACTGAACTAGAGGAGCTCATCTTTGCCAAAGTGTGAGCAGTTTATAGGGGGGATCATAATGTCTGAGATTAAACTTCTGGACCAACATTTTACAAGAGCTGGATTGGGTTTGTAGTAGTTTTGGCTCCCATTCAGACAAAGGGTGATAATAAAAGTTTATGTTCTCCTTTTCTGGATTGTCAATTTGTCAGTTTGAGATTTATGACAGAAAAGCAGTTATATTGTCTGAATATAGCTGCTGTACAATGTTCATGAATTAACTTCCTATGGAATCCTGCAGGTGACACACACCACCTCCAGAAACTTGCACAGTGTTGCTTTAAACCTACTTGTTTATAAGGATATGTCATTGGTCTGCCTGGAATGTTCCACAGTATGACATTAAACAGCTCTGCCTTACATTATTAAATTACATGTGGATTTATAGCTCAAAAATAACTAGAAAAACAGGCATACTGTCTGTGAGCAGGGTTGCCTCTCCACGGATCTGATCTGACTTGGTCTCCATGAAGATCAAAAGGTTTAACACCATACTGTGAAACATTAGACAAAGCAATCACATCTCCATAAAGAAAGGAATGTGATGGACCACAAAAGGTACACAATGCACCTTTAAAGCCCCAGTGTGTAGGATTCGTGGCGCATAGGTGGATGGTGCTATTGCACTTTCTGTTTTAGCTACGGCAGACCTCGAGGGTCATCCGGGCGCGCGCACGAGCCGCGTGCCGCTACTGTATAAATAAAACGCGGTCCCGTTTTTGCTTTTTTTTGCTTTTCTCATGAAAACACACATTCCCGATCATGTACCATGACACTCTACACATCAAATGAAACCTTACAGTCTCCTCTTTTTGACTATGCAATTCATTTCCCTGCACAATAATCACTCCCCGAGCACATGGGGCTTTTATACGGAAAAGCACAAAACGAGGTTAGCTTACCTTAGAATGCTTTGCACAAGTCAAACTCTGTATTTCACCATAAACTTGCTCTCAATTTGTCCGTAAGGATCCAGCGAATAAAATCCAGGAAAACAATTTAGTCCAAAACACGTGTTAGATCCATTACGACGTCTGATCCGGCAGCATGCTTGTGTTGTTTACCCAAAACCACGAGCCTTGCCGAAGGCGAAGGCGGAGCCCAAATGTCCTTCTGCGCCTCTCGTATTCAAAATGGCTGCCTCTGCATGGGGAAGATCCCCCTTTTATGTGACTATATCTAAGTCCAAAAGAATACTTTGATTTCATGATGGAAGTGAAAAGGCTTGGAAAACAATGTATTTTTGAATGGGTATCTTCAATTTCAGTAATTAACGGGTAAAAATCTTACACACTGTCCCTTTAAGATTCAAACAAAGATTTAGGAAAATGCTCTTATTTCCACTCCACAAATTAATAAAACAAAACTGTTATGACAGCTTATGTTTTGTGTCTCACTTCAGGTATTTTTCAAACAAACTACATAACTGCATACAATATTAAAATAGGCTATAACTTTCTGATTACAATACCATATCAGATTATAAATTCATACTGTTTAAATGTTATGAGATCTAACTATGCAGTTTTATTATATTGGTTAAGGTTTATAAGTTTGAATATTAGAATCACCAAATTCACAAACAGACCTGCATACTTTTCAAAAACAAGTTATAAGGGAGTATAAAAACTAAACTATTTGTGGTCAGAAGTTCCCAAAGTTGCCTTATTTCCTCATCTGAAGCCTTTTGTGCATGCTGTGGTTGCAGCACCTGACTATAATGTGCCGATGTTTATTCTGAAGTGATCAAAATGAACCCCTTTCTGATGCCTTCGATGTTATGTTTGTATGCAGCCCATTCCAAGCATGGCCTGTCTCATATACATATGCACAGAGCTCCTCCAGTAGACTCCAGCCCACAGCCTCCAAAGACCCAATTAGACCCACATAATTACCGCCAGAAAGAACAGAGGCTGGAGGAGAGAGCTGGAGATGTTTTTAAACCATAGTTCCCTTCCTTAACTTCAGGCTAAAAGTTCAAAACTTATCTTGAGAACACTGAAAATTTGTTTTAAATGGTAAATGGTAAGTTGGTCACATTTTTATATAGCACTTCAAGGCACTCAAAGCACTGTGCATCACACTCCCATTCACACCAGAGTACGCAAACACGGGGGGGCGTGGGAGGCTAAGTGTCTTGCCCAAGGACAGTATTCATCTGTGGGAGCTGGAATAGCACCACCAACCTGTGGGTGAGTGGACCTGGCTGCTCAACCAATGACGCTGAAAAAGATCAAGTAAAAAATAGCATACTATATAGGTTTATATAAGTGACAGTGGTACTTGTAACATGATTTATAATACTAAACATCTAAGTTGTAGCATTAGTATTAGCATTTGTTATCGTAATAGTAAACAGTATAATAATAATAATAATACATTTTATTTAAAAGCGCCTTTCAAGACACCCAAGGACACTGTACAAAACAGAGCAACTATAACAGTATAACAGTATATCAGTAAATGTATAGGCAATGATAGTAATACTTCACATTACATTGAAGTTTTAGAGTTTACAGTATATTTTGTACCCTTGATTTGCTTAAATAAGGCATAAATATTGGGACATGGTGGTAGAAGAAAAAAACGGTTGCTTATAATGGAAGTTAATTTAAGAAAAGCAAGTGCCCCATTATAATGAACGGGGAACTTGGATCAGGGTGACAACTTCAACATAATAAAGCCCTTGAAGGCGTACTTAGAATATCCAGCTACTTGGACCAAAATAGCACTACTTCAAACTTACTTCTGACTGTGTCAAATCAACTCCCACAGACGGAGGGAAAAAAGCAAACAGAAGCAAACTTTTCAGAGTGAACAGATGAGAGGTCAAAACTAAAATATCAACTTTTCCCAAAGATAAAGAAGGGCACAGGCTTATTGGGTTTGCATGGATTAGACACAGAGTACAGAGAGAAACGGGGGAGTCAGTAGGTCATGAATTCAACCAGTCACGCTCCAAGAAGCTCGACAACTGGGCTCTATAAAGCCCATATTACTCTATTTTCTGACCTATATTATAATGTTGCCTGGAGTTGTTTTGTTTCATTCACATTCACACTTGTTTAACACACAAACCCTGCATATTTAGGATAAGTTCTTCTTTCAAATAGAAAACACTCACCTCGTGATGTCATGTGGTAATACACAAAGTGTTCCACCATGTTTTTAAACTCTGTACACCTTCACTAGAATCATTTGGATCATTTCAGTCCTGGAATTACCAATTTCTATTGATCAAAAGGTAAAAAGTAGCTGTTAACTTGAAAACTACCACTACTGTACATAACATTACAAGGTGGAATGGGGCATTTTGAGCTTTGGAGATGTAGACAGACTAGTAATGCTGGATGTGCGAATGAAATAAAACAACTCCAGGTATGTTTTTGATGAGGTAACTGCGTTCTAACATCAAAAGCTTTATTTGACAGAAGCTCAAGTCTATGGGTGACACTAAACTCACTTAGTCCACTTCTTTATCAGTGATACTTAGTAACGCGTTACTGTAGTTGGACTACTTTTTTCAGTAACGAGTAGTCTAACGCAATTACTATTTCAAAACCAGTAGTCAGATTAAAGTTACTTATCTAATACACCGTGCGTTACTATTTCTGCATTTCGGGGGAACGTAGGTTACATTTATTTATTCTTATTTTTTGGCTACATTTTTTTTCTTATGAGGTTACGTCATCTCGGCTCCGCGGCGCCAAAGTCAGATCAAAGATTCTATCTCGTCAGATGTGAACAATATGGAAGGAGAGAGGTTCGCCTTTTCCAGCTGGAAATACAGGCATTATTTTGATTTTATTTCGGCTAAGGATAACAACATTAAGGTCCGTTGTACACTCTGTACTGACAGAGTGCTGTCTACCTTCAAAAACACAACGTCAAATCTGAAAAAATATCTGGAGAAACAGCACAGCACAACGAAGCTAACAGAGCAAGTCCCGCCCGATGTGAAAGTCACAGGTGAAGGAGGTCCCAGACCTGCAAGCAAAGGAAGCTGGATTTGGGTGTAAAACCAGTAAGTGGGGCGGAGTTGAATAGGATGGTTGGGCATTACGTGGTTGATGAAATGCTGCCTGTGAACACTGTTGACTCACCATCGTTTCGTGCCATTGTATCTAAGATCCTACAGTAACGATACTGAGCTGCCTATTGGCAGAACTGGTGGTCATTTTTATGTTGTAGGGGCGGGACATCAGCCTCTGCTGAAAGTAACTAAAAATAATCTAACTTAGTTACTTTTAAAAGCAAGTAGTCAGTAACTTAACTAAGTTACTTTTTAAAGAAGTAGTCAGATTACTGTTTCAAAGTAACTATGGCAACACTGTTCTTTATACATGGTTTAAACTTTATTTGACCAATTTTAGAGTATGCACGGGAAGAACTCCACTCACAAAGCCCCCACCCAAACAGCAAACTAAACCACAAAATTTAACAAAATAAAATTTGCTTACTTCCATAGTCCTAGATAACACAATTGTGGATTACTATAAGTATTATGCTACGCTAAACTCTATGCCTCTGACACCACAGTCTGAACGCACCATTACACAACGTTTATGAAATTATGAAACATAATATAAGACACATGTATACAACAGTTGATGCTACACACACCCTGCATAAAGCCAAGTTATTCTCTCAAACAGAAAACACTCCTTGTGATGTCATATAGTAATACTGGAAGTGCTCCACTGTGTTTTTAAACTCCATACACCTTCGCTAGAATCATTTGGATCATTTCAGCCCTGGAACTGCCAATCTCTAACTAAAAGTAAAAGGTAGATGTTAACTTGAAAACTACAGCTTCATGACATCACAAGCATTTTGATCTTTGGAGATGTATACAGGGATGAAAGAGTTCCACCTTTTAACGGATCTCCGTTTTTTTTCAGCTGCGTGGTCTTTTTTTTTTTTTTTTTTCAAATACGTTGAGAAAAATTGTGTGTATATATATGTGGGTGTGTATATATATGTATAATTGTGTTTAGGGTTGCCAACCGTCCGTTGAAAAATGTAATCGTCCCGTATTCAGAAACAAAAGTACGTGTCTCGTATTAAACTTCTACCGGTGTGCGAGCCGCGGAGCTGCGGAGCTCTTGTATTGTTTTATATTAATTTATACAGTTTTAAGTTAAGCAGGACAGATATTTACTGTTATTCTTATTATTTTGTATTAAAAATAAATTGCTCATAATTATTTATTTTCCATGTGTTCATATCACTCAAATATGCATCTAATTCAATTCAGGTTTGAGCCAAATAGATAAAATAAATCCCTTCACACATACAAAAAATGGTTAAAAAGATTCACTACACAATTCTGTATTATGGATTGATGTCGCCGCTTCTCTCGGCTCGTTATCAGACTTTGATGTCGCAAAATCGGGGTCAGTGCCGTGTTTTGATATCAACTTTCAGCGCTACTACTGTAAGCGCACGTGCGGCCCGGACTCCCGCTATCAACAGCCATAAATAGGCCTACACCAAAATGGTTTACAAAATATTGGAGCGTCCAAGCAGAGAGCCAGGCTTGTGCACCAAAAACGCCTTCAGCGACTTGAAGGGAGGAAGGGGAAGTAGACAGTACAAGTGTTTGCACATGTACTTGTCTATAGGCCTATGTAATATACAGTAGTTGTAGTATATATTTTCAAAGTGATGCCTGTGACATCTGGTGTATAAACAAACAAAAACCACTACAAATGTTAATAAAATGTTTTGTTTTTTTCTTTGATTTACAGTTTTACTTTATTGCACACAAAATACAGCATTACTTAAACATGTGTGAATGAAACAATACACAAATCCAGGTGTGTTATTGATGAGGTAACATTGCAGCATGGCTAAAAGCTCACAAGAGTCAATTTTGCCTAATTATAGGTCCTTTTAGTGTGTGTGTTTTTAATGTATAGCCATGCTCATACACAGGAGAGCTGATCATTATGACATATGTAAAGCAATGTTTTTGCTTAACATTGCCTTAATAGTCTCACATACTCTATGGATTCCTCTGTGAAGCTGGCTGCTTTATCCTCATAACTGTGACAGTCGGTATCATGGCTTTACAGATCATATTAGTTCTCTGGGTTACATTAAGAATGAGTCATTATTGCATATCTAATGTGTGCTTTAATCTTCATTAACACAATTATGCAGTTTTTCTGGTGCACTGGTTTACACACTGTTTGAATCTAGAGCTTTTTGATTCATCATTAATTGCATTTTAATTATTGCTGCACTGTCCATGATAGGGACTCATATCTGTTCTATACTCAGTAAAAAATAGTAATCCTAATCTGGTAAAATCACAGCATATTTGGGAAATGTGACATTAGTTAACAGGCAGGAAGATTAAAGTTTAAAATGTGTGTAATTGACTTACATTTGTTTTAACCAAGTGCATATATTGCATAATTAGTGAATAAATACAATGATAGTAATGCATAAGTGAAGTAGGAAATAACTTTGGACCTCTGCAAACAGTTTAAAATAAACTAGTTGTGTTTTTCACCTTTTGAATAAAAATCAGCGCCTTTAAAGGTTAGTCCTTCATTATTCTCAGTGTTCATCTGATTTTGTTTTTATGGGTTTGAAGAATCCTCATGTGATTTTACTGTGAAATTCTACAGCTGAGTGTTGCCTGCTCTGACCCATATTAACTTGGAGTAGGGATGTCCAAGGGCAAAATCTTTGTGTAGGTTTAAGTGTAGTAATTATTATTATGCAATATTCAACAAAAGGTTAACTATTGTGTGTTAAAAGCAATGCTCTTCACTTGTTTAAATGTGGGCCGTTTATGTTGTCATTTTGTAGTTGTGCAATTAAACTGGGAGAGCGGATAAGTGATATGATTTTCATTTTGCTTATAAAGATACAACTAACAAACAAATCCATGTGGGCATTAGTGAACCAGACACTCTAAGGTTTCATTTACACTTTTCCTTATTTGAGCCCAGTTCCAATACTTAGCAGTTTATGAGTAAAAAAGAAAAAAACAGTGCAGATTTCTGCAGAATCAACAAGTGAAGCACTAAACTCTGTATGTATCTGAGGTAAAATAAGTTGGATATTTAGTTCTGAATGATACTAAATATCCAACTTTTTCACAGCAAGAGAGCTCCAGGTTTGACCCCCGGGTTGCCCTTTCTGTGTGAAGTTTGCAGGTCTGGGTGACGTTCCTCTGGGCTCTCCAATTTCCCCCATCAAACCAAAACATGCACTACAGGTGCAAGGCCCCAGCTAAGATAGTCCTGACCAAGACTAGCAAGAAGATCACAGAGGTAGGTTCTTAGTAGTACTGCAATGCTCACTGCCCCGGCAGCAATGAAGGATGGGTCAAATGGGACAATTAAAGGAAAATTAACGTTTTTTTACAACCTTCTTTCGGCAATAAAACAAGTAGTTTTACTCACCCATAGCAGTTTGGTGTCAATTGGAGCAGTATCGCAGAACTTATGTTGGAGCCGTTCTGTTCTACTAATGATCCCGTATCCGTTAGCGTGAGTGCTCGGGGCACTGATTTGCGGTGTCCAAATAACACAAACTTGAGCACTTTTCAAATCACAGAAGATCGCTGTGTCAGGGTAGACTTTTAGTAGATTCCAAAATGGCCTGAAACCCGATATCGCAACAGAAAAGTAAAGTTCAAAGCGGTGTTAGCTTCTTTCGGACTAGCTGTGTTTACAAAACAGCTGAGTTCACGCATGCGCACTGTCCTCTCTGATGACGTCATCAAATGAAACTATAGCTGGATATCGGGTTTCAGGCCGTTTTGGAATCCACTAAAAGTCTACCCTGACACAGCGATCTTCTGTGATTTGAAAAGTGCTAAATTTTGTGTTATTTGGACACCGCAAAGTAATGCCCCGAGCACTCACGCTAACGGATACGGGATCATTAGTAGAACAGAACGGCTCAACATAAGTTCTGCGATACTGCTCCAATTGACACCAAACTGCTATGGGTGAGTAAAACTACTTGTTTTATTGCCGAAGGAAGGCTCAGATTGTAAAAAAAACGTTAATTTTCCTTTAAGAGTAAAAAACTAAAAACTAAAAAACTAAAAAAAATATTAAAGACAGTTGTTTGTCACACTTTATGGTCTGCTTCCCTTTCTGGATTCAAGCAAAACCTGACTGAGCGACTGGTTGGGTAAGTCATGGTCTGGTCCAGGTTAAGTTCCAGTTTTGTTATGGTTTGTGTGAATGCTTCTTATTTGACGTAACATCTGCTAACCACTCTCATTTTCACTCGACCCCTCTCTCACAGTAGTCCAAAGTTGTTCCTGTATCTAAACTGTACAGTCCTCTGTGAAATACACTTATTTATGTATGAGCTTTCTCTATCCGCCTCTGCAGAGTGTCCTGAGAGCCATACCTCAAGGCAGTCTGTTATCACCAATCACCTGCTAAATTAATCAGCCCTCCCCCCAGGCCTCTTGACCAGCTCATACACACACACACACACACACACAGACAGTGGTCATATGTTTCACAATATTGCAGAGGCATCACTCACAGTGTCAAGCAGCTAAAACGGCACCCAGCGGAGAAATTCTCACACCAGGCGAGAGATATAGAACATACGCAATGCACAAACACCCCAACAAGACAAGGCACTTTCCTGAGCCAGCACAAAACAGTGGAGCGGAGGAGGGAGGCACTGGTTGCTTTAAAAGGATAGAGTTTAATGGGGTTTGCACTGTTACAATATGGAGGCAGTGGGGAGGAGAGATACATTTTATTCTGTCCAGGGAAATAAAATAGTCACTACCCCAGGAGTTGAAACTACTGGGAACATTTATTGTCCTTAAAAAGAATGGGTACAACTTTACAACAGCAAGAAAAGTAAAGTGAAATTAGTGACTTGCTGTGGCAATCTTTAGGGGAAATAGATTTAGATTGCAAAAGTGCACTGTGTAACCTTTTGGAGAGGGTCTGAAACCTGTGAGTTACCATGAAGATGCTTAATGCTTTTTCTTTTAGACTGTCCACAGTGTGATATTAAACTAAGCTGTCTTGCATTTATTAAAGATCCCATGACATGGTACTTCTTGATGCTTTTATATGGCTCCTTAATGGTTCCCTAAAACTGTAAATGAATCCTTCTTCAAAATCAACACTCAGTGCAGGAGAAACAGAGATAAGATGAGAAAGAGTCATAAATATCTCTCTCAAACTCTTTATTCTGGGCGTTGTTGCTTGAATGCAAATGAGGAGAAAAGAGATGGCCAATAGTAGAGGGTGGGGGCGTGGCCAAACTCTCCGCTCAGAGCTCAGAGCCCACAGCTGATCCATTTCCTTGTTTTTGAAGCGTTCCATTGAAAAATAAACACATTTCCACAGAAAATAAAATTAAACCACTGCTGTTCAAAGGTCCAGAGGCTCAGATAAAGGACTTCCGAGCCTAGAAACACTCGGACGTGCCTCCAGGCAAATTGCCTAGCGCATTCGTAGTCCAAACTCTCTGGGTGTGATTTACAGAGACGCTGAGTACAGACAGACGGGGGTGGAACTGCATTTGCATTTCTTTTTTCGATCTGACGTCAATAAGTTTCCTTGTTCAAAATCGCCCGTTTGAGCTCCGATTTTTTGTAACGCAGAAAAGGATCGCAAATGCTCAGTTTAGACATTTCGCAACTTTTAACCATGGGGGGGGCTAAACAGGGTAGGGGAGCTCACATTAACGTTCAAAAACCTCAGAAAGTGAAAATTTCATGCCATGGGACCTTTAAACTACTGGTGTTATATTTATTGCTCAAAAATATCTTAAAACATCCATTGTGAGTGGGCCCTGACAGCAGAAATATTGTGTGTGTGCAATTGTTTTGACACTTTAAACAGAAATTTTACTGTAAACGGAGCTGTTCAATTAATTTTCATTTTTAATGTGACAAATCTATAGAAATTGTTTTGAATGATTTCATTCAAATTGCTTTAACTTTTACTTTTACATCACTCTTTTTTATTCATGAAATAAAATGAATGAGCTTTATTCATGACATTTTAACATGTGGTGTGTGGTGGTGCACTCCTATCTCAAGTGGTAGAAAATTATAATAGGCCAGGTTTTCCTGCATATGCAGTCCTGTGTCTTTGAAGTGCTGTGTGGGGGCTGGGCTCTTGAGTGGAGCTGAAATACATGTGACCAGGTTACAGCAGTGAATACATTAACTCTGCTGGGGACACAGAGGGGAGCAAATGACGGCACCAGTGTAAATGCAACAGATCTCCACATACTGTATCTCCAGTTAAGAAAGACTCCTGTCCTGCTCCATCCCCTGCAATCTCTCCCCTCATAGACTCAATACAAATATTCAAACTGTAATATACCTTGCCAGGAGAACCAGTGCACCAGTTTGCATTGATCGCATGTAGAATGAGCTGTGACTATGTAAAAGCACGTTGTACGTAACATCTCAGATTACACACATGTAATTCCAGTGTAAATCGATTTCTAACCCTGAGCTCCTGACAGGTTTTTCTACCTCTTTTTCTACCTCTCTATAATTGTCTTCTTATCTGAAACATTGACATTTGAAGGAGTTTAACGCGGCGTGTCTTTAATTTCCTGCAGAGGGAGACCTCACATATTATTTTACCACATATCTCAATCGTATATCAATGTATCAATTATGAAAAAAACATATTCCAATGTTGCCAGCGTGAACTACAGTGTTGCATTTGCATTCCTTTCAACTACATAAACAGAATACAGTGTTGGCAATTAACAGTTTCTTGTTGCATAACACAGAGTGAACCTTGAGTTTCTTTATTCTAGTAATGATGACAACACAAACCTAGATTAAATATGAATATAATAACAACAACAACTGGCCAATTAAAACACATCAGAAATGTATACAGTGGTACCTCACTTTACGAATGACCCAACAAACGAAAAATTCAAGTTACGAAACGCGAAATCTCAAAAATTCAAATAATGCGCGCTCAGCCACACACATTATATGCTTTTCTCAGACTGAATTTAAACTTTTCTCACATTTGTCTCTCGTTTAAACACTCAAACTTTCATAGATTTTCAACAAAATTATTAATAGTGAAGTGTGGGGGGAAGGGGGAGGGGGGAGAAGACTGCGCTCTGACACGTGTGTGATAGCGTACATGACCCGGCGCGGAGCTGACAGCAGGTCTAGACCTGGACTGGACCAGGACTAAACCAGGACTAAACCAGGACTAAACCAGGACTAAACCAGGACTAGACCAGGTGGATTAAAGCAGCGAGGAGGGGACTGCACGCAGTCTGAGCGCATGAACGAGACCCATGCAAGAGCTGCGGTGGTCTAGACCTCCTCTAGACCTGACCAGGTCTAGAGGAGGTCTAGAGGAGCCGCGGTGGTCTGGACTAAACCAGGACTAAACCTGGACTAAACCAGGAGGAGCCCGCGGCTCTTGCATGGGTCTCGTTCATGCGTTCATGCGCTCAGACTGTGTGCTGTCCCCTCCTCACTGCTTTAATCCACCTGGTCTAGTCCTGGTTTAGTCCTGGTCTAGTCCTGGTTTAGTCCTGGTTTAGTCCAGGTTTAGTCCTGGTCCAGTCCAGGTTTAGACCTTGGTCTAGACCTGCTGGCAGCCCCGCGCCGGGTCATGTGCGCTATCACACACGTGTCAGAGCGCAGTCTTCTCCCCCCCCCACACTTCACTGTTAATACATTTTGTTGAAAATCTATGAAAGTTTGAGTGTTTAAACGAGAGACAAATGTGAGAAACACAGAACACAATGTTACATTATAAAAAAGTTACACTATAAAAAAAAAACTTGGATCGGGGCCTTGGAACGAATCAGGCTTTTTCCATTGAAATAGCTACTCAACTTACGAATTTTTCACGTTACAAAACCACTTCTGGAACGAATTAATTTCGTAAGGTGAGGTACCACTGTATACTTGCAAGCATTCAAACCGTAGATGCAATAGTAGGAGCGAGATTTGAACCTCCAGCCTTCTGGCTTGTGGTCACACAGTAAGGCGTAGTTTGTAGTTTTTAACAAAATTATGCTTTTTTTTGCCCAAACAAATACTGATTTTCAGCTTCATCATTAACCAACGAACTACTGAAATTATTTTCATTACATCTTAACTTTAATTTTATTCATTTATTGATTTATATATTTATTTATTTTGTAGAAGAAGTGACTTTATTGATCTCACACAGTAGAAATTCTTCTCTGCATTTAACCCATCCTGTTATTAGGAGCCGTGGGCAGCACATTACTGCGCCCGGGGACCATCTCCATGATCTTCAGTTTTGTCAGGACCTCAGCTGGAGGATTTTACCTATGCGGCATGTTTTCGGTTTCTGGGGGAAACCGGAGTGCCCAGAGGAAACCCACCCAGACACGGGGAGAACATGCAAACTCCACACAGAACACACACAGAAAGGCCTGGGTGACGAACCCGGAACCTTCTTGCTGTGAAGTTTCTGATTATGGAACACATATTTCCATAATATGTTGACCCCAAAAAAGTGAAACCACTATAAACAAAATTATTTTTTATGGCTGTCAACAGTCTGCAGACTATACTAGAAAATAGAAAATATGAAGTATTTTTTGTTTACCATCTTTCTTCATGGTTCTGTTTTCCTGAAAAACATGAGGTCTTGCGGCACAAAGCATTGTTTATGAGTGCCTATGGACAGCAGTCTCCCACGCAGCCTGCTCCCTCCTGTGCTAATAGCAGACATTATTCACAGTACACTTAACAGGAACACCCTGTTGTTTACAATGGCCATGTGCTTTAACACCATTAAAACTAACTCGCCTGGTGTTTCCTAGTCCATTAGAGCCACAATAGACACTGCTGTACAGAGCAATGCAGTTATCCATTTGTCCAAACCAATAAGGCTGACAGATCAGACTGATATTAGCAAATGAAAAAGTACTCAACGTCAATAATAAAGTTTAAGTATAGTGGAGTAGCTTGGCAAGTTCAGATAGATACTGTTATATCAGTCTGGTCTCCACTCCCAGGTCTCGCCTCAAGTCAGAGACAAACACAGCTATTAAGATTAAGCCTTTATTTGGTCTCACACACAATGACACATGGGAGAAATTTGACTTCAGCCATCATTCGGCACCCGGGGGGCAGTACCGTGAAGGGTCTTGCCCAAGGACCTATACTGGTTTGCTCATTGCCGGGAGGGCGGCCAGCCAGCTATGCAGTAACGAAAGCTATGCCTTTATTAGTCCCACAGTGGAGAAATTCCAGTTCTGCATTTAACCCATCCTGTTATTAGGAGCAGTGAGCAGCACATTACTGCGCCCGGGGACCATCTCCATGATCTTCTTGCTTCGGTTTGGTCAGGACCTAAGCTGGAGGATTTACCTATGGTGCATGTTTTGGGTTGGTGGGGGAAACTGGAGTGCCCGGAGGAAACCCACCCAGACACGGGGAGAACATGCAAACTCCACACAGAAAGGCCCAGGTGACCCGGGGATCGAACCTGGAACCTTCTTGCTGTGAAGCATGAGTGCTACCCACTCAGCCGTGCTGCTAACGTTATCGTGGGCTGCCATATCTTGCCAAGAATATTTTTTTGTGTTTTTATTTTTTTGTTGCTTATTTAGTGGAAGAAAACGTGTTTGTGTGATACATTTGAATACACATAATGAATACACTTTAAAAAAAAAGAGACAATGGTGAGACAATGGTGTCTCACCATTGTGCATTGATTCTACAGAAATCTGCAGTGTATTTCAGTCCCCTTTTATATTGTTTTTCTTTCTTTTTTCCTCATGAGCATCCACATTTGTTTTGATACGGACACACCATGAGTCTTTTAGTGGCTAATACACCTGTCAATCACGTCCATCTCAACTTCAGAGCTTCAGTGGTGACCATAAATATTAGAGAAGCATGTATTTTAAATCCCAGGCAAACAGCTGAGTGGTATTTCCATGGTTTCAAATCAGAATTAAGTACAGGGGGTCCTCGGGTTACGACGGTCTCGGGTTACGACGTTTCGTGGTTACGAACGCGCCCCCATTAAAAAAAATATGTATATATTACGCGTCATTCCGTCTTACACGGTTTAGCGTGGTAAGAGATGTAAACAAACGCGAACGGCGCGCGGCGCACGGCGCAAGAATACGCTCTGTTGTGGTTGTAGGGAGAAGAAGACGGCCTCATGTGCGTGCCCAATGTGGGCGGAAGTACCTGATGTGGGCTCTGAGCTGCTCCTATGAAAGCGGCAGTGATAACCAAGCAGCGTAGTGGTCTAATTATTGAGATGGAAAGGTTATTGGTGCTTTGGTTGGGAGATCAAAGGCAAAATCCGGTTTACAACGAAATTCGGGTTACGACGCGTCTTAAGAACGGATCTACGTCGTAACCCGAGGACCCCCTGTACTCCTTTTCTTTAAAGAGTTACAGATATACAGCAGAATCGCACCGCCAACCTGTGGGTCAGTGAATCAGAATCAGTGAATCAGACATCAATATGTCAAGAGCAGGATTTGAACCACCAACTGAGCTACTGTCGCCAATTACAGAGATACTAACAATAAACCAGGTCAGCATATCTGCAATCAAACAGTTAAAAAGCACATTCTAGCTCTAGCTCAATTTTACACTATTATTATTTTCAGAATTTTATAAACTCTTCACCTGTGTCTGCCCATTTCCTCTTTCCGCTTAAATTGATTTTATTTGCTACTACAGCTATCTTCTCCATTTGGCTGTATCTTTTTACATTCATGGCACGCTCCCAGCGCACTGTAAATAAATCTGTTTTCCTCTCACAGCAAATCATGTTAGCCAACACAGAGCTGTGACTGTGCCCAGCCCCGCAATGAGAGGGACATGAAAACCTCCTCAAATACATCTCACAGCCACAGAAAACAAGATCCATTATACAGACGCAGCATGGAACTGTATATGTTTAGTTGTGTTTACATAGAATTTGTTTAAAACTCATTTTGTTACATGAATATATTTGAAGGGACAGAGTGGATATCAATAGTGGGGATAAGAAATGTTGTAGTACCAACCAGTAGTCACAGAAGTAGAGGCTCGGAGTTCTCTTAAAGGGCCCATATTACTGTATTTTCTGATCTATTCTAGTGATGGTGTAGTTCAAACCACAGTGGAGTACTTTTTGTCTTACCACATGGCACATGGGTTACTCAAACATGTGTGAATGAAACAGAATACAATTACGGGTATGTTTTTAATGATACATATAACAACATAATATTATAGGGCCTTTAAAGTGACTGTAATAAAGTAATTCTTGTTTTGTCCTAGCACAGACATTGTCAATATGATATCGCTCTCTGTAACTAAATATAAAACATTTTTATTTTCTGTGAACTAGGAAGTAGCACTCTTAAAGGAAAAGTAACGTTTTTTACAATTTGAGCCTTATTTGGGTAATAAAACAAGTTGTTTTACTCACCCACATCACTTTGGTGTCATATGGAGGATTTCCGGAGATGTTTTAGATTAGCGTTAGGCTAACGCCGTTAGCCTAGCGCGACTTATAGCCATAGCTCGGGGCATTCCCCGAGCATGTAATATGATCCCGTGCGGGCTCCAAATAACACAAACTTTAGCACTTTTCAAATCATAGAAGCTCGATGTCTTTAGTCTACGATTTCGTTTGGTCAAAAGTGGCCTGTAATCCGAGATTTAGCCATAGTTTCGAGTAGATGAGGACGCCAGTGCGCATGCGCGGAGTGTACTCTCAGCTCCCGGGACCCAAACATGGAACGCAAAGCTGTAAACTATGGATAAATCTCGGATTACAGGCCACTTTTGATTCAAACGAAATCGTAGACTAAAGACATCGAGCTTCTATGATTTGAAAAGTGCTAAAGTTTGTGTTATTTGGAGCCCGCACGGGGCATATTACATGCTCGGGGAATGCCCCGAGCTATGGCTATAAGTCGCGCTAGGCTAACGGCGTTAGCCTAACGCTAATCTAAAACATCTCCGGAAATGCTCCATATGACACCAAAGTGCTATGGGTGAGTAAAACAACTTGTTTTATTACCGAAATAAGGCTCAAATTGTAAAAAAAACGTTACTTTTCCTTTAACAGTTGAAAAGTGCTTATAAACCTAGCACTGTGAATAATTAAGGAGCTGAGAATGATTTAAGAAAGTGAGGAATAACATTGGACCGCTGCAAGCCATTAAAAATGAACTAGTTCTGCTTATCACCTTTTAAAACAGTAAAATTAATTAAACAAGTCAAGCAATAGTTCTATCATCTACTATCAGAGCGAAAGGGGATTGGAACAAAGAATACATCACACTGACTTTTATAGTCATAATTAGTTATTCAGATTGCAAGGCTTCAGATGACAGCAGCTTTCTATAGGCCTATAATATTTAGCTAAAATTTATGTTCTTCAAATGCAGAAGATTGTTGCAATATAGCAAGTTCTTGGGTCTTGTCAGTAATAGAAAGGATCCGGTTTAACATTTGAGCTTTTCGATATGTCATGACAGAACTGTAATGTAATCAGTAAGGAAATCTGCCTCTTGCCCCCATCTGATTTTCTATCTGGAAATCACAGATGTAGAGTCCTTCCTCTAGCCCTGCTCTACAAGTCCTGCTGTGGGCCCTTTGTCCTCGGTGCACTGGCCCTTACCCTGAACAAGAGTCATCCATTGTGGTGTTTGTGTGGCACTGAGAAGGAGGGACAGCAGAATGGGCTCAGTGGCAGTGTCCTTATCAGGGGAGATAACGCTCAACACTTAACCTTGGCTGAATTAATGACGCTACGGAACACTGAGATTACACTGACTACCACAGAACTTTATTCTTAAGAGCTCTCCATGAAATTGCGGCATATAAAATTGTGTTGATGTTATAAATTATCTTTCTGAGCAATTGCTGTGTCATAGTATTAAAAAAAAACTGAAAGAAAATTAAAAAAGAAGGGTTAGAACAGATGGGGTTGGATTTTCTTTCTGAAAACTTTCTACCGCTACACTATTTTTGGAAGTAATTGTTCATTTGGCGCTTGGCATTTACCTTGTATTGCGTGAAATTGGCCCTAGTAAATGAACACTGGGAGATTTTCAGTTGATTTGCAACTAATTTGGAAATGTCAACAAATATTTAACCCTTTTTCATGCTGACTTTTTAATTTAAAGGTCTACCATCTGTTTGTCTCCATACGTTCTTGTTTTGTCTTAAACGTTCCACAGTATGGCATTAGTTATGTCTCCACAGAGAGAAGCAATGACACAAATTAAGCTAAGTTATAGTCAGATCTGTGGAGAGGTGACCCCACTAACAGTTAAAATGCATGTTATATAAGGTAGTTTTGACCAATACACATTTGTAATTGTGTGATTGAAAATAGATATGTTTGATGTGTGGTAGAATCGATGGTAGAATCCATGGCAAAAGGAGAAATTGATTTTGTCAACTGGACAAAAGTTTATTTGGTCGAATACGTTTCACAGCTCATCCAACTGCTTCTTTAGTTCTGGTCAGATGCTGGTGGACACTGCCTATATCCAGTAGTCGAGTTGTAAAATGAAACCAGGGGGGATGGTGAAATTTTTCACCAACGGGGGGCATTAAGCTAAGCCCTCCCCCATCACTGACATCACTGTGGTGTTTCAGGGCAGGGTAGAATTAGAAGGTACTTTGCTAAAATGGAAATGCTTTTATAACAAAAAGTCCATATAATCATTCAATAATTCAATAATACACAGGATATATGTTATCACACACGTACACACACACACACACACACACACACAATTTAGTCTTGGTTTAGTCCTGGTTTAGTCCCGGTTTAGTCCTGTTTTAGACCTTGTTTAGACCTGGTTTAGACCTGGTTTAGACCTGGTTTAGTCCTGGCTTAGTCTTGGTTTGGACCTGGTTTAGTTTTGGTTTAGTCTCAGTTTAGTCCTGGTTTAGACCCGGTTTAGATTTGGTTTAGTCTTGGCTTAGTCCTGGTTTGGACCTGGTTTAGTCCTGGTTTAGACCTGGTTTAGTCTTGGTTTAGTCCTGGTTTATACCTGGTTTAGTCTTGGTTTAGTCCTGGTTTAGTGCCAAAATAGATGCAGAAATAATCTGATAATATGACTCACCCATAAGAACGCGGTCAGATCCATTCTAACAGTTTGCCGTGTTGTCTTTAATAATCCGGAGCTCGGGAGAAAAGGACATAATCCCGAACGTATCCCGTGTCCCGAGGCGAGAGTTCCTTCTTACGTAGCATTAACGTAGCAAGTTAAGGATTCTTCTTCTCTTGGAAATGCCGCGTAAATATCAGGCTCACAGCTGATCGGCGAACAGGCGCAAACACAACAGCGGCAATCGTCATGATTGGCGGGAGCGCGTATCGGTGCGTAATTATGCTGCAACATGATTGGAAGCTGGAGCGCACTGGCCATTTTGACTTAAAACGGCGAAATTCGCCAAAAGTTTAGGGATTTTCATGCCTGATTGATAAAATGCCATAAGGGATGGAAGAAGGGATGCACGTTTTAGAAGAGGGATGATTTTGACCACCCCCCCCCCATCCCCCCTCAACTCGAGTACTGCCTATATCTGCCTGAAGGGAGATAACTACAATGAAATTACTCTGAGACTACCATACCTACTTGTTTTCAGTTTGTTTAATGCATTACTCTGGAACCTCCCCCCAGTAACAACCTTAATACCATCCTTTATTTCCCATGTACAACTGCTGGCATATGTCCAGCTCCTCCCTTTTCTGAACCACTAAACCTCTTCTCTTGGACTAGAATCCCCTCAGAGACAGCATGCTCATAGACTTTTATGTGTTGTTACAAAGCTGCTTTTTATGGAGTTAAGAAGCGGCAAGCGCCCCGGTGAGCCTCGTAATCACCATAAACAACAGGTATTACTACACTCAGAATTAGGCCTACACTATCAGAAAACAGTGCCTTGCAAAAGTATTAGCCATCCTTGAACTTTTTGACATTTTGTCCCCTTTTCAGGCTTCAAACATAAATATATAAAATTGGAATATTTGGGAAGAATCAACAACAAATGGGACACAATCATGAAGTGGAACAAAATGTATATGATATTTTAGAGCTTTTCTTACAAATAAAAAATTATTCACCCCCTTTTCTCTCCAGAAGTTCCCTGATGATTTCTGAATGATCCAATGTTGACTTAAATGACTGACGATGATAAATCGAGTCCACTTGTGTGTATTCAGTCTCAGTATAAATGCACCTGCTCTGTGATGGACTCAGAGGTCTGTTAAAAGAATACTGGGGAGCAAACAACATAATGAAGACCAAGGAACACACCAGGCAGGTCCGGGATAAAGTTGTGGAGAAGTTTAAAGCAGGATTAGAATATAAAAAGATTTCACAAGCTTTAAAAATCTCGCGGAGCACTGTTCGATCAATCATATTGAAATAGAGAGAATATCAGACCACTGCAAACCTACCAAGACCCGGCTGTCCCTCTAAACTTTCAGCCCAAACAAGAACAGCACTGACCAGAGATGCAGCCAAGAAGCCCATCCAACTACTATTAGTCGCACATTGCACAAATCTGGCCTTTATGGAAGAGTGCAAGAAGAAAACCATAAAAAGTCCCATTTGAAGTTTGCCACAAGCCACCTGGGAAACACTTGCCTGGAAGAATCCATGACTCATCGCTGTACCAGCGAGTGAGTCTGGTAACGCTTGATCCACAGAATGCGCTGCGGTTGCGCGTAGACAGACAGCTAAGTGAACCAATCTTGATTCAAAACTGAGGCGGAACTTCCGCTGCCTAAGAGTGACTTTGCGGGCAAAGGCGGGTGCACTGACGTCACCATCTTTGAACGAATCAGAATCGCGGAGTCCGTTTGTAACCGGAGGAGCGAGAGTGGATGGAGGGTGTCCAAATGGTATCGCGCTGTATAGGAAATACAGAGAGATATCATTTGGCTGGCCAGGTAAGGGAAACACAACAAACATGTGGAAGAAGGTGCTCTGGTCAGATGAGACCAACACTGACCTTTTTGGACTAAATGCAAAACAATATGTTTTGGCATAAAAGTAAATAAAAGGGGACAGGGAAGACAGAGTTGATGGGAAGATGGATGGAGCCAAATAAAGGGCAATTTTCGAAGGAAATTGACAGACTGGGATGGAGGTTTGCCTTCCAACAAGAAGAATACATCCTTTATTTATCCCTGTAGGGAAATTATTTCTCTGTATTTGACCCATCCTTTTTCAGGAGCAGTGGGTCATGGGCTCATGTTTCAGGCGCCCGGGGGGCAGTACCGTGAAGGGTCTTGCCCAAGGACCCACACTGGCTTGCTCATTGCCCAGGGGGGGATTTGAACCCAGTTCCACCAGGTGAAAGTCAAGTGACAGTTGAGCAAACCAGCTGACAATGACAGGACAATGATCCTAAACATAAAGCAAAATGTACAATGGAATGGTTCAAAACTAAACATATCCAGGTGTTAGAATGGCCAAGTCAAAGTCCAGACCTGAATCCAATTGAGAATCTGTGGAAAGATCTGAAAACTGCTGCCTGAAATATGGCAAAAGGTTAAAACGTTCTAATACTTTTGCAAGGTATTGTATATACAGGTCAACTGCTTGTCTCCCTGGAGATGTTATTGCTCTGCCTATGATGTTACACAGTATGACATTAAGTGTATCTATCCCCATGAAGGGCAGGTGACAACTCCTGGCTAAGTTACAAGTCAGATATGAGGAGAGGAGATATTGTATGTTGAACAATGTATTTCACAAATGATCTCAATGTACACACTAATTGAATAAATAAAAGCTGGATATTGTCAATAACATTCCAGGCAAAACTATGACACTGATCTCCATGGAAACAAGGAGGAGGTATCAGTAGTAAGGTACACTTTTCTGTATTATTGGCCCCATTTTGTCTTTATTGTATTGGGCCAAACACAATAATGGAAAGAAACACTGAGCTTGTAGGTTGTTCTGTTGTTCAACTATACTACCATTTGGATCCTATACCACAGGCTTTGTGCATTGACCCTAAATGTACGAATAATTCAAAATATATTGCACATAAAGGATACAATCAAAGACATTGTCCCCATCAAATCACTTTTTGGTTGATTCAGCTCCAATAAGGGTAAAACTTTGTCCTTTGGGCCATGTAGAACTGCACTCCAAACTATGGTGTTGTCTTTTTTGTATACTTCACAGATGAAGTGAGTGAAGTTCAGTAGAAGTTATAATAAGGGCAAATCGCTGCTAAAGCTTCAATTACTTTGCCACTGCAGCGCAAACTGTCACTGGGACGTAAAGTATTCAGTGAAACTGTTTCCACTGGGTTTGTTTTATTATAAGAAGGGGTGGGACAAGACATAATTTAAGGTCATAAAGGTCCACAAGAAGGAGACGAGGTGAGATTTTGAAATCAGTTATAATAAAATAACTGGTTGCAGTTTTGGCAATTTTAAATTATACATTTTTATATTTTTGTTTGGAACCACAATTCAAGACATGTAACGTACCAGCCCTTAACTCTTTTCATCCAGTCGAGATGTAAACTAAATGGAAAAAAAGACTCACAAAATAATTTTCCTCATGTGTGCATAATCTTGGCAATTTTATCTCACGAAATCTTGTGACACGAGATTTTGTTCCAATCAATCAGTCAATCAAACCTTATTTATAAAGCGCTTTTCATCCAAAATGTAACACAATGCTTGCCTGGAAGAATCCATGACTCATCGCTGTACCAGCGAGTGAGTCTGGTAACGCTTGATCCACAGAATGCGCTGCGGTTGCGCGTAGACAGACAGCTAAGTGAACCAATCAGAGATTGCGCCATCTTGATTCAAAACTGAGGCGGAACTTCCGCTGCCTAAGAGTGACTTTGCGGGCAAAGGCGGGTGCACTGACGTCACCATCTTTGAACGAATTAGAATCGCGGAGTCGGTTTGGAACCGGAGGAGCGAGAGTGGATGGAGAGTGTCCAAATGGTATCGCGGTGTATAGGAAATACAGAGAGATATCATTTGGCTGGCCAGGTAAACACAATGCGCCTATAAGCCAGACCCTCCAGGAATTCGCGATGTTGCGATTTGCAACTTAATAATAATAATAATAATACATTTTATTTGTAATGCACTTTACATTTGACCTCAAATCTCAAAGTGGTACACTTGCAACAATAAAAGAACATTAAAATCATCACTTCAACGCAACTTCAGCCAATCCCTGTGAATTCAGGGCGGTGTTGCAATTTTGACCAATCACCGCAACTTTCCCGCAATTTTTACCAATTTTGACCAGTCATCGGCGACGTATTGAACTCACGTCCGTGTGACGAAACGAAACTGCGGCCGTGTCCCCAGTTCGGAGCGTGGTTTGAAGGGGGCTCAGACTGCAGTCAAGGCGGTGCACATTTGCTCAGCCCTGAGTGCACTCCACGGACCGTATGGCCGTCTGCGAAATGCGACAGGTCTCGCAACTACGGGAAGCAGTGTGCGTGCCCAATATGGGCGGAAGTACCTGATGTGGGCTCTGTGTGTTCTGCACATTTTCACGCGCTTGGTCCACGCCCCGATTTCCATGGAAACGACTGCGGTCTGCGAAAGCACTGTGCGTGACTGCGCATGGGACAAAAAAAGAAATGACGCACATGCCCTTCAAACCACGCTCCGAACTGTGCACTCTGGGAATTGGGACACGGCTTCTAATGGCAAAGAAACATGTCTGCGGCGCCATTTGCCCACAAAAATAACAGCAAAAGACCGGGCGAAACAGTTCCCCTCCTAGTAGTCATTTATTTTCGATGTTGGTAAGGTTGTTTTAGGACCATATCTGTGATCTCTGTATCTTCGTATTATTCTTTGTCAGTAATAACTCACTATTCAAAATATTATATTCAAAATATTACTCAATTTTCATTACAAAAAGGGAAAATCGCAACTATTTATCGCAACTTTCACTTCCTCCCGCAACAAAATCGCAACAAAAACCTTAAAAGCACCGCAACTTTCATCGCAACTTTCTGGAAAAGCTCCCGCAAATTCAGGCATTTTAGCCCGCAACAATCACAAAAAATGCCTGCGAAATCCTGGGGGGTCTGATAAGCGTCCCACCCCTATAAATGAACAGTTGTCAGTGAGACTCATTGAAAACAATGATCCTGGGCAATGTTATCAGTGACTGGCCACTTACTGCACATGGTGTTAAATGATGTAAACATTGCATTATAGCATCATTGTTAATCTGAGGCATACAATTACATGTGCAGTACAATTCAGAGCATCAATAATGAAGATAAGCATGTATTGCACTGAGACACTTACAGAATGATAGTTTGCAGTCAATGTCATTAACATTCCCTTGGGGTTTGATGATAACTGTAGGCTCTGCTCTGTCTGAAGCACTGTTAATTAAGTTAGACTTTAAACTAAGCTTTGTTTAGCTTTGGAAAAACAACAGATGAGATGATTTGTGCTGTTAAACAAGTTTCTCACACATAAAATTACAGCCAGAAACTAGCTCGCATTAGTAAACAGTTTTTCAGTTTGTCACTCTCATCATTTTTATGGAAAATCAAACTCATATACAGAACACTCGTATTGATCACAGGCTCCCAAATGTGCTGTTTAAATCCATTTTGTATTTTTTCTCGAGTTTTCATACAATCTTAAAACTTTTGTGTCACGATGGTAACTCTTTAACCATTAGAGATAACAGTCCCAAAGTATCAATATTAGTTCATCATGAATTAAAACAAAATAAATTGTTCAAAGGTCTAATAAAGAATTATAAACTGCACTATAAGCTGTTTGCAATTTGTAAATGGTTAGAATAGAATAGCATGCCTTTTATTAGTTAGTGAGTAATAAACAAGTATTTATAACAGTTAACTCATCAGAAGTCAATAAGTGACTAATATTGAAGTAAGAACTTGTAAGATGGCTTGAAGGTGTATATCCATTGCTTGGTCAGTCAGTACTACATGTTTTCCTCTAAAAAGTCTGGACCTCTCTCTTATCTCATGGACTGTCTGTATCAAAACAAACATGGCAGTTTACGAGTAAAAAAATAGGAGAAAAACATAAAGAGGACTGAAAAACACAGAAGACTTCAGCAGATAAATGAGTGAAGCACTAAAGGTTATTAATCTGTGCTAAGAGAATTTAAATTTTGTTGTAAATGAGTGTTTCCCAATAAACAAACCTGATTTCATGGATTTAGATCTGGATTTACAAGGCAAGCATTAGAAAATTTGAAAATCATAAAATAATAGTGCATATCGGTTATGCATGTACTCGATTTCTTTTCATGTATTGGTGCTGTGTGCTGTCACCATCTAATTTTAAAGCATTTTTTGTTTGAGGAATCAGGAGGTAAGCATTAACCTGACAGCAAATATTCATTCATTTGTCCAGGCATGATTCAATGTAAATTCCTATAGCACTTCTAGCCAGTTCCATTAATTGAAAATAGCTTCTGGATGGTAGTTGAAAGTTGAGAAAAGCACTTATAAACTCATTGCTGTGAATAATTAGGATGCCCATGTAACAGAGTTAAAAATGCACATATGACTATTTCCTGTTTGTATTTTATGTTTAAATATAGTTTTTTTGTGTGAATTTTATCTTTTTAACGTTTTATTTTGAAAACTGGAAGTGCGCACTGCTCCCACGTGGTTTTGGTGGTTCAACTTCCCCTCTCAGTAGCACATGGAAGACTGCAGAGGGTAAGTTGTGAGTTAAAAGAGCATAAACAACAACATATTGTTTTCGTTCTTGGAGGGAGCCAGTGCCAGATAATGTGTAACAACTAGGGATTAGTTACAATTAATTGTCGATCAAGACGTTGGTCGAACAAAATGCATTAATTGTAATTAATCGCTAATCGCGGACACGCGCACGTGGTCACGAAACAAGGCAACCGCGCACCGCGCTCACTCAACGGCACTGCCCGGTGTACGCGCGAGGCTGCTGAGCACGAGATCGAACCGCGGTGCCCGGAATGCGTAGTCTCAGCCCGAGCCACAAACGAGCCGCACGAAACCAGCAGTGGCACGTGGTGGTTTAATCCTGGTTTAGTCCAGGTCTAGACCTGGTCCAGTCCTGGTTTAGTCCAGGCCCAGTCCAGGTTTAGACCTGGTCTAGACCTGGTTTAGTTCTGGTCTAGACCTGGTTTAGTCCACGTTTAGTCCTGGTTTAGTCTTTTAGCCAATCAGGACGCAGAACACAATGTTACACTATAAAAAAAAAATTACACTATAAAAAAAAAAAAAAAAAATCTGCGAACCGCGATAGAGCGAGGGATTACTGTATTCTGTTATTCAGCATCAATACATTTGTCTGCTTTTTACTAAGAAATAATTAATTGAGGAATATACAATATAATAATACTATGATATATTTATGACTCAGTGTTATGTTACTATAGCTTATATTCTTAAAGACCCTATTGAAACACTCAAATTCAGGTGAAAAACGCCACTTATCAGTTAATCGTTAATCAATCGATAAGGTCAATCAACTATAGATTAATGAATTAATCGATAATTTGCATCCCTAGTTACAACATATTAATATAGTATAGAGTATAGAGTAGAGAATAGAGAGACGACTGAGGGACTCTTCACGCATATTAATAGAGTATTTATATGTCTGTACAGGAGTAAAGTTGACTGACTCCACACTGTGTCCTGTATTTCGTATACAGCCTGACGAGGAATTCTGCAGCCGTTACACCCAGAATGCAAAAGGTAACTGAGGAATAACTTTCGATCACTGCAAACACTTTAAAATAAATTAGTTCTGTTTTTAATGTTTTTAAGACCATAATCATCAGGTACAGCACAGTTAAGTGTTACAATATAATCTGCACTGACAACCTCAAGTATTCTCATAGAGGTATCTTTAAAAGTGCATTGTGCAACTTTTCTGGTAGAGGGTCTGTCAAATGATTTTCTTCATAGAGATGTTATTGCTTTGTCTGGAATGTTTCACAATATGGCACCCCCTGCCTGTATTTGTAGGTATTTCTGAGCTACTAGACCACCTGTAATTGAATAAATGTAATGTAGAGATGGTAAAAGGAGAAATTCAATTTGTCAACTGGACAAAAGTTTATTTGGTCGAATACATTTCGCAGCTCATCCAAGCTGCTTCTTCATTTCTGGTCAGACGCTGGTGGACACTGCCTTATATCTGACTGAAGGGAGGAGCGAACTACAGTGAAATTACTCTGAGACTACCACACCTATTTGTTTACAGTTTCTGATAGTTAGATAGGCCTATTCAGTGGAGGTGGAGTGTGGGGTCTTGTTAGCAGAACCATTCAGGGCCATAATGGGCGTTTTCACACCTCTGGACCTGACCTGGCTAACCCTATTGTTTTCTTTGTTTGTTTTGATTTAGGTTTGAGGATAGAGTTATAGATGGGAGACAAATTATGTCTGAGACCTCCATTTCTGTTCAAGGAAGGGTTCTGTTTCTTGACAAAAATAGCCTCTTTAACTCCCCTCTCAAACCAGTTCTTTTCTCTGGCTAAGAGCTGTACCTCGCTGTCCTCAAATGTGCATGAATGGTTCTGCTAACAAGACCCCACACTCATTGCATTTTCAATAGGCCTAGCAAAATAACAGAAACTGTAAACAAATAGGTGTGTTAGTCTCAGACTAATTTCATTGTAGTTAGCTCCCCCCTTCAGGCAGATATAGGCAGTGTCCACAAACGTCTGACCAGAACTGAAGAAGCAGTTTGGATGAGCTGCGAAACGTATTTGACCAAATAAACTTTTGTCCAGTTGACGAATTGAATTTCTCCTTTTGCCATGGATTCTATATCTGGATGACTGAGGGATTCTACACACATAATGTAGAGATATTTAATATCACACTGTGGCACATTCCAGGGAAAGAAATGACATATCCATAGAAACAAGCAGGTGACGGACCCTCCACCAGAAAAGTTATACAATGCACCTTTAAAGCCCCAGTGTGTAGGATTCGTGGCACATAGGTGGATGGTGCTATTGCACTTTCTGTTTTAGCTACGGCAGACCTCGAGGGTCACCCGGGCGCACGCACGAGCCGCGTGCCGCGCAGTCCCGTTTTTTTTTTTTCTTTTCTTTTCTCATGAAAACACACATTCCCGATCATGTACCATGACAATCTACACATCAAATGAAACCTTACAGTCTCCTCTTTTTGACTATGCAATTCATTGCCCTGCAAAACAAACACTCCCCGAGCACATGGGGCTTTTATACGGAAAAGCACAAAACGAGGTTAGCTTACCTTAGAATGCTTTGCACAGGTCAAACTCTGTATTTCACCATAAACTTGCTCTCAATTTGTCCGTAAGGATCCAGCGAATAAAATCCAGTAAAACAATTTAGTCCAAAACACGTGTTAGATCCATTACGACGTCTGATCCGGCAGCATGCTTGTGTTGTTTACCCAAAACCACGAGCTTTGCCGAAGGCGAAGGCGGAGCCCAAATGTCCTTCTGCGGCTCTCGTATTCAAAATGGCTGCCTCTGCATGGGGAAGATCCCCCTTTTATGTGACTATATCTAAGTCCAAAAGAATACTTTGATTTCATGATGGAAGTGAAAAGGCTTGGAAAACAATGTATTTTTGAATGGGTATCTTCAATTTCAGTAATTAACGGGTAAAAATCTTACACACTGTCCCTTTAAAAAGAAAACTACAAACTCACAAAAAAAAAAAAAAAAAACATATTTCTTCCAATAGAGGCAAACAGCAGCGAGCATTTAATTTCATTCAATCAAAATCAAAGTGCAGTGCCAGGCCTCTTCAAACTGTGCCTATGCCATTCCCACTCATCTCTGTGATCAATTAGTGATATTTAACTCTGTCCTCGGCCTTGGGTGCCCGCTGTGCCCGGCTGACAGCTTCACAATTAGCCAATAAACTGACACTAAACAGCCTGTTGTGGAAAGCAATGCCAACCGTAATGCGCTGGATGTGTTATTTTCATATGCAAATGAGATGAGGGGGGCTAGCCCAGTGCGCTAATTACAGGTGTTATAATGAATAGGTCATGCTCAGATACTGACACGTCCAGCTATGTTCTGTTTACATCCGTGTGCAGCTGGATAATGATCATTTAATCTAATCTAATCTATTTAATTGTTTTTTTTAATAGCAAATATGTCAATAAATTGGGTTTATTGCAACAACACCAAATGAAGATACATTATTCAAAGTTTTCTTGGTCAGAATTTGTTTCTATAGAATTTTAAAAGTGGTGGAGACAGATACAGTAGGAAAGAGTTCTTCTCTCAAACAAAAACACCCTGTTCCACCTCGTGACGTCATGTGGTAATACAGGAGGTGCTCCACTGTTGCTGTTAAATTGAAAATTACTACTAACAAGGTGGAACAGAGCATTTTGAGCTTTGGAGATGAACACAGAGTAATAATAAGTGTTGGCTCAAACATGTGTGAATGAGATAAAACACAAGGTATGTTTTTGATTAGGTTCATTCTACGATGGCTTAAAATTTACAAGACTCAATTGTTTGTAATATAGGACTTTTAAAGCACAGACTTAATATAGCAAATTATTGGACCCAATCCTTGACTAAAATTATTCAGTAGTTGTGGAATTTCTGTAGTTATAACTTTCAAAAACAATGACTCTCCCATAGAGATATATATGTCACTGCCTGTCATTTAAAGATCCCATGACATGGTACTTCTTGATGCTTTTATATGGCTCCTTAATGGTTCCCTAATACTGTAAATGAATCCTTCTTCAAAATCAACACTCAGTGCATGAGAAACAGAGATAAGATGAGAAAGAGTCATAAATGTCACTCTGGAACACTCCATTATGGGCGTTGTTGCTTGAATGCAAATGAGGAGGACAGAGGTGGCCTATAGTAGGGGGTGGGGGCGTGGCCAAGCTCTCCGCTCCGCTCTGTGACCCACTTCCGTGTTTTTGCACAGGGGGAGAGATGAGAAGCCTTCCATTGAAAAATAAACACATTTCCACAGAAAATAAAATTAAACCACTGCTGTTTCAGATATCCACAGGCTCAGATAAAGGACTTCCGAGCCTAGAAACACCTAGGCAGGCAAATTAAAAAATGTATTTCGCATTGCGTAGCTCCTCCGCAGTCCAAACTCTCTGGGCGTGATTTACAGATACGCTGAGTACAGACAAACGGGGGTGGAACTGCATTTGCATTTCTTTTTTCGATCTGACGTCAAGAAGCAGCGTCGGCAGTGATGTGGTCGTTGTACCAGACCGTTGTGGTGAAGAGGGAGCTGAGCCAAAAGGCGAAGCTCTCAAGTTACCGGTCAATCTACGTTCCTACCCTCACCTATGGTCATGAGCTTTGGGTAATGACCGAAAGGACGAGATCACGGATACAAGCGGCCGAAATGAGTTTCCTCCACAGAGTGGCTGGGCGCACCCTTAGAGATAGGGTGAGGAGCTCAGTCACACGGGAGGGGCTCGGAGTAGAGCCGCTGCTTCTCCACGTGGAGAGGAGCCAGCTGAGGTGGCTCGGGCATCTGTTCCGGATGCCTCCTGGTCGCCTCCCTCGGGAGGTGTTCCAGGCATGTCCCACTGGGAGGAGGCCCCGGGGAAGACCCAGGACCCGCTGGAGGGACTATGTCTCCCGGCTGGCCTGGGAACGCCTTGGGGTCCCCCCAGAGGAGCTGGAGGAAGTGTCCGGGGTGAAGGAAGTCTGGGAGTCCCTGCTTAGACTGTTGCCCCCGCGACCCGGCCCCCGGATAAGCGGAAGAAAATGGATGGATGGATGGATGGACGTCAATAAGGTGCCTTGTTCAAAATCGCCCGTTTGAGCTCTGATTTTTTGTAACGCAGAAAAGGATCGCAAATGCTCAGTTTAGACATTTCGCAACTTTTAACCAACAGGGTAGGGGAGCTCACATTAACGTTCAAAAACCTCAGAAAGTAAAAATTTCATGCCATGGGACCTTTAAAATTAGCTGCTTAACATTACAAATATCAAACATTTCTGGTGGAAGGTCCACCACTTGCTTGTCTCCATGGAAATGTTTTAGCTTTGTCTAGAATGTTCCACAGTATAAGTATAAGGGAGACAACACTATACTAGATTACAAGTCAAATCTGTGGAGAGTCGTTCGTATTCACAGGAGAAATTCTTGCATTTCTGAGCAATAGAAACACCCATAATGGAAACAAGTCCACCAGAAAGTTGTAAGGAAGCACACCTTTAACAAAATATAACCTTGCATCCTCCTAATATAAAAGAATCACAACACATCTTATGGTTTCCATCGGATTTCACTTCACTGAGCTGAACAGCCACCTCTGTCCATCATCATAAACACATGAGGCACTGCGGCCGTCTGAACAAGTGCATTTGTATCTATTGCTGTCGGTCTGATAGCCAATTAAGATTTCTCTTTCTCGCGTTCATCGATCTCTTTTGGCGTTGGGCTCATTTGTCTGGCTGTGACCCGTTCTCCCTCTTCGTCCACACGTACGCCATGTGAGACAGAGGCACACATCATAATTACTGTTTACTGAGGTCACTGCAAACAGGTAAAAGCCCTCATCTCTAAGTATTGAGACCTAGAGATGAAGAGAAACAATGATGCATTCAGCGATTAACGGAAAATGTGGAAGATTTATGGATAGTGTTAAATGCAATGTTAAGTGAGACCCCAGACGCTGTGCAAGCTGTGGTTTGTCTGTAAGACTTTAAGCCAACAACATATGAGAGAGATTATGTTGTCGCTATAGGATTCTAAAGAAATAATGGGAGATGCAGGCATGGCCATCCAATAAAGGTTGCAATTGCGTGCTGGGTCCAAAGACAGTTGTAGAAAAGAAAAAACAGATTCGCACTGCAGCACTAACCCTATTTTTATTTTAATAACACCACAATAAATAATACTGTACTAAAGAAAAACATGACTTATAAAAAAGATCCATACAGCTCATATTCTCATTATCACAAACATAAACATAAGACTAAGCAAAATATACTAAGCCTCAACATTTTGAGTCAAATATTGTATTCTTTTGGTTCGCAACATCCATCCATCTAGCGACTGGGTCAAATGCAGAGGACAAATTTCTCTACTGAGGCAAAAATTTTAACCTAACCTAAGCTAAAGAGTCAATTTTGCTTACTATAGGACATTTAAAATTGAGCTGGGGACAGGTCAAAAAAACTTTGCCTTTAAATTTTCAATAAAAGGAGTTTATAGTCAGCATCTCTACAAACAATGCCATATAGAGTTCACTGTTTTCTTTGTCAGCATTTGTTTCTATAGAATTTAAAATGTGATGGAATTATTCAAACATAACTGGAAAGAGTTTGCTTTGCTCACATACTCACTGTAGGCCCAGGTATTCGTATTGTATTATCTAATATGAACTGCGTTTTTTTATGCTGTTGATAATTGGATTAGATTGGACTGTTTATTTTAGACAATATTAACTCTTTCACTGCCAGCCTGTTTTCAAAATCTAAGCCTGTAGAGTGCCAGAGATTCAGAGAATTTTCACTGATTTTACAAGACTCACATAATACTGAGTTCTTTGACTATATAAACATGGCACACATCAAAATAAAGCCTAGACTCTCTTCTTTCACCTGGAAAAAAAAATTATGTTTCTAACCTTTTCGGTTCTCAAATAACTGATAGTAGAACATAGGGAAGTTTCAGCAAAAACACTGGTTTTTGAGCAAGAAATGGAGAAAACGAGCGTTGAGTTCAGAGAAGGATTTCGAGCAGATCAGTGACTTTGACATCAATATTTATTGATTTAGTGACACCTCAAACATCTAAAATAACAGAGAAAGAGATTTTTGATGACAAAGTACATTTTTTATTTACAAATATAAGAATATAAGGCTCTGTGAATAGTGCCAAGAGATGTTTACAGGATATAATATCTTTTCATATAAAATAGAACTTTGTTGAGGCTTTGTCTGAGGCCCAGAGTACAGACCCATAATAAAAACTAATACACACACACACACACACACACACACATATATATATATATATATGTACATACACACAAGCCCATGCATAAACCTTTACACACACACACAGCTACACACGCACGCGCGCACGCACGCACACGCGCACGCACGCACGCACACACACACACACACACAACTTCATTCATTACAATTACCATACAGCACCATTACTGCTCCAAGTCAGTAAACTTCTTCTTTGGAGCTGTCGTAGTTCTGAGGAGACTCCCTGGTCCGCGCAGCGCACACATGACACGCCCCCTCCTCGGGCACAGCAGATCTCTGCTCAGACCTCGCTGCTTGATCCGGCTTGTCTCTGCGATCCTCTGATCCAGGATCCTGGGTCCCAAGAGCGATCTGATCGCTCCATAGGCGCTGATCAACAGTTATCTGCTTTTCCGGGTTCTCTGGCCTCGCCATCTTACACACATCTATACACACACTGCACTCCTCCTTTCTTCCCCGGCTCTGATCGGCAAATAATGATACAAGATCGCCATCTACAGGTTGAGAGATGTGAATTACACCTCAAAAGTTGCTCCAGGCCGTAACCTAGCAACCCCCGCTGAAAAACGTGTTGAACGTCTATAGACGTTCTGGCAATCAACGGTTGGGTTCGCCCGAACGTCTATAGACGTCTCCGGCAGCCAATGAGTTAAAGGTCCCATGGCATGAAAAGTTCACTTTCTGAGGTTTTTGAACGTTAATGTGAGCTCCCCTACCCGGTTAGGCCCCCCCCCCCCCCCATGGTTAAAAGTTGTGAAATGTCTAAACTGAGCATTTGCGATCCTTTTCTGCGTTACAAAAAATCGGAGCTCAAACGGGCGAGTTTGAACAAGGCACCTTATTGACGTCAGATCGAAAAAAGAAATGCAAATGCAGTTCCACCCCCATCTGTCTGAACTCAGCGTCTCTGTAAATCACGCCCAGAGAGTTTGGACTGCGAATGTGCTAGGCAATGCGAAATGCGTTTTTTTATTTGCCGAGTGTTTCTAGGCTCGGAAGTCCTTTATCTGAGCCTCTGGACCTTTGAACAGCAGTGGTTTAATTTTATTTTCTGTGGAAATGTGTTTATTTTTCAATGGAACGCTTCAAATCTCTCCCCCGTGCAAAAACAAGGAAATGGATCAGCTGTCGGCTCTGAGCTCTGAGCGGAGAGTTTGGCCACGCCCCCACCCTCTACTATTGGCCATCTGTTTTCTCCTCATTTGCATTCAAGCAACAATGCCCAGAATAAAGAGTTTGACAGAGATATTTATGACTCTTTCTCATCTTATCTCTGTTTCTCATGCACTGAGTGTTGATTTTGAAGAAGGATTCATTTACAGTATTAGGGAACCATTAAGGAGCCGTATAAAAGCATCAAGAAGTACCATGTCATGGGATCTTTAATGCATTGTGGTTGATTTAAAAAGTGAAGTTCAAATAATATAATAAATTATTTCAAAACTGTGAATTACATATGACCAACAATGTGCTTTTGCAAAATGACATTTCAGTGCCCCTCATATTTTTATTATAATACTACATTTTACATTCCATAACAGCATTTTACCCTTTTTTTTTTCCTTCATCCACTTTTGTTGAAGTACTTCACAAGGTAAACAGGCAGCCCTCTTACATCAGATTGCAACAAACTTTATTATTGTTACATATTCAAAGCCAGTTCCCAAAGACATGTCCAATAGCTGGCAGTGTGTATTTGGTTATTTATGACCAGAAAGTTGATGGGGAGGCTCAGAGCTGCAAACAATGAAGCTGCTTTCAAGGTCAGGGCTGTCTAATGTAGAGGCTAAGACGGTAAGGGATGTAAAAGGGAGCAGGGTGAGTCTTCTGATTTAAAATGGGGAGACTACAAACAGACAGGGTCCATTGTACCACACTACGACGACAAGTGTCTGCAGGTCACATTTTCAAAGCGCTTTGTGCTGTACCACCTGAAAAGAAGTGCTTGTCAAACAACGGGTATTCTTTAGAAGTTCAATCTTTAAAAAATATTTTTTATCACTATTTGTCCGCATGCACTTTCTGTTCAAACTTTCTTTTGCCCTAAACTGCCTGGAGCTAATGTGACAAGTGAATTTCTCCTGTGTGAGATCAATAAAGTCTTATCTTATCTTAAAATTTGTCCAGAAAACATAGGCAGGGGAGGCCAAACCTCCACAGAGATGCCAGTTGCAGCTAGCCATGGCTCTCAGTAGCAGACACGAGAGGAAACACATCAAAGCTCCTCTAAATGTCAAGCTAATTATCACGGACGTGCTGCTGAAATATCAAAAACAGACCAAAATACCAGAGCCCGGAGGAGACAAGTGTCACCTCAACCCTTTACCAATCTATCCAAAGCCATGTGAGCCTCAGAGAGGAGGCACTGCTGATGACGCACCTGAAACACACCGCTTTGTTCAGCTAAATATTCAAGTCTTATGTAACAACTAGATGAAAATTTCAGCAAAATATTTTTTTCATCTTTTGTTTGATTGATTATATGTCTAACTGATTATATGTCTGATTGATTATAGAGTCGGTTTCTACATTATTGCACCATCCACACTGCATTTGAGCAAAGTAACATAATGGTTAACCAATCACATAAAAACAACATTCACTTTCTTTCAGTATTTATATTATTGTATGCCATGTATTATATAGCAATTGTTGATAATAATTATTGCTGTCAGGTAATTTTTAAAAAATCTAATTAATTACAGGATTTGTAATTAATTAATCTAATTAATCACATTTTAATCTCGTGAAAGAGAGAGATTGAGAAAGAGATTGAGAGAGAGAGAGAGAGAGAGAGAGGGATTGAGAGAGAAAGATTGAGAGAGAGAGAGTGAGAGAGAGAAGCACCCACTTTGCAATTGAGGGCCTGTTTACACATACCCGGGTATCTGTAAAAACAGAGACTTTTCCCTTCGCTTGTGCCTTTCGTTTACACACAAACAGAGATTTTTCCTCTGAAAACTATTCTTTCTAAAAACTTCGGCAAAAGTGGAGATGTTAGAAAACTGATTTCGTGTTTGCATGTAAACTGAGGAAAACGAAGTTTTAGGCAGCTGACGCACCAAAAGTGCGATTCTGATTGGCTTGGAGAGCATTTTTCTTCGTTTGCAGAGGCGAATTCACCATTTCCATGTAAAAGATGGGTACAAACAAAGGAAAATGTCTCAGTTTTTAAAAATACCAGTGTACGTGTAAACGGGGCCTCATTTTGGAAAAAAGAGAGAGACAAATATTAGTTTCTCAACATACCCAGGTATGTGTAAACGTAGCCTGAGTTTGTCAGTTTTTCTGCAGTCGCTTTGCTCATTCGTTTCCCAAATTCTGCAAGAGTGGTTTGGTGGTTTGGTGGTTTGGTGAAGTGCGCTCACGCTCGCTCTATCACCGGTAACAATGGAACTTGTCCGGACATGTTTATCGTTCAAATGATCCATCAGGCTGGAGCAGCTTCGGTGATCAGAAAATTCTTTTTGACAAAAGCTCTAAATCACTGCGTTCTTGTTGATCTTTTGATTGTGTTTGTTCTTTTTATAAATAAACTTGCCGTTCAAAGGTCCTGGCAGCGATTTGCTCGCCACACGCCAAATTTAAAATGCGCGCGCATTGAATTGCACTCATAATTAAATGTATTAATTTTTATAACGCATTAATTTGCAGTGTAATAAATTAATCTAACTAAACTGACAGCCCTAATAATAATATCTTCCAAAAGCACTTTAAGTTAGGTTTACTTTACTACTCAAATCTGAATGTGTTATTCTGTGGGATAGAAAAACAAGGTAAAACTAATTTATACAGACAATAATCTGACCATGAACCATGACTCAACTGTCACAACTCAATTTAAGACATTTAGTCTCTGTTTGCTCAGTCTAATCTATAGGTGACCAAACTATGGCCAAAATCATCATGTAGATTGTGTTGCAACTTTAAAGGTGCACTGTGTAACACTTCTGGTGGAGGGTCTGCCAACTACCCGTCTCCTTGGAGATGTTATTGTTTGGTCTGGAATCCATCTTGCATTTGCTCAATAACATGGGTTTTTATTGACCTAAACCTTGCATTCTTACTGTAAGTTGGCTCACCTCACTACAGATCTGACACTAGAGACAATTGCTCCATGGAGGGAAGCAGATGACGGACCCTCCATCAGAAACTTGCAATGTTACACACTACACCTTTAAGTAATTCTGCCAAAATAACCTCAATAACATCACATTTCATTGTGAAACAGACCTCAAATGTATGTGTTAAGCTTTATTACAGTGGCCTTATCAAAGCTATTTAAAATGCATCACTCTATTGACCACTGCCCTCCGAATACATTTCAATATGTGGTCCTCTGTGAAACTAGTCTGGACAGCCCTGGTCTGATCTGAAGAGTCCTTTTCACTTGTATTTACTTGCAGGAGTATAGACAGCCATCTCCCTGAAGCTCTGTTGATCTTGAGCCCCACACAGAACTGTACTTGGCACTGGGCTGAAGAAGTATTATTAAAATGGCAGCGGGCCACAGGAGACGAATCCACGCTTGTGAAAAGTCCATTACTGTGTCTGCAGAAAACGGGGCCGGTCTTGAACTCGTGGTCATTAAATATGTACAGGATTAAAGTGTAGTGGATGGTCACTCAGCTCTATTGTGCAGTAATGTGCAGACAAGGACAGAGGGCCAGTGGATAATAGCATTTAACGGCTCCAACAAAAATCTTAATGCACCGATCCATGGGGATAAACAGCAAAGTAGTTTATTTGTTCTCTTTAAAAGACCAGCACACACAATTTACTCAATGAATTACTTACATTGTTTGTTGCCCAAACTTTCTGAACTTTGCCACCAAAATTATACAACTAAAAAGTGCTGATCAGAGCTCATCAATGCTTTGACCCAATATAACCTATGTGTCCACGGACAGTGTTGGGAGTAACTCATTACAAAAGTAATTAATTACTGTAATGCATTAGTTTTTGGTGTAACGCAGTAATGTAACGCATTACAGGGAAGAAAATTGGTAATATATTACTCGTTACAATGCCAGTAATGCACATTACAATGCATTTTTAACCTGCTTTGTTTTTGTGGGTTTTGCGTTTTCTTCATACGAAGTTCCGCGAGATCACCGCGAGATCACCGCGAGATCAGCTACTGAATCTGATAAGTCCGCGCAGAACATTACATTTGATACAAAGTTCCGCGAGATCAGCTAGTGATATAAAAGTCCACGCAGACCATTCCATTTCCTTTTACTTCGTCTGGAACTGGCAGACTGACAAAGGATGACAGAACCAGAAGAATCGGATAGTGCTAGCTCCTAGAGGGCAATACAGCTGGAACTATCTTAATAGCTATACATATGGGCTATATTCACAGATGTGTATACCAAATGTGAAAATGCCATTTGCTACAGAATTGAAGAGGATGGCAGTGAACAGGTGCTGGAGTGCATGGCAAGGTGTGGCAAGAAGGGAAAGGACGATTTATCTTTAGGTATTGTAAGCGGGTAAGAAGCAATTACTGAACATGTTGGTTTTCAGTCTGCAGGTGGATGCAGGTGAAAGTCATGACACATGACAGATTTGCACTGTAGATGCCAAATCCTTATTTCCAGTCATTTTGGTGAGAGTAACTAAAGTAATGCAAAAGTAGTGTAATGTCTTACTTTTTATTTACAGTAATATTGTAATGTAAGGCATTACTTTAAAATGACAGTAACAAGTAATAAGTAGTGCATTACAGTTTTTGAGTAACTTGCCCAACACTGTCCACGGAGATAGTTTAGGGGTAAAGTATCTTTCCATTACATTATTGACAAGAAAATAATGATAAAACACTTTAAAGGAAAAGTAACGTTTTTTACAATTTGAGCCTTATTTTGGTAATAAAACAAGTTGTTTTACTCACCCATATCACTTTGGTGTCATATGGAGCATTTCCGGAGATGTTTTAGATTAGCGTTAGGCTAACGCCGTTAGGCTAACGCCGTTAGCCTAGCGCGACTTATAGCCATAGCTCGGGGCATTCCCCGAGCATGTAATATGCCCCGTGCGGGCTCCAAATAACACAAACTTTAGCACTGTTCAAATCATAGAAGCTCGATGTCTTTAGTCTACGATTTCGTTTGGTCAAAAGTGGCCTGTAATCCGAGATTTAGCCATAGTTTCGAGTAGATGAGGACGCCAGTGCGCATGTGCGGAGTGTGCTCTCAGCTCCCGGGAGCCAAACATGGAATGCAAAGCTGTAAACTATGGCTAAATCTCGGATTACAGGCCACTTTTGACCAAACGAAATCGTAGACTAAAGACATCGAGCTTCTATGATTTGAAAAGTGCTAAAGTTTGTGTTATTTGGAGCCTGCACGGGGCATATTACATGCTCGGGGAATGCCCCGAGCTATGGCTATAAGTCGCGCTAGGCTAACGGCGTTAGCCTAACGGCGTTAGCCTAACGCTAATCTAAAACATCTCCGGAAATGCTCCATATGACACCAAAGTGATATGGGTGAGTAAAACAACTTGTTTTATTACCGAAATAAGGCTCAAATTGTAAAAAACATTACTTTTCCTTTAAAGTTCCAATATGTAATTATAGCTTTGGCCTGACAAGAAGACCACAGAGCACAGGTGAGCCCAAACAAAGAGCTTTCACATCTGCCATCTACTGGTGAAATTATTAATTAATTATTATTAGTTAATTAATATGATGGTGGCTTTAGCTTCACAGTAGGCCTAATCACATTCTTTATTGGTGGCTGAGCTATTTTATTATGTTTTTTTAATGATTTAATAAAGTATGATAAATTCTTCACATGCAACATTGAAATTTTGTGTATTATTCATTCCATACCTGGTGGTGGTAAACTACTCCTGTCACAGCTGCCCTGGGGTAGACTGATGTAAGTAAGGCTCTCAGTTTGCACCATTGGCCTCTCCAACCATCACAAACACAGGCACACACCACTTTCATTCTAGACAATGTAAGCGTCTTGCCAATGTCAGTTTTTGCTACTTGCACCACACTTTGGCACTTGGTATCCCAATGATCTCCCATACAAGTACTAACCAGGGCCGGCCCTGCTTAGCTTCAGAGATGTGCTGAGATCAGGCCATGACTGCGATCGTGAAGCCAGCTGAATTGTGTGTATTTGATTATATCATTAAATTAGCTGTAAACGTGATATATTCTAAGTGAGTTATTATAGTCAGACATATGCCTTCATGCACAGTGTAGCTACAGACGTGGATCGTATAGCAGCTGATTGTCTTAATAAAACTAATACGGACACGCATAAAGTAATAAAGCCTATTGCACTGTGGACATTACATGCATCACTTACTCTCCATAAAGCACCACCCAGCTGCTTGGAGAGGGCTGCTCGGAGAAGGCTTCTGAATTACTGCGGATTTTACAGAGTGACAAAAGTTGCCCTTCACCAGATTACACCGCCATTTGATTTTCACACATGGACACGGTGCCATAGATCTGCTCCATTATCTGTGTGGGGCATGTCGGCAGCCCTAACAAGCGCCATTATGGAGAGAGATGGCAGTGTGTTTTTGGCCCCTTCAAGTCTCCATGTGTAATATAGAAAGCCTGTGGAGTTTTAGAGCAGCTGTTATCTTGACACATTGAACGGTAAGTCCCCTGAATACAAAAACACAAGATATTGATAGTAGCTGTGTGTTTTATGTGATGTATGACAAGCAACAATAGATAATGTTAGACACAGGCAGCTCATTATGGATTGGGTAGGGCCTCTGTGATAGTGCAAAAAAAGTGTTTACTTGAAGTGAAAAAGTGTTTACTTGCTCCTTCTACTTTAAGTTATAAATGACTGCATGAAGAGGATTTCTTTGGTGAGCAAGAGGAGGTGTTATAAATAGTTTATATAGGGAAATAGTTTCTTTGCTCTTAATGAGATCAATACATAGCCAATGTACCTCTGAAGATGATCAGTAACATATGGGCATATAGAACTCCTTCAATTGTATATTATGCAAGTTTCCTAGTGGAGGGTACTTTAAAAGGAGGATCCATCAAATGTTTGTCTCCATGGAGATGTTATTGCTTTGTGTGGAATGTTTTACAGTTTGTCATTAAACCTTTCTATCTTTATGGAGATCAAACCAGACCGAGTTATTGGTCCAGATCTGTGGAGAGGCCACACTGCTCACAAAATGCTGTATTTTTGTAGGTATTTTTGAGCAACAAAAGCAATTGTAATTTTATCAATGTAAGGTATAGCTGGTTAATGTCATACTATGGAACATACCAGGCAGAGTAAAGGCATATCCACAGAAACAAGAAGGTGACAGACCCCCAACCAAAAAGCTGCACCTTTAAAGGGACAGTGTGTAAGATTTTTACCCGTTAATTACTGAAATTGAAGATACCCATTCAAAAATACATTGTTTTCCAAGCCTTTTCACTTCCATCATGAAATCAAAGTATTCTTTTGGACTTAGATATAGTCACATAAAAGGGGGATCTTCCCCATGCAGAGGCAGCCATTTTGAATACGAGAGCCGCAGAAGGACATTTGGGCTCCGCCTTCGCCTTCGGCAAGGCTCGTGGTTTTGGGTAAACAACACAAGCATGCTGCCGGATCAGACGTCGTAATGGATCTAACACGTGTTTTGGACTAAATTGTTTTACTGGATTTTATTCGCTGGATCCTTAGATCGGACAAATTGAGAGCAAGTTTATGGTGAAATACAGAGTTTGACCTGTGCAAAGCATTCTAAGGTAAGCTAACCTCGTTTTGTGCTTTTCCATATAAAAGCCCCATGTGCTCGGGGAGTGATTATTGTGCAGGGAAATGAATTGCATAGTCAAAAAGAGGAGACTGTAAGGTTTCATTTGATGTGTAGAGTGTCATGGTACATGATCGGGAATGTGTGTTTTCATGAGAAAAGAAAAAAAAAAAAAAAACGGGACTGCGTTTTATTTATACAGTAGCGGCGCGCGGCTCGTGCGCGCGCCCGGGTGACCCTCGAGGTCTGCCGTAGCTAAAACAGAAAGTGCAATAGCACCATCCGCCTATGCGCCACGAATCCTACACACTGGGGCTTTAAGGATATGTTATAGATGTTCCTGCAATGTTCCATGGTAGGGCTTTACACTTCATTCAGATATTGGCATTCTCATGGTAAAAAAAAAAAAATCTTGGCTTACTGCTACCTTCTTGTCTCCATGGAGATTGGTTTTATGCCATACTGTGGAACATTTTATTCAGAAACAAGGAGTGTCCATTAAGCTTTATGATTATATTAGGAAAGTATCACTGAGCTCTACCAAAGCATTCACAAAAACCGCTCTTTCCAACGAGTAGTCCAAACCAAACCTGCCTTTGACAATCCCCTGACTCTCTCTGCATATTATGCCTTGCGCTTTGAGTTTGACTTCACTCATCCCTCAGCTCAAGCTCTATTACTGCCTCTGCCGCACATAAAAACAATCATTTTGGAGCGGAGAGAGGAGGTATTCGGGCCAAAAGGGAAAAAGAAAGCTTTAAAATATAAGCAGCAATGGAGGAAAGTATGAGAAAGGTGATGAAATTGTTCGACAGAAATGACTGCACACTTCAGCAATGAAAAGAAGGTATCCAAGGAGGTGTTAGCTTGATAAAATTATAGATGTCCAAAGTGTCAATCACATATTTTCTTTCTATATGTTTTTTTTTTTTTTTTTTTGCAGAGATACGTTTCATCCATTTCAGTTTGATTCTTTTTCTCTTCTTCTCTTCAATAGCCCCACATGCATTATTCAGAGCTAAATTCCTGCATGACGGGCGTGCATGGCCATTAAAAATACATGGGGACGGAGGGCTGGAGCCGTTTAGAGCAGCTGTACCTCAGAGGAGCAGCGCCACCGGGCACAGGCCAGATAGGGCACTGAAGCAGCGAGGGATGGAGAAAAAGAGAAGGAGAGAGAGGGAGGATAGACAGAGATAGACAGAGATGAGGAAAAAAGAGAGAGAGAGACAGGAAGAGAAAAGGAGAGATGGAGTAGAAGAGAGACAGGAAGAGAGAGAAAGAGAGACAGGAGGAGAGAAAGGGAAACAGGGAGAGAGGGACAGGGAAAGGAGAGAGACAGGAGGAGAGAAAGGGAGAGGGGAGAGAGAGAGAAGAAGGGAAAAGGAATGAGAGAGAAAGGATGTGGGCATGTATAGTGGCATAACAACAAGGAGGGCAATTAATCTGAATAGCAATTCTAGATCTAAGTGTAACTAGAAACTGTAACGTGGCATTTGAATGCCAGTGGGACTCAAGTATTTTCAAAAATATTCTCCACTATTGACCACTACATTTTGGAAACTCATTTTTGGAGATTCATATAAAGTGTTTTATGCCATGAGAATTCTAATGCTAACAGCTGTGCATTATTTTTGTACAACCACACAGGTAGTTCAGGCAACAGTTAATCACAGTTATATCACTACGCTGTGAGCATCACCATAGCAAAGGGTAAACAAATGAACTACTGTTGAGGGAATAGCTTCAATTAAAGGTCCCATGGCACGAAATTTTCACTTTCTGAGGTTTTTGAACGTTAATGTGAGCTCCCCTACCCTGTTTAGCCCCCCCCGACCCTTTGCGATCCTTTTTTGTGTTACAAAAAATCGGAGCTCAAACGGGCGATTTTGAACAAGGCACCTTATTGACGTCAGATCGAAAAAAGAAATGCAAATGCAGTTCCACCCCCGTCTGTCTGTACTCAGCGTCTCCGTAAATCACGCCCAGAGAGTTTGGACTGCGAATGCGCTAGGCAATGCGAAATGCGTTTTTTTATTTGCCTGGAGGCACGTCCGAGTGTTTCTAGGCTCGGAAGTCCTTTATCTGAGCCTCTGGACCTTTGAACAGCAGTGGTTTAATTTTATTTTCTGTGGAAATGTGTTTATTTTTCAATGGAACGCTTCAAATCTCTCCCCCCGTGCAAAAACAAGGAAATGGATCAGCTGAGAGCTCAGAGCCCAGAGCGGAGAGTTTGGCCACGCCCCCACCCTCTACTATAGGCCAGCTCTTTTCTCCTTATTTGCATTCAAGCAACAACGCCCATTATGAAGTGTTCAGAGAGAGAAAAATTACTCTTTCTCATCTTATCTCTGTTGAGTGTTGATTTTGAAGAAGGATTCATTTACAGTATTAGGGAACCATTAAGGAGCCATATAAAAGCATCAAGAAGTACCATGTCATGGGATCTTTAAACAGAGATTTAAAAGTGAACAATTTTCAAAGTCAACAATTTTCATTTGGTGGGACCATGGTATAAGTGGATTAAACAACTTGGAGCAGTGTGCTTTAAAAGCATCCTTACTTAACAGCCATTACACTTTCAACTTGTGCAACAAAAATACATTAAAACGTACATGTTTTAGTGGCGTATAGAAATCAAAGTACCAAAAGATTTTTTTTTTTAATCAGAAAAAACATGGAGAACAAGGCTGTAAGTGGTTCTGGGAAATGGTCTTGGACTCCACAACCATGATCAAAGATGCACAGAATAAACAAGTATATAAAATACTGTATCCCATAGAGAAATATTCAGTCCATAATTTCTCAATCCACAGAAACGTGGATAAACAATCTTTATCTTTAAATGTATTAGTTGAGTTTTAAATATCACACAAAGTTCACACAAAAGGACTGTAAAGGTTCCCACAAAAGTTCTGAAATAGGATACTGAATATGAATTTCTGCTTACAAATTTCTTCTATTTTTATTTTTCAAATATTTTGTAGTTTCTTTTTATTATAAACTAGGGCTGTCACTTTAACACGTTAATTAGATTAATTAATTGCACTGCAAATTACACTGCAATTAATTACGAGTGGCAATTCAATGTGCGTGCATTTTAAATTTTAAATTTGGCGTGCGGCAAGCAAATCGCTAAATAAGAACCATGTTCTATTTGTTCACCTGCTTTATTTTGATATGGCAGCAGTGAAAAGACAATAATCAAACACGCAGTGAACAGCTCAGGTTTGTGTGTGACTAACGTCGGCCGTTTCCCAATTCAGTGACGGCACGCTTGTGAGTGTGCCGTCGGTCTGTCGTCGAGACGGCGCACACTCGCTCTGTCCTTAGTGCACTACGTTTCTCACATGGCCGCCTGCGAAATGGAACAAGTCCCGCCTCAGCTCAATGAGCCGGGTGGTCTGCTCCTTGTTCCCTAAAGACAAAAATATTATACTATTGCGACTAGTAATACTTGGAATTGGGACATGGCCAATGTTCCCCCTAATTTTTAATGTGTCTGAGCAAACACACTAACTCCACATCCGAAATGAGCCCCCCCCCCGCGCGGCTCGCACTTTGCAGATATAAAAAAATGACCCCGCGGCTGAATAAAAAGCTCTTTCGTCCCTGGTTTACAGGGTGCGGCACAAGTTTTCTTGTGCGCTGAGAATGTGCGAACAGTGCGCAGCTTAGAGTAAATGATGGACATGGCGACACTGTAGAATATCCAGCATTACAACAGCAAAGGAAATATAGAAGTGTAAGGGGAAAAGCATGTGAACGGTAAAACAGGTGCCGTGATCTATGCCGTTACGGCTACTGTCACACATGTTTAGTGTAGTTTATGAAGAGTTTCATGTAGCATAGTTGTAGGTGAGGTGAACCAGTACGTATATTTTATAGTGACGTCGCAACTCTCGCTTGTGGATGTCGCTGGCGTGTGCAACAGCATAACCTGTCCCAGTGCAACACAGACTCTAGAGCAACATTCCCTAATCGCTGCTCGGGCCTTTGAACGACAAGTTTATTTATAAAAAGAACAAAGACGGGACTATCAACAAGAACGTGGTGATTTGTAGCTTTTGTAAAAAAGAATTTTCTGATCACTGAAGCTGCTCCAGCCTGACGGATCATTTGAACGTGAAACACATCCGGACAAGTTCCATTGTTACCGGTGATAGAGCGCACTTCACCAAACCACCAGACCATGCTCACAGAATTTGGGAAAAGAATGAGCAAAGCGACCACAGAAACACTGACAAACTCAATCACAAAGTGGGTTGCCTCTCTCACTCTCTCTCTCTCTCACTCTCTCTCTCACTCTCTCTCTCACTCTCTCAATTAATTTGATTAATTAATTACAAATCCTGTAATTATTTTTTTTAAATCGCCTGACAGCACTATTATAAACACTAAACTCTTTAAAGTAACATTTACAATATAATGGATAATTCAATTGATACTTTGCAGCTGTTGTCATCAATATTCCCTGTGGATGAAATGCCAACAGTAGGCACTGCTCTGTCTGAACAGGAGAGCTGATTTGTACTGTTAAACAAGTCGCACATACATAAATTACAGTCACAAGCTAACTAGCATTAGCCGGCTGTTTTTCAGTTAGTCACCCATGAGCACTCGTACTGACCACAGGCGCACATGCTGCTTAAATCCATTTTGTATTTTTTCTTGAGTCTTCAGGTTAACTAAAAACATTTTGACTGTGCTTGCTAACGTGTCGCCATGGTAACTGCTGAACATTCCACTATATAGACATACATGTAGAACCTCCCACAGCGTGATATCACCCAATATCAGTAATCCAGTATCAATAGCCCACCTCTACGCATAAAAGTTTACATAGAGTTTTCCATAGTTACTTGAGTTTAGTCAGTAGCATATAGTCTAGCTTAAAGCCCAGTGACCAAAAGACAATGCAGACAATAGAAGGTCTTAATTTTATGCCTGGAGAGGTTTTTATTCTAAAATAGTCACATTGAGGACATAGCAGCACCATCTACCCTTCTTCTGTCAAAACACTGGCTCAGCTGCTATTACTCTGCGTCTAGACCAATGTTAAGTCTTGTCTGATCCGCTTGAGGGGTACTGAAGGCAAAGAAAGGCATGTGAGATTTTAGTCAGAGAGTAAAATATGAGAGTAAAAGATGGTGCCAGAGGTCTATTCCTGGCAGCAGTGGACATGGATTAAGACAAGAATGAATGAAATTAGCCGCACCACTTCTCTTTGACCTCCAGCTTAGACAGGTAATGGACAGTACATAGGCTTCCCTTCACACACAAAGAGCCACACGTAAATCAATCACACATGAAAATGCTATTTCTAAGCACAAAACAAGGTGTCATACCACATGTAATATGCTAACGTCTGCCTTTTTATGCATACTGGTCAATAAATCTATGATATTGATTACTGCTATTTCAATATACATGCAGAACAGAGCAAGTGGTGACATGAGAGGTTATTGTGGGTTAAAGGGATATGCCACCCCCAGGTCAAATTTGGGCATCTCCCCACAGTCCAGAGACTAAAATAAGTGGTGGAAAGCGTTTTCCTGCTCACCCAGCCATTGTCCGAGTCTGTGGCCACTGACCGCCGCGGTAACTGGTGCTCCTCCGCCTTAGACTGGAGTCTAACGTAGCCAGAGAAAGATTTCGGCCAAAAGGAATTAATTTGCTCGATGCGTTTCCCAATTACTTTGTGTGTAGTGCGCATTCATATCGAGTGCAAATAAATGTGCAAATCAACACGGAGAGCTTGACTTGGTCATTTTGGGTGGGAACTATTTTCCAGTGCGTAAGAATACAGCCGTATCACGCACCACGTTGTGCAACAGGGGAACTCCCTTCCCGGTGCGTAACTGGGATTCCCCTGGTAGCGTACTGCGTGATACGGCTGTATTCTTACGCACTGGAAAATAGTTCCCACCCAAAATGACCAAGTCAAGCTCTCCGTGTTGATTTGCACATTTATTTGCACTCGATATGAATGCGCACTACACACAAAGTAATTGGGAAACGCATCGAGCAAATTAATTCCTTTTGGCCGAAATCTTTCTCTGGCGACGTTAGACTCCAGTCTAAGGCGGAGGAGCACCAGTTACCGCGGCGGTCAGTGGCGACAGACTCGGACAATGGCTGGGTGAGCAGGAAAACGCTTTCCACCACTTATTTTAGTCTCTGGACTGTGGGGAGATGCCCAAATTTGACCTGGGGGTGGCATATCCCTTTAAGGGTTATGGAAGATCATTCAATTGGAAAAAAGGAATTGAAAGCATAAGTCTGCTTCCAATACAGTATAACCTTTATGGTTTTGTATGTAGGCCTGTCACGATATATTGTTTAAAGGTCCCATGGCATGAAATTTTCACTTTCTGAGGTTTTTGAACGTTAATGTGAGCTCCCCTACCCTGTTTAGCTCCCCCCCCCCCATAGTTAAAAGTTGCGAAATGTCTAAACTGAGCATTTGCGATCCTTTTCTGCGTTAGAAAAAATCGGAGCTCAAACGGGCGATTTTGAACAAGGCACCTTATTGACGTCAGATCGAAAAAAGAAATGCAAATGCAGTTCCGCCCCCGTCTGTCTGTACTCAGCGTCTCTGTAAATCACGCCCAGAGAGTTTGGACTGCGAATGCGCTAGGCAATGCGAAATGCGTTTTTTTATTTGCCTGGAGGCACGTCCGAGTGTTTCTAGGCTCGGAAGTCCTTTATCTGAGCCTCTGGACCTTTGAACAGCAGTGGTTTAATTTTATTTTCTGTGGAAATGTGTTTATTTTTCAATGGAACGCTTCAAATCTCTCCCCCCGTGCAAAAACAAGGAAATGGATCAGCCGAGGGCTACAGCGGAGAGCGGAGCGTTTGGCCACGCCCCCACCCTCTACTATTGGCCAGCTCTTTTCTCCTCATTTGCATTCAAGCAACAACGCCCATTATAGAGTGTTCAGAGTGAGAAAAATTACTCTTTCTCAGCTTATCTCTGTTTCTCATGAGTGTTGATTTTGAAGAAGGATTCATTTACAGTATTAGGGAACCATTAAGGAGCCATATAAAAGCATCAAGAAGTACCATGTCATGGGATCTTTAACTAAATATAGACAAATTACCCTAGAGCAGATTTAAACCACAAAAAACTGTTCTAAATCTACAATATTCTTATAAAATTATGAGCTGCAATAAATAAATAGCAGAATGAAACACTTAAGTACTTAGTTTGCATCTGTAAGGAGTCACAGAAGTTATGAATGCAATCTTATCATATAGCCCAGGGGTCGGCAACAGAGCATGCGGCTTTTTCATCCTTCTGTTGTGGCTCCCTGTGACTTTGGAAAATATATAAGCAATTATTTAATTACAATGTATTTTTTATTTGAGTTTGTTTTTAAATGTAATTCTAAATTTGTAGATAATGGTAATCTTGCAACATTAAAAATATATCTAGCAGCCCGGACTTACCGGTACCTACACCAGCAGCATGATTTATTGAGCTGGTAGGTAAATGATGGATAAATCCAAGAAAAGAAAAGTTTCTAAAGAAAACAGAACACTACAGACTACAGGAGAATTTGTCCAACTTTGGCTGCGATTTCTTCTCCCCGAGTTCGGGCGTGACCCGACTTGTCTTTGTGTGCAATTTTGTAGCCGCTGCGGCGCTTGTGTGTGTGGTATCTGAGCTGCTCTGTCAGATCATAACCACCAAACCTTTTCCTTGAAAGTAAAAAAGGTGAGAGTAGATCCTCACATGTCCGTTTACATACACCCAGCGCACAGATCGAGGTGAAGCTGCAAATTAGAGATAGTGAATCTACTTCCTGTGTTTATCGCCAATCTTTTATGCTTTAAAAATTTTGTATCTGAAGTATTGCACCACATTTCACGAATAATGATAATAACAGAGTTTTGACTGTATCTAAAGTCAAAGTGCAGTGCTCTGATACTTTGAACATTTAAAGGGACAGTGTGTAAGATTTTTACCCGTTAATTACTGAAATTGAAGATACCCATTCAAAAATACATTGTTTTCCAAGCCTTTTCACTTCCATCATGAAATCAAAGTATTCTTTTGGACTTAGATATGTCACATAAAAGGGGGATCTTCCCCATGCAGAGGCAGCCATTTTGAATACGAGAGCCACAGAAGGACATTTGGGCTCCGCTTTCGTCTTCGGCAAGGCTTGTGGTTTTGGGTAAACAACACAAGCATGCTGCCGGATCAGACGTTGTAACACGTGTTGTAACACGATCTAACACGTGTTTTGGACTAAATTGTTTTACTGGATTTTATTCGCTGGATCCTTACGGACAAATTGAGAGCAAGTTTATGGTGAAATACAGAGTTTGACCTGTGCAAAGCATTCTAAGGTAAGCTAACCTCGTTTTGTGCTTTTCCGTATAAAAGCCCCATGTGCTCGGGGAGTGATTGTTGTGCAGGGAAATTAATTGCATAGTCAAAAAGAGGAGACTGTAAGGTTTCATTTGATGTGTAGAGTCATGGTACATGATCGGGAATGTGTGTTTTCATGAGAAAAGAAACAAAACAAAAAAAAAAACGGGACAGTGTTTTATTTATACAGTAGCGGCTCGTGCGCGGGTGACCCTCGAGGTCTGCCGTAGCTAAAACAGAAAGTGCAATAGCACCATCCACCTATGCGCCACGATCCCTACACACTGGGGCTTTAAGAATCTCAAAGTGAGTTTTACTGTAGACAGGAAACAGCTGACATGATCGCGCTCACAACTTTGTAGCCTGTGGCCACAGCAGTCTGTGATCGGAGATTTTAAATCTCATAAGATTCTCTTTGTGTCTGTGGTGTGTGCTTTTTGTTGCATGTTTAAAAAGCATATAAGACCAAAAAACCCTGTAGTGTGTGGCGGCCTTAATGCTACATGGGCAGATTAATTTGCTTTCACGCCTGATGAGACTGGTTTACCAGTCCACTTAATTGTGTACGCTCCAGCACACATGATAAAATGATGACAGAACACAGAAGCAGACGGCATTTTGGGTTCGCTCCGGGTTGATAATGTAAGTTTGGACTCAAATAGGCATTGTGTATTTCATTTGAATACACATTTAGTAAACATCAACCAAGTGTCTTTTTTTTCGAACTTTAAAATGTTTTTGTTACATGTGGAAATAAAAATTCTGTGTTCTCTGTAGCATTTCATTGATTTTATAAATGCAACATTCTACAGTCTTTTATACAGAGCATACAGGTAAAAAAAAAATGATATGAAGTGGCAAAAAGGTTTTGTGGCTCTGTGTGTTTTCTTTTCTGTGGAAGATGGTCCAAATGGCTCTTTGAGTATTTAATATTGCCAACCCCTGGTGTAGCCAAAAAGTAAACCAAAAATTCCCCAATACTGCAAAGAAAATGCGCACACGATAAATACTAACCCCAAAAAGTACTGTTCCTGTATTGTTGTTGATTTCATATATTGAACAATAAGTCAATATAGTAATTATTTGTATGTTTTTGTGATGTGGAGTGACTGAGAAATATTAGTTTTTTCTAGAGAGATGTAATGATGTGAGATGTTTTTTATAATGTCATATTTTGTGATTTTTCTGAACTGTATTGATTTTGGATGCCAACTTGACCAGATCACTCTGAATCTCAACATAACTTTCTTGTTAAATAAAGGTGAAATTAATACAATTTAAAAACTATGTATGTTCTATAAATAATATAACATTGACAGCAACAAAAAGGTCACTCACAACTTCAGTGTCGCTTGGTATTGGCCTAGGAGAACATAAATATCAAAGTACTTTCTTAGTACTTTCCGAACCACCGCCCTTTTTATAAACTTCATGTTGCATCACTTCCTGGTTAAACACAGTCACACTAACAACAATTGTTTGGAGCTGTTAAAATAAAATCTTACAAATTCTACTTTTTCAGTCATTAAGTTTAGGTAACCATCAGTAGCATCATTTTGACTATGGATTTGATTAATGTGTAGAAAATGTGTGTTCCTGTTATTTCTCCTCTGAACCCACATCGTCCCTACAATCAGAAAAATCACAGTAGAGAAATTAAGTGTATCTAATAATCTAAAGTATTACATTTAGATTAACACCATAAAACTTTCTCCACTCAAAATCAATGATTTGATTTAAGTCGCCCCATGAGACAGACTCAAATTAATTCCTTGCTTTAGTGCCCACAGTGCTGATATTTGAAGTTAGAAAATTCTGTTGAGTTGTAAAAACCATTGCAGTCTGTAATCTAATTTATTCCATCATCACATTCATTTCTTTCAGATGAGGAAAAGCATTAGTGCTGCTCGGGTCTGATGTAGAAACACTGGACTCAAATGGAGATGGTGAAATGGTCCATGATCGAAACAACTCATCAGTGAAAAAAGGACGGATGGCTTTCACAGTCACACAGTGAGGTCCAACTATGATTTCATTTATTTAATTTGAATTATTTACACGTTTTAATGGTGCATATTATGTAACTCTTCTGGTGTTTATGCTTTACTTGGAATGTTCCGCAGTAAGGCATTAAAGGGCCTATACCAGGGGTCGGCAACCCGCGGCTCCGGAGCCGCATGCGGCTCTTTGATCCCTCTGGCGGCTCAGTACAGTGGTCCCTCGTTTATTGCGGGGGTTATGTTGTAGAAATAACCCGCGATAGGCGAAATCCGTGAAGTAGTCAGCTTTATATTGTGTGTATAAATATGTGTGTACTTCACAGTTCCTCTGACCGAGGCGCCTGGCGCCGCTGCGCTGTTGCGGGTTTTGTTGGGGAGAAAACTTGCAAAGATACACAGCACTTCAGAGCAGTGACAGACTGGGCTCATCGGCCCTGGCATTTTACACCTACAAGCGGCCCCGTAGTCTGTGGAACAGGGAGGAGGGGTTCTACAGCTCTACACCGTGTGCGGAGTCTGCTGAGTCTGTCCCTGGTCTTCGCATCCTTCCTCATGCACTAGAGCTGAAAGCAGAGCCTGGTGCGGCTCGGATTGCTTCTCATTCAAACACAGAAGTAGTGAGGACGCATCCGTGCGCTCTCAGGACTGGTTCCGTCGCCTGGACTCCAGGTTCCACCAGTTCGTTCTGCGGAAACACTGCCACTACTTCCCGATGCTCATTGCCCACCCGGAGAAGTGTGCGCGCGGACACGTGCACCTGCTCATTGTGGTCAAATCCGTGATAGAGCACGGCTGCGGCCCTTCTGGCATGTGCCTAAATGCCAGACCACTCAGTCCGTCACTGCTTCAGAGTCACGCTGCTCGTGATCAAACATTTAAATAAATTTGGCAAACTGAACACATTCTGTACTGTACAGGAGACATGGTACGGAGGAGAATGACTGACGAAGACAAAGGTCTACAGTCCCTCAGCCAATCACGATGTAGAACACAATGCGTGTTGATACACTATTAAAAAAATCTGCGAAACAGCGAGGGACCACTGTATTTAATTAAAATGTATTTTATTTTAGTTAGTTCATTTTCAAAATGTAACTCTATGGCACAAAGGTAAAAAAAAAAAAAACTTTATATACAGTGTTATTTCATTTTAAATTTCAAAAGGGTTTTGTGGCTCTCAGTGTTTTCTTTACTGTGTGAAACGGCTCCAAATGGCTCTTTGAGTGGTTAAGGTTGCCGACTCCTGGCCTATACGCTATTTTCAGATTTATGTTTCCTCATCAAAAACATGTCTGGAGTTTTATTTTGTTTCATTCACACATGTTCAACAGACAAATCCTGCATATTTAGGCAGAGTTTTTCTTTCAAACAGAAAACACTCTGTTCCACCTTGTGATGTCATGTGATAATACAGGAAATGCTTCGTTGTGTTTTTAAATTCCATACACCTTCACTAGAATCATTTTGGTCATTTCAGCTACTGCAATAGCTCACAAGAGTTAACATATAGGACCATTATCTCAGTGAAATGATGCAGATGACGCTATCAAGTAAAGTCAGATCTGTGAAGAGGCAAGCTTCCTCAGAGTTTGAATGCATCATTATTAGGTTAGATTTACCTGTACAAATAATGAAACATAAAAATCCTCCAGCTAAGCTCATCCTGATCAAGGATAGCTCAAGATGGATGTTCATGCAGCATTGACGGTTTTTGTATGCTATTTTTATGCTTTTTATATTGTTCTTTGTGGCTTGTACAGCACTTTGTAAACCTTGTTTTTAAAAGTGCTTTATAAATAAAGATTTATTACTATTATTATTAAATGCAGACTACAAATTTCCCTATAGGACAATTCTGCAACAACAGCTCCATGGAGACCATCAGGTGGCACCTTGACCTTTGTTTACCTTTATACTAGTGCTGTCAGGTGATTAAAAAAATGAATCAAATGAATTACAGGATTTGTAATTCATTAATCTAATTAATCGTATTTTAATTAATTTTTTAGGTGGTTTATTGTGCTCTCCCACAATGCAAAAAAGGTGTCAAACGTGCGATTTATAGGTACAGTGAAAAGACTGCAGACTTCCCCTTTAAGTCTTTAAGTATTTCAGTCTTTCGCTCGCTCTCTTTCTCTCCGTGCACGTTACCGGGAGGAGGGAGAAGGCAGCAGCGCGCGGGTAAGTAAATGATCGGGTTTAGTGCGATTTGGATGGGCAAAACCGGCGCTTCTAAGTGTGCACCCTTAGTTTGCGGCAGAACACGCTGGCGAGGTTTTGGGCGCTTTGTGTTACAATTTTGTATGAAAAGCGCCTTATAAATATTGATTGATTGATTGAAGTTTAGTGTTTGGTCTTCACGTGCTCTCCCCGGGGACAACGCTCTTACTGTGCCGTCACATATTTATAAATAAACTTGCCGTTCAAAAGCCCTGCACGCCAAATTTAAAATGCACGCACATTGAATTGCCACTCATAATTAATTGCGTTAATTTTTATAGCGCGTTAATTAGCAGTGTAATTAATTAATCTAATTAACACATTAAACTGACAGCTCTAATTTATACATAAATTATTTATGAAATTATTTTGGAGATCCACTGTGACCTTTCTTATCAATGCTATTCTATTTTATTAGTTGTTACTTGTTTGGTCTTTTTCAGTGCATTTCTTACTTAATGTGTATCTGTTCATTTATATTTGTAACATTGGCACACACCACTGCAGACTTGGATTTCATTTTTCTCTGCGTAAATGCAACAGACTCTGATTGTGAGTCCCCTCCAGTCCCCATGGGGTCTGGTTATTGGTCACGCTTGTTTCTTGGCTCCTTGCTTCACCACAGTTACCAAAGGGTTACATCGAGCTGGAATCGCACAAATCCATGCTCCACTAAGGCTTATCCTAATTCTCTGTCATTTCTAATACAACTGTAATTTTGTCTGGCATTTCCAGGTGGAGCTGCACTATGACTGCCAACACACTCTCGTACTGGGATTAACTATTATTTTCACGCTCAGGCAGTCTGGAAATAGGATGCTATCAGATGAATCAGTACTTCAGCACTGTACAGTAATCTATGGCTGGATAGATTAAACTTCACTTCACAAGGTGAAATCCTAACTCCTAAGATTGGAAACTGTTAAGACTGATCAGATAAGTTAGAAAGATAAGAAGATATATTAGTATTTTTCTCTGCTGTATTGCTGGGTTTCACACATAGACTGTATAAAGAAATGGACTAAGGGAGTGTAACGTCACCCATAGTGTTCAGTTCCAGTCAAATGAAGCTCATGATGCTAGCAGCTGAAGGGGCGAATTTGGAACTGAGTTCCATATTAGGAATAGGAATTTATTTACGGACAAAATAGCAAAATAAAAATACCAGGATCATATAGAGTGGGTTAATACAAACAAAGACCAAAATGATGGGGCTCACTGCTGCAGAGAGCTTATAGAGAGGAGGGCAACATTTTTCAATGTAAAGTCAATTGGAAACAGAGACGATGGAGTCATGCTCACTTTCTATTTGGAACTGGGTAGATAGAGGGTTAGCTATGTCCATGTATATTAAAAGTCTATTGTTTCAGGTGACCTCACAACATTCAATAGGCCAATATTACTTAATAGAGCTAAAATGTAAAATGTTAAAATGCAGATTTGTCTTGTAATACAATGAGTTCGACAGTCTAGTCACTGATTGAAATATTCAGGTTCAATGCATACATTTAACTTTTGGATATTGCATGGCAATGTACTATGTTTTATCTCCTGTTCCCAATCATGCTGGGGGTGTTCTTCATGTATGTATATGGCAGAATGTTTCTGACACAATGCACAGTTTAGCAAACACAGCCCAAAACGTTTTTAAGATTGTCTGAAAACTCAAGAAAAAATGAATGAATTTAAATAACACTGTATGTTATTTGAGCAGGACTTGTTTAACAGCAGCTCACATATTGTAGTCCCAAATCATTTTTAATCATCAGATTGTGTTAAAATAAAAGATTAAAGTCTAACTTGAGTAACAGAGCCTCCCACAGAGCAGTGCTCCCAGTTAGCATCACACCTCCAGGGAATGTTGATGACATCAGCTGCAAAGTATCAACAGTTGTAATCTATGGCACAAACTCATATTATTTCCCATAACTCTTCCTTAACAGAAATTAAACCAAATAATTCTGTTGTATAGCTTTGTAAGACTTTGTGTCTTTAATGAAGAGGCAGAATAGAGGGCAGGCCCGGCGCCAGACATAAAATATTAAGGGGGCGATGAGTTTATCACAGGGGGCGGGGTCGCGTCGCGCGCACACACACACACACATCCCACTCCTCGCGTGCGTAATGGGTCAGGTGCGCTCGTGTATTTAGACTACACCTTTGTAAGAGACTGACTGAGTAAGAGTAAAAAGTGATGAGAGTTTTGTTTATTATTATTATTTGAACGTAGACCCTCGGTCAAGTGATCTCCTGCATACCACAAAACCAAGCCAACAACTGATCTGAGCAACGCCAAGAGACAGTACATTAACGCCACATAGCCCTCCACCACAAGCGCAAACACAGCGCATATGGGCAATGCGCAACACAGCGCAACTCCCACATCTGAGGGGGCGGGACTGATGACGTGAGGGGGCGTCGCCACCAAACGCCCCCTCGTGGCGCCGGCTGTGATAGAGGGTTTGTGCCTTAATGCAATGACTTGAAGCTCAATAATGACAAATGAAGTCTGACAGCGCTAATGTGTCAAAAGTTGTCTATTTCTTTAAATCCATAGGAGTTTTTGTGTTACCTGTCTCTTCTAATCCAAAAATGACTGGTTACAATAATTCTTTATTTTAGACTTTTTGAAGACCTGTTTCCCTCTGGTGAATGTGTAAACCCAAAAATCCAAGGGACGAGTCAGCCAGGCAAGCAGATAATGGAGCTATGTGTTGGTCTTGCTGATTTGATTTGTTCAGAGATTGTTTGTGGGCCTGAATTATGAACAAATCAACCACCAGCACCTGCGTTGCCACCATTTTTAGCCCTGGGTCTGAAATTGAGTATGCAATTGTTTTGTGGTGTTTGAGGAGAAATAGATTAGCCTTGTAATAGAGAGAACATTATTATTTTCAATTTTCTCATACAACTTATCAGCGCTGAATTAATAGTTTCTAAAAGTAGATTTTTTTGTTGATTTGAATGGGTGCACTCTCTGTAAACATAAAATTACAAGATGGAGCCAAAGATTTAAATGGAGTTATTCCTTAGTGGTGATAAATATACACAGGCTTGTAGCTGGGTATACATTGAATAGGTCCCAATTGTGTGTACTAGTATTTTTATCTTGCTTTACAGGTGCTTTGTGTAACTTAGTTCAAAGTTCAAAGTTCAAAGTCAGCTTTATTGTCAATTCTGCCATATGTGTTCAACATACAGTGAATCGAAATTTTGTTTCTCTCTGGCCAGGTAGTGCAAAAAGACAGTGTACAAAATACAATATGAAGACAAAACACAACAAAAAACTATCTAAGACAGAGATCTAAGTTAAAACTAAAGTCTACGGTCTAAAATCTTAAAACAGTGCAACATAATAAATAAACTATACTATATACAGATTTCCAAAGTGTGCAGTGTGCATCAAAAATGTGCAATGGAAGATACAGCAGTGACTTGTAGTAATTCTAGTGCAGTAACAGGAGTAAACAACAGTACTAAAATTCCAGTAGTCAATGTGCAATAACAGTAGTAAACAACAGTGCAACGGGGGTAAAATTCAATAACAGGAGTAAACAACAGTACTAAAAATTCCAGCAGTAAATGTAAGTGTGCAATAACAGTAGTAAACAACAGTGCAACAGGAGTAAAATCCAGTAGTAAATGTGCAACAGTGCAACAGTAGTCCTTAGCAGCAGTTTTTTTTTTTTTTTTCAGTGTGCATCAAAAATGTGCAATGGAAGATACAGCAGTGACTTGGTCATGTGCAGTAGAATGTGCATAGGAGTTAAGATAAAATAAAAATAAATGTGCAACAGTAGTAATTCTAGTGCAACAACAGGAGTAAACAACAGTACTAAAATTCCAGTAGTAAATGTGCAATAACAGTAGTAAACAACAGTGCAACGGGGGTAAAATTCAATAACAGGAGTAAACAACAGTACTAAAAATTCCAGTAGTAAATGTAAGTGTGCAATAACAGTAGTAAACAACAGTGCAACAGGAGTAAAATCCAGTAGTAAATGTAAATGTGCAACAGTGCAACAGTCGTCCTTAGCAGCAGTTTTTTTTTTTTTTTTTTACTTAAAGGAAAAGTAATGTTTTTTTTTACAATCTGAGCCTTATTTCGGTAATAAAACAAGTTGTTTTACTCACCCATATCACTTTGGTGTCATATGGAGCATTTCCGGAGATGTTTTAGATTAGCGTTATCCATAGTTTACAGCTATGCGTTCCATGTTTGGGTCCCGGGAGCTGAGAGCACATTCCGCACATGCGCACTGGCGTCCTCATCTACTCGAAACTATGGATAAATCTGGGATTACAGGCCACTTTTGACCAAACGAAATCGTAGACTAAAGACATCGAGCTTCTATGATTTGAAAAGTGCTAAAGTTTGTGTTATTTGGAGCCCGCACGGGGCATATTACATGCTCGGGCTATAAGTATAGCTATATGGCTATAAGTCGCAATAGGCTAACGGCATTAGCCTAACGCTAATCTAAAACATCTCCGGAAGTGCTCCATATGACACCAAAGTGCTATGGGTGAGTAAAACAACTTGTTTTATTACCGAAATAAGGCTCAAATTGTAAAAAACGTTACTTTTCCTTTAAGGCGGAAAGTATGCCATCTTCTAATTTCCATGGAGATGTTTTTGCTTTGTCTGGAATGTTCCACAGTTTGGCAGTGGAAGTGTGACAGTATATTTAACTCAATATATAAGCATGTGACCACCAAGCCAAGTTCATTAGTCAGATCTGTGCAGAGGCGACCTGCTCACATTAAGAACACATGTTAGGCAAGGTTTTTTCAGTAATTATAACACCCATAATAAAATAAATGCTAAATGTTTATTAACCACAGGTACAGTTGTAGTTATGCTCTGTAACAACATACAAAAGGTCTTCCTCCACTGACATACAACCATTCAATGACCATTTCATATATTCACATTTTTCCACAGATAACATTTATATGCCAATTGCATCACATTGCAGTAGATAAAATTGTTTAGCATAAGATGTCTTCAAAGATGAATAAAAACCATAAGAGACACATCACCCGGCAGACGCAGAGGATTAAAGGAAAACACATAAAAATAAAATCTCCCATCTCCTGCTTGACCTCCAGGTAATAGGGCTAATGATACTCTCTCTCCATTCACACACAGACAATATGCTAATAACATTCTCCATCAGTAAATCAATCCTACACAGAAGCACTACACAATGACAACCACCGAAGAACAGGCGATTCCCCATAAACAAACCCATGTTTCCGTTATATTCTGCCCATTCATAAATCCATGCTATTGGTGATTTATGTCTGAGTTCACAGAAAAAGCCAGTTATGTCAGTGTGATTTGAAATGTGCAAACAATGAAGGGGAGTGTGTGTGCGGAGGTGCCTTCTTGTTTGAATACAGGGACAATTTATGGTAATGTTGCATGTAATAAAAGTCGGGAATTATAGATGTGCAAGAGGCAGAGACAGTGGCTTGTTGTCGTTTGGCTGGAGGGTTGATGGTGTAATCAACATACCTGGAGTTTTGTTTTGCTTTATTAATACATGTTTAACACACAAACCCTGCGTATTTAGGTTGAGTTCTTCTCTCAACCAGAAACTACTCCACCATGTGATGTCATGTGGTAACGCAGAAGTGCTTCACTGTTTTTAAAATTCATACACCTTCCCTAGAATCATTTGGATCCTTTCAGTCTTGGAATTGCCCATTTCTACTGAACAAAAGGTAAACAGAGTAATAATAAAGGATTACTCAAACGTGTGAATGAAACAGAACATAACTCCAGGTATATTTTTGATGAGGTAACTAATCTCACATGGCTTAAAGCTCACAAGAGTCAAATTTATGTAATATAGGACCTTTAAGATGCGTGAAGAGTCCCTCAGTCGTCCAGGTAGAATCCATGATAAAAGAAGAAATTCAATTTGTCAACTGGACAAAGTTTGTTTAGTCGAAAGCGTCTTACCAGCATTCTAATTAGAGCTGACGAAGCCTCTCGGATGAGCGGCAAAACGTTTTCGACCAAACAAACTTTGTCCAGTTGACAAATTGAATTTCTTCTTTTATCATAGGACCTTTAAAGGAAAAGTAACGTTTTTTACAATCTGAGCCTTATTTCGGTAATAAAACAAGTTGTTTTACTCACCCATATCACTTTGGTGTCATATGGAGCACTTCCGGAGATGTTTTAGATTTGCGATCTCCATCGTGAGTTCTCGGGGCACTTATTTGCGGGCTCCAAATAACACAAACTTTAGCACTTTTGAAATCATAGAAGCCCGATGTCTTAGCCTACGATTTTGTTTGGTCAAAAGTGGCCTGTAATCCGAGATTTAGCCATAGTTTCGAGTAGATGAGGACGCCAGTGCGCATGTGCGGAGTGTGCTCTCAGCTCCCGGGACCCAAACATGAAGCGCAAAGATGTAAACTATGGCTAAATCTCGGACTTTTGACCAAACAAAATCGTAGGATAAGACATCGGGCTTCTATGATTTGAAAAGTGCTAAAGTTTGTGTTATTTGGAGCCCGCACGGGGCATATTACATGCTTGGGGAATATATTATATGCCCCGAGCTATGGCTAGAAGTCGCGGTAGGCTAACCGCAAATCTAAAACATCTCTGGAAGTGCTCCATATGACACCAAAGTGCTATGGGTGAGTAAAACAACTTGTTTTATTACCGAAATAAGGCTCAAATTGTAAAAAACAAAACAAAAAAAACAAAAAAACGTTACTTTTCCTTTAAATGTCTCCATTTTGCATTTATTTAGACACAAGTGTTAATATTATTCAAAAATACCTTAAAAAAAACACATATCCTTACTATGAACAGCCTCACCTCTCCCCAGACCTAACCTGTAACTTGGCCTAGTGGTGTCGCTTGCTTGTCTCCATGGAAACTGACAAGTTAATGCCTTGCTGCAGTACGTTCAAAGTAATAACATCTCCAAGGAGACAAGTATGTGGCTAACCCTCCATCAGACATGTTACATAGTGCGTCTTTAAAGCATATTTCAAGCATGACTTATAAACATGACAGACAGACAGGCCATCATACCAGCCTATGCCATGTCCTTTATTAATCTCCAAAAGAGGACATCTATTTTGGCCTCACATGCACTTCCACACACCAATGCCCATCCTCTCATCACTGTTTTTTTTTTTCCTCTAATGTACTTTTCATGTCTTCTCGCCTTTCTTTCATAAATATTACTGCTGGTCAGGAGTGCGCTTTAGAGCTGGTCATATAGTGGCCATCTTCCCCTCCTCCACTGGGTCTTATAGAAGTTAATGTAAAAGTATCTGCACTGGTGTCTACGTGGACCCTCTCTCAGTCTATGGGCCGTTAGTGTTTTACTAGAGCTGCCCTCTCCTGTTTACTGGCATTGCATTCTCTGTCTCTCACAGTTTATGGCCCTATACTTTTGATTTAGTGGATGGACAGCCAGCACAGTGCATTCTTCCCCCGTAATAGAAATGAGAAATAGAAGTGGGCTATGTGCTAACAAATAAAAATCATATCAGGATTTTTTATAATTTTGGTATTATTATTTTTTGTAATTCATGTTGTTGTTGTTGTTGTTATTGTTGTTGTTGTACTAATACTCTACTTACACCTTATTTAATCCTACCCGTACCTTTGTATTTTATAATATTTTATTACATATATTTTTTAAAATAATATTGTATACCTCTTCCCCTGCAACACTTTTTTTTACCATGTACTATTATTGCATGCTATTAGTACTTCTTGACTATCTTAGCGAGTCAACGGTTCTTTTGATCCTAAGCATTTCATTGCATTATTTACCTTGTGTTGATCCTGCATATAACAAATAAGCAGTCTTGAATCTTGAATCTTGTTGTTGTTGTTGTTTAAAGATCCCATGACATGGTACTTCTTGATGCTTTTATATGGCTCCTTAATGGTTCCCTAATACTGTAAATGAATCCTTCTTCAAAATCAACACTCAGTGCATGAGAAACAGAGATAAGATGAGAAAGAGTAATTTTTCTCACTCTGAGGTCACACTTTAATGGGCGTTGTTGCTGTGAATGCAAATGAGGAGAATTGAGGCTGGCCAATAGTAGAGGGTGGGGGCGTGGCCAAACGCTCCGCTCTCCGCTGTAGCTCACAGCTGATCCATTTCCTTGTTTTTGCACGGGGGGAGAGATTTGAAGCGTTCCATTGAAAAATAAACACATTTCCACAGAAAATAAAATTTGCTGTTCAAAGGTCCAGAGGCTCAGATAAAGGACTTCCGAGCCTAGAAACACTTGGACGTGCCTCCAGGCAAATAAAAAAACGCATTTCGCATTGCCTAGCGCATTCGCAGTCCAAACTCTCTGGGCGTGATTTACAGAGACGCTGAGTACAGACAGACGGGGGTGGAACTGCATTTGCATTTATTTTTTTGATCTGACGTCAATAAGGTGCCTTGTTCAAACTCGCCCGTTTGAGCTCTGATTTTTTGTAACGCAGAAAAGGATCGCAAATGCTCAGTTTAGACATTTCGCAACTTTTAACCATGGGGGGGGGGGGCTAAACAGGGTAGGGGAGCTCACATTAACGTTCAAAAACCTCAGAAAGTGAAAATTTCATGCCATGGGACCTTTAAGGGTATCTAAAGCCATTTTCTTTTTTTGAGGTCACACTTTACTGTGATTGGCAAAATCTACCTGTCATTCATAAGGAGCATAAATGAGGCTGACCAATAGGAGTGGTTGGTGGACATACAGTATGTTCCAAAGTAGATTAATATTGAAATATTTAAGAAAAATATTGTGATTTGAATGACCAAATGTATATTAAATCTAACTGCTAAATCAATATTAACACAGTATAAGAAGACTACAGGAACCATAAAGTAAACAGATGAAAGATGTTCAATACATAACAACTGGAACAATATATTTTGAGCTCAATATTTATTGTATCACAATTTCTTTGTAAAAAGTGGGGCTTTTCGGTTTTGTTGTAATACAATAAGATCTGAGCTGCAGAGGGTTGAATAAGTGACTTTGATGACTAATTATTGCTTCATTCTGCTGTTTATTTGTTGCAGTTTGGGCCTTTTGAAGAATACTGTCTATTTAAAAATGGTTCACTGGGATTATTTTGCATTAGTTTTGATTGTGTCAGCGTCATAAAGTAGTTCCAATATTAGCGTTTATTGCAGTATAACAGTATGTTGTGCTTCAGATTTTATTATCATGACAGGCCTATGAAATTACACAATATGTATTTTTACATCTTGTTTCACTAACCCATTCTTTAATAACATTCGTCATTCATTCAAAGCTCTAATTCTCAAATTGGTGCAAACTTTATTGATGCACAAGGGAAATTATTTGCACACAGTTGCTCACTCATCACAATATAATATATAGCAGAGAGTAACAAAAATAAATGGTATAGCAAAAAAGATAGCAAGAGAGTGTCGGTGTCAAATGAGACATAATTATACAAATAAAAATAATAAATGTATATTAATAAAGACAAATAAAGTAGTCTTTCACTGTTGCTACCCTGAGAAAAATGATTCAGGAGGTTAGTTTGAATTACTTAAAAACATGAGCTTTTTCAGCATAAAAAACACAATTTGTTTCATGCCTATTATTTTATTAAGTTGATAGCTTATTTCAAGAAGTTGATCAAAATTAAAAATAAAGAAAGCTGTCTCAACTCAGAAATACATTGATTTTGGATAAGCATTTTTGCTTTCACTTAACAAGGAAAAGTATTAAGTTAGTGAAACTTCATAATATTAAGTTGCAGCTTCCGATCATTGCAGAGGAAGTGATCAACGCCCATTTTACGTATGTTGCCAGAATGCACGTTGCAACAGCGAGGGGAGACCGCCTGATTTGGTGAGTAATTATATATTTTTAATTTCTTAATTTTATGTCCAATCAGCAAGTAACTAGCAGCGCTCAGTCGAGTTACACAACACTAAAACTGAAGCGTCCACAGCGTGCTTTGTCCTCAGCCTTTAGATAATGTCTCCAAAGTAACTTAATGTGAACGGTGAAAATGGACAATAAATATCGGACTGGGTTTGTGTTTTTGTGAACTTTGGGGAGGTTTGAGGGAATGTGTGCTCTCGGGGCGAGAGGAGAGAGTAGAGTCGGGCTGCTGCGAAGCCGAGCGCGCGTTATTTGAACTTTTGAGATTTCGCGTTTCGTAACTTGTATTCGGAGACGAAAATTTTACGTAGCCTAAAGGCGTTTCGTAACTTTGATGAAGGTGAGGCATGTAAATCGTTTGGAGCTACGTATGCCCGTGAAAGCGGGATAGAGAGACAAAGAGATCCTTGCTCATTCACACACTCGTGCATGCACATACACGACATGCAGACATAGGTGAAGATTGCACGGTGCTAAGATTTTGAGTTTGCACTTCCTCACTTCCACTTCCTTGTCCACTCCTGCCCCCACCCCCCCTCCTCATTTACCTCATTTAGGCTACTTGTGCTTTTCTCATCCTCTCTCTCCTTCAACTGTCCTTGTCCTCTTCTCCTCTTCCTCCTCTCCTTGTCCACCCCTGGCCCCCTCCAACATATCTTCCCATCTTCCTCTCTTCCCCCTCTTCTCTGTCCTCCTACTCCTCTTCTCCACTGATTTGATCTTTTTCTTCTTCCTAAGCAAGAATCCCTCCTTATTGCCTCTTATTTGAACTACTCAAACATAGTTATTGAAATGAGGTCAAGTATTATGGAAAGACCATGGGAATGTTTTGAAAAAAAATAATTAGTAACAATGTGTGTGAACGCTGACTAGAAACCCTTCCTCATGAAGGAGGAGGTAAACATTTTTTTGTCGTCTTCTTCGCAGGATGATTCTGTGGAAATGAGGAGAGAGGTTGTGATCCGTGGATTGATGGTGTACCTCGGAGAAAAGGAGGAGAATCTCTTTCAAGAGCAGTTGGTAGGTTAATATGACAGAAAAACTATACTTTGTTAGTCTTGTTTTTAATTGTTGATCGTGTTTTTAATTCTAACATTGATTCTGACCTCTTTATGCTAGGTTGACGGGAATCTCACCAATGAAGTGATGAAGATCATTGTTACCAGAAGTGCCACATCTGATCCAGCCAGTGCACGGATTGTAATTGAAGGAACAGAAGTCCTGGAAGATGTGGACGTACCCAGGGCCTGTGCCTTGCTGATGGGGCTGATCTACGCAATAAATCTCAGCTACCCGAAGGAACTGAAAAACACTTTTGAAGTGTTTCAAAAGGTATTTCTTGAGCTTGATGATCTGAAATCAAGCCTGAAAGTAATGTCTCTGAAAAGTAAACTGCTGTACTAAAAATGTGCAGACTGTCCAATAATTGAGCAGGATTTATTTTGCATTTATATTACACTGTTTGTGAAGTTTTTGCTGTGTACAGTTTTCCTGTATACAGTAATCCCTCGTTTATCGCGGAGGTTAGGTTCCAGAAATAACTCGCAATAAGAGAAATCCGCGAAGTAGGACAACTTTATATTTTACAATAATTCTCCATGTTTTAAGGCTGTAAATGCCTCACCACACACATTATACACTTTTCTCAGACTGGAATTAACCTTTTCTCACATTTGTCTCTCGTTTAAACTCTCAAACTCTCATAGATTTTCAACAAAATGTATTAATAGTGACGAGGAGCACTGCCACATCCCGGGACGCGACGCGCACCAACCCCTTGGAGAAGTGCGTGACACGTGCTGCTCTGTCACGGATTTGTCCACAATGAGGGGTTTATCGTGGACAAATCCGTGACAGAGCAGCACAAGGCCGCGCTACACCGGGGCTGCAAGCACGAGATAGAACCGCGGCACCCGGACCGCGTGCTCTCAACCCGAGCCACGAACCGAACACGCACAAACGAACGCAAGAGCGGTACGTGGTGGTTTACTCCTGGTTTAGACCTGGTCTAGTCCCGGTTTAGTCCAGGTCTAGACCTGGTCCAGTCCTGGTTTAATCCAGGGCCAGTCCAGGTTTAGACCTCCTCTAGACCTGGTTTAGTTCTGGTCTAGACCTGGTTTAGTCCACATTTAGTCCTGGTCTAGTCTCTTAGCCAATCAGGACGCAGAACACATTGTTACACTATAAAAAAATGTTACACTATTTAAAAAAACACAAAAAAAACCAAGAAACAGTGAGGCCATGAACAGTGAACAGCGATAGAGCGATGGATTACTGTACACCGTTTTTCTGTATATTTACAGTACTTGAAGTACATAGTTTACACCTGAAGTCCACTTAAAGGTTCATTTTTCAGGTAACATTGCATTAAAAATGTGAATAATTAGGCTGTACACTAATTCAGCAGGAAATGTTGTTTATTTGCACTTTTGTAAGGTTTTGACATCGGTTTAAATACATTTTGGAAAGTTGAATTGCCATGTCTACTTTATTCTGACTTCAGTAAAATAAGTTGGTATTACTTAATAAAATTGAGGTAACAATTTGCATGGACTTTTTGGAGTAGGAATAAAGTAAAATAAAGGAGTTATTGCAACTTAAATTATTGGGCCACTATAAAAACAAATTGACTTGGTTCAACATAATTAAGCTTGTAGAGGACAAAATAGATCATGTTGGTTGTACTCAACTAATTGAGTTAGTCCAACTATAAAAGTCTCGTGGGAAATACTCATTAATTACTTAGTTGCGATTACTTAAAAAGATCAATGCAAACTGTTACGACAATTTTTTTAAAGATCCCATGACATGGTACTTCTTGATGCTTTTATATGGCTCCTTAATGGTTCCCTAATACTGTAAATGAATCCTTCTTCAAAATCAACACTCAGTGCATGAGAAACAGAGATAAGATGAGAAAGAGTCATGAATATCTCTCTCAAACACTTTATTCTGGGCGTTGTTGCTTGAATGCAAATGAGGAGAAAAGAGCTGGCCAATAGTAGAGGGTGGGGGCGTGGCCAAACTCAGCTCTCAGCTGATTCATTTCCGTGTTTTTGCACGGGGGGAGAGATTTGAAGCGTTCCATTGAAAAATAAACACATTTCCACAGAAAATAAAAATTAAACCACTGCTGTTCAAAGGTCCAGAGGCTCAGATAAAGGACTTCCGAGCCTAGAAACACTCGGACGTGCCTCCAGGCAAATAAAAAAACACATTTCGCATTGCCTAGCGCATTCGCAGTCCAAACTCTCTGGGCGTGATTTACAGAGATGCTGAGTACAGACAGACGGGGGTGGAACTGCATTTGCATTTCTTTTTTCGATCTGACGTCAATCAGGTGCCTTGTTCAAAATCGCCCATTTGAGCTCCGATTTTTTGTATCGCAGAAAAGGATCGCAAATGCTCAGTTTAGACATTTCACAACTTTTAACCATGTGGGGGGGGGCTAAACAGGGTAGGGGAGCTCACATTAACGTTCAAAAACCTCAGAAAGTGAAAATTTCATGCCATGGGACCTTTAAGTTCAGCCAGTGTATTTTTTTTTAGTGTGTAAGATGCGTGAAGAGTCCCTCAGTCGTTCAGGTAGAATCCATGATAAAAGAAGAAACTCAATTTGTCAACTGTCAACTTTCGACCAAACAAACTTTGTCCAGTTGACAAATTGAGTTTCTTCTTTTATCACTGTTGCTAGGAATAAAAAATATACTGGAAAATGACTTGATATCAGTATGATTCTCAGTGAATGACATAAAATAAGACCATTAGCAGACACCTAAACGTTGTAAAAAAAAAAAAAAAAAAAGATAGAAGATAGCTGACTCATATCAAAGACATGATAATATCCAGCTCCTCTGCTCTTATTAAAACTGGACTGGGGCTCATTTTGGAGGAATCTCTCCTATCCACAGAGCTACTTTCACTCTCACTTTCATTTTCGCTGCTTATCTGTCCCACATTTTACATTTATTAAAAATATACACTATTTTCAACCTGTATTTAAATGAGGATGTCTTGTTTTGACTTCCCAAAGCCCGTCTCGAAGATAAAACCGACTTAATGAGGTCCGTGTTATTCTCTGATATTAAAAATTAATCTAATTTGGATTTTTACCATGTCAAGTAACTGGCACACAGCATCTTCTGCAACATGTAGCATTTATTTTTCATCGATTAGGGGTTTGGAACACTAAATTGAACAATTCACATTTGCCTTGCAGCTTAACAAAATGTCAAGACGTCTGAACTGTCCCGGAGATAGCACTTAGCATTAAACTTTCAGTAATGGTGGCAGCATGAGCGTGACACTAAAATGGACAAATAAAACCCATTTTGTAACATAATCTTGTGCTTTTGGGTGCACCAGTTCCCTTTTTTTTTTTTTTTTTACAAATACAGTGATACAGCATTGTTCACATAGCCTAGGGAAGTTTGTCCTTTGCATTTTACCTTTAGCTGGGGTGGGGCCGGAGCAGCTGGGGCACTGACTTATCTCCAGATCTTGAGCTAGGCTGGGTCAGGACTACCATACAGTTGAAGGATTTTACCCATGTAAGCTTCATTATACACACAATCATGGTTATGACTCAAACGTTAGGACTAAAAATAACAATTACAACAATTATAGAGTGAAAACTCACAGCAAGAAGGGTCCAGGTTCAATCCCCGGGTGGCCCAGGCCTTTCTGTGTGGAGTTTGCATGTTCTTCCCGTGTCTGGGTGGGGTTCCTTTGGGCACTCCGGTTTCCCCCATCAACCCAAAAACATGCTCCATAGGTTAAAAAAAAAAAACCTCCAGCTGAGGTCCTGACGAAGTCTAGCAACAAGATCACAGACATGGGTCCCTGGGTGCCCCATGTGCTGCCCACTGCTCCTGGAAGGATGGGTCAAATGTAGAGAATAATTTCCCTAGGGATAATAAGAACTACAAAAAAGCTGAGTATTGTCAGTTCAGTCTTTACTAGTGCTGTCAGGCAAATAAAAAAAAAAAAAATCTAATTAATTAATTAATGTAATTAATCACATTTTTAAATACATTTTAGGTGGTTTATTGTGCTCTCCCACAGTGCAAAAAAGGTGTCAAACGTGTGATTTACAGTGGTACAGTGAAAAGACTGCAGACTTCCCCTTTAAAGGGATATGCCACCCCCAGGTCAAATTTGGGCATCTCCCCACAGTCCAGAGACTAAAATAAGTGGTGGAAAGCGTTTTCCTGGTCACCCAGCCATTGTCCGAGTCTGTCGCCACTGACCGCCGCGGTATCTGCAGCTCCTCCGCCTTAGACTGGAGTCTAACGTCGCCAGAGAAAGATTTCGGCCAAAAGGAATTAATTTGCTCGATGCTTTTCCCAATTACTTTCTGTGTAGTGCGCATTCATATCGAGTGCAAATAAATGTGCAAATCAACACGGAGAGCTTGCCTTGGTCATTTTGGGTGGGAACTATTTTCCAGTGCGGAAAAACATGGCCGAATCACGCACCACGTTGTGCAACACATTTATTTGTACTCGATATGAATGCGCACTACACAGAAAGTAATTGGGAAAAGCATCGAGCAAATTAATTCCTTTTGGCCGAAATCTTTCTCTGGCGACGTTAGACTCCAGTCTAAGGCGGAGGAGCAGCAGCTCGCGCGGCGGTCAGTGGCGACAGTCTCGGACAATGGCTGGGTGAGCAGGAAAACGCTTTTCATCACTTGTTTTAGTCTCTGGACTGTGGGGAGATGCCCAAATTTGACCTGGGGGTGGCATATCCCTTTAAGTCTTTCAGTCTTTGGCTCGCTCTCTTTCTCTCCGTGCATGTTACTTCCACTGTGACCAAGACAAGACTGCTGAGAGCACCTATACCCCCATTCCCCCTCCCACATTACATAACATTCATTTGAAAGCTCATTTACACCATTCCACTATTACATGGCGAATATTTCTGGTGCCAAAATGTGACCACGTACAGTAGCTTTCATGCAATGTCAATAAATAATATACAAGGCTTCAAATATACAGAATATACAAATAATTGCCTGTGTAAATTACTCATGGCTCACATGACCCCCAGAACCCGTGAGGAGGATTTAAACTCCCGGCGCGGATGTGTCCGGACCATCGCACCATGGGAGGAGGGAGGAGGCAGGTGCACGGGGGTGAGTAATAATCGGGTTTAGCGTGATTCGGATGGGCAAAACTGACTAAGTCAAAACTTCTAAGTGTGCACTCTTACTCGCGGCAGAACACGCTGGAGAGGCTATAGGAATTAGTTGATAAGGGTTCAGCGCGCGGAGCGCAACAGATACGGAAACGGGCGCGAGCGTCTTCACGTGCTCTCCCCGGGGACAAGACGGACCTGCTCCGTCACATTTTTATAAATAAACTCGCCGTTCAAAGGCCCCGCACGCCAAATTTAAAATGCGCGCGCATTGAATTGCCGCTCATAATTAATTGCGTTAATTTTTATAACACGTTAATTAGCAGTGTAATTAATTAATCTAATTAACGCATTAAACTGACAGCCCTAGTCTTTACTCAAAGAGAATATGGCACAAACAGAGTATGCTCTAAATGAAGATAGAAGAGAGGAAATATTCATGCAAAATTGACTCAAAATTGTGAGCTTTAAATCATGTTAAAATGTTGTTACCTCATCAAAACCATACCTGGAGTTGTGTTTTGTTCCATTCACACATGTTTGAGGAACCCTTTACTATTAGTCTGTCTACATCTCCAAAGCTCAAAATTCTCTGTTCCACATTATGATGCCATGATGCTTTTCTTCAGTAGAGATGATTCCAGAGCTGCTCATCTAAATGATTCTGGTGAAGATATATGGAGTTTAGAATCACAATGCAGTACTTCCTGTATTACCACATGACATCACAAGGTGAAAAAGAGTGTTTTCTGTTTCAGAAAAAAACTCAAAACACATGTTTGTGTGTTAAACATGTGTGAATGAGCCAAAACACAACTCCAGGTATGTTTTGGATGAGGAAACATTAAAACATTGATAGCATAATATGGGCCCTTTAACATTGTATTTCCAACCCTCTCTCGTAGTTTTTTGTTTTTTTCAGTTGGCCACCACATTTCACACCTGTGCAGAGGAGCCGTTACATAGGCCCGTGTGTGTGTAGACAGGAGCAGGTTCAAAGCACACAAAGATGACTAGAGCCACTGAGCGCTTGGTAAACCTGACACTGCGCTTTCTTCTACTCAACAGTGGAGAGGAGAGGACTACTTTACTAACTCACTCCCAAACACTGAATGCAGAGATTTCAGATTTTTCCTAACATGGATATGGGTTTCAGCTTTCTGTTGTATATGGTGCCATTTCCAAGAGGGTTGACCATTCAAAAGATATATTTTGTTTTGAATTGTTAACGGCAACTACTACTACACTATAGCAATCTAACTTTTCATCATTCTGAATCCCAGGATATGTAGAGCTGGGATATAGTACGTTGAACAATGGATTATATTGCAATTGTTGTTTTGGAGATATGTGGAGAATATAGTGATGATTAAAATCTATTTAAAGAAGCTGCTAAAAGGTGCTGGCTGGAAATAGAAATAGAAGAAAGCTAAAATGTAATATTCCAAACAATCACATAAGATGACATTTCTGCATTTTGAGGTTTAAATCTACTTTTTTTGCCTTACATGAACCACTATTTACAGGCACATTTTGTTGACTGCCATAATATTGTCAGAATTCTGGTGTCAGAATAAGCCAAAACATATGGGGTGTTAAAGGTCCATTATGTAACTTTTTGGTTGGGGGGTCTGTCACCTTCTTGTTTCTACGGTATGAATATGTCATTTCTAATATTCCAAAATATGAAATTAAATCTTGCATTTATTTAAGTACAGGTGTTTTTTTTGCTCAAAAATAGCTAGAAAAACAGGCATTCTGATTGTGAGCGGGATTGCCTCTTCAGAGATATGACCAGTAATTTGGCATGGTTTGGTCACCATGATGATAGAGGTTTAATGTCACACTGTGAAACATTCCTGGCAAAGCAATAACTTCTCCATGGGGAAAAGTAGGTGGTGGACCCTCCACCAGAAAAGTTACACAATGCACCTTTAATTTTTATCAATATAGCCCCCTAAGATTTATTAAAGACCTATTGTGCCTGTGTCTGCTGTATAGCTATAATCTATGACGCCCAATGGGAGCAAACGTCACCATAAACATCATCACAACAAAGAATCAGCATCATTTCATTCATACCAAAATGACAAAAAGCACTGTTCTAATCTAGTTACAAAAATATAGCTGCAAGCAGCAAAGTGGGGCCAAGCAGTGACCCAGCCTAATTTGATGACGTGTGTTGGATCAGTCTTCGCCCAAAACACATTTTTGCATGTTGTAACGTGTGGCCAATGTGCACCAAAATTTGGTATGGCTAATTCTGTATGGATGGTACATTGCGCACCAAGTTTCATTGAGAGAGCTAAAACGCACATCAACGCACATCAATTTGATGATGTGCGTTGGATCAGTCTTCGCCCAAGGATCCCAGGGATACCAAGTTTTTGAAAATCGGACTTACTGTTCAAAAGTTACAAGCAGAAATGAGGAGAAATTTGAGCAAAATTGGTCCAAAATTGAGGGAGGAGAAGCATTTTGAGTGTTTTTCATGAAATCCAAGATGGCGGACATTCTATTCCGGCAGACATGACGTCATAGGATGCGTTGGATTCGTCTTGGCCCAAGGATTCTAGGGATTCCAAGTTTTTGCGAATCGGGCGTACGGAAGGAATTTTCAGGTACATTTCTGCGTGTAACTTTTGAACCGTATGTCCAATTTTCAAAAACTTGGCATCCCTGGACTCCCGTCCATATGACGTCACCCTAGCGTCATTTTCCGCCATTTTGAATTTTATGAAAAACACTCAAAATGCTTCTCCTCCCTCAATTTTGGACCAATTTTGCTCAAATTTGGTACATAGCATCTTTGGACTAAGCCTCATCAGAAATATGCCTGGATTTTTTGATATATCTTATCGTTTTGTCGTGACAGCCAATCAAACCTGCAACTTTGGCTGCTCGTGGCCCTAGAGGGCAACTTTGACCTGCTCGTGGCGCTAGAGGGTTGGGGATGGGGGCCTATAAATTGCTGTGGGTAATGAGGAGACTGGCTGGAATGTGCATGCAAAATTTCACAACTTTTTACCAGACGGTTCTTGGGGTTGCCATAGACTCCCAGAGGCGGAAGAATATTTTATAATAATAAGAAGAATCAGTAGAAACACTATGGGTGCCCTGCAGCTTCGCTGCTTGGCCCCAATAAAACAAATAAACATAACAATGGTATAATGTATCTATACCTTACTGGTGTGGGTAAAGTATGTTGCCCAATGATACAACTTCACTTAAAGGTGCTATATTATGCAAAATGGACTCTTGTGAGCTTATAGCCATGTTAGAACATTGTTACCTCATCAAACCCATACCCTGAGTTTTGTTTCATTCACACACGTTTGATTATTTATGCATTATTAGGAAAAAACATTATAACATAGATCAATATGGGCTGCTTCAATACAAAAAATGTGATGAACCAAAATCTATGACAACATAACCATTCACTGCATGCAATCGTCCTGTGAACATGACCAGGAAGAAAGCAGGTGTCAAGTGAAGCAATTGGCAGTCTGTGTATGTCTATAACTAAGGGCATATAGAGGCCACATGGGCGGTGTATAAATAAAGATCTGAAGAGAGGAAATGCATGCAGGAGAGTAAAGGTTAGTATGCGGTTATGGCAATATATTTTAAGAAATAATGGATGAAGGATCATTAACTCCCTGATCAATAGGTCATGAGAAAGAAGCGCCTGTCTCAGGTTCAAGAAAGCCAATTCTTTTTTCTTAAAGGAAAACAGCACATTTAAGATTTTATCCAATTAAAAAATAAGTAAATTAAAGGTCCTATATTATGCAAAAAATGACCCTTGTGAGCTTTAAGACATAATATAATGCTCTTACCTCATTAAAAACATTGTGTTTTGAGTAACCCTTTATTATTAGTTCGTTTACATCTCCAAAGCTCAAAATGCTCTGCTCCACCTTGTGATGTCATGAAGCAGTATTTTTCAAGTTAACAGCGACCTCTTACCTTAATTTCAGTAGAGATTGGCAATTCCACGGATGAAATGATCGAAATGATTCTACTGAAGGTGTATGGAGTTTAAAAACACAGTGGAGCACTGCCACATGACATCGCAAGGTGGAGTAGAGTGTTTGGAATTCTAAGAGGAGAAGAATAGCATAATATGAGCCCTTTCAGCAATACATGCTCTAATTATCATACCTGGGTGAATTTTTGTTACATGTTTATACATGTAAAGGTGCACTATGTAACTTTTGTACCTGTCTCCATGGAAATGTTAATGCTTTGCCTGCAACAATCCACAGTATTAACCTTATCTATTTCCATGGAGAAATACCATTAGCCCACATTGCAGGTCAGATCTGTGGAGAGGCTACGGCTGGCGGTAATAATGCATGATTTTCAAGATATCTTTGCGCAGTAAAACCAGTGTTAATTCAGTAAACACAAGATCGACAGTTTAATGTCATATTGTGAAACATTCTGGACAAAGCAAAGCAAATATCATCTCCATGGGGAAAAGATGGCGCACACTCTCCTCCAGAAAAGCTACACCAACTGTTGTACCTAATTACCTAAAAACATTAATGAATTCCAAAATAACTACCCTGAATCAAATACGCAAGAGACAGGCAATTTACTGTGACCTACTGAAGGACACTAAGAAGATAGAAAAGATTACAGCAAACACCAACCTTCTCGCTTATACAAAAAGGTATCTCTCTATATTAATTGGATGAAGTGATTTTAAATTAGAAATCTAAACTATCGGAGCATACGTTTAAGCATTTTTAAATAATAAGACACAGGAGGAGTCTTGTAATGTTGACTATAATGACTAATGCCTGGCTCGCAAATTGGAATGGACACATCTAATCAACCCTGTACACAGTGTTATGAGAAAAGGACGTCATCAGTGTTAGCAAACGTGAGGTGGGTGTTCTGTCATAAATTGTGTTTTATGCTAATGTGGTTAGCTGCTGTCAGGGTCCTGTTAGCGTCGGCCCCCGAACACAGAAAATGCAAGTTGATTTAGTTCCATTCAGCAATCATGTGGTGATGGTGAAGGATAATGAAGCCGACACAGAGCTGTACATCTCTGCGAAATGGAAGCATGGGGGCAACATAGTTTTCGTTTAATTGAATAAATAAAAATGTATTGCCTTCTATCTTGTATACCGGTGATTCTTAAGTATAAATCAGTTTACAATATTTTGCCAGTTATTATGTTTTTCTTATTTGACTGGGCCTACATTACACAAAATTGACTCTTGTGAGCTTTAAAGGGACAGTGTGTAAGATTTTTACCCGTTAATTACTGAAATTGAAGATACCCATTCAAAAATACAGTGTTTTCCAAGCCTTTTCACTTTCATCATGAAATCAAAGTATTCTTTTGGACTTAGATATAGTCACATAAAAGGGGGATCTTCCCCATGCAGAAGCAGCCATTTTGAATACGAGAGCCGCAGAAGGACATTTGGGCTCCGCCTTCGCCTTCGGCAAGGCTCGTGGTTTTGGGTAAACAACGACAAGCATGCTGCCGGATCAGACGTCGTAATGGATCTAACACGTGTTTTGGACTCAATTGTTTTACTGGATTTTATTCGCTGGATCCTTACGGACAAATTGAGAGCAAGTTTATGGTGAAATACAGAGTTTGACCTGTGCAAAGCATTCTAAGGTAAGCTAACCTCGTTTTGTGCTTTTCCGTATAAAAGCCCCATGTGCTCGGGGAGTGATTATTGTGCAGGGAAATGAATTGCATAGTCAAAAAGAGGAGACTGTAAGGTTTCATTTGATGTGTAGAGTGTCATGGTACATGATCGGGAATGTGTGTTTTCATGAGAAAAAACAAAACAAAAACGGGACCGCGTTTTATTTATACAGTAGCGGCTTGTGCGCACGCCCGGGTGACCCTCGAGGTCTGCCGTAGCTAAAACAGAAAGTGCAATAGCACCATCCACCTATGCGCCACGAATCCTACACACTGGGGCTTTAAGCCACGTTATAATGTTATTACGTCATCAAAAACATACTTGGAGTTGTGTTTTGTTTCATTTACACATGTTTGAGTAATCCTGGTTTATTAGTCTTTTTACATCTCCAAAGCTCAAAATGTTTTGTTCCACCAATTCCTGGGCTGAAATGATCAAAATGATTCTACTGAAGGTGTATGGAGTTTATGGAGAACTTTCTGTATTACTACATGACATTGCAAGTGTTTTCTGTTTGAGAGAAGAGCCTAAATATGCAGAATATACATGTGTGAGGGAAACAAAACACAAATCCTTCTTTGAAATCATTACACGTATCTCTGGTCGGGAAAGACTGACTTAGGGGATTAAAATTTAATGTTTGATTTGGAGAATTAATTTAAAAAATGTGATACAAATAATTAACCAAAACATCACTTTGTTCTTTTCCCTCTTTGAGGTATCAATGCAAAATGCATTTGCACTTTTTACTTCCAAAAAAAGCCAATCAAAAGAACAACATAGCAATATTTATCTTTAAAGCAATACAAAAAAGATAAAATGTGTTTTATTCCTTCTCAGTCTTATCCAGGCGACAGTTTTGTAGCTACATTATCTTCTTGTTGGAGAATTCATTAGTGGCACAGCAGCACAGTCTGTAGTGAAAATGAAGAAATAATTTATAGCGGATGTCTTCCATCAGAGAAACCAATGTACAAGACACATTCATTGTAATGACAAAAGTTCATCCAAAAGAAAGAAACAAAACCCATATGCACAAATTATAATATAATAGCAACATAGATTTGGATTTATTTTGGAAATCATCTCAATTCTCATCATCAGAAAGGGGGGCTTCTGAACCCATGGTTCACATGGTTCTTGACAGAAAAAAAGGTGGCTTGCCCTCTCCGGGTGGGTGGAGAGTCCTTGCCTCAAGTGGAGGAGTTCAAGTATCTCAGGGTCTTGTTCCCGAGTGAGGGGAGGATGGAGCGTGAGTTTGACAGGTGGACCGGTGCAGCGTCGGCAGTGATGCAGTCGCTGTACCGGACCGTTGGGGTGAAGAGGGAGCTGAGCCAAAAGGCAAAGCTCTCAATTTACTGGTCAATCTACGTTCCTACCCTCACCTATGGTCATGAGCTTTGGATAGTGACTGAAAGGACAAGATCGCAGATCCAAGCGGCCAAAATGAGTTTCCTCCACAGAGTGACTGAGCGCACCCTTAGAGATAGGGTGAGGAGCTCAGTCACACGGGAGGAGGTCGGAGTAGAGCCGCTGCTCCTCCAAGTTGAGAGCAGCCAGCTGAGCTGGCTCGGGTATCTGTTCCGGATGCCTCCTGGACGCCTTCCCTGGGAGGTGTTCCGGGCATGTCCCACCGGGAGGAGGCCCCGGGGAAGTCCCTGGACAAGATGGAGGGACTATGTCTCTCGGCTGGCCTGGGTATTTGCCCTGACCCAGCCCCAGATAAGCGGAAGAAAATGGACTGATGAATGGATGGATCTCAATCTCACCAACTACTACTACTATTGCTCTCAATGGGTTTTCTTTTAAAGGGCCTATATTAAGCACAATTTACTCTTATGATCTTAAAGCGATGTTATAATGATGTTACCTCATCAAAAACATAACTTGAGTTGTGTTATGTTTCATTCACACATACCTGAGTAATTATTATTATTATTAGTAGTAGTAGTAGTAGTAGTAGTAGTAGTAGTAGTAGTAGTAATAGTAGTACACACAACTCCAACTAAACACAACTGCAGGTATGTTTTTGATGAGAAAACAACTTTACAACATAGATAAGAAAATAGCGTAATATGCGCTATTTAACAAATGCAAGAGCACTTAAAGGAGCACCATGTAACTTTGTGCTTGTCTCCATGGAGTTAGCTAGGTTTAATGCAATATTGCGGAACATTCAAGGCAAAGCAACAACATCACCAAGCAGGTGCAATGTTCAACAACAGCATAGTGTGAATGAGTTAAATTCAACCTTGCTACTTTGAAGCTTCCTTAACACATTCTGAGTTGGTAACGGTCCTTGGATGAGTGATAGGTCAATTAATAAGAACAACTACATCTTGGGGGATTTTAAATAAGCTCTTTTAGTAGTGGATAAATAAATCTATGTGCAGGGCTCTCAAGTTTTGAGCGGGGTCGTGCGTGAGACTGTAATTTCCGAGGAGCGGGGGGGGGCTTGAATTGCGTGAGAAATGCCGTGTGAGCGTGTGAACACGTCGAATTGCGTGTTGAGAGCCCTGTTTGTCTAAAGAGCAAACTTAAACTACAAAGCAACTAATGAGAGTTATATAAATGAAGTGATTACCTGATGGTTCTCAGTTTGTTTTATCATCACCGCACTTTGTCAGTGCGCTGAGAGGGGCGGGGAGGAGGGACCGGGGCGGGGGGGAGCGGGACATTTTTAACGGATTCATGTAAGAGTCTGGTTAATGCACCGGGCCCGCGTCTCACCGTGGCTCACCATGGGCAGTTCGGCTCTGGGCCGCGCGTATTCCGCGCGTAAGCCATCGGGGGGGACACGTTACGCACAGACGGAGACACCGGGACCGGAGTCGGTGCGTCTCAGAGGAGACGTGGCACCGGGACTGAGGCTCAGGACGTGCCCGGACCGTGCGCCCGGAGCAGGGGGAGTTTTTTTAGCTGAAAACGCGCGGAGCCTGCATAAACTAAGCCACACAGACCGATTTTCTGGGCACAAAAAAAAAAAAAAAAGAAATCAGCGTGAGAAATGCCATGTGTGGCGTGTGAGCGTGTGAACTAGAGGTAAGATCTTAAGCCCGAGCCCGAGCCCGACCTGACCCGACCCGAATTTCGGGTCGGGTTCGGGCCTAAAATGTCAATCATTGCTTCGGGTCGGGCTCGGGCTCGGGCCGGGCTTCTCTCTCGCTGACTTTTTTTTTAAATAAATATATGTTTATAAAAATGTATAATAAAACGATATGTGGATACTAAACTAAGGAATACTTGTTTTAAAATAAATAATTTGGATAAAACAGAGAAGGCGCTGTAAGGTAATTGCTATTTAACTACTAAACAGGAGCCGCTCTTAATAATCTTCCCCTCCGCAAGTCCGCATCTATTTTGACCTGGTATCCCCAATATGGAGGAGCAAGAAGTTAAGGATAAACTAAAGACAGGAGAACTGAAAAGACAAACACGCACCGGTAAGAGTGAGGTGTGGAAAAGCTTCAAATTGATTGTTGAAAATGCTACAGAAACTTGCGTTGGCTTCGCTGAATGTAGTCAATGTGGCGCTTTGCTTTCATACGAGAGCAAAAAGACTGGCACCTCGACGTTCCCTCTCCGCGCCTGCGCAGTTGCGCACTGCTCACACATTCTCAGCGCACAAGAAAACCTATGCAGCGCAGGGATGAAAGAGTTCCGCTTTTTTTTCAGCCGCGGGGTCATCTGAATACGGGGGAATCGTCCAGTATTCAGAAACAAAAGTATGTGTCTCGTATTAAACTTCTACCGGTGTAAGCCACGAGCACGCGCAAGCCGCGAGCACGCGCAGCTCTTTCCGCGTGTAGCGGGGGTGCATGTCGGATGTCGCGCACAGGGTTCCAAGGAGCGCTCAGGGAGTTAGTGTGTTTGCTCAGACACATAAAACATTAGGGGGAACATTGACGCTGAGCAGGCATTTAAACAGCTGTACTAGCAAAATTGATGATCGTCAAACATCTATATTATCATTTGTTTCAAAAAACGCCCCTCACAAATAAAATATGAAATTTCGGGTTTGCTTCGGGCTCGGGCCTGCAAATCAAGTTAATTGGTCGGGCTCGGGCCGGGTCGGGCTTTAATACCCGCGGGCCGAGTCGGGTCGGGCTGGATTTTTTAGGCCCGATCTTACCTCTAGTGTGAACACGTCGAATTGTGTGTGTCACACTCTGAATGCGTGAGACTTGAGAGCCCTGCTATGTGGTTGTATTACATCCATCATGGCAAATGTACTTAAAGGTGAACTGTGTAGCTTTTCTGTTTGAGGGTCCATAAGCTTGTCTCTGTGGAGATGTCATTAAACATTAAATCTCTCTGGACACAAACATTTAACCAGGCCAAGTTACAAGGGAGGAGTTCGGAGGGGCCATGGAGGAGGACTCAGGAGGGGGGAAGCAGTTGACCTCGACTGGGGATGTTATCGGACGGTGGAAATTATATTTACAATATGTGCTATAGAAAAATTAATAATCTGTACTTCATGTAGCATCAGTTAGAAAGCAAAAACACTGACAATTATTTTTTTTTAAGATTTGTAGATAAATTCAGGCGTAAAGGGGATATATATATATTAGGTATATATTTATATATGAAATGGAGGATAAGAAATGTAAAAAGACCAATGCAAACGAAAAGCCTGTTTGTTCAATAAGGATTTTAATGAGAGTTTTTCTGCTGTGAGCACACAATGTCATGGTCAGCTGGACACAATGGCACCACACATGTCCCCAGAAGTACATTGTGATTGAGCCCTTTTCTAATGAGCTCTTGTTTCTCCTCAAACAACCCAATCTATATTTTAATTGCTTTTCATTGAATTTCAAGCTGCTACTTAGATGTGTTCATCCGTCTTCCTCTGCTTTGTCTGGACTTAGGCTCTCCCCATTCAAATGAATCTATACACAGCTATGTTAAGGTTCACATTGTGGGTAAAGCAGCAATTATTCAGATAAATGTGTAAAATGTAAACAAGTCCTTTCTACATTCTGTTCCAATCCAAAACAGGCTGGAATTGGAACACAGAGAGCAAACTGCTGTCCTAACCTGTGACAGTCCAACTCCAGCCGTTAAATTGTATCACCTGTCCCTCAAATGCTAAAGACATCACCTCTCCAAAATTCAAAACTAAATTTGTAACTTCTTTTACCTGAGATCAATAAGAGTTTGGTGCACTGATTGTTGATTCTGCAGAAATCTGTGCTGTTTCTAAGTCCTGTGTTATTTTTTTTTTCCTTTTTACATAAGTTGCCATGTTTGTTTTCATCAAAACAGAGCAACTCTGACTGGTTAATCAGCCCTTATAGGCCATGCTCTTTATAGTCATGTATAGTTTTGTCCAGATATATGACAACATGCTAAAGACCTACAATTTTTTATGGAGATGGTGAGCAAGTATTTAAAAGAATTGTTATACACAACATTTTTTTTATAATATAATCATGATGATGTGGATGTTACTATAATAAAACTGCTATGTAACTTCAAATTATTCGATTATAACAGAGTCGCTTTCTAGCCTGAAAACAACTAATGGAGTAATGCATGAACCAAATTTGGTACATTAGAGACTTTGTAAATAAATTTCACAATTAGCCTGCATAGCCATGACCCTTTGATTGGTTAATCTCATCACTGTGTGTAAAATGAAATTCATTTAAAAGCATACAGTGCCGTCCAGCGCATTATCTAATGAAAAAATACTTAATTTTAGAGCAAAAGTCTGAAATTAAAACATGTAAACAAATAAACCCAGGAGTCACTGAAAAGGAGCTCTGGAACACTTCTTAGTATCATGCATAACTTTTTTGCTTTTTTCTATGTTAAAGATCCCATGACATGGTACTTCTTGATGCTTTTATATGGCTCCTTAATGGTTCCCTAATACTGTAAATGAATCCTTCTTCAAAATCAACACTCAGTGCATGAGAAACAGAGATAAGATGAGAAAGAGTAATTTTTTTCTCTCTGAACAGGCCATAATGGGCGTTGTTGCTTGAATGCAAATGAGGAGAAAAGAGCTGGCCAATAGTAGAGGGTGGGGGCGTGGCCAAACTCTCCGCTCTCCGCTCTGAGCTCTCAGCTGATCCATTTCTGTGTTTTTGCACGGGGGAGAGATTTGAAGCGTTCCATTGAAAAATAAACACATTTCCACAGAAAATAAAATTAAACCACTGCTGTTCAAACCTAAACAGGGTAGGGGAGCTCACGTTAACGTTCAAAAACCTCAGAAAGTGAAAATTTCATGCCATGGGACCTTTAAAAGTCCGCCCCAAACTTTACTTCTCGTCATCTATGATTCAGATTCCAGTAAATTGAATAGCATCCATACGGTGGAGCTAAATGAATCATCTCCACGCACACTCCACTGAACGTAATACATAATTTCAGAAGGACAATTAGCTATCCCTTCATTAACCATTTGCTCATTAGCATCGTCTTCGTTAGCATTGGTTGGGTGATAGCGTCTCCACTTTCTCTGGAGAACGTAATGTCTTCCCAATGCAGATGATGTGGCAGAGGTGAATAGTGCATGACTAACTTTCATCTAGTCTTACTTTTTTAACTTTTTAAAGTGCGTATGACAGACGTTTATTATTCTCTCATGTTGACTTCATTTGGTGGGATAATAACTATTGTAAAGATAAATATAATTTTACACAAATTAAGACGAAATTAAAAAGTTGAAAATATGTTAAAAATTACAGGAAGTTGAGAGTTCTAAAGTTTGCATTTACACCTAAGAAACTTTTTTTTCTGATACTGTAAACATTAAAGTAAATTTATTAATTCAAAATATAGGTGTTTTCTTATATTTATATTTGTCAGATATTAATGTACATCGGTGTACATTAGAAGAGTTTTTCCACGTAACGGTTATGAATTCCCCAGTGTTGTGTCACAATTTCCAACCAGAAAGTAATATATTAAATGTTAAAAAATTCAAAATTTGGAAAACAAATGTGAATGTTTTTACAAAAATCTTTAATTATAACTGTGTTTTAGTAAAATGAGTACTCTAACCTGACAAACACATGTTAAAGAGCATGATCTCATAAAAAATATACCTGGAGCTGTATTTTGCTTCATTCACACTTGTTTCATAAATCCTGTTTACAAGGTTGACTTTCTCTGAGCACTTGGAAATCACTCCGCTGAGACTTCCTCAGATTAGTGCGTAATAGATCAGAAATCCTCAAGTCTCCTGAAGTATTTTGCATAGCTTTGATTCCATAAATCATATGATTAAGGGCATTTTTGGCTCGCTATGGATAAATTAGCATGGTGACCTGTTTTAGCCAGGAGCTATGGCATAATTCTTATTGCTTTGAAAAGGGGACTTTAAAGCCCCAGTGTACTTGCCTGGAAGAATCCATGACTCATCGCTGACTCAGTGAGTCTGGTAACGCTTGGTCCAAAATGCGCTGCGGTTGCGCGTAGACAGACAGCTAAGTGAACCAATCAGAGATTGCGCCATCTTGATTCAAAACTGAGGAGGAACTTCCGCTGCCTAAGAGTGACTTTACGGGCAAAGGCGGGTGCACTGACGTCACCATCTTTGAACGAATCAGAATCGCGGAGTCCGTTTTTAACCGGAGGAGCGAGAGTGGAGGGAGGGTGTCCAAATGGTATCGCGCTGTATAGGAAATACAGAGAGATATCATTTGGCTGGCCAGGTAACCAGTGTGTAGGATTCGTGGCGCATAGGTGGATGGTGCTATTGCACTTTCTGTTTTTGCTACGGCAGACCTCGAGGGTCACCCGGGCGCGCGCACGAGCCGCGCGCCGCTACTGTATAAATAAAACGCTATTTTTTTTAATTTTTTTTTTTTTCTCTCATGAAAACACACATTCCCGATCATGTACCATGACACTCTACACATCAAATGAAACCTTACAGTCTCCTCTTTTTGACTATGCAATTCATTTCCCTGCACAACAATCACTCCCCGAGCACATGGGGCTTTTATACGGAAAAGCACAAAACGAGGTTAGCTTACCTTAGAATGCTTTGCACAGGTCAAACTCTGTATTTCACCATAAACTTGCTCTCAATTTGTCCGTAAGGATCCAGCGAATAAAATCCAGTAAAACAATTTAGTCCAAAACACGTGTTAGATCCATTACGACGTCTGATCCGGCAGCATGCTTGTGTTGTTTACCCAAAACCACGAGCCTTGCCGAAGGCGAAGGCGGAGCCCAAATGTCCTTCTGCGGCTCTCGTATTCAAAATGGCTGCCTCTGCATGGGGAAGATCCCCCTTTTATGTGACTATATCTAAGTCCAAAAGAATACTTTGATTTCATGATGGAAGTGAAAAGGCTTGGAAAACAATGTATTTTTGAATGGGTATCTTCAATTTCAGTAATTAACGGGTAAAAATCTTACACACTGTCCCTTTAAGGAAGTTCTTATCCCAAATCGAAGCATTATTTTAAGTTCAAAAACATGATGTACAATTTGCTTGAAAGTATTGTAATACAGTACAGTACAGTACAATACAACAGAATACAAAACTTAGAGGGCGTATACGTACACGTGTGGTCTTATATTCGTTCTGATACAGATCAAAGTTATTCTGAAGCCATCCAGGAAAGGTTCATTTTTGCCCTGTGAATGTTTTTTAGTATTGATGAGTACACAATGAGTATCTTGTTTCGATACTAGTTTTAGTATCCATTAGTATCTGATTTTCGATACTTATTATTACTTTCTTTTCCCATCTCCAAAGCTCAAAAAATGCTCTGTTCCACCTCGTGTGTCACAAAGATGAAGTTTTCAAGTTAGCAGCTACCTTTTACTTTTAGATAAGTAGAGAGTGGCAGTTCCGGGGCTTAAATCGTCTAAACGAACGTGTGTGTGTGGAGTTTAACAACACAGTGGAGCGCTTCTTGTATTATCACACAATATCACAAGGTGGAACAGAGTGTTTTCTGTTTGAGAGAAGAACTCAGCCTATGCAGGGTTTGTGTGTTTAAGTATGAATGAATCAAATTACAACTCCAGGTGTATTTGTGATGAGGAAACAACATTATAACATAGATCAGAAAATAGCATAACATGGGCCCATTAAATATGGCTAATTTTAGCTATAATGCAGTAACATATGATCTAGCTACACTCCCACATATATATGTCTCATCCACTCTCATGCTTATTCTAATGAGTTTTCCTCCACAGTGCTCCAGCTTCATTATCCGCAGCCTCTTCTTGTGTGCATCAACATCACATTATTATTATTGTGTTTTTGGCTTCCTGGTTCCTCTGGTATTTTCTCCCTAGCTGCTTTAGTGTGCGCTCCATCCCTCTCTCATTAACCCGCTGCATGGCTCTTCAGTCTGCCTCCCTACATTATTCGTCTCCTTCACGGCATTTCCCCATGCGGCTGTCCGTGGAGCTTCAAACACTGTGTGGGATTACAGTGACACTGGAGCCAAAACTACAGCCTGACCTTCACAATGAAAGCAAAACCCACGAGGTGCAGACGTCTCAGTGGGGCAGCCAAATAGAAATGTGCTTGTGTTAAAATTCAGACTTCAGATCGTGGTGACACCAAGGAAGATGTGTAGGCCGTGTTTTATTTCAAAAAGTAGTGGTTTAAATATACAAATGGATGTTTGATCATGATTGCTGTCTTCTTTGGTTGAAATTACTCCAGTTCAGAATACGAATCTTAAAGGTCCTATATTGTGCAAAGCTCTCTTTAGAATGAAGTCATGTTATAATGTTGTCATCAAAAACACAAACCCTGCATATTTAGGGCCTGTCCCCACGACAACGTTTTTTGGAGGAAACGGGGAAGTTTGTGTGCGTTTGGGCCTGTCGTCCAGACGGCGCCGGCGTTTTTGGGGGTGAGAACGGTGTTTTTTAAAAACGGGTTCCAGAGTGGAGAAGTCGGAGAACGCCCCCCATCGCGTTGTCGTGTGGCAGGCGAAAAACGCGACTGTTGGGAAAATGATGACGTCGCGCTGCCATAATCATCACGTGACCGGTGACCAGAAGGTAACCCTGCGCCTTCCGCAGGTAACTACCAGATAACAACAACCATGGAGGACAATGGAGTTGAGTTTGTTATGCGGACATTTCTACGTTTATTTATACTATGCAGTGCAACCCCAGCGGAGACGCATGCACAATTACACACGTTGTGGCCTGGCAGTACGCACGACACACGAGTGTTTGCCAATTCAAAGCTAAACACGTATTTTAAAACTGGAAAGATCCCATCGCTGAAAAGGCAGATAGTGGACAATGAGGAGCACATACCAATTTGAGTGTGTTGTGTGCTGTAAATAAAGAAAAAGAGCAACCATTTCTTGTCTTTTTTATTGAATGAAAATGTACCTTTTACAAACAGGCACATGCAGTATCACACACAAAAATATATAGCTGCCCGTTGTGATGGTCCCCGGTTGTATATTCTCACCGAAAAGCCAACATAATGTCCGAGTATGTTTAACATTCCCGTAGTAAGATCCAAACAAGCATTTTGCTTAAATAACACGAGCAAGGTTAACGAGAGTTCTACTTGTTAATGTCTATCTAATAAAACGATAGCAAGTAATACTAACTATCGATTTATAGGCAAAAACTCTGCTCACGCAGCGCAAATCTTCGTTCTGTGGCGTCTGTCTATGTTAGGGACGGTCAACATTTTCACATTACCGGAGTGAGTCCCTGCTACATTGGTGGAGCAGGGGGACAAAATAAATTCGCTTTTGTTGACGGTCCCTAAAGTACACGTGTTTGCTTGTTTACGAAAGAGAAAGGACTTTCTGCGCATGTGCTCTTTGTCTTTCTGCGCATGTGCTCTTTGTAGTCTTTCGTTTCCGGTGGCTCTGGCTCTTTCCGGTTTACAGCGCCACATATCGGTGTGACATATGTACTACATCGTTTTCACTCAGCGCTCCGTGCTCATCTTGACACGAATGTTTTCTGATCCAACACGTGTGTGGACGACACTTTTTTTCACCCCGGGTAAAAAAAAAAAAACAGGAACGTTGTCGTGGGGACTACGCCTTAGGCTGAGTTTTTCTCTAAAACTGAAAATTCCATACACGTTCATTAGAATCATTTAGATCATTTCAGACCTGGATTTGCCAATATCTACTGAACAAAAGGTAAAAGTTAACTTGAAATCTACTGCTTCATGACATCACAAAGTGGAACAGAGTGGAACATGTGTGAATGAAACAAAACACAACTCCGGGTATGTTTTTGATAAGGTAAGAACATATTAAAGCTCACAAGAGTAAATTTTGCATAATATCAGACTTTTACATTCTAAATGCAAGGATTTTAATTGTTTCATTATTGTCAACTCCAAACAGACAAGCTCGATCAGTTGTCTTGCCCATCGACTCGGTAACGATATAATGCTTTTAGAGGCAACCTCCACTGTCAACTCAGTTCTACTCAATCTGCTCAGCTGTCTCTAAAGTAAAAACTGTTTTGACTTGAATCCTTGTGCGTTGAGAGCTGATTTCTTTTCTTCTCTTTCACATGAATTATATTTTTGGCAAAGTCACTTGAGACGAGCCCAAATTTCTGATGCACAGATGAACGCTCAGCTTGACTTTAATTGTAACCAATAGACTTTTTATTCTGTGTCAGCCATTATATGAGGGCCCCCTACTGAACAACTTACTCTTCTAATTATAGGCCATAACAGTTCTACCACCCATGGGAATTACAGGTGAGATAATGATTCAATTTACTATGGACAATTAGAACATTAAACCATTGTTATATATCATTAGACCATTGTTATACACCTTCATTAGACCATTGCTATACACCTTTTAAAGACTGACCATAGCACGATCTTGTTGTTGCCTGCGTACAAACAAAGGCTTAAACTGGAAAAAAACGGCTCCCAGACAAATACACAAATGGAGAAGTATGTCTGATGAGGTGCTAAAGGACTGCTTTGAAACAACAGACTGGCAGATGTTTGCAGACGCAGCGGATGGTGACATTAATGCGTACACAGACTCTGTCGTAGGCTACACAGGGAAGTGCATTGAGGACACAGTGCCCAAGATTTCCATCTGCACTTACCCTAATCAGAAACCCTGGGCTGGACCGGAGGTGCGTGTTAAACTGAAAGCTCGCACCGCCGCCTTCAACTCAGGAAACCCCGAAGCCTACAAAGCAGCCAAGTATACAACCTCAGAAAGACCATCATGACTTCCCAGAGGGACTACAGGGGGTCCTCGGGTTACGACGGTCTCGACTTACGACGTTTCGTGGTTACGAACGCGCCCCCATTAAAATATATATATATATATATTACAAGTCATTCCGTCTTACGCGGTTTAGCGTGGTAAGCGACGTAAACAAACGCGAGCGGCGCACGGCGGAAGAATACGCTCTGTTGTGGTTGTAGGGCGGAGAAGACGGCCTCGTGTGCGTGCCCAATGTGGGCGGAAGTACCTGATGTGGGCTCTGATCTGCTCCTATGAAAGCGGCAGTGATAACCAAGCAGCGTAGTGGTCTAATTATTGAGATGGAAAGGTTATTGGTGCTTTGGTTGGAAGATCAAAGTCAAAATCCGACTTACGACGAAATTCGGGTTAAGAACGGATCAACATCGTAACCCGAGGACCCCCTGTACAGGGAGAGAGTGGAGACCACCCAGCGACCCGAGACGTGTGTGGCATGGGCTACGCTGCATCACTGACTACAAGGGGAGGAGCGAGCCAGTCTATTGTGCCCACCATCTTCAAGACCTGCACTGTAGTTGCCACCCCAAAAACCCCCACAGCATCCTGTCCTAATGACTATCGGCCCATAGCACTCACATCTGTCATCATGAAGTGCTTTGAACAAGTCATTAAGAGACCCATCTGTGACTCCCTCCCCGACACCCTGGACCCCCTGCAGTTTGCATATAGAGGAAAGAGGTCTACAGACAATGCCATTGCTCTAGCAGTCCACACCTCTCTCAGTCATCTGGAGAGAGGAAACACATATCAGAATCAGAAAGATTTTTATTGCCATTGTCAAGTGAACAGAGTTCACAAAACTAGGAACTTGTCTCGGTGATAAGGTGCAAACATAAAACACTAAATAATAATAGTAATAACTAGAGTATAGACACTAAATAATAATAACTAAAATATAGCTATAATATAGTAAAAAAACAATAAGCAATCCAAATAACAAACAGGTCCAGATGAGCAGCATCAGAGCAGTAGTGCAAACATGACTTAATTAAAGTGACTAGTGATATAAAGTGTCCAGCTTTGTGCAGATGTTCTGAATTGTTCATGAGTCCAACAGCAGAGGGAAAGAAACTGTTCTTGTGACGGGAGGTTCTGGTCCTGATGGACCATAGCCTCCTACCAGAGGGAAGTGGCTCAAATAGTCCATGTCCAGGGTGAGAAGTGTCAGCTGCTATCCGGCCTGCTCACCCCCGAGTCCTGGAGACGTACAGGTCGTAGAGACGTACAGACGTACTGCTACCCTCTGGTAGACGATACAGGAGCCTGCCAGCACGCACAAAAAGACTCAAAGACAGCTATTACCCCCAAGCTGTCAGACTACTGAACTCTGGATAACACTCTAAATAATACTAAACTCTCAATAATACTGCATTAAACTACTTTTTGTAATGCATAGTATGTGTACTACTGCTGCTCTAGATGAATGTATCATGTATTTCACTAAATGCTACTGTTACCTGTGCAATAACCTGCTTCATACCCACGTGCAATACTTATACTATACTATATTATGTGCAATCTGTGAAATACTCTACTTGCACCTTATTTAATGCTACCTGTACCTTTGTATTTTATTATATTTTATTACATTTTTTTAAATTATATTTTTGCAGCACTTTTTGACCATGTACTATTATTGCATGCTATTAGTACTTCTTGACTATCTTAGCGAGTCAACGGTTCTTCTGATCCTAAACATTTCACTGCATTGTTGACCTTGTGTTGATCCTGCATATGACAAATAAACAATCTTGAATCTTGAATCTATGAGTTGACACTTCACCTCAGACATACTGTATATGTACGCACTGCTCTGTCTGAAGCTCTGTTAATCAAATTAGACATTAATATGTTTTAATGCAAACTGACCATAAAGAACTGACCAAACTGGAATTGCAACAGGTGAGTTGATTTGTGCTGTCCCTCGCAAATCACACTGTCACAAGTCACAAGTATGAGCAAAGAGTTTTTTTGTTCTGTTTAGTTTTACTGGCTCAAGTAGTTTGCCTCATGTGCCTCAATATTAAAGAATGGGTCAAATTCAGTGGACTTCAAATGAAAGGACAATATCAATTGTAAAGGAAAACAAATTATTATTGTATATTAGGGCTGAACTAGTTGGAATATGAAATTGCAATTTTTCTGACAAGCATTGCAATTGAGATTAGATTTGCAATATATGTTTTAAATAATCAATATTTACAAAACATGTTTGTACAGTTATAAAACTTACAGGGTTAGTTTTATACAGAATAAGACAGGATATTTTCTTGTTTGTACAGGAATTTTATTTTGCAGCATTTCCAATTTGCTAATTGCCTTCATTTAAAGTGCAGTTTCAATTTCATTGTGATTAATCCTACAGCTATATTGTGTACAAACATGCTCTAGCACGTCTATTTTTCTTTAAATTACTGTGCACTGTATCTCTGCTGCATCTCTGTATTACAGCCCCTGTCGTCATGTAGACATCTATCTGATATACTGTGCCGGTGGAGAACTTGCTCATTCTGTCTCAATCTCCCAGGATAATGGTAATGTCCATGCGGCACAATGTACGATGCAGATTCCTACCTCCAGGAGCCAAAAGCCGCTCTGGGGAAAGCAATCATAGAGGAGGTAATACTCACTGCAATGAATATATCAGCTATATTACTGCACGCCGCCGTTAATTCCACTGGAAGACAGAAAGGAGAAGAGGGTCTCGCTGAATTATGGGAGCAATTGAAAGGGGCTTGTCTACTGCCATTTATTTCCCATCGGCAGCTGCACGTATGGGCGAACATGTGTCAGACATATTTTAGTGCTTTAAACCTCGAGTAAAGAGCAAATACGCTGGAGTGATTATGGAGAGGATTCCTGGCACTGTGCAGACACAGTTGGAGGTCCACAGACAGCAGGGAGGAGCGTTGGAAAGACCAGAGCTTTTAAACAGAGGAACCTCCAACAGAGATGAGCCGAGGAGGAAATAAACAATATGTGGCCACAATATGTGGCCACAGACTGACTCTATTGTGTTTAGCTACAGGTAAAGTGAATTGAACTCCTCTTCAAAACACCTGCAGTGCGATGGGCCTATGATAATAAGAAAAGATCATTCAATTTGTAATATTAGATCATCTCTAAATCATTGCTAAATTATAATGCTGCCATTTACAGGGCTGCATAATAACTGAAGACAGCATAGACATCGTAGTGCCATTTGAATGCCATGAATGTTTTTTGTTTTTTTTAATGTACTCTAATATCGGCCTGCACAAGGACTATAAAACAACCTAGTACATCACATCTCTCCAGTTAAGTTTAATACTTATTCATTGTGCACTGTGTCTGTCTCATGGTTGTCTTTGGGTTGTCAAACAAAGGTAACCTGTGCAAAAGACTGTTTAACTGGAACATTCAATGAAAATACAACAACCAGTAGCATTTGGCACATATAAAAAGAATTGTATATTTGATATTCTATATTATTGAGAGGTCCACAGTCAGTATAAGGATGTGGTTTTGAGCTCAGCCTTTTGGGGTACACTCAAAAAAATATTTCCTTGGATTTAATTAAAAAAGTTGCGTCGTACGGTTCCACATAACTGTGTTACATAGCTTCTATGATATTATGTTCTTTAAAATGGGCTCAATACAATGTAGTAAATCCTACAAAACTGAATTGAGAAGATTCAAAGTAACTTGGTTAAATCACTTGTGTTTAGTGTTCTGATATTAAGTCAAAATGACCCCGTTAGGTTCAACCAAATTGACATAGTTAGGTTCATCAAAATTGACACCGTTAGGTTCAATCAAATTGCTGATGTTAGATTCAATCAAATCGACAATGTTAGATTCAATCAAATTGACACTGATGGGTTCAACCAAACTGACACGGTTATGTTGAATCAATTAAAGCTGCCTGGTTTAGAAATACACTGTCAAATTAGTCTACTTTCATGCAACACAGTTGTGTGGAACCATACGACGCAAAATTGTTAATTAATACAAACACAGCATTGTTGTGTAAAATCAGTGATTAAGCTGTAGAAGGAAACCACACACCATTGTCAGAAACTATAACTGCATTTATTCAAATTTGAAGTTATTGGTCAACACAAGAAAATAAGTGCTGGGGCATTTTAACGCTCTTTTAAAGATCCCATGACATGGTACTTCTTGATGCTTTTATATGGCTCCTTAATGGTTCCCTAATACTGTAAATGAATCCTCCTTCAAAACACTCATTGCATGAGAAACAGATAAGATGAGAAAGAGTCATAAATATCTCTCTCAAACACTTTATTCTGGGCGTTGTTGCTTGAATGCAAATGAGGAGAAAAGAGCTGGCCTGTAGTAGAGGGTGGGGGCGTGGCCAAACTCTCCGCTCTAGCTCTCAGCTGATCCATTTCCGTGTTTTTGCATTGTATTTCCATTGAAAAATAAACACATTTCCACAGAAAATAAAATTAAACCACTGCTGTTCAAAGGTCCAGAGGTTCAGATAAAGGACTTCCGAGCCTAGAAACACTCGGACGTGCCTCCAGGCAAATAAAAAAACGTATTTCGCATTGCCTAGCGCATTCGCAGTCCAAACTCTCTGGGCGTGATTTACAGAGACGCTGAGTTCAGACAGACGGGGGTGGAACTGCATTTGCATTTCTTTTTTCGATTTGACATCAATAAAGGTGCCTTGTTCAAAATCGCCCGTTTGAGCTCCGATTTTTTGTAACGCAGAAAAGGATCGCAAATGCTCAGTTTAGACATTTCGCAACTTTTAACCATGGGTGGGGCCTAAACAGGGTAGGGGAGCTCACATTAACGTTCAAAAACCTCAGAAAGTGAAAATTTCATGCCATGGGACCTTTAAAAAATACATAGATGAACATTTTAGCAAGTGCTAAAAGTGACACAGACCTGAATAACAACACTTAAGACTCAGAGCGATGTAAGAAAACAACACATACATAAACTGTATTCAATGAACATGCCTGAGTCTGAAGTGGATGAATAATGCAATGTAAACTTCTTTGAGTTTGAAAGATTGAAATCCCAAAAATCCAAAAGAATCCTCAACAACAGGACTGTTTACCCACAAAGTTTGTTTTTGAGAACCTGAACCTTGTCCGAAAGGCAGTGGTCACCGATTTTCATCAGCACCTTCTGAAAAAATTCAAACGTGTACCTGAGGTCAGAAGGGTAGCTGAGGTTCAACACGTAAATGACACCAAAGAGGAGAGCGGTGGCGCAGGCAATGTTGTCAATGTTGTTGAGGACCGTGAGTCCTTCAACAATGATGCCCACATCCTCCGGTGATCAGTGTTGTCGCCCCCCTCATGTTTGATTGTGTAAATCCCAATGGTGGTCTTTCCCATAGCAGCTTCAGCTTCAGCAAAATCCACGTCCTATATTTCAAAATCAGAGAAACATTGTATGAGACATTGGATGTATGAAACATATTTAACATATATTTAATGGTGTTTAAAGGAGAGAGAGAGAGACACAGAAAGAAAGAAAGAAAGAAAGAGAAAGAAAGAATGTTTGTAGGAAAGAGATGGTGGTGCATGCATGAGGTGATGTGTGCCTCTGATCTTTTAAGTCAACGGTTTGGACCATTACAGTTAGACTCCCATTTAACCCCATTCATACCTTTAAAAAAAAAAAAAAGTTTATAAAAACCTATGCTAGACTTAGGAAAACGTCCTCATCTCCTCAGGATTTCCTGAAAAATGCTGAATGCGGGCCGCCAGTTGCCCATCCCTGTTCTAAGGATTCATTATGGCTTGGAAATTTTGCATACATGAATAGGTGGAAACTCTCAATGTAAATCTGCCATTTTGAATAACCTTCACATCTTTGGCTGCTTCACCTACTCTGGCAAGACCAAGGCAAATATTAGTTTATTTACTTAGTAAATATTCCTTAAAAAGTTAAAATTGGTGAATGGGCATACATTTTGGAAATAAACTACAATTACACGGTGGACCTTTAATATCTAAGGCTATGAAACACATAGAAACATGAAATAAATTGTATTGAAAAGGTAAGGCTCTCAGCTTATATTACAACATACTCCTTCGGCAACAAATCAACAATGCTACGCTACGTAGCAGCTGGCAGGAGGCTCAAAGCTGCAACCGGCAGGTAGAGCAATGTTGCGCTACGCAGCATCCAGTATAAATGGGTTAAGATTGTACAATGTTTGCCTCATTTTTTACATCATAGACTTTTACTTACCAGGTATTCTTTTATGAGCTTGTCTGGGTCTTCATTCAAGTACACAAGCAGGGCTTTTATGTTGCATGCCCTCCGTGTGGCGACACTGGGATTCTGCAAGAGGGAAAATGTTATAGTAATTCATTTCCATGTGCATGATAAGCACCCAACATAATATAGCAAAATAAGATCACACAAATGTTTGTCGTAGAGATATGAATGTCTGAAGATTCTCATTCATCCATGTCATCTTAGTCAAAAGAGTTTAGTTGTAGGCAACTGGCCTTCTATTTGGAACTTTTTGGAGCATTTTGTCTCTTCACAAAGATTTCATCAGTTCTAATTCTGATGTGGGAATCAGATATTATTTATCTCTAGAGAGAGGGAGCCATTTCCTCATCCATTCCCTGGACTTGGAATGTGTTACCACCTAAATGACTGTCAGGCCAATTCACACCTTGACATGTGACCCGTCATGTGAAGAGGGGTGAGACCTGGTCCTGCCCCCACACCTTCAAAGACATCCTAGAAAAACACTACAAGTTGCCTACAACTAAACTCTTGACTAGATATGGATATCTGACCTTGCACCTATACATATCATTAAAGAATTTGAGTTAAAGAAGAATTCCGGCAGTTTTCTAAATGTATCTCAGCTGTTTGTGTTCAAGGGAAGTTGTCAGTAGCAAAAAATGCAAGAAAATTTCATACGTTCCACTTAGTTAGGCTGATGCACAGATTTCCACAAAAGCAGTTGATACAGGGCAGCCTTTTAACATCCTTTTAGCAGGGATGAAAGTGGCCAATCATGAAAAAAGAGGAAAGTCACGGCACACACCCCCCCCCCGGCTGGAAAATTTTCAATTTCTGAAATTTGGATTTCTATATGCTATATAATAAAGTAAAACTGTACATAAAAGTACAAAAAAAAAAAACACATTTTATTAACAGGTAGGCCTACTAGTAGCATATATTGGATTTGTTTTTGCTTTGCACTTTGTCTAATCAGAGCGCATCGAGGACGAGCTTATGCGCACTAAAACGCACAGGTGAAAAAGCGAGGAGCGACGCGTTAAGTGAGGCACGGGCAGGTAGGATGAGGTATAGGATGTTTTATAAAGTTTAACCTGTGTACACGCAATGGTACACGCTGTTGCGAGAGCTGCGCTCACTCGCTCGGTCCGCGGCTCCAGACATGGGCTCGCGCGGCCCACGGTATAATACGGAGTTTAATACGAGATACACATACTTTTGTTCTGAATACGGGACGATTCAGTTTTTCAAGGGACGGTTGGCGACCCTAAACACAACTACACATATATATATATACACCCAAAATCTTTCAACGAATTTGCACAGATGTAAAAAAAATAAAAAATACCCCGCGGCTGAAAAAAAAGCCGAGTATAATACAACATTCAAAATACAAAATACAACATTCAGATAATAATAAAACTAGCCTTGATGGCAAACACATTACACCTGAAATTCTTGTTGAGCCTTGATGAATTGATTTAAAAGCAAAATGAAATGTACATAGACATCGATTATTTACAATGAATCATGTTAAAACTAAAAGACATTTACCTCACTCTCGGAGAACAAAGCTGGCCATCTGTCTTTGAAATCCGCGATGAAGGGCAGGTCTCGAACCACTTCTCTTCTGAGGGCAAAGGTCCATTTTGTGTCTGATGACCTGTTGGTTGCTCCTCCTCTTCATTTGCATTCAAGCAACAAGGCCCAGAATGAGGTGTTCAGAGAGTTATTTTTTTACTCTGACTCTGTACATGTGTCTTTCTCATGCACTGAGTGTTGATTTTGAAGAAGGATTCATTTACAGTATTAGGGAACCATTAAGGAGCCATATAAAAGCATCAAGAAGTACCATGTCATGGGATCTTTAAGTTTCAGGTCTTCCACAGCTTCTGGTATTCAAGATCGTAGGATCAATTTTTCAGAATTGTTTTCTCCCAAGATAATTTGAAGCTTGACAGAGTCCGTCATTTCTTGCCCACTCCAACTCTTACTCTACAAAAACATACAATACATAGATTTAGCCCGCAAAATACAAATCACACATATTTTACTGTGCAAACAAACATCACATACTTAAGTGCAAGTATGCATGAAATCCCACACACCAAAATTCTTGTCTACTTTGATTTTAGACCTGCGAGATTTATCTATTAAATCGATTAATTCGACTTTACAGTTCAGGACGATGTGTTTTTATGAAAATCGATTTTTTAGTAATTTTTTACACGCGAGCAGAATTCATGCGCGGCCACGTTTTACACGGGTAAGTTCTGCACAGTTTTATTAGCATGGGATCTGCTTAGATGACTGTTGAGAGCATTCTAGGATTTAAAAACACAAGGGCAATGAGTATGTGCACATGGGTATGGGTGTCTACGGCCAAAGTGACCATGAGCCAACCTGTAATGTTTTAACAGCAGTGACCTCGATGACACTGTGGTCTGACAATCCTTGCACTGCCACATACAAGTCTGTGGAAGAGAAAAATAAAAAAGGTTACAATAACAAAAGCACTCACAATTCAAGGATCTAAAAAATGTCTATACAACAGGTTTCATGATTTGAACTAAATTAGCAATTAAACTTAACTCTAAAACACGTTTAAAGAACAGGAAACGAACCGACATTTGCACTCGACTGCATTCTAAAACACCTGATTAAAATCAGGCTACCATTTACCATTGACTTGCACTAGCCTAGCAACAGAAAACTCTGCAGCTGGAAAGACTGCATGAAATTCGCTAAAAAAGTGTCTCCACATCTCTGCAACAATCTGGCTAACTCGGAAATGAGCCCCCATGTCAAAAATCCTGGAATATCCCTTTAATCTTTACACCCCTAGTGCTCGTCCCTCTGTGCTCACACTGCGTTTGAATGAGAAGGAGTCCGAGCCGCACCGAGCTCCGGGGCCGGATGCACGAGGACTGGAGACATGAGTCACTGGACCCGTAGGAAGTCCAAGTCTAAACCTGGTCTAAACCAGGACTAAACCAGAATTGCGCTCTTTGCCTTGTTTCATGACCCCGGGTGCACATGCCGCGCGCGCCCCGGGTGCACATGCCGCGCGCGCCCCGGGTGCACATGCCGCGCGCGCCCCGGGTGCACATGCCGCGCGCGCCCCGGGTGCACATGCCGCGCGCCCCCCTCCCCCCACGTTTCCCTATTAATACGTTTTGTTGAAAATCTACTAAAGTTTGAGTGTTTAAACAAGAAAGAAATGTGAGGAAAGGTTAATTCCAGTCCGAGAAAAGTGTATAATGTGTCTGGTGAGGTGTTTACAGCCTTAAAACATGTAGAATAATTGTGAAATATAAAGTTGTTCTACTCCGCGGATTTCTCTTATTGCGGGTTATTTCTGGAACCTAACCCCCGCGATAAACGAGAGATTACTGTACTGAAAAGCTAGGCTAGTTTCATAGCCGACAGCGACCACAGATACAAAAAAACAGATATACAAATTGTCTATTGTAGTACATGTACTGTTTTGTTGAATATTGTAAAACAATTATTGAACTTACCACAAAATCGACGGATGATGATGGATTTTACAGGACAAACATTCTCCACTCCAGAACAACGCCTTGTTCGCAAAATGAGGTCAGCAAAAAGCGGTTGTCCTTTTGCCTTACTGAGCATGTGCGAGAAAGTACAGAAAGCGGACTGGGACAGCCTTCAGACAATTTAATCAGCTGTATTACATAGATTCAATTCAACAAGGTTTCGTAATTACAGCATTTGATGTTGTTGGGTAAATACAAAGAAACTCTCTTGATTTCAGCGTCAAAATTAGACACATTAAGTATTTTTAAATGATAAGAGTTATTTAATGCCAACAATATCCATGTTTCACTTTTTTGAGTGTAGAAATTTAACTTTATTTGTGAAAAGACAGAATATAATAAGAAGTTGAGATAAATCAATATCGGGTTAAATATCATGATATTTTTTTCCCATATCACCCATTTATAGTCATCTGAAATTTGCAGAAACCCTGAAATCTGCAATTTCAGCAGTTATTGTGAACGTGCACAACAATAGCCCCAGCACCAGACAAAAACCTGCCGTTTGCACTCATCGGGTCTCAGTGTCTTTTCATTTAATTTCCAGCCTCAGACACAGGCCTCATTTAATGACCCAGACACACATACACACACATTAGCCCTGTTGTAAGGCCTTCTACTATGGTGTGTTGAAATTCATATCCTGTTTGAAACAATGGTGTCAGATTGTTCCTGGAGGGGTAAGTGCAGTCCAGCACTGGCTGCGTTTGTGGTTGCATGGAGGTGATGTGAGACAGGAGCAGGTCCCAGGGGCTTTGGGGATCCATAATGCAGCTGTAATTAACAACCAACAATCAATTTGCATGGATGGAGAAGCCACATGGAGGAAAACAGCAGGAGAGTAAACAGTTGAGTATGGAAAGGGGAAAAAAGACACATATTACGCTGTTTTCTGATCTGTAAATTTCCAAATTTCCCCTGTGCAAGGTCTGCTATGGCTGCAGAGTGTGGCGTCTCGGACACGTGTCTTCCATAAAAAAAAGAGTCAAAAATACTGTGTTCCTTGGAATTTTACTGGCATATCTTATAGCCACCCAAAATACACAGATTCAGCCCTCCATAGATGACTGTTTACCTCCACGCTGCAGCACCTTTCTCCCCCCTTATATAGGGCAGTCCATTAGAACTTGTGTCACACAGTGGTGGGAGGTACACAGACGGGCCTCTTAACTGTGGAAGATACAGTAGGAGCGAAACAATTACATAAAATACAAATAAACTTGAAGCCATAAATTAACCTAGCTGATCTATACAAACTGCCTTTTTATCCTGGGAGACCTGTCGCCCAGTGCTCCCTGGAAGAGGAAAGGAGGAACGCTCCGTCATCACGGTTAATGCTGTCCGTGCCTCATGCCTCGTAGGCGTGGTCAATCAGACTGACCACACTTACAGGAAGTAACAACAGCCGATATAAGACACGTCAAGATGCTTGCAGCTAGCAGCCGAAACATGTCAACAAGATAAATACACGTTACTGTATGGTCTTTTAAAAAGAACCCAAGAAGTTAAAAATGAAAACTGGTTCAACAGTTGATAGCAAAAGAACTAACTTTTTAAAAATAGACTTGGATAGTTCATTTCTATTACACATTTTACTATGGCACATTTGTTTTTTGTATTTTTTCTGTGGGATTGCAAAGTTGAAAATAAGCAAAAGCACTGACAGGGTAGTGGCTGCTTTTACAAAAAGGACTGGCAGTTCAAATATAACATTTATGATTCTGTGTGTGACGGGTTGTCATATAATCTCTCCATAGACAACGGTTCACCAAACAGTAAAACAGTCATGAGTGAGTACATAATGAAGTGTATAGGACTTTGCATTGGCATAGAAAATACAGTAGACTTTGCCCCATTACAATGTGGTAAGAGGTAGAGAGGATAGAGGGTTAAAGACACCGATTCTCATAATTCAACAGTGAAATGTATTTTTATTGCATTGATTACATTGAAAAGTAAGGTTCTACTGTAAGTTAAAAAAATGCTATATAAAGTTACAACAGCAAGATGACGTTATTCTCCAATCTGACCACTACTACTGCCTTAACATACCCAAATATTAATACATATATGCATTAACAGCATACGTGACACACTGACACTAATTTCACTTTACATCAAAACATTTCACTTTTCAGGTTTCCACTGAAAAAGAAGGCTGTAATTTGCCTGTCCCATACTGTAGCAATACACTAATTGAACTTACACCATCAACACATATGCAGTAGTGATGGACATGATAATTTTTCTGTGGTTAGAATATAGCATATATAACATTTCTTGAGCATCATAAATGAAACATACCTCTTTGTAATGGCTATGCGATAAATACAGTACATATACAAATAAATACTTGCAGAAAAAGACAATTAGACTCATTTGAAGTATGAAAGTGAGAGGCTGCATGAGGGAGGGCATCTGATATAAAACTTAGATTAAACCTACATATAAAGCATGCCAAAAGGAGACCTTTAAAGAAAAAGGCTAAAACAAAACACAAGGAGTTTAAAATGTTTAACCACATGACATCAAGAGGTGGAACAGAGTGTTTTCTGTTTGACAGAAGAACTCAGCCTAAATCTGCATTTTTGTTCTGAAATCAGCATCTCTACATGTATTACAGCCATTCCAGTCCAGCGTCTGTTGAATTCCAACACAAACACAAAGCTGAGCTACTTCAGTTCTTGCACCAGGAGTGGAATAAAGTCACCCAAGAACAATGTGAAACACTTGTGGAGAGCATGCCAAGATTAAAAATAAGGGTTATTGCACCAAATATTGATTTCTGAACTCTTCTTAAAGGGATATGCCACCCCCAGGTCAAATTTGGGCATCTCCCCACAGTCCAGAGACTAAAATAAGTGGTGGAAAGCGTTTTCCTGCTCATCCAGCTATTGTCCGAGTCTGTCGCCACTGACCGCCGCGGTATCTGGTGCTCCTCCGCCTTAGACTGGAGTCTAACGTCGCCAGAGAAAGATTTCGGCCAAAAGGAATTAATTTGCTCGATGCGTTTCCCAATTACTTTGTGTGTAGTGCGCATTCATATCGAGTGCAAATAAATGTGCAAATCAACACGGAGAGCTTGCCTTGGTCATTTTGGGTGGGAACTATTTTCCAGTGCGTAAGAATACAGCCGTATCACGCAGTACGCTACCAGGGGAATCCCAGTTACGCACCGGGAAGGGAGTTCCCCTGTTGCACAACGTGGTGCGTGATACGCCTGTATTCTTACGCACTGGAAAATAGTTCCCACCCAAAATGACCAAGTCAAGCTCTCCGTGTTGATTTGCACATTTATTTGCACTCGATATGAATGCGCACTACACACAAAGTAATTGGGAAACGCATCGAGCAAATGAATTCCTTTTGGCCGAAATCTTTCTCTGGCGACGTTAGACTCCAGTCTAAGGCGGAGGAGCACCAGTTACCGCGGCGGTCAGTGGCGACAGACTCGGACAATGGCTGGGTGAGCAGGAAAACGCTTTTCATCACTTATTTTAGTCTCTGGACTGTGGGGAGATGCCCAAATTTGACCTGGGGGTGGCATATCCCTTTAAGTGTAAACATTAGTATTATGTCGTTTTAAAATGAATTTGATCTTGTTTCTTTGCATCGTTTGAGCTCTGAAAACATGTATCTTTTTTGTTATTTTGACCATTTGTCATTTTCGGCAAATAAATGCTCTAAACGATTATATTTTATTTGGAATTTGGGGGAAATGTATGTGTCAGTAGTTTATAGACTCAAACAAAAATGTTCTTTTTGCCCAAACACATACCTATAAGTAGTAAAATCAGAAAACTGATACTTTTGCAGTGATCTCTTATTTTATTTTTTTTCCAGAGCTGTATGTGAATGAAACAAAACAAAACCCCAGGTAGGTTTTTGACGATGAAACATTATAATATAGATTTAAAAAATAGCGTAATATGGACCCTTAAATATATTGTGGATGATTATGCTGTGAGGACATCAATTTTATTATATATCATACACATCTTTACTAGTCCTCAGCACTAGCAGCAGCCAGTGCAGTGCTCCAGTTGTGCTTCCATCAATTTTATGTGCAAATAAATAAAATAAAAGACTATAAACCCCTTAATTATTTTCAATTGGAGGCATCTGTAACAAAGTAGCTTATCAACACCGAGTATGAAGAGTGAGTGAATGAATGATAATATAATTAAAGGGGTTATATCTAAAGCCAAAGCATTATAATGAGTACTGAGTAACACTAATTGCACGTTCATAATCAATCTTGGTTGATATTAATGCCGTAGCAATTATACACGAGGCAGTGTCCATTCCTTATTAAGCGTGTTTACTCAGACACTGCAGTTTATTACATTTTATGCAAATCATGTCATTTTCCAAGAGCACGATTATAACTTCTGTCTTCAAACTTGTACAAATCCTTCGGTTGAGTTGTTGTTTATTAGTGGGCCACACATCGTACACTCCTCTCTTCACTTGAATCCACCAGAGGCCCGATGGAGACAGAGAAAAGAGTGTGTGTGTGTGTGTGTGTGCACTTGTTAACAGCACTCTCATGCTTTGAATGGGAGATTTGCATATTAAACAACAACAACAACTAAACATGATTTATGCCAGGATCTGTGACGGTGACAACACTGCACTTCTCTGGCTCAGCCCTGCTCGGCGCTCATTTGCCTAATACGATTTAGTACATTGTGTTGCTACATGTGTGTCTATTGTGCTATATATGTCCCACTACCTGCGTTTGTATGTATAGCATTGTCTTTGGGTAAGTGTGGCAACCATCTTTGTTTTGCATATGTGACAATTTCATGTGCTTTATGAGTCAGGCCTTACTCGGATGCTCTAGTTTGCATCTAATATGAATAATGCACAACGTATTGGACATTTGAAATAATATGCGCGCAAAAAACATGCAATGAACATATGTCTTTCTAATGGAGTAATGTGACAGCCCACAGCTCACCCAGTCACTCAAAAATGCCGTATGTTTTAATCTGGCACCAGACAGAGGAGACTGAAAAAGCAGATTGTGCAAAATACCCTCAAATCCTTTGGAAAATACAGGATTTCTTCGCTGTTTCTCCTGGTATGCGCTTTGGGAGTTATGCACTGACTATCACAGCTCAGAAATCTCAGAAATCTCATAACTACAGTTGCCATTGCTTCTTTTTTGAGAGAAGCAATGTCAGTGTCAACTGTTGCTGCTTTGTGAATGGCTACACCAGGATAAAGACGAGATGGTGTAATATTATAATAAATTCTACAGAACAATAATTTAAAGGGCCTATATTACGCTATATTTTGATATATGTTATCATGTTTTTTCATCAAAAAGCATATTTAGGAGTTCTTCTTTCAAACCGAAAACACTTTGTTCCACCTTGTGATGTCATGTGGTAATACAGGATGTGCTCCACTGTGTTTTTAACTCCATACACCTTCCTTAGAATCATTTGAATAATTGTAGCCCTGGAATTGCCAATCTCTACTGAACCAAAGATAAAAGGTAGATGTTAATTTGAAAACTACTTTCTTCATGACATCACAAGGTGGAACAGAGCATTCTGATCTTTGGAGATGTAGACAGACTAATAATAAAAGGTTACTCAAACATGTGTGAATGAAACAAAACACAACTCCGGTTACTTGAGGAGGTAACAACATTATAACATGGTTTCAAAGCTCACTTTTGTATAATAAAGGACCTTTAAAGGGACAGTGTGTAAGATTTTGACCCGTTAATTACTGAAATTGAAGATACCCATTCAAAAATACATTGTTTTCCAAGCCTTTTCACTTACATCATGAAATCAAAGTATTCTTTTGGACTTAGATATAGTCACATAAAAGGGGGATCTTCCCCATGCAGAGGCAGCCATTTTGAATACGAGAGCCGCAGAAGGACATTTGGGCTTCGCCTTCGGCAAGGCTCGTGGTTTTGGGTAAACAACACAAGCATGCTGCCGGATCAGACGTCGTAATGGATCTAACACGTGTTTTGGACTAAATTGTTTTACTGGATTTTATTCGCTGGATCCTTACGGACAAATTGAGAGCAAGTTTATGGTGAAATACAGAGTTTGACCTGTGCAAAGCATTCTAAGGTAAGCTAACCTCGTTTTGTGCTTTTCCGTATAAAAGCCCCATGTGCTCGGGGAGTGATTGTTTTGCAGGGAAATGAATTGCATAGTCAAAAAGAGGAGACTGTAAGGTTTCATTTGATGTGTAGAGTGTCATGGTGCATGATCGGGAATGTGTGTTTTCATGAGAAAAAAAAAAAAAAACGGGACCGCGTTTTATTTATACAGTAGCGGCGCGCGGCTCGTGCGCGGGTCCCTCGAGGTCTGCCGTAGCTAAAACAGAAAGTGCAATAGCACCATCCACCTATGCGCCACGAATCCTACACACTGGGGCTTTAAAGTGCTTATTCATTTTGTATTTTTAAGAGTGTGTATATTAACAGAAACTGTAAAAAAAAAAATAGGTGTGGTATTTTCAGACAAATTTCATTGTAGTTAGCTCCTCTCTTCAGGCAGATATAAGGCAGTGTCCACACACGTCTGACCAGAAGTGAAGAAGCAGCTTGGATGAGCTGCAAAACGTATTCGACCAAATAAACTTTTGTCCAGTTGACAAATTGAATTTCTCCTTTTGCCATTTTTAAGAGAGGAAAACAAAAGCCTTGTGAACACACTAGCTAGCTTTTGTGGGTGTTTCAAAAGACAATATATAGCAAAACAACAAGCACAGCCTGCTTCTGTTTTTTAGACAATATCTATAACAAGTCTGAATGCTCGAAACAAAGCTTTCTCATCTAGCACTCCCATATGGTTTATTATGCACAGCTAAAGGTACAGTAGCCAAACACTGCACAATAGTAGTGAGAAGTGTGAGTATTGTTCTGTGAAAATATGATTATTCAAGTACAAGTAAACTGTTATTCAGATAATTAAATAAATAAAGGCCTTTTTGTATTTCAAAAATCAAAACAACATATTATTTTTTTCATAATTCTTCAGAAATCAAACCATTTTCACAGCTACTCTAAGTAACTTTTCGGGTGAAGTATTTATCTCCATGTAGACAAACAGGTCCAATCGGTGTAGAGGCAACAGCACTCACAGTAGATAGTAGTATTTGCTAATTGTGTCCAATCAAATTTTGATTTTCATTTGAAAGTATTTACTGCATACTCATATTCCTTGATTGATTTCAGTGATGAGGAATAGATTTGATATTCAACACTGACTGCGATACTACAATAATAATAAAAAATACTCTTTATTTAGACAGTAGAGTGTCATTTTTAACATTAAATAGTATTACTTTCTTTTATTACCATGTGGCCTTATATCTGTGTAATCCCTCAGTGGTCCAGGTAGGTTTCGTAGTGGTCCATGGGTGTCTGTGTGCTCTTATACTTGTTCTGATACAGCTCAAGATCATTCGAAAGCTGTTCAGGAAAGCTAACAGATAGAGAAGGTGACCAAGCTCGTAATGTGAAAACTGATCAAGTAAAAAGTAGGACAAGCTGACGTGTTTCAACACACGTGGTGTCTCCGTCAGGGCACATATATCAACGTTTGCAATGTTTCTATTCAGGAAAGGTTGATTTCTGTCCCGTGAATGTGACTTTTTTAGTATTGACTCAGATGAGTATCTCGTTTCAATACTAGTTTTAGTATCGATTAGCAGAGGTGTGGACTCGAGTTATGTGACTTTGACTCGAGTCAGACTCGAGTCACGAATTTGATAACTTTAGACTCGACTTGACAAAATGTACAAACACTTGCAACTCGACTTGGACTTCAGTATCAATAACTCGTGACTTCACTTGGACTTAGGCCTTTTGACTTGTGATGACTTGCTATGTCAAATGAAAAAAAAAACTCTAAAAGTATGTTGATAAGGACCGCACTCGTTGTACTTGTGAATCTGCGATCTGCAAAGAGCATGTGCGCGCGGCTTGCACAACATCCAATCACAGTAGATCTACGTTGCTTTCATTCGACCGCATCCAAGGCAAATTGCACAACAAATGATGCGGAAAAAAGCATCCACGCACCAGTTTGCAAAATGATGCCGAAGGTGATTTCGTTTGGTTATAAAAACTACGAAGTTGTCAACAAAAAGCCAACGGCAATATGCAGAACGTGCGGGTCAAAGATTACAGACGGAGCTTCCACAACGTCCAATTTTGTTCGGCACCTGAAGCTTTTCTAATGTTATTTGATGTGGTGTAAAAAGGTAAAATGAATACAGATCTTGCAGACATTATATGATTTGTAGACATGTTATTTCTTTGTAAAGGGGACTCAAAATGACTCGAAACTAAAATGCTAGGACTTTGGACTCGACCTGAGACTTGTGAGCTTTGACTTCGGACTTGACTCGGCACTTGGATACTCTTGACTCGGGACTTCACTCGGACTTGAGTGCAAAAGACTTAGACTTACTTGGGACTTGCCCAGCAATGACTTTGTCCCACCTCTGTAGTATCTGATTAGTATCTGATTTTCAATACTATATAACACTCCACACAGCATTCTAGGCTTCTCATCTCCAAGAAGACAACCAGGTAGCGGACCCTCCATGAGAAAAGTTACAATGAGCACCTCAAAGAAAAATACTGAGTAAATATCAGATTAAAGGTGCATTGTGTAACTTTTGGAGGGTCTACTACCTACTTGTCTGCATGGAGATATTACTGCTTTGTCTGGAATGTTTCACAGTAAGGCGTTAAATCTTTCTATCATCATGAAGACCAAACCAGACCAAGTTACAGCTCAGATCTGTGGAGAGGCAACCTCGCTCACAGTCAGAATGCCTGTTTTTCTAGGTATTTTTGAGCGATAAAACCACCTGTAATTGAATAAATATAAGGTAGAGCTGTTTAATGTCATATGGTGGAACATTCCAAGCAGAGCAACGACATATCTGACCAAAATTTACACAGTCCACCTTTAAATACTGTATTACCTGCAAATTTTCCAGTTATCATGAAATAAACTCAGTCTAGTTACATTGATTTTGTGATCTTACATAGCAACATGAGCAGAAAAGGTCAAGTGGTACTGCTGAATTTCTCACAAGAGCACACCTAACATTGTGAGTAATAGAACTGTAATACACTGGTAATGTGTGTGTGGGCCCGTGCAATAGGGCAAAGTTGTAATGAGTGTTTACAAGCGCCTGTGTGGGCTGTGATTTCACTTTCTACTCTATTTTCAAGTACAATTACGTTCCCACTGGAAGCATTTTCAGGATTGCCAAATCTGACAAAACAAATCAAAGGAATGATTTGTACAGAGAGAGAAGAGGTGCAGAGGTGTGTGTTAGCATGAGAAAAACTAATTGGTCTGTTTCTTATGTCTCCCATTTTAATGTGTTATATTGTATTATCTGGGTGGGTCCATTATGCCATGCTATTCGTATATCTTGTCATTTCTGGATTATTTTGGAGGTAATAATTACGTTTGTGATTTTCTGATACTAAAACTATTTTCTAAACCTGAAGTCGTCTATTAGAACTTTGTTGGTGCAATTATTGGTCTACAACTTAAAGGTCCTATATTAAACTAAATATATATATATTAAACATATTTAAATATATTTAAATATATATTATTATATATATTTAAATATATTAAACTAAAAAGTTGGCACTACACACCACCAGGCATTTTCAAAAGGCGTAGCTTATGATAAAAAAAAGCCAGCGGTGGATTGACATAACAAAGTCCATCGCAATATTCTTGAGGGTATTCTGTAACGACACGGTGCCTTTCCAAACCGTAGAGAGAAGCGGCTTTTTACTAGGCATGGTGAAGATGCTGGATCAACGGTACGTGGTACCAAACCGCAAATATTTTAGCCAGGTGAAGTGCCCAGACTGCATGACGAGGTCCGCAATCAAGTGGGAAAAGAGCTTCGTGACATAAAACACGATGCAACCGCCACGGACTTGTGGTCGAGTCGCACTATGGACCCGTATATCAGCCTGACAATCCACTTTATTGACGACGACTGGAAGTTGTGCGGCAAATGCCTGTGTACGGCCCGTTTCAACAGTACATGTGTACTGCAAACATCGTATTTCCCTGACGACCATACAGGGGAGGTGATTGCCCAGGGACTCAGGGAAGCGCTCGAGTCATGGGAACTTGACGAAGAGTTGCAGGTATGCATCACCACTGACACCGGCGCCAATGTTAAAGCAGTTTCATTTTCGATTTACATTGCCTTGTTCAAATTTTATACTGCCTGAAAGTGAAGTTACTTGTTTTATGTTTTTTACAATTACAGTTTTGCACAATACATTTTCTTGTAGTAATATTCTTGACTTTTATGTTATTTAATAGTTTAAAAAACAGCTTCCTGCTTGAATGCTTTTTCCATGTGCTCTGGTGACCATTAAGAAGCTGTTAATACTGTTAACAGTTAATACTGTTACATACCAAAGTATACCGTGATATATACCGTCTACCGTCTATGGTTCAAATTATACCGTGATATAAATTTTAGACTATATCGCCCACCCCTACGTGGAGTTGTGTTTGTTTGTTTTTTTCATTCACACATGTTTGAATAACGGTTTATTAGTCTGTCTACACCTTGTGATGTCATGAAGTGGTAGCTTTCAAGTTAGCAGTTACCTTTTATTTTTTGTTTACTATAGATTATCAATTCCAGGAGCTGAGATTATCCAAATGATTTTAGTGAAGGTGGAACAGAGGTATGTTTTGATCGGGAAACAACATTATAGCATACAGCATATCAGAAAATAACACAATATGGGCCATGTATTTGAACAAAATGACCATGCCCCAGTAGATATTATATATGAGCAACTCTTGTAGTCAAAATCTGTGTGCTGTCTGCATCTAATTACAATGCATTTTATTGCCGTAATCTGTATCAAATTAACTAGGCCTATAGTTTTGTTTTATAGCGCCTTAAGAATGAAGGTGCTTTGAAAATTTAATTAAAACACATTTGGTAATTTGTATTTTACTAATGCCTTGCACCTTTAATTTCATAATGGTACACAAGGCTCAATTTAACACCAACAAAACTTTAAAGACCCATCATTTCTGTATTAGCAGCCCACAAAATCCCATTGAAAATAAATGAGATAAATTAAAGATTTTATAATCCAACTGTCACGCCCTCTCACTCAGTGCTGTATATATATTATGACCAAGTTTTATAGTGCATTTTTTGAAGAGCCTATTTTTAATTTTCAGTACAAAGCCCACAGTCTCCAATAGCGTAATAAATCACAGAAAAACACAATCGAACACCACTGAAAAAAGCCTACTTCTATGTGAAAGCGAAATGCCACCAGCGTCATTATGGAACTCATATTTCATAATCATCAGCCTATCCATCAAAGCCGCTCTCGTAGACATCAACAGCTTTGGCGGAATCTAAAGAGGTAGAAGAAATCTCCATCTGAACGCACAGTGATTTATACAGATAAGAAAAGGGCACCCAATGTTCAAAAAGTCATTAGATAATGGTTGTTGGACCTAGGGGATAAAAGCGTACAGCTGATTTGTCAGGCAGTATTTCATATATTTAACATCTGAGAAAGTATTGTTCAAGTGGCACTGAAAGGACTAAATAAAATCTTAAACCAGGACTAAACCATAATTCTGGTCTGGATTTAACAGTCAAATTCAAGACTTAAATAAACTAAACATTAGTCAGATTTTTAGGCAATATCTTTAACAAGATTGACTACCATAGTTTAACCACAATGGCTTTCACAAGTTAGGCCTTCATACCTGTCCATAGGGGTTCATGGTAATTGTTTTGGTGAATACTTTGCAATAAAATGTTTAATAAAATTGATTCCATATTGCATTGCAATCAAAATGTAAAAATGAAAGGAAAAACACACATAAATATGGCTTCAGTGATTCTCAATCCAAACTACAACTCATTCTGAATTACAAACAAAAGAATTGATCTTACTGGCCAAAGTAGCCCCCGTACCATCGGTGGAATCACATTTTGAGAAACACTCACTGAAATCATCATAGTATAATTTAAGGTTAGGAAGCATTCATTTAATTGGCCAACTACTAGGATAAGTTGAGTCCTGATGCTTATCAGTTTCTCTGCTGTTTTACTAAAACAAAATGAAACCTGATTATCACCAGAGCAGACTTGCATTCCAAACGATGTGCTGCTAATTACAAGGGTGCCAAATCTTATAGGCCTATATATATATATATCAATCAATCAATCAATCAATCAAGCAATATTTATAAGGCACTTTTCATACAAAATTGTAACACAAAGCGCCTTACAGTGGTCAAGGATTAGAAGATTGACCTTTATTGATCTCGCACAGGAGAAGTTGTTTCTATATTTGACCCGGGGACCATCCCCATGATTTTGTTTTGTTATTTAGGCTTTGGTCAGGCCCTAAGCTGGAGGATTTTACCTATGGCGCATGTTTAGGTTGGTGGGGGAAGCCGGAGTGCCCGGAGGAAACCCACCCAGACACGGGGAGAACGTGCAGTCTCCACACAGAAAGGCCCGGGCAATCCGAACCTTCTTGCTGTGAAGCATGAGTGCTAGCCACTCAGCCACCGTGCTGCCAGGGAAAAAAAAAAAAAAAAAGCAAACAGACAAACAAGCAGACGAACAAACAACAAACAGATATACAAGCAAACAAACAAAAGAACAAACAAAAGACAAGCAAACAAACGACGGAAGTCAATCAAAGACCAAGCTAAACAGGCGAGTCTTGAGCCCACTCTTAAAAACATGAATGCTCTCTGCAGCCCTGAGGTCCTCCGGCAGGCAGTTCCATAGACGAGGGCCATAGTACTGGAAAGACGCCTTCACAGCCTTCTCTTTTCCTGCATCATTCTACACTCACTTACCTCAGCCCATAGACCGACACAGAAACACCCCAGCACACAGGGACATATCAGATACAGTCAATGGAGAGGCTGGTGACAGATCTCAGCCATAATTGATACTCCACTTTAGCAGCCATCTTGGTTTGGCTCAACCACAGACCAGAGATGATCTTATATTCGGGGCATAAACACAAACACACGTCCCACTCCAGAGACTCTTGACACATCTTGACATATCACTTCTCACATTCACTGAACACACAATCACCGGCTCAACATGGCAGGTAGAAATCTCTGTTTACAGGGTACATTTACGTGCTAAGGGGAAGCGTGGGTCTGGGTTTCAATTTACAATGCTTTACTCCTTACAAAGAGGAGTATGCGCAGTTCTGAATTACTGTTTAAAAACATTTGGTTAATACGTCTGTCTTTGGTACCAGGTATACTTTTTATTTATATTTTTATTTTTATTATAAATGTATTTTTCATTCCCATTCTGCAGGATGATATTATATTATATTATATACTAGTGTTGTCACAATACTAAAAATTGACCTTGAATTTAATACTAAGGAATAACTGACTCAATACTATTTTTGCAGTATCAATACTTGCTCAAACGAGTATCTAGTTTCGATATTAGTTTTAGTATGACTTAGTATCTGATTTTTGATACTTCTGACAACCCTTTTATATACATAATAAGACCGTTGCTATGTATAATAAGCTGCTCACTGTCTCTTCTTTATTTTCCAGTGAAACTATTAATCAACAAAATGACTTACTTCTATCAAAGCTTCTGATAACAAGATTCTCAGATTATTATTTCTATTCAAACAATCTCTTGTAGATCTTTTTTACAGTGCAGAAGAGGAAGAAGGGGGCGGGGCTTCAGCTACTGCCAAGAGGAACTCTGGCGAGGGAAGACTGACTGGATTTTAATTGGTTGTCATCACTGAACTTTATCTTGATGAGCGAGCGGGACTGGGTGCCTGTGGAGGAATCAGTCACTCTAACACAACCATGGCTCAGACACAGTGTAGAAAAACCAGCCAGAAGATTACGACATCTTAATGAGCAGAACTATGCCTCTAATGATATTATAACAGAGTGATACGGAAAGGCCGCATATTGACCTTTTAAGACATCGAGTATCTGTCAGCACAGTTTAAGCTGATTATCTGTGAGTTACATTATTACAAAGACATAAGACATCTCACAAATACACCGCTCTTGACAAGACTTTCTTATTGTGAAATGCTGTCCATTATTTTTCAGTACTTTTTTTTTTTTTCCAGCAAAATAAACATAAAAACAGCGGCACTGTACTTGTATAAGTCCATGAAAAGAATGCACAATCCATGCTTCACAACATTCTTTTTAGAAAGAGATATGAACATTTTATCCCAGGTAATACAATTTCCATGGCGATAAGCAGGTGGAGGCCCTTCTCAAGGCCATTTTGATTCAGATTTTTGAGATGCAAGCCCGCTCACAAGGATGCATCTTTTTCAGCATTTTTAGAGCAATAAAAACTTCCATAATGAAAATATACCTTTTTAAGTTTACCATTTGGCTAAAAAGTTGCACTTTAAAGGTGCATTGTGTAACTTTTTTGGTGGAGCTTTTCTTGGGATGTTCCACATTAAAGTTTATTCAGCCTTTATTTCATTAGAGGTGAATTTATTATGCAGAAATATCTCTAAGAAAATGAAATGTGAATGAACCCACCTCTCCACCAAACTGAGCAGTACCTTGGCCTGCTTGCCTCCATGGAGACAGATACGCTTAATGCCTTACTGTGAAACATCTGTGCATTTGCATCGACACTACCATGTGGCAGAGGTGGGACAAAGTCATTGCTGGGCAAGTCCCAAGTAAGTCTAAGTCTTTTGCACTCAAGTCCGAGTGAAGTCCCGAGTCCAGAGTATCCAAGTGCCGAGTCAAGTCCGAAGTCAAAGCTCACAAGTCTCAAGTCGAGTCCAAAGTCCTAGCATTTTAGTTTCGAGTCATTTCGAGTCTCCTTTACAAAGAAATAAAATTTCTACGAATCATATAATGTCTGCAAGATCTGTATTCATTTTACATTTTTACACCACATCAAATAACATTAGAAAAAAATGAAAGGATCCAGGTGTGAAAAACAAAAAGTCTCATGGTTGTATTAGCTCAAAGAGGTGTTTCTACTAAGTACTGAACAAAAAGGTCAGAAAACTTATGACCGTGATTTCAGTTTTGAATAAATCTGCAAATATTCTGCAATTCTGTGTTTCTCTGTCAATACGGTGTGCTTTGTGTACATTAATGAGTAACAACAAAAACTTGGAACTTAAATGATTTTAGCTAATGGCTGCAATATAAACAGAGTGAAAACTTAAAAGGGTCTGAATACTGAGAGAGAGAGAGAGAGAGAGAGAGACCTTGGATGCGGTCGAATGAAAGCAACGTAGATCTACAGTGATTGGATGTTGTGCAAGCCGCGCGCACATGTTCTTTGCATACATTTTCGCAGATTCACAAGTACGAGTGTGGTCCTTATCAACATACTTTTAGAGTTTTTTTTTTTTCATTGGACGTAGCAAGTCATCACAGGTCAAAAGGCCTAAGTCCAAGTGAAGTCACGAGTTATTGATATTGAAGTCCAAGTCGAGTTGCAAGTGTTTGTACATTTTGTCGAGTCGAGTCTAAAGTCATCAAATTCGTGACTCGAGTCGAAGTCACATAACTCGAGTCCACACCTCTGCCATGTGGCGTACCCTCCCCAAGAAAAGTTGCATCCTTCATCATTACAGTGAAATTCTCAAGCACAATTGTCTGTCCAAAAGTGTGAATAGCAACATATAAATGAAAAACATCAGTCAAAAGCTGCTCATTTACAACACGCTTCTTGAAAGTTGGCCAAAAGTATTCACCAACCATATAACATATAACACTGACATGCAATGGCAAAACATCCTCAGTTTCCAGCAGCAACCACTTTACATACATACTTTGCAGCTGATGTCATTGACATTTACTGGGGGTGTGAGGCTAACTGTAGGCACTGCTCTTTCTGAGGCTTTAGTTCTTTCTGATCAGATTGTGTTCAAATAAAACTCAGATTCAAGTCTGACAACAGGTGAGATGATTTGTGCTGTTAAACATGTCTCACATATAAAATGACAGTCACAAGTTAACAGTTTTTCACTTATCACACTCACTTTTTTGTTGAAACCCCTAACACCTAAACACGATAATGAACGCTCGTATCTTAAAACTTCTTTGGCAGTGTTTGCTAATCTGTGCATTGTGTCTCCGTGGCAATTTATGAACATTCCACTATAGAGATCCATGTAGAACACCCCCAGCATGATGTCACTGCAAAGTATCAACACTATTAGCACTTGTAATCACAACTTAAACATTACTAAATGTGTCTTACCTTGAACAGGCGCAGGATGTTGGCCACCATGATGGACACAGAGCTCGCAGCCGCTCCAATCACTCCCACGATTTTATCCGGTTTGGTGAAAATGGGCGGATCTCCATTAGCACAGCGCACATCAGACCCATCCCGCTCAATCAGGGCCTGCACAAAGGTGAGAGACTGCTCTAGGGCGTACGTGTCTCGTGAGCACGTATCCAGAATCCTAGCCCCCAAAGTGATATTCGGAAGTAGCTCAGGGTCCTTGTTGATCAGGTCTATGGCAAACATCATGGCTTCCAAACGGTGGATTCCTTTTTCTTTTTTAAGTTCTCCACAGGGGGTACCACGATCGCCCCGGGAGTGAACTGGGAACAAGCCTCCCAGAATGATGTCCCCGTCCAGGCGGATAGAGTGGGCATATTCTGGAGCAGCCTGTGGGTCAATGGGAATGCGCTGTGGAGATGCTAATGGGAGAAGCAGAGAGCAAGATGCAGCAACAAGCACCAAAAGGGGGCAGTACTGAGTGCTAGAGCCTGGGTGCAACAATGGATCCATCATGCTTATTTTTTTTCAGTGATATATTCCAAAAAATGTATGGTCCAAGCTTGTCTATTATTGGTCCAGAAGGAGAGGTTTAAAGGCCCCAAAAGTGGAGCTAGCCAAGTCCCAGGACAGAACCATATTCCAAACCGATAATTGAAAAGCAAGTAGAGAAAGTGCTGCGGGGATGTAGCTGTTTATTCCAAGTCACATTGTCAGTAAAACCTGAAAAAGAGAGATATGTTAACAGTTAATATAAAAACAAAAACAGATATGGTTTAATTGGCTCAAATATTCACACATGGCCATAGACTGTATAAAGAGGTTGTCAATCAATCAATGAAACAATATTTATGAAGCGCTTTTCATACAAAATTGTAGCACAAAGCGCCTAGCGGCAGGCAGAGTGACGTCACCCATAGTGTTCAGCTTCATTTACATGAAGCTCACCGAGGCGAGCAGTGATAGGGGCGATCTTGGAGCAGAGTGCAATATTTGGAATAAGAATTGATCTACGAACAACATAGTGAAATAAAAACACAAGGGTCATGTATAGTGGGTTAATATGAGCACTTTAAGACCAAAGTCGATGTCGTGCCCATACTCACTTTCGTCTATTATGTGTCTATTAGCTATTTACAGTCTATACACAATAGTTCCTTTTCAAATTGTAAACCAAATAATGCGTGAAAAGTCCCTCAGTCGTCCAGGTAGAATCCATGATAAAAGGAGAAGATCAATTTGTCAACTGGACAAAGTTTGTTTGGTTGAAAACGTTTCGCCGCTCATCCGAGAGGCTTCGTCAGCTCTGGTTATTGTACTGGTTAGACACTGCTTATATCTCGCTGCCGGGAGGCGCGTCCTACACTGAAAAAGCTCTGAAAACGAACCCCCCTAATCTGTCTCTTTGTTTTTCAAATTACTCTGGCGACTAGTTACGACCCCCTATTCAACATCTAACGACCCTCTCCACCCCTCTGCCCTGGATCGTCTGCCCTAATGTTTCTTTGTCTGTTTTGACATTGTTTAAGAATGGAATTATAGATGGGAGACAAGTTATGTCTAACTCCCCCATTTCTGTTTAATGACGGATTCTCTTTTTTGACAAAAATAGCCTCTTTAACTCCCCTCTCAAACCAGTTCTTTTCCCTGGCTAAGATCTGAACCTCACTGTCCTCAAAAGAATGGCCCGTGGCTTCTAGGTGAAGATGTACGGCAGATGACGGTCCACTCTGGCACGCCCGTCTGTGTTGGTACATCCTCTTGTGAAGTGGCTGTTTTGTTTCTCCACTGTAGCGCTCACTGCAGTCTTCACTACACTGAATGGAGTAGACCACATTGCTTTGTTTGTGGCTCGGTGTTTTGTCCTTTGGGTGGACGAGTTTTTGTCTTAAAGTGTTTGTGGGTTTGAAATAAACTGGAATTTCATATTGTCTGAAAATCCTCGAAGCCTCTCGGATGAGCGGCGAAACGTTTTCAACCAAACAAACTTTGTCCAGTTGACAAATTGAACTTCTCCTTTTATCATAAACCAAATAAGCAAACTAAGGACCAAAGGGTTTTTAAACTCCAGACACCTTCACTAGAATCATTTGGATAATTTCAGCCCTGGGATTTTCCATCTCTACAGAACTAAAGGTAAAAGGAGCTGTTCATTTGGAAATTACCACTACATGACATCACAAGGTGGAACAGAGCATTTTGAGCTTTGGAAATGTACAGTCTAATAATAAGGGATTACTCAAACATGTGTGAATGAAATAAAACACAACTCTGGGTATGTTTTTGAGGAGTAGCATAGGACCTTGAAGTAACATTTTGGCCCAGCACCACAGAACAACAAACAACAAGCGTATAAAGCTGTTGCAGGGAAGCTACGGTCCACCTCACAGACATGTGTATCACTTACAAGCAAGAGTGGATCTGAACATCACCCAGTCAAAAGACAGGCCCTCTCGTGCATATGTTAACATGAGGCATGTCTTTACAGCTGCACCGTGCAAATTCACAACAGCGTTCTATAATTGAAAAGTCTATCTCCATGTAATCACCATTGTACACAAACACGCACTCTCACACATACAGTACAGTCATCTCTTGGCATGTCGATGAGGGCACCAGCTGTTGAGAAGACTGTACTGAGCCCAGGAGACCACACAATACCTGCTGCAGAGGAGGGAGGGAGGAGGAAAGAGGAGAAGAAGGGGGGAATAAGGAGAAGAGATAAAAGTGAAAGTGATTGCTTCCTTCGGCTATGGTGGAGGTCTGTGGAAATTAACAATGGAATGAAGATGATCGCCAAACAGTATGAAGAATGTAATTTAACTGTTGGTAAATGGTAATGCTGTTGTTGACCTTTTATACAAAGATTTAATTATTTACAGTGCATATTCAAATTGCATATAAGTAGATTTTTATACTTCCTCCGATTCAAACTGAAAATTGTGGCAAATGTCAAAAACATTTATTTAGATATTAAAGGAAAATTAAAGTTTTTTTTTTAAACAAGTAGTTTTACTCACCCATAGCAGTTTGGTGTCAATTGGAGCAGTATCGCAGAACTTATGTTGAGCCGTTCTGTTCTACTAATGATCCTGTATCCGTTAGCGTGAGTGCTCGGGGCATTCCCTGAGCATGTAATATGCCCCGTGCGGGTTCCAAATAACACAAACTTTAGCACTTTTCAAATCACAGAAGATCGCTGTGTCAGCGTAAACTTTTAGTGGATTACAAAACGGCCTGAAACCCGATATCCAGCTATAGTTTACAGCTTTGCGTTCCATGTTTGGGTCCCGGGAGCTGAGAGCACACTCCGCGCATGCGTGAACTCAGCTGTTTTGTAACCACCGCTAGTCGGAAAGAAGCTAACACCGCTCTGAACTTTACTTTTCTGTTGCAATATCGGGTTTCAGGCCGTTTTGGAATCTACTAAAAGTCGACCCTGACACAGCGATCTTCTGTGATTTGAAAAGTGCTAAAGTTTGTGTTATTTGGAGCCCGCACGGGGCATATTACATGCTCAGGGAATGCCCCGAGCTATGGCTACAAGTCGCGCTAGGCTAACGGCGTTAGCCTAACGCTAATCTAAAACATCTCCGGAAATGCTCCAGTTGACACCAAACTGCTATGGGTGAGTAAAACTACTTGTTTTATTGCCGAAAGAAGGCTCAGATTGTAAAAAAACGTTACTTTTCCTTTAAAAGAGATTCAAAATTGAACAAGTCACTCTACCATGATTTTTGTCTATAGCACAAAACATGAACGTACCATAACATTAACCACAAAAAACACACCAAAAAAATTGGCCTAACTGGCGAGTCCAGAAGGGTCTGGAGCTGCATAATAGAAGGTGAAAATCCTCCATTCAAACTTGAGACAGTCCAACCACACCAGCTAATTTGCCGCACGTGTCTCTCAAATGCAGAAGACATCTCCGCTTGAAAATTCTTGTAAACTTCAAAACAAAATACAGTATATAACTTCTTCTGAGATAAATGAGAGTTTGGTGCTTTGATTGTTGATGATTCTGCAAAGATCCACACAGTTTCTCAGTCTTTTACAATGTTTTCTTCTCCCACTTTTAAGCGTAATCAACCATGTTTGTTTTTGACACAAACAGACCATGCACCTGTCAATCACGCCCTCTGAAATCGGAAAGACATGATACAGCTCAAAATCCACTCGTAAAGTTTTGTCAAAACGTGTGGTTCTGGCTGGCCTGGTAAATAAAAAAGCTGAAATATACTTTTGACCCACTGTTTGAAAGACATTTTTATTTTTAATTGTCTTAATTATATACGATTTACTAGTCTAATGTTGTACATCTCCAGAACAATACTGCAATATTAAGAATTTTTCAATATACTGTATCTCCCACTTCTTCTCAGACGCCCCACATATTCTTCCATTGAATTTTACAACCAAACCTGAGGCCCTGTTTACATGTACACTGTTATTTTTAGAAACGGAGACATTTTCCTTCGTTTGTACCCATATTTTACAGGCAAACAGCGAATTCGTCTCTGAAAACGACTCTTTCCAAAAAGTCTGGCTAGAGTGGAGATTCTGAAAAACTACAGCAGAGCGTTCTCCTTCTTCCTACACTGCCGCCATTGGCTTGGCGTAGTTACGATGGCGCTCGATGGCGTATTTATGCGGGCTGGTAAACGAAAACCTTTTTTGAAAACTATACTATGTGCACAGTGTTATGTTGGAAATGGAAATATCCGTTTCTCAACATACCCTGCTATGTGTAAACGTAGCCTGAGTCAAACCACCTGCTGCAAGAGACAGAGAGAGGAGGAGGAGGAGGAGGAGGAGGGAGGGAACCAGGGAGGAGGAAAAGGAGACTGATGGAAAACCACATGAGACAGTGAAAAGACGGAGAGATCGCTGCCTCCAAGCTACGACCTTGCATCATTCAAACCCCACTGTTAGCGCTGCAGCTAAATGAACACATTCCACCGCACTGTTCTCATATGACAACAGGTGCACACAGGCTAATGCTATTACTCTGTGCTAAAAGTTGATGTGGCATTTGCGCATAGAGCTGGCTGAGTGGAAGTACACCTCTATCCCCTGCAGTTATCGCGTCACGGTTGGCCGATTCTCTGCACATTAAGCACTGAATTCAAAGAAAGCTACAACTGGGTGCGAGGAGGGACCTGAAATTGCTTGTGACAAACTGCTTCATTCCTACACAACATGAGTGCTAATGCGGTTTCATTAACCATGGCCCTTGGGATTTTTTTCTCATTTGAAACTTAACTTTTTTTCACCCACTTATTTTATGAATTGAAATTGAGGGAGTCATTTTGAATGCTAAACATGGGGTGGGTTAAACGTAATAGTGCAGTAAATGGCCTGAGTTGAGTCAGCTGTGAACAAAATGGTCTTTTAGGTGTTGGAAAGGTACATCATGTCATCTACATCCGAGCTCATTTTGCTCATATTATTACTTCCAAATTCTGGTAGTGACAGAGATGGTGTAAAAAATATTCAGTCAAGTCAAATAGTGCTTTGCATAATAACACTAGAAGTCCTAATGTGAACATTATTCAACAGTGAGAATTAATGCGGTCAAGCGATTAAAAAAAATAATTGATCAAATTAATCTCACCCCCTCTCTCATTTTTAATCTCATGAGAGAGAGAGATTGAGAGAGAGGTAACCTACTTTGAGATTAAGTTTGTCAGTTTTTCTGTGGTCACTTTTCTCATTTGTTTCCCAAAGTGAAGTGCGCTCACGCTCGCTCTATCACCGGTAACAGCTCCGGTAAATGATCCGTCAGGCTGGAGCAGCTTCGGTGCTCGGAAAATTCTTTTTGACGTTCTTGTTGACTGTCCCGTTTTCGTTCTTTTTATAAATAAACTTGGCGTTCAAAGGCCCAAGCAGCGATTTGCTCGCCGTATGCTAAATTTAAAATGCCCGCGCATTGAATTGCCTCATAATTGCCTCTCATAATTAATTTAACACGTTAATTTTCAGTGTAATTAATTAATATTATATAATGCGTTAAACTGACAGCCCTAGTGAGAACACCTTAAAGTACTTTCTTTCACTAGTCTTACTTTAGTTAGTAGAGTTGTGCTGTAATTGGATTAGCCTGGTAAGATACTATTGTAGCCAGAGCTGCCCTGGGGAAGACTGGCAGAAGAGAGGCTGCCATTGTGTGCCATCAGCCCCTCCGATCATCACCAACACTCACACAAGGCAATGCAGGTGAAGTGCCTTGCCTAAGGACACAACGAGAGAACTTGGTCTAAGTGGGCCAATTATCTGATGTTCGGGTGGTAGGACCACTGCTCTAATCACTGAGCCACTGTCATCCTGCTGATTCTGTGTGCAGACAGAACAGGCATTGGCATTACTACTACTGCAAACTAATACTAGTATAACTACTAGCATCTGCTGTTACTATGTAGTGTCTGTCTATTAATTACTTTCCATGAGTGCTTTCTATTATTCTTATCAAATCATATGTAGACAATACTTGTATCTAAATTGTTCCAATATCATCTTAAAGAAACACTGTCAAGTAGCTTAAAGGTAGATTGTATAACTCTGAAGATGAGTGTGTCCGCCATTTGCTCGTCTCTATGGAGATGTCATTTCTTTCCTTTTATGTTCAACAGAATGGCATTACATAACTTTTCACTTATATGTAACTTATTTATTTTTCATTCCCATTATTACCTGTGTAATGGGGCAGGGGCAGTAGCTCAGCATTTTCTCTAGTGATCCAGGGATTGGCGGTTCGAATCCCGTTTTTGACAGGTTGACCGTGTGTGATCCCAGCTCCCACAGATGAGTGCTGCCGTTGTGTCCTTGGGCAAGACACATAACCCCACCTCGCCCCCAGTGTCTGCGGACACTGGTAGCCCCCATGGCAGAAGATACATCACGTTGTGACGTGAGCCATCCCTCTGTGGACCCACCACCCACGGGAGGATTCATGGGGGCTGGTGCATTGTGTTCTGGGCAGCAGAACGCTGCTTGGACTGCTGCCCCCGCAACCCAGAAAATGGAAAATTTGCTGTCTCCATGGAGATAGAGTAGGTTTAATGCCATATTGTAGAACATTACAGGCAAAGCAGCATCTTCTTGGAGAACAGCAGGTATAACAGAACTATTACTTATTGCATCTTTAAGCAAATACATGATTTATGCTGAATTCTTCTGAATTGAAGCACTAAGTAGGCTACAAATGTGTTCAACAGCACATGAATATAGTGACATAATCATTATACCCTCTGTATTACACATCCATATTAGTGCTGTCCCCTTTACCTCAATCCACCGCTGCTTTGCTGAGGTGGCCTATTTCACACTGTTTGCCTGGTAATTACCCATATGGCTTATCCTGTTTTTTTTTTACTACGGAGAATAATAGCTTTTCAACACAAATAGACTACTTCAGATTGCTATGAGGTGTCTAGGCATCATTAATTTACTACTGCAAGGATAATAATAATGACCTTCTAGCTATTCCTTGAGCTGACTGCCTGCAGGTCTGAGCCCACTTCTGTGCAAGATTTAAAGAAAGTTAAAAAAACAAAAACAAAAAAAAAACAGGGAAATTAGATGACTTTCTAGTAAATAAACCATAATTCACGTAAAACTTAACATTTTCAAATATTCAGCAGTCCTATGTTATCACCCAGGAGGCCCCAAACAGTTTTTGGGCACATCTCAGCACAGCATGAGGCTCTTTCACCTCAATCCATTTATAATTCGATTCTGTCCCAATTAATTCATCTACACTCTAAATGGAATTAGGTCAAAGCAACTAGCTCTCATATCGCCACAAGCCCCTGCTATGATTAAAACCCACCCTTATATAGGTTATCCTTGATTCATCTACAAACACTGTGCAATGTAGCTGATTTCATTTTGTTTATTCATCACATTTTTTCAGATTGGGGCTCTGTCGGCTTGGAAGTGCAGAGAAGAGTCCACATGAGAGTTGGGGCTCCTGTTACAGACAATTATAAAAGCAGTGAGAAAAGTGCTGCCATCCAGTGTTTGTGAGAACCACTCATTTAAAGGGAAAGACCGCTGTGCTCTAATGGGATGGTGAAGAGAAGATGATGAAGAGAAGTGTGTGAGTTTGGGATATGTATTTTGGCATGATTTTTTATGGTCATGATGACATGATTTAACTTTTTGGCTTTGACCAATTTGGTCCAAGGAACACTGACAAATGTACATTAACAAGCAATGTATAATCCCTTACAGTGGAGCTCAACCTGATCCAGTTTCCAAAATCAATTTTCCATTCATTTTTCCCATAGATTTTTTGGGGGGAAAATTCAATTGTTGTTGTTGTTGTTTTTGCTGTTGACTTCATGATGAATACTGTATTATTGCTCAGCATTCTAGACTAGTGTGTTAAAGGTGCACTATGTAACCTTTCTAGAGTGACTGCTACCAGTTTGTCTCCATGGAGATGGTTCTGCCTGGCCTGTAATGTTCCACAGTATAGTAATTACACTACATTCCAAATTATTATGCATATATTTTTCTCTCATTTTGCCAAATTGTCAATATAAATGACAATCATTGTTATTTTCAAGTCAAGTTTAGAGTACAATTCAAATGTCAAATAAACAAATCTCCCAATGATTACAGTATATTTTCAGAAATAAAAACTTAAAATGCACTGTTTAAAAATTATTATGCACAACAGAGTTTCTGAAAATGGTAATTTCTTTATTTTTCAATTAGAAGCACTAGCATATTACTGAAATCAAAGGCTATTTCAATCAAAACATCTTAACAGGTCAAGTTACATTTGAACATAGGAGCCCTTATTTGATAGGAGCTTCACAATTCTTGCATCCATTGAACTTGTGAGTTTGTGGAGAGTTTCTGCTTGAATTTCTTTGCAGGATGTCAGAATAGCCTCCCAGAGCTGCTAACCCTAACCCTTATAGATCATCCGCTTGAGGAGCTCCAAAGGTTCTTAATAGGGCTGAGGTCAGGGGAGGATGGGGCCACACCATGAGTTTCTCTTCTTTTAGCAGCCAATGATGCAGAGGTATTCCTTGGAGCATGAGATGGAGCATTGTCATGCATGAAGCTGATTTTGCTACAGAAAGTATGGTTCTTCTTTTTGTACCATGGAAGAAAGTGATCAGTCAGAAACTCCACCAAATGGCCACCTCCTTGCTGACGTCGCAGCCTTGTTGGCACATGGTGGCGTCCACCAACCATCCACCGTTCCATCCATCTGGACCATCCAGGGTTGCACGGCACTCATAGTGAACAAGACTGTTTGAAAATGAGTCTTCATGTATTTCTGGGCCCACTGGAGCCGTTTCTGCTTGTGAGCATTGTTTAAGGGTGGCCGAATAGAAGATACATAACTGCAAGCCTGTGGGGGATCCTACACATTGATGGTGGCGGGACTCCACCAGCAGCTTCAAATAAATGTTTGTTCCTTTGTAATGGTACTTTAGCAGCTGCTCTCTTAATCTGATGTATTTGTCTGGCAGAAACCTTCTTCGTTGTGCCTTTATCTGCACGAATCCGTGTGTGCTCTGAACCAGCTACAAATCTCTTGATAGTATGATGATTAAGTTTCATGAAATATCTAATGTTTTCATACCCTGTCCAAGGTATTCAGTGCTTTTTTGGCACTAGAGAGATCCTTTTTCTTTCCCATACTGCTTGAAAATGTTGCTCTGCTTAATAATGTGGAACGTCCTTAAGTCGTTTTTCCTTTCATTGGACATACCAGACAAACTCATTGGCACAGGTGAGTGAGATTGATTCACTGAGACACAAGACCATCCAGGAGTTTCACTGGGAAACTAAACATTTACCTTCATGACACTTAAAGGGATAGTTTGGGTTTTTTGATGTGAATCTGTATGGCATCCCCTTCAGCAGTGTTGTGCATTAACACTGACTTATCGCTGACAGTGTCCTCTGAGCCGAGTTCTGCCTCGGTTCTGGAGCTGACAAAAGTAGGTCCGGCAAGTAAGCCAGGACAGTTAATAAAGCTTGTTTTTCTTCTCAAAACAATATTAGAATCGAATAGAATTGTCTAAAAAGTGATATATTTGCGTCACAAAAGAGTTGGCCATGAAAAAGTCAGAAGTCATAATCACTTGGTGCTATTTTCTCTCGATTCCTATCACTGCACTCCTATTATTATTATTAGCCTGTTCACTTGTAAACATCGCTACTTACAAGTGAACAGGCTAATAATCATAATAGGCGCACAGTGATAGGAATCGAGAGAAAATAGCACCAAGCGATTATGATAAAAGGAGAAGTTCAATTTGTCAACTGGACAAAGTTTGTTTGGTTGAAGACGTTTCGTCGCTCATCCGAGAGGCTTCGTCAGCTCTGGTTCTAATGCTGGTTGGTCCCTGTTTATATCTAGCTGCAGGGAGGAGCTCACTACACTGAAATCCTTCTGAAACTATCTCAGCTAATTTGTATCTTTTGTTTCCCTGGCGTCTCGTTTAGCATCTCTTTTTAGCCCTATGAGGAGCTCACTGCTCTGAAATAGCTCTGAAACTATCCCCTCATTTGTTCCTTTTGTTATTCGAATATTTAGCATCTCTATTCAGACTATAGACCGTCTCCACCCTTCTGTCCCTGACTCGTCTGCCCTAATGTTTTTTTCTCCGTCTGTTATGACTTGGTTTAAGAATCGAATTATATATGGGAGACAAGTTATGTCTAACTCCCCCATTTCTGTTTAACGACGGATTCTCTTTTTTGACAAAAATAGCCTCTTTAACTCCCCTCTCAAACCAGTTCTTTTCCCTGGCTAAGATCTGTACCTCACTGTCCTCAAAGGAGTGACCCGTGGCTTCTAGGTGAAGATGTACGGCAGATGATGGTCCACTCTGGCACGCCCGTCTGTGTTGGTACATCCTCTTGTGAAGTGGCTGTTTTGTTTCCCCAATGTAGCGCTCACTGCAGTCTTCACTACACTGAATGGAGTAGACCACATTGCTTTGTTTGTGGCTCGGTGTTCTGTCCTTTGGGTGGACCAGTTTTTGTCTTAAAGTGTTTGTGGGTTTGAAATAAACTGGGATTTCATATTGTCTGAAAATCCTCTGTAGTTTTTCCGAAACGCCGGCCAGGTACGGAATCGCTACCCCTTTCCTCCTGGGTTCGGACTCTCCTGGGTTCGATTATGACTTCTGACTTTTTCATGGGCAACTGTTTTGTGATGCAAATATCACTTTTTGGACAAATATTGTTTTGAGAAGAAAAACAAGTTTTATTAACTGTCCTGGCTAACTTGCCGGACCTACTTTCCTCAGCTCCAGAACCGAGGCAGAACTCGGCTCAGAGGACACTGTCAGCGATAAGTCAGTGTTAATGCACAACACTGCTGAAGGGGATGCCATACAGATTCACATCAAAAAACCCGAACTATCCCTTTAAACACAATTTGCATAATAATTTGGAACGGGGTGTAATACATGTGTAGAGGTATTTTTATTTACCTTGAAAAACATGCTTTCTTGCTGCAGATCTGACCAGTAACTTAGTCTAGTGGTGTCACCTGCTTGTTTTCATGAAGATAGATATTCTCTACACACTACTCTACACAGAAATGTTACAACGTGCACCTTTAAATGTCGATGAGTAAACTTCACTATCTCCTATTTGTTCTCTTCACATGATTGCCTCTGGACCCTGTCAAGAGCAGTAATCTCACTACAGATTCTTTGACCTATTGGTGTGGGGTGTGCTAAGCCACTGTGCTGTTTTTGCATTTTGAGACCAATCAGGACCTTTTAGCAACAATCAATATTTATTTGAGCTTCTTCCAAGTCATTATTAATAGACAGGGTTTCATCCGGAAGGGCATCTGAAAATGGGCCAAAACTCCACCTCAATCTGATTTAAAGGGCCCATATTACACTATTTTCTGATCTACGTTGTAATGTTGTTTTCCTCATCAAAAAGTTGTGTTTTGTTTCATTCACACATGTTTAACACACAAACCCTGCATATTTAGGAGTTTTTTCTCTCAAACTGAAAACACTCTCTTCCAAAATGTGATGTCATGTGGTAATATAGGATGCGCTGATCAAAGGAGAAGTTCAATTTGTCAACTGGACAAAGTTTGTTTGGTTGAAAACGTTTCGCCGCTCATCCGAGAGGCTTCGTCAGCTCTGGTTATTGTACTGGTTAGACCCTGCTTATATCTAGCTGCCGGGAGGCGTGTCTGACAATGACATTGACAATGACAATGTCATTGTCAGACACGCCTCCCGGCAGCTAGATATAAGCAGGGTCTAACCAGTACAATAACCAGAGCTGACGAAGCCTCTCGGATGAGCGGCGAAACGTTTTCAACCAAACAAACTTTGTCCAGTTGACAAATTGAACTTCTCCTTTGATCATGGATTCTACCTGGACGACTGAGGGACTTTTCACGCATAGGATGCGCTCTACTGTATTTTTAAACTTCATACACCTTCACTTCATTTGGATGATTTCTGACCAGGAATTGCTCAGCTCTACTGAACAAAAGGCAAAAGGTAGCTGTCAACTTGAAAACTATAGCTTCGTGACATCACAAGGTGGAACAGAGCATTTTGAACTTTGGAGATGTAGACAAGGGTCATTCAAACTTGTGTGAATGAAACAAATCTCAACTCTAGGCACAGATTTGGATGAGGTAACAGCATTATAACATGGCTAAAAGAGTCAATTGTGTGTAATATAGGACCTTTAAAATAGGACTTTTAGGTTGAAATAAAAAAAAAAAAACATAGGGTGAGCTCTGTAAATGATGGCCAAAATTTTCAGAACAATGCTAATTACATTATTTCGGAACATTATAGTGATTCTGATACGTGACTCTCCAATTAAAGCAACATTCACTCTCTATGTAACTTTTATGTTCTCAAGGGACAAACCCCAGTTGTGTCTTTGACCCTTCTCACAATTCAACTTCATCTCGATTCAAACTTTCATATCTCATTTACCTGAGTGTACGGCCCTACATTACCACTGCCTATGTCTGAACCACGGTTCTTTACATAGTGTTATAAAGCCATTTTAATAAGGTCCCACTCTACATCGGTTAATAGTCCCTCATTTTTCCATTCCTACTTCTCTCCTGGGGGAGTCCTTGTCCTTTATGACGGTCTACAAAGTACTCCAGACCTAAAAGTGGCCTGGAGAGGGAAAGGGGGGTGATCCTGTGGTGATGGTGACTCACATGAAGAGGGTTAAGCTCTTTTGAATATACACCCACAGCCGCTGCCATGTCAAGTGAGTCCAATAACTCCACTCATATTGTTCCTGTCTCCTCTTTCCTCACTTGGTCAACTGTCTCCTCCTCCCTTCAAAATGTCACAGCCCTTTCTCTCTCTCTGTTGATATCTCTCACTGTTTCCCTCAGTCTCTCCCTTTATCTCTCTCTATGTATCTCATTCTCTCCCTCTCTCTGCCCCCTTTCCCTGTCTTGTTTTCTCTCTCTTTCTCTCTCCACCCCCCCTCTCGCTCTGTGTGTCCCTCCTTTTTCCTTCTTCTCTCTCCAGCTCTCTTCTTTTCTCTCTTTCTCCCTGTATCTCTCTCTCCCTACCTCCCTTCCTCTCCATCGTATCCTTCTCCCTCTCTCTGGGGAGGGCCCTGCTCTTTTCAGAATCGGATAGCTTTTCGCCTGCCCCTGTCCTCTCCACTGCCTGTCCTCCTCACTCTATTTCTCACCTTTCTACCACACCACTCATTACTTCTTTCGCCTGAATTTCCTTATTGAATTTACTGTACGAAAGCCAAGAGACAAGACTTAGGTGCTTCCAAAACAAGTATAAGGTATATTATATTTAAATATAACAATAAACAATAACACATGAAATGACAAACAGCTCATAGCCACAATACTGTTGACGCTGGTATAGACTGGTGGTAGGAGAAGACATTTTTGGAGCACAGTTGGATATTCCCCCAGTGTTATGTAACTCCTCATAATTTCCTCTTTCAGACATCTAAAATATGAGTATGAATATATGAATATGAATATGCAGCAGTAGTTGTTTTCGGATAAGGGGCTTTTGAAATACTACCTAAACAAAATACATAGATTTTAAGAGCTCAAAATGATAAATAGATGTTTCATTCTCTACAAGTAATGCAATGATGCGCCACTCTCATATTTCTTTTCTGTCATTGCTTAAACTCCCCAGGCTTGTTACAGTTTTCTAAAACCTTAAAACAAAAACAAAAAAGTCTTTAGAGTATATTTATATTCAATAACATCCAAATACTGCCTTTTCTTGCTTTCAAATGCAAGATGCAGGTTGATGTTTCTATTCACAATCACGTAGGATAGGCCGATACGTCGCGTAATCCTCGCTTAGAGACGTACCACATTTTGACGCGAAAGAGTCGTGCGTCTGGAGATAAGATGCAGCCTGCAGGTTGGAGAAATAACAGCCCCAGATCAAAGTGCGGGGTGTGTGCTCATTATGCGGCCACATTTGCTTCTGTGCGGTTCTGATCGCGCCCTAATTAAGACGGTGGCGTCCGCGCACGGAGGAAAAACAGCATTACGCACCAAAAACGACAACCAAATCGCCGCCAATCTCTTTACGCGGAGTTCGTACCAAGAAACGTGGTGATAAAACATTTACTCACCTCCTGTCTATCGCACAAAAGCGTTCACATGAATAAATTACGACTCGGGAAATCACTTAAATCCACGAGAAAGGCGCGCGTCACAAAGCAGAAGAAAAAAAGGAGGGATGCCCAAAATCATCAGTGAAGGAATGCGTCCAGAGAGACAAATAAGAAATGGACAACACTTAAAATGAAAGAAAGACTTGGAAAAAAGAAACATAAAATAGTCAATGATGATTTTTATACCTTCAATTTCAGTAATCCGGTTGCATGCGAGTGGTGGAGGTGGTACGGAGCGCCTTTTTGTGTCTCTTCTTTCCCGTGGATTCCTTAGGGTCCCCCTGTCCGCCTCAGGCAACTTCCTTGCGGAGCTCAGCAGTTTTCCTTCCCAAATAGCAGTCAGCTCTTATAGTGCTGGAGTGAGATTTCCCGTTCCACAACAGCAAAACAGATGTTAAGTGACAATTCCACAGTGAAAGCCAAAAAAAACGCGCAAACGTCAAGGCTGATTTTGTGGTGGAAAATTCAAATCTGGCACATCCGTGGAGACAAAAAAACCAACAGGGCGGTTGTGTGGAAAGTCGATGCCCAAGAATGAACAGTGGAGGAGAGAGGGGGAGAGGAAGAGAGCGAGGTGAGGAGAGGAGAGGAGAGATAGAGCGGAGGAATTCGTCACAAGCGCAATGTGTCAGTCGTGATCAATATGTTGCTAAAACCCACCTTATGTTTTTAGCCACGGTCCAAGCAGGAGATCCCCCACCCCACTCTTTACGCACGAGAAACACCTATGCTCCACTGATGCTCAACCCCTCCGAAAATAAAAAAAAAGGGTGCTGCGTGAGCCACCAACGTGTGTGCGTAAAACCTGTTCCTAACGCGTTACAAAGCTCAGTGTGTTTTCTCTGCGGGCATCAAATCATCTCCTAATTGCGCCACTGTCATCCGGCACTGGCCACATATTCAATCAAGTTTACGCCTAATCGATGGAATCAATAGATGCCACAATGGTAAGCTTTGGTTGCTTGAACAGATTAATAAGTCGTCAAATTTTGCTCACACAGGCGTTCACTCTTAATTGTGCAAAGTTGAATCCATTTTACTGCACCCATTGATCCCCTTTTAAACCACAGGGCCGTGGCTGTGCAGTGGGTGAAATTAAGTAAATGGAGCGCATCACATCTGCTGTGTAATAACAATTTGATAAGCTGCGTGGACTGAGAAGGCAGCGATAGAAAAAAGAGCCTGGTGACAGGGTGAAAGATGCGCAACATGTCCAATCCGAGGCTGCGAAGAGGCGGCGGGATGCGCGGAGCAATGGCGCCCTCTCGTGATGGAAAACGTGTAACAGCCAAGAAGGGTGGTTCATTTCTGTGTTGATAGTTTAGTCCTGATCAGTGTTGTATAAAGTAGTGGAAAATCAAACTCAAGTAAAAGTATAGGTATCCCTCCCAAAAATGACTTTGGTAAAAGTCGAAGTCACTGACTGAAATGTTACTTGAGTAAAAGTCTTAAAGTATCTGGAACTTCTTGTACTTAAGTATGAGAAGTAATGTAAAAATAAATGTACTCAAGTAATGTAATTAAAAGTACAAGTAAAAGTATGAAGCAAAGGCAGTCTGAAGCTAACCCTCGCTTTGTTACTTAGATCGCACAAACACACAGCGCTCGTTTACATTTTTTAAAGTAGGCACATGTTAATGTTATTTTTTGTCCTTTCTCATTCGTTACACTTCGCCTACAGCTATGCCTTCCCTTGAGCCGAAAAAGCTAGGTAGCCTGTTAGCTCCAACATCGTCAAATACGCTTTGTGTAACCGAAACAATGTCACACAAAGTTAATTTCTACATGTTATGCTCAAGGTTTCACAACAGTGTCTAGAATGTCCATGCTATGGTTACTGAAATTGGAATATAAACGCTAACAATTTCATTAATCTAGAACTTACCTCGATGTGTTTCTTGAGGTTGGACGGGGAGTTTTTGTAAGATAGGATTTCCACGTTTCTTGGAAGGCACAAGAGGCACTTCATTCGATAGGACGAATCCTTCATATCAGCGTAAGAGAACATTGTGTTTAAGTACGGCCAGGGATGCTCATCGTCAGCTCCCCCTTCATTTGTAGCCGACGTGGATGCTGTCTCCTCTTCCATCAGGGATGTTGATTGATTAAACAAGCTGCATGAAACCAACAGGTGTAGGCTGATTGTCATGCACAAGTAGTGAACAAGCCCAGACACGTCCTGACTTCCTTCAGTCAGTAGAGTTTTTTTTTTTTTTTTTGTAACGAGTAACTAAACGGCACATTGAAAATGTATCGGAGTAAAAGTATGCAATTAAATTCAGAAATGTAGTGAAGTAAAAGTTAAAGTTATAATTTTCTAAAAAACTCAAGTAAAGTACAAAGTCTCCCAAAATGTACTTAAGTACAGTAGTGAAGTATTATTACTTCATTACTATACAACACTGGTCCTGATGCAGATTTGTTGTGGTCCAGATGCAGTTCTGATTTAGTCCCGGTGTACTGTTTTGGTGCAGGTTTAGTTAGGGTCTTGGTCTTAGTTTATTCTCAATGTTGAAGTGTGTGTGTATGTATGGGGATCTGTACACATCAACTTTACAGAGAACTGCTTCCCTTATGGCAGGGCTCTCAAGTCTCACACATTGAGAGTGTGACACACGCAATTCGACGCATGGCATTTCTCACGCTGTTTTATTTTTTTTATTTTTTTTTGTGCCCAGAAAATCGGTCTGTGTGGCTCAGTTTATGCAGGCACCGCGCGTTTTCTGCGAAACCCCCGCCCCGCTCCCCAGCGCCGCGCCCTTTTCAGCCAATCAGAAAATATATTGTTCTGTTGTTGGGCAGACTGTTGACAGTGCAGTGCGCGCTCAGTGATAAGGACAGGGACTGAAGACAAGGAACGACAAAACGGTGATGATAAAACAAACTGAGAACACCTTATGGTGACAAAAACACGTCCCTGTGACATCGATTATTATTGGACCATACATGGGTTAAAATGGGTTATGGTCAGCATTTAGGATAAAGTTAGATAAATAGCAACTATGTTTAAGGTTAGAAGTGTGTTTAGGTAATTAATTTAAGTCAGCTTTTACTTTAAATTCTTAAATGTTGTAAGGTCATCTATGTAGATTTCTAAAAGCGTATTCAAACTTGCCCAAGCATACTGTATCTTGGTATTAAAGCTCCTATATTACACAAACTTAACTCTTTCGAGCTTTGGGCAATGCTAGAATGCTGTTACCTAATCAAAAACATATCTGGAGTTGTGTTTTGTTTCATTCACACGTTTGGGTAACCCTTCATTATTAGTCTGTCTGCATCTCCAAAGCTCAACATGCTCTGTTCCACCTTGTGATGTCATGAAACTGTAGTTTTTGAAGTTAACTTTTTCCATTTAGGTCAGTAGAGATTGGCAATTCCAGGTCTGAAATTATCCAAATCATTTTAGTGAAGGTCTAAGGAGTTTAAAAACACAGTGGAACACTTACCACCACATGACATCACAGGGTTGAGCATTTTCTATTTGAGAGAAGAACTTTTAGCCTAAATAAGCATTGTTTGTTTGTTAAAGGTGTGAACGAAACAAAACACAAATCTAGGTATATTTTCGATAAGGAAACATTATACCTCCAGGACTCTCCACCCACTCTGAGAGGGCAAGCCACCTTTTTCTGGTCAAGAACCATGGCCTCAGATTTGGAGGAGCTGATTCTCATCCCAGCCACTTCACACTCGGCTGCAGTGCACGTTGGAAGTCCCAGTCCAGTGGAGCCATCAACACAACATCATCTGCAAACAGCAGAGATTAGATCCTGTGGTCCCCAAACGGGACCCCCTCCGGCCCCTGACTGCGCCTAGAAATTCTCTCCATAAATACAATGAACAGAACTGGTGACAAAGGGCAGCCCTGGCAGAGTCCAACATGCACCGGAAACAGGTCTGACTAACTAATGTAATGCGAACACAGCTCCTGCTCCAGTCATACAGGGACCACACAGCCCTTAGCAAAGAGCCCTGAACCCCGTACTCCCATAGCGCCACCCACAGGACACCACTAGGGACACGGTCGAATGCCTTCTCCATAAAGCACATGTGGACTGGTTGGGCAAACTCCCCATGAACCCTCAAGCACCCGATGGAGAGTATAGAGCTGGTCCAGTGTCCCGAGGCCGGGACAAAAGCCACACTGCTCCTCCTGAATCTGAGGTTCGACCACTTGTCAGATTCTCCTCTCCAGTACCCTGGAATAGACCTTACCAGGGAGGCTGAGGAGTGTGATTCCCCTGTAGTTGGAACACATCCTCCGGTCCCCCTCCTTAAACAGAGGGACCACCGCCTTGTCACAGAGCTTTCCAACCACCTCAGTGACTTTAGCCAGGGTTATGGACGAGTCCTCAGCCTCTACTTCCTCCTCAGAAGCAGAGGCCGGAAACTCCTCCACTTGAAGCAAGGATACTTGAGCTCCTTGTCTCAAGTGGAGGAGTTCAAGTATCTCGGCGTCTTGTTCACAAGTGAGAGGAGGATGGAGCGTGAGATTGACAAGCGGATCGGTGTAGTATCAGCAGTGATGTGGTCGCTGTACCGGACCGTTGTGGTGAAGAGGGAGCTGAGCCGAAAGGCAAAGCTCTCGATTTACCTGTCAATCTACGTTCCTGCCCTCACCTATGGTCATGAGCTTTGGGTAATGACCGAAAGGACAAGATTGCGGATACAAGCGACTGAAATGAGTTTCCTCCGCAGGATGGCTCAGTCATATAGGAGGAGCCCGGTGTAGAGCCGCTGCTCCTCCACATCAAGAGGAGACAGCTGACGTGGCTCGGGCATCTGTTCCAGATACCTCCTGGATGCCTTCCTCTGAGGTTTTCTGGGCATGTCCCACTGGGAGGAGGACCCAGGACATGCTGAAGGAACTATGTCTCTCGGCTGGCCTGGGAATGCCTTAGGGTCCCCCTAGAGGAGCTGGAGGAAGTGTCCGGGGTGAAGGAAGTCTGGGAGCCCCTGCTTAGACTGTTACCCCCACAACCCGGCCCAGGATAAGCGGAAGAAAATGGATGGAAACATCAGAAAAAAAAAGCCTAATATGGGCCTTTTAAACTCAAATCTAAACTGTAAACCATGACTAGACCACGGCAAAGGTACTGAAATAAACATCATTCATACGCCCACTCAACCATTTCTACTATGAGTTATCACAGTAAACAAACATGATTGATGCACAGGAAAATTGGCTCAAAGCTCAACAAAACCACAAGTTTCTGATATCTGCAGAAGTACAGTTTATTTATTAAGTGGTTGGTGTTAACATTCGTGTCACATCAGAAAAGGCTCTTCGGGATTAGATGAGCTTTATAACAGATCACAACTGGTGAGGAAAGCTACAAAACAACTCACTAACATGGTCAGGCTGTTCCTACTTAAACAAAAAAGTGCCTCGTTCAATAGTTATATCAAAGCACTAAATACAAAATGGTGAACTGACCGAAACACAAAATCATCTCAATCTTAACGGAACTAGTCAGAAATGTCTCCAAGTATATGCTCAACCAACTCAAACATACTGCCAATATCTCTTATCTCTATTCTATTATATTAACTATTATATACAAGAGACTGTGAAATAGAAAAATAAAGTTTGGTCTTTTCAGCTCTTGTCCTATTTCATGGCTTTCCATTTCATAAGACATGTATCTACATTTGGTCACTCTCCTCCGCACGATCTTCTTTCACATTTTATGCAAACGTTCTGTGTAGCTGTTGTTGCTGTACTGAAATCATAAAGTCAACAGTGGTCCCCTGACTATTAAGACCACATTTAAAAACAAACAAAACAATCCAGTGGTGTTTTTTACTCTCAAATATATTTTTGGTCCAGTGAATAACAAAGGTTTACTGAAATTTTACATGTAAAAGGAGATGTATTTATTTATTTACCATTTTCAAGTAACCAAAAGATGCCTTGTCTCACTTGCACACAGATTTCCTCAGTAATCTGAAGTTTTAAAGCAAAATAAGTTGAAGTCTGAAATGTATGCACAAATATTCCCTTTGTGAAGTGCATTTTACAAGAAATTACTGTTTTTGACAAAAGGTCTGTTAATGGAATGGTGTAGATTCGACAGAGTAATTTGCCTATTGAAGTAATACTAATAAGTAATAACATAACAATACTGAATTGATTTCTTATCTGTTACACTCAAAAGACACTGAATGAAATTTTATAATTATTATAGAAGTTGTTGCCTTTGCCTTATTTCAGTTCATAACCTGTTGTACATTATCTCCAATTGACACCCTTTTAAACTCATGTCTAACCAAACTATCCCAGCTCGGCCTGCTCTGCTTTGTTAAAGTTTATGGGCTGCAGAATAGATCTGTTAGTTGCTACAGTCAATATAAGGAAGAAGATTACTCCCAGTTAAGTTACAAAACGAAAACAACCAACTTCTTTTGAAATAATTTATGTACAGCATTGTTAAAAAATGTTGAAAAGAATAAATAAAATAAACAAATATTGGTGAATCCCTTATATTGACAATAGTCTGATGCTGTTACCATTCGATGAGAAAGGGTTTGGCTACTGTAAGGCAGGTACTGCAAGTGACTATCGGTAAGGCAGGAGTATAGTGGTATTTTTGGTATGGCTTCTTTTAGGTAAGACACTAATAGCTTTTTCACCAGCGATAAAAAGGACCACAACAAAGCAGAGTAAAGCGGGGAATGAAAAAGTACCAACTGAGTAGCCATTTTGTCAGAATTCAGTGTGCTACAGTAAAGGAAATATTAATGAAATAATTTGCACTGGTCTGAAATTGTCAATATCAAACAACCCTCCTTCACATTTGTTCACATTCAGTCTCATCATCCACTCACTAATGGTGGCTTGTATATAGATCTACATTTACAAAGTGTAGGAAGGAATACAGATATAATATATACAGAAACTCCACCATCAGGCCACTCTCTCCCTGTATAGCAGCGCCTCCTTATGGACAGATTGTGCATTTTATCTGGGCAGCAGCGTCATTGGAGGATTTGTAAAAATGTCACTCCAGTGTATTGGTTCGTGGGGTTCAAATGGTTTTGAGTGTCTTTGTGATATTCCATTGTTGTTTCTTTTGTTCATCTTCTAATCTCCCATGTGCTCCATTTGTGCATTTACTTTCAGACCCACAATCCACCTTCGCCTTGTTGGGGCTGTGTTCATAGATGATCCCTTGGGGTCTGCAGGCAAAGACAGAATAAAAGAAAAGTGATAATAAGGACAGGAGAGACATGAACACTACTACAAAGAAGTACATATATTATTCCATTGTCTGTATTGGGTTTATTTATTGTAACACTGAATACTTTACTACTTACTAGGACCTTTTTGTCCACTCCATGAGGAAAATGCACAAAACAGTCATACTAAAAACACATGAAATATACAAAAAGTATATTTATAGTATAGTAAAATTATTTTGTTTTTCACTGCAAGTAATGAAACTGTATTTATTTTTGCTTTTTGTTGAAAAATGGCTGTGCGATGTTTTTGAAACCTACGTGTGTGACCTGGACTCCACATTTTTTATAATAAGTACAGAGGAGTGGGCGGAGAGAGGAGGAAGTTTTCTGACCACTCAAGCCTTGAATGTGGAACAATACAGAAATAATCACACATCCATGAATCAATCTAAACACAACTCTAGTAGTAGACTCATGAAGAGGGAACACTGCTATGACATGGTTGAAAGCTCATAGAGGTTGATTTTATGCCATTAAGACTTTTACATAGTCTGTAATAGACATCAACTAGTTTCAATTCTATCTAAAGAGAATATTCACACTCACTCTGAGCTTCACCAGACCAGCGACCTGGAGCGAGTGCTGACCCCTCTCCTCCGACCACCCTCTGCTGTAGCTGCATTTCGATGGCTTCGTTTGTGAGACTCCAGGAACAACTGAAAATAAGCAGAGAAAAATCAGAACTCAAGCAAATAAGGAAAAAATAAAACTGACATCTGACTGACTAAAGCAACTTGACTGAACTTTATTTTTATGTTTAAATTAATCGACAAACAAAATAATCTATCTCCACACAGACCTGGATACTGTTCTTGTGCGCTTGGGCAAGACACTTAACATTCTTGCTTCTAGTGTCTATTTAGAAGTATGAATATAGAAATAATGTAAATGCATTGGGAAAAGATTTTGCAGCAATAATGTTGGTATCACGTCCCCATATTTATTTTCAAATTAAACCAAAATGAGAGCACCATACCTTCTTGGCAAAAGCTCGCCCACACTGGTCACAAGCATGGAGGGAAAAGTTCTTGGTGACCCGGACCTCGGTAGAGCCTGTGGTGCTGCGCTCGTACTGGGTGTCCTGACGGCGCGAGGGTGGGGTCTGGGTGCTGGGGGTTGCGGAGGAGGAGGAGCGCTGGTGTGAGTGTCTGGTCATGGGGGGGCTGACGGGACGTGGCTGGTATTTACTCCCCACTGAGAGCTCCTGCTGTTTGCGAGGAGTAGAGTGAGGAGCAGAGGAAGGGGACAGAGGAGAGGGGGACGTACAATGGCGCCCGTTCACCTCCTCTTTGATGGTGGTCCTCTTGTTGGGAGTGTTATTACTGGTAAGCACCGCCTCTGCCTGCCTCTTGACTGCGCGGCTCTCCAGTTTCGGCATGATCTTGGCGATGTACGACGATGATTTCTTGTGCACCACAGTGACATGCCGGAGCACGTCCCTTTTGCGGCGAGACTCGTAGCTGCAAAGAGGACAGCGGTAAAACTTAATGAAGATTTCTGTACCGTCTGTGTGTAGCTCAATGTGCTTGGACAGGTTTTGCCGCGAGCTGAACTGTCTCTTGCAGAGTTTGCAGAAAAGTTGCTTGAAGTCAAAACCAACAGACAGTGCCTTGTTTTTGGGGAAGGGAGGAATGGAGGTTGGTGTACTCTTCTGACTTGGAGGGCTCTCATCCTCCTTCCCCTTAGTGTTATTTTTTTCAGAGGTTTTGGGTGTCTCTGTGCTGCCGCTCGATGATGGGGCAGGACTGCTGTCAATGTCCACTTCTTCCTCCTCCTCTTCTTCCTCCTCCTCCTCCTCCTCTTCCTCCTCCTCCTCTTCCTGCTCCCTCTTCTCTTCCTCTTCCTCATCAGAGTGCTCAATTCTCTCTTCTTTCAACTTGATATTACAAGGCTCCAGACTGAGGTTGGAGATGTGAGATGGGAGAGTCGCGTGAGTGACAGGTACTGCAGAAACGTTGCTTCTGTTCTTCGAGCTGTAAATCTTGTGGACAATTCGCATGTGCCTCTTTAACATGAGCTGAAAAACAACGAGAGGATGTAACATTAGAATATAGGTTAGACTGTGGCTTTATTTACAAGACCCTATTCTACCAAAACAATTAGCCTAGTACAATTTCTGAGGAAAAGTACAGCATACAGCTCATTTCATAATATATATCAATGTAAAAAAAAAAAATTAGATTGAAGGCAGAAGGCAGACACAAATATTAGTCAAGGTAACTTGTTTGTGATATGGCGTGTATTACCAGGTTTCAGATGACACCACAACAGTCTAAAGGTCATTCATTCATTCATCATCTTCCGCTTTATCCAGTATTCGGGCCATGGGGGCAACAGTCCACCTGCCGCCCAGATCTCAACGCACCAGCCCCCATGGAGTCTCCTGCAGGTGGTGGGTCCACGGGAGGATGGCTCCACGTTGTTTGACCGGCCTTGATGTAACTGACATGGGGGCTCTCGACCAGTGTGCACCAACACTGGGGCCGAGGTGGGGTTAAGTGTCTTGCCCAAGGACACAATGGCAGCACTCATCTGTGCTGAGCTGGAAACCGTACCACCAGTGATCTGAGAGGGATACGAACGACCAACCTTTGGATCAGTGGCCAAACACTCTACCAACTGAGCTACTGCCGCCCCGGTCAATTATATTTAAAGGGATAGTGCGTTTTTTATGTTAATCTGTATGGGTTTCCTTCTAAAAGTTACGTGTGTTAACACCGGCTTACCTCTGACACTCTCAGCTGATCCCGGTTCGGCTCGTTTTCTGGAGCCCACGTAAGTAGGTCCGGTAACTTTCCTGAAACATTAAATAAAGCTTGTTTTTCTTCGCAAAACAAAACATTTGTCCGAAAGGTGATATATTTGCGTCCGAAACAGTTGTCCACGAAACATCCAGCAGTGTATTTCGCATCCGCTTATTGTCTCTCTCCACTTGTATCACTACGCCCATGTTAACTCTATCAGCCTGTTCACTTGTAAATTTCGGCGTAGCCATCCGCTGAAGGTGAACAGGCTGATAGAGTTAACATGGGCGTAGTGATACGAGTGGAGAGAGACAATACGCAAATGCGAAATACGCTGCTGGATGTTTCGTGGACAACTGTTTCGGACGCAAATGATCACCTTTCTAACAAATGTTTTGTTTTGAGAAGAAAAACAAGCTTTATTTAATGTTTCAGGAAAGTTACCGGACCTACTTACGTGGGCTCCAGAAAGCGAGCCGAACCGGGATCAGCTGAGACTGTCAGAGGTAAGCCGGTGTCAACACACGGAACTTTTAGAAGGAAACCCATACAGATTAACATTTAAAAAAACGCACTATCCCTTTAATACAGATGTGGGGCAGGTAAGATGAGTATTGTTAAACTGGAGATTTTTGTTGAAATAGTCAATGTCAATTCTAGGGCCCAGTCAGTGCTATGAATGATCAGGTCCAACATCTTTTGCACCTTTTGCATATTTCATAGAAAAACACAAATAGGCCAAACTTCCATCCTCCAACCATCTGGGAGCATTATCCCACTCTAGAATCTGAAAACTACCAATTATTAGCCACAAACCAGGCCACATGGAGTTTATTTTGAGCCCTTTGGTCTGGTGAGACTGACCTGTGAGCTGTAGGTCCTTTTGCACAGGGAGCATCGGCAGGACATGAGGCTGTTGCTGCTGCTGCTGCTACTGGTGTTGCTGTTGCTGTTGTTGTTGCTGTTGCTGCTGCTGCTGCTGCTCTGTGGTTTGAGCTGGCTCTGAACAGGAGGTTTGGAGCTCACGGTTTTGGCAGGAGATGATGTGTTACTGCGGCGAGGGGCTGAGTCGTCCTGAACAAACGGCTGGTCGAGTTTGGTGGCCATGTTGGGAGCCACGTTGTCTCTGCGCAGTCCGCGGTGTACCTCATCAAAATGTCGCCTCACATTGGCTTTAGTCGCAAATGTTTTCAGGCAAACTGGACACGACTTCCCAGTGGGTGTGCAGGCAGTCCGTTGCCGACCTTAGACAAACAAGGTAAATAGTGTTATATATACATTATTCAGACATTATTGATACTTTGCAGCTGGTCTGTGATGCTGTGAACTGTAGACACTGCTCCATCAGAGGCTTGTTAGAGTTTAATCTGAGCTTTGTTTTAACACAATCTGACCATAAAGAATGGATTCAGCTGGAACTACAACAGGTGAGATGATTCGTGCAGTTAAACATCTCCCTCTCAAATAACACTACAGTCACAAACTAGTTAGCATTTTGTTGAAAATCCAACACAGGACCATGAATGCTTGTATTGATCACAGGCTGATGAAAATGTGTTGTTTAAATCTATTTTGTATTTTATTCTTGAGTTTTCAGACTATCTAAAAACTTTTTGGCAGTGTTTGCTAATGTGTGCACTGCGTCACCATGAGAAACTGTTGAACATTCCATCATATACAGATACATGTAGAACACCCCTACAAAATATCAATTGATATTTATGAGTAAATCATTACTTATTGCTGTCTTGTAACCTACACCCCACCTTTTAGTATTACTAGCATATTAATATGTCTTGGAAATACCTCAAAGCTATATTTGCCATGATATTTATCTATGCAAAACAGTTGCAGAGGCACTGAGAATGCACCTGCTAAAAAGTGCTGAAAAGTGAGGTAGTTGTATGAAGCTATAAACAATGGGAGAGCACATCAAAATAGATATACTGCTGAATGTGCATGAACTTTAAAAAACAAGGTTTCATGGATTGCATGTTAACATATATAAGAGGGAGAAAGCAATTAGAACAGAAATATGCAGGATTACTGAGGATGAATTAAATCAGTTCAGCTTTATATAAACCCTTCAACATCTTTACAAAACAGATACCACATACACTGCATATCTATAGTTGTAAGTACCTTTGACCATGGAGAGGAGACTCGTAGGAACAGTGCGTGTTTCGGTGAACTTTCGGAGCTCCTCTAGTTTGGTCTGGTGCATTTTACGACAGTGACGCCTGATGCTGCGTCGAGAGTTAAAGTCCTGACCACACAGACAGCAGGAGATGGTCACGTCCTCCACCTACAAACGCAGAACGATAGCTGTTAGGATAAGGATTTTTTTGTATAGAAAAATGCACTGTCAAGTAGACGAGCTATGGCTATGGCTATTGTTTTACCAAGTTGTTGATATGTAGTTAATTGCAATGTATTACTTGCTTTTTTTTATTTTGATGCCAGCTGTCAGCTAAATACTAAACAGGTTTTTGGTTGTTAAGAGTGTGGCCATACCGGCTTGTCAATGCCAGTCTCATCAAATCTCATCACAAGCTCAGCTTGGTTAGTATTTGGATGAGAGACTGCTGGGAATACCAGGTGCAACAGTAGGGTAGTAGTGGCTCTAGTTTATTATTTTATTTATTATTCTTTATTTCAGACACAAATATTATTCAGTCCATAGTTTAAAAGTAAGGGATGCCGTCAGGCTGAAGAAGGAGTCCTATCGGGCCTTGTTGGCTCATGGGACTCCTGAGGCAGCTGACGGGTACCGGCGGGCCAAGCGTGCTGCAGCCCGGGTGGTCGCAGAGGCAAAAACTCAGGTTTGGGAGGAGTTCGGAGAGGCCATGGAGGAGGACTATCGGACGGCCTCAAAGAAATTCTGGCAAACCGTTCGGCGCCTCAGGAGGGGGAAGCAGTGCTTCACCAACACTGTTTACGGTGGGGGTGAGGAGCTGTTGACCTCGACTGGGGATGTTATCGGACGGTGGAAGGAATACTTTGAGGATCTCCTCAATCCCGCCGTCACGTCTTCCGAGGAGGAAGCAGAGGCTGGAGACTTGGAGGCGGAATCGTTCATCACCCTGGCCGAAGTCACTGAGGTGGTTGGAAAGCTCCTTGGCGGCAAGGCCCCGGGGGTGGATGAGATCTGTCCTGAGTATCTCAAGTCGCTGGATGATGTAGGGCTGTCTTGGCTGACACGTCTCTGCAACATCGCGTGGCGGTCGGGGACAGTACCTCTGGACTGGCAGACCGGGGTGGTGGTCCCTCTGTTTAAGAAGGGGGACCGGAGGGTGTGTTCCAATTATCGGGGAATCACACTCCTCAGCCTTCCCGGTAAGGTCTATTCCAGGGTGCTGGAGAGGAGAATTCGACCGATAGTCGAACCTCGGATTCAGGAGGAGCAGTGTGGTTTTCGTCCCGGCCGGGGAACACTGGACCAGCTCTATACTCTCCATCGGGTCCCCGAGGGTGCATGGAAGTTTACCCAACCAGTCCACATGTGCTTTGTGGATCTGGAGAAGGCATTCGACCGTGTCGCTCGTGGGGTCCTGTGGAGAGTGCTCTGGGAGTACGGGGTTCGGGGCCCTTTGCTAAGGGCTGTTCGGTCCCTGTATGACCGGAGCAGGAGCTGTGTTCGCATTGCCGGTAGTAAGTCGGACCTGTTTCCGGTGCATGTTGGACTCCGCCAGGGCTGCCCTTTGTCACCGGTTCTGTTCATTATATTTATGGACAGAATTTCTAGGCACAGTCAGGGGCCGGAGGGGATCCGGTTTGGGAACCACAGGATCTCATCTCTGCTGTTTGCAGATTATGTTATCCTGAGGGCTTCACCGAACCGGGACCTCCAATGTGCACTGGGGCGGTTCGCAGCCGAGTGTGAAGCGGCTGGGATGAGGATCAGCTCCTCCAAATCCAAGGCCATGGTTCTCGACCGGAAAAAGGTGGCTTGCCCTCTCCAGGTGGGTGGGGAGTCCTTGCCTCAAGTGGAGGAGTTCAAGTATCTCGGGGTCTTGTTCACGAGTGAGGGGAGGATGGAGCGTGAGATTGACAGGCGGATCGGTGCAGCGTCGGCAGTGATGCGGTCGCTGTACCGGACCGTTGTGGTGAAGAGGGAGCAGAGCCGAAAGGCGAAGCTCTCAATTTACCGGTCAATCTACCTATGGTCATGAGCTCTGGGTAATGACCGAAAGGACGAGATCACGGATACAAGCGGCCAAAATGAGTTTCCTCCATAGAGTGGCTGGGCGCACCCTTAGAGATAGGATGAGGAGCTCAGTCACACGGGAGGAGCTCGGAGTAGAGCCGCTGCTTCTCCACGTCGAGAGGAGCCAGCTGAGGTGGCTCGGGCATCTGTTTCGGGTGCCGCCAGGACGCCTCCCTCGGGAGGTGTTCCGGGCATGTCCCACCGGGAGGAGGCCCCGGGGAAGACCCAGGACGCGCGGGACTATGTGTCCCGGCTGGCCTGGGAACGCCTTGGGGTCCCCCCGGAGAAGCTGGAGGAAGTGTCCGGGGTGAAGGAGGTCTGGGTGTCCCTGCTTAGACTGTTGCCCCCGCGACCCGGCCCCGGATAAGCGGAAGAAAATGGATGGATGGATGGATAGTTTAAAAGAAAAACTGGAAATTTCATTTAAAAGTGTGGAGTTTCTGTGCCCAGTGTTTTCTCAGAGCAGAGGTGCAACAGCATGAGCTCATCTGAGGATTGGTCAAAGTCACTATGATAGAGTTTTCAGACACGTCCAGGTGCTGCATAAATGTGTACATTCAATTTCTAAGCAGTGCCTCATACATGGGGATGTGAGCGTCCACAAACAGCTGACCGGTACTGTGCCACCTGGGCAACTACAGCAGAAGCCTACAGTAAAGGCATCATTGTAGGCCACAGTGAGCCTGCGGAAGGTCCCACATCCATAATTCCACCATGAGGGACTGTGTACAGTGGAGTATAATAGGAGAGAACAGAGAACATACTAAATTTCCTCAGCAGCACATTTGGGCATACAGTTTACAATATTATATATACTTATAATCATCTATCACAAAGTGACCAAGTCATCTGGTCACTCAAGAGGGCTCAAGAGGCTAATCACATAATTTGAAGACAGGAAAGTTCGTATTTCTATCCTCTTTACTCCTCACAATCATGGTGACTGTTTGTGGGATTATACTTAATGTCGTCATTTCTGCCATAGTCTGAACAGACTTTTAATAGCTCTTATATCCCAGTGCTGTAAGGACTGATGATCACATGATCATCTGCATACATGAGGTGATTGATAACCTTAATTTCAAGAACAGAGACTGTTTTAAGTCTTTAACTCTGTAGACAGTTCATCAATACAGTGGTACCTCACCTTACGAAATTAATTTGTTCCAGAAGTGGTTTTGTAACGTGAAAAATTCGTAAGTTGAGTAGCTATTTCAATGGAAAAAGCCTGATCTGTTCCAAGGCCCCGATCCAAGTTTTTTTTTTTATAGTGTAACTTTTTTTTATAGTGTAACATTGTATTCTGTGTGTTTCTCACATTTGTCTCTCGTTTAAACACTCAAACTTTCATAGATTTTCAACAAAATGTATTAACAGTGAAGTGTGGGGGGGAAGCGGGAGGGGGGAGAAAACTGCGCTCTGACAGTGTGATAGCGCAGCATGACCCAGCGCGGAGCTGATAGCGGGTCTAGACCAAGGTCTAAACCTGGACTGGACCAGGACTAAACCAGGACTAGACCAGGTGGATTAAAGCAGCGAGGAGGGGACTGCACGCAGTCTGAGCGCATGAACGCATGAACGAGACCCATGCAAGAGCCGCGGGCTCCTCCTGGTTTAGTCCAGGTTTAGTCCTGGTTTAGTCCAGACCACCACGGCTCCTCCTGGTTTAGTCCAGGTTTAGTCCTGGTTTAGTCCAGACCACCGCGGCTCCTCCTGGTTTAGTCCAGGTTTAGTCCTGGTTTAGTCCAGACCACCGCGGCTCCTCTAGACCTCCTCTAGACCTGGTCAGGTCTAGAGGAGGTCTAGACCACCACGGCTCTTGCATGGGTCTCGTTCATGCGTTCATGCGCTCAGACTGCGTGCAGTCCCCTCCTCGCTGCTTTAATCCCCAGTCCAGGTTTAGACCTTGGTCTAGACCTGCTGTCAGCTCCGCGCCGGGTCATGCTGCGCTATCACACACGTGTCAGAGCGCAGTCTTCTCCCCCCTCCCCCTTTCCCCCACACTTCACTATTAATAATTTTGTTGAAAATCTATGAAAGTTTGAGTGTTTAAACGAGAGACAAATGTGAGAAAAGTTTAAATCCAGTCTGAGAAAAGCGTATAATGTGTGTGGCTGAGCGCGCATTATTTGAATGTTTGAGATTTCGCGTTTCGTAACTTGAATTTTCTTTCGTATCTAGAGACCAAAATTTACCGTGAAGGCGTTTCGTAACTTGAAATTTTCGTTTGTTGGGTCATTCATAAGGTGAGGTACCACTGTATAAACATTAAATAAAAATGGGGAGAGTACCCCCTCCTTGTTGAACACTGTTACTAACATGAAAGGCCTCTGATGCCGCATTGTCCCATTTCACTCTCATTAACTGCTTTGCATACCAGAACACTAAAATTCAAATCAAATATTTTGGCACACCTCTAATGACTAATTTAAAAAATAATTTGTTGTGATTTATTCTATCAAATGCCTTAGTGGCATCAATAAAACACAAAAAATATAGATTAATTAAACCAAGATAATTCCCAACTATTTCTTTCAGTGCATAAATACACACATCAGTTCCATGTCCGTTTTTGAATGCAAACGGATTGTTATTAGTTAAAACATATACTTCCAATCTTGTGAGGAATAAATTTTCTAAGACTATGGCGAGAATGCTGCCAAGGGCAATTGGTCTGTAGTTTAGCAAACTATTTAAATTAGCAGACTTGTCTTTAATAAAAGGAACCAAAACAACGGAAATAATAGTACCGGGCAGGACTCCATGAGTTAAAAAGCCAGTAATACACATGGACAGCAGAGGGCATAATTTATGACTTGAATACTTCAAGAGCTTAGCTGTGATATTGTCTAGTCCACAAGCTTTGTTTCCACCAAGTTTTAAAATGGCATCATAGATTTCACTGGCACGAACCACCATCAGTCATATCAACATGATCAGTAACAAAATTGTCACTTTTCACTGAATTAAACAGATCCCAAAAAATGTTTACGCCAAAAGTCAGCAACATTATCAGAGCCGCATACACCTTCAACGTTTGATGGCAGTGGAGTTTTAACATTGTTCATACCTTTACCTCATTCCAAAATTTATGATGGTCATTCTGCTGGAGTCCTCTGGCAAGAGAGTCTGCTCTCATCATATTTTCTTTTCTCTTGATATGACAAAGGGCATATTTAAATCTAACATCAGTCACTTTTTGAGACTCAAACAATGGCCCTTGCCGAGGCTTCCCTGCTTCATGCCAGAGTTTGAAAGCTTCTCTAGCAGCAACATGATGTTCAGCCACAAAATCATTCCACCCAGGTTTAATATGGCAGCTTTTGAGATTTTGAAGACACTGACTGCTGTCTTTCAGAATTTGAATAATGTTTTCATATAACTCACACAGTGAGTCAAACACTAGTGAAACTGCCGTTGTGCCCTTAGTTAAGACATTTCACCCACATTGCCTAGTGTGAATGGGTGTATGAGTGACAGCTGGTAGAGGTCAGAGAGACAATGGTGTAGATTGGCAGCCCTGCTTTGGTGAGTCTATATTTTGTGGCTCATATTTAGTATCTTTACCCCACTGTTGGAGTCCTCATCTTCAGCCTGGGGGGGTGCAGGGGGCTCCTCGGGAGGCTCCACCTCCTCCACAGGGGCAGGACTAGGGCTCCTCTGACTCTCTGTCTCCACAGGTTGACTTGGCTGATTATTTTCCACATTCTCCGTGGACTGTCCCTCCCACGCCACTGGACTCTCTCTGGCACTGTAAAAAACAACCAACAGAAGTGATTGCATGAGTTTTTATCATAATAAATGTCATATGCATTTAAACCTTAAAGGGATATGCCACCCCCAGGTCAAATTTGGGCATCTCCCCACAGTCCAGAGACTAAAATAAGTGGTGGAAAGCGTTTTCCTGCTCACCCAGCCATTGTCCGAGTCTGTCGCCACTGACCGCCGCGGTAACTGGTGCTCCTCCGCCTTAGACTGGAGTCTAACGTAGCCAGAGAAAGATTTCGGCCAAAAGGAATTAATTTGCTCGATGCGTTTCCCAATTACTTTGTGTGTAGTGCGCATTCATATCGAGTGCAAATAAATGTGCAAATCAACACGGAGAGCTTGCCTTGGTCATTTTGGGTGGGAACTATTTTCCAGTGCGTAAGAATACAGTCGTATCACGCACCACGTTGTGCAACAGGGGAACTCCCTTCCCGGTGCGTAACTGGGATTCCCCTGGTAGCGTACTGCGTGATACGGCTGTATTCTTACGCACTGGAAAATAGTTCCCACCCAAAATGACCAAGGCAAGCTCTCCGTGTTGATTTGCACATTTATTTGCACTCGATATGAATGCGCACTACACACAAAGTAATTGGGAAACGCATCGAGCAAATTAATTCCTTTTGGCCGAAATCTTTCTCTGGCGACGTTAGACTCCAGTCTAAGGCGGAGGAGCACCAGATACCGCGGCGGTCAGTGGCGACAGACTCGGACAATGGCTGGGTGAGCAGGAAAACGCTTTCCACCACTTATTTTAGTCTCTGGACTGTGGGGAGATGCCCAAATTTGACCTGGGGGTGGCATATCCCTTTAAAGGTCCCATGGCATGAAATTTTCACTTTCTGAGGTTTTTGAACGTTAATGTGAGCTCCCCTACCCTGTTTAGCCCCCCCCCCATGGTTAAAAGTTGCAAAATGTGTAAACTGAGCATTTGCAATCCTTTTCCGCGTTTGAAAAAAAGACAGCCGAAACGGGCGATTCTGAACAAGGCTGGTTTCTGGCGTCACACTCCAGGAAAAATGCAAATGCAGTTCCACCGCCTGTCTGTATTTCTACCCACACTCTCTGGAACTCACGCCCAGAGAGTTTGGACCGCGAACGAGCTACGCAATGCGAGATGCGTTCTTTTATTTGCCTGGAGGCACGTGAGAATGTTTCCAGGCTCGGATGTCCTTTATCCAAGCCTCCGAACCTCTGAAACAGCAGTGGTTTAATTTTATTTTCTGTGGAAATGTGTTTATTTTTCAATGGAAATTGTCTCATCTCTTCCTCCGTGCAAAAACGCGGAAGTGGGGCCAGCGCACCAGCGCACCGCTAAAGAGGAAAGAACGGAGATGGCCACGCCCCACCCGCTGCACTGGCCTATCTCTGTCCTCCTCATTTGCATTCAAGCAACAACGCCCAGAATAAAGTGTTCCAGAGACATATTTATGACTCTGACTGTGTTCATGGGTCTTTCTCATGCAGTGAGTGTTGATTTTGAAGAAGGATTCATTTACAGCATTAGGGAACCATTAAGGATCCATATAAAAGCATCAAGAAGTACCAAGTCATGGGACCTTTAAAATTACTTGAACTGTAACTTTAAATCTGTCTTGGATTCCATGAAAACTATTATTGTGAGACAAGATAATTACCACACCACTAGAACTAGGGGTGGAGTCACAGGGTCCCTCACGATTCAATACAATACTCGATAAATGACTCACGATACAATATTATGATGACACTATTTCTGTTTCATCAGCAAAACAGTGAAAATGTCAAGTGTATTGCATAAACAAGTTTCCACCTGCTAAATAAGAAAAAAAATTGCAGTGTGGTCACAAAAAAATTGCTATAAGCTACCAATATATATATATATATATATATATATATATATATATATATATATATATATATATATAGAGAGAGAGAGAGAGAGAGAGAGAGAGAGAGAGAGAGAGAGAGAGAGAGAGAGAGAGAGAGAGAGAGAGAGAGAGAGAGAGAGAGAGAGAGAGACAGCAGCTCATGATATCAATACTGTATCGATTAAATTTAGTATCACAGTATATCAATATTCAATACTTTTGCACACCCCTAACTAGTACCAAATTTAAATATAAACTTAAATTATAAGGTGGAGTTCAAGTTACTCACATACAGTACTACAGTATATAGTCCAATGGTCATTTTTAAAGGAAAAGTAACGTTTTTTACAATCTGAGCCTTATTTCGGTAATAAAACAAGTAGTTTTACTCACCCATAGTAATTTGGTGTCATATGGAGCACTTCCGGAGATGTTTTAGATTTGTGATCTCCATAATGTGAGTTCTCGGGGCACATGTTTGCGGTCTCCAAATAACACAAACTTTAGCACTTTTCAAATCATAGAAGCTCGATGTCTTTAGTCTACGATTTCGTTTGGTCAAAAGTGGCCTGTAATCCGAGATTTAGCCATAGTTTCGAGTAGATGAAGACGCCAGTGCGCATGTGCGGACTGTGCTCTCAGCTCCCGGGACCCAAACATGAAACGCAAAGCTGTAAACTATGGATAAATCTCGGATTACAGGCCACTTTTGACTCAAACAAAATCGTAGACTAAGACGTCAAGCTTCTATGATTTGAAAAGTGCTAAAGTTTGTGTTATTTGGAGACCGCTCGGGGAATATATTATACAGGGCTGCGTAACAGGGGAACTCCCTTCCTGGTGCGTAACTGGGATTCCCCTGTCAGCGTGGTGTGTGCTTCGGCTGTCTTTTTCCGCGCTGAAAAATAGTTCCCACCCAAAATGACCAAGTCAAGCTCTCCGTGTTGATTTGCACATTTATTTGCACTCGATATGAATGCGCACTACACAGAAAGTAATTGGGAAACGCATCGAGCAAATTAATTCCTTTTGGCTGAAATCTTTCTCTGGTGACGTTAGACTCCAGTCTAACGCGGAGTAGCTGCAGATACCGCGGCGGTCAGTGCTGACAGACTCGGACAATGGCTGGGTGAGCAGGAAAACGCTTTCCACCACTTATTTTAGTCTCTGGACTGTGGGGAGATGCCCAAGTTTGACCTGGGGGTGGCATATCCCTTTAAGTGCAGTGCAGTTTGCTTAGCTTATTTTAAGATTAAAATTAACATTTATCAGATAAAATGGAGATAGATTTATGAAAACTTATTTATGTGAGTCAGCCTTTTCCCACATGAAGATCATTAAGCCCAAGTTCTGTTCCACCATGACTGATGATCATTTAGAAATGTGCTTGAGTCTGGCTGTCAGCAGCTACTGTCCAGACTATGCATCCGGAGCTGATTCCATCCAGTGCAAGTCACATTTTGTGAGAAGTTAGTGCAAAGTGGCTGAAATGCATCTCAGAGCATCTACAGTTCCAAAATTTTCCGGGGGGGCATGCCCCTGGACCCCCCTAGCTTTTCAGTGACTTTCAGCTTTTTCCATCACTGGTCACTTTCATCCCTGTTTATATTAATTTATACAGCATTAAGTTAAGCAGGACAGATATTTCTTTTATTCTGTTCATTGTGTTATTTTGTATTAAAAATAAATTGCTGATAATTATTTATTTTCCCTGTGTTCATATCACTCAAATATGCATCTAATTAAATTCAGGTTTGAGTCAAAAGTTAAAAAATCGCTTCACACATACAAAAAAGGGCTAGAAAAATTCACTACAGCATGAAGGGTGAAGGCAATCGGGCCGGTTGGCAACCCCCCCCTGCTCCCCGGAAATCTCACTCCGACCGAACTTCAAAACTTGAGAGCCCTGTATTATATGTCCCGAGCTATGGCTAGAAGTCGCGCTAGGCAAATCTAAAACATCTCCGGAAATGCTCCATATGACACCAAAGTGCTATGGGTGAGTAAAACAAATTGTAAAAAACTTTACTTCTCCTTTAAGGCCTTAGTTTTTACCTGGGGGTGGTGGAGGGATAGTGGGCCATCTCTTCCTCTGTGGAAAGGTACTGAAACACTGCCTTGGTGGTGGTCTGAATGGGCTCCAGTCGAACTACAAAGTCTGGGCGGTCAGCTCGAGGGTAGATGGCATCCATCAGGTCCTTTATGGCTATGGTCTGTTTGTCTCCATCTCCAACTGCAATGAGAAAATATATCAAATTACAGTATTTAAGAGCATATTATTATTTTAGCAACTCTCAACTTGGTGATGGAGGTATGAAATAAGTGCAGTGTAGTTCAATAAGAGAGTGACATAGTTTATAGTTCACTAGATATTCTCACAAAAAGGGTAAATAAATCATTTATTAGTTAGTGAGAAGGTAAGAAGGACGCAGAGATTGGAGTGACAAGAGCAGAGTGGCAGGAGCAGGGCACGTAGAGCACCTAAAGTTATTATGAACTCCCTGGTTTAAATTGGGCTGCTGTAAAAATGTGAAGTGCCATTTAGGAGCAATGAGGAGTGGTTATGGTGTGACGGGTGTGACAAGTGTGACAGGTGTGTAGTTGAGCTGTGAGCCCGCTCCTGCACCAACTGTACTTTAACTCATCATTTTACAAAATATACTTTTTTTTGAAGCAACATTGAAAAACACTGATCAATGCTACAGAAAATACCATTTAAACTTTTTTCTCTTATTAAGCACTGAAGATAATGTTTCGTTTAAGTCAAGCAAAGAGAAAACAATAAGTATTTACAATAAATGCCTCTGATGGAACAAGGCCAATTAAGCAATTTATCTGCTGTAGATATTGAAATATGTGTAACAGTCAATTAAGTAAGAAACATTAAGTAGCTTGAACGCAAACAACATAATTAGGTCTTTTTGTCAATATGAAAGACTCTTCATTGAAACTAAGCTGCAATCATTAGTTACTCGACTCCAGCAAAATCTCTTTGACCTTTTCAGTGACTTTTAGAGCTGAATAGTGTTACATTTGCCTCTGCTGTTACCTCATCAAAAATAAAACAGGAGTTGTGTTTTGTTTCTTTCACACATGTTTGAGTAATCCTACATTATTACTCTGGCTACATCTCCAAAAGCTTAAAATGCTCTGTTCCACCTTGTGATGTCCTGTAGGGGCAGATTTCAAGTTAACAGCTACCTTTTACCTTTAGTTCAGGAGAGATTGGCAATTCCAGAGCCAAAAGTATCCAAATTATTCTAGTGAAGGTGTATGGAATTAGTGAAGGAGTGTTTTCCATTTGAGAGAAGAACGCAGACTCATTTTGATTTTGAATTAGGTTTGTGTAAATGAAACAAAACACAACAACAACAGCAACTCCAACAACAGCAACAAACAACAACTCCAGTTTTGTTTTTGATGAGGAAACAACATTATAATATAGATCAGATAATAATGTAATATGGGCCCTTTAATAAGACACAGAAAATGATTAAGATCTTTCAATGATAGAAGAACTATTCGTAAAAATGTATAATTTATTTAAATGTGCACTGTGTAACGCCATTTAGTTATAACAATAATAAATATCCATAATATAAAGTGATAATACTACATTAGAGTCAGGAAACCTCATTAAGTAATGTTTGACCTTTAAAATCATATATATACGATTTTGTAAACGTATGGGGCCTAAATTAGAAGTTATGAGGGGATACAGTTCCTAGTAAATCCCCCTACTGCTTCTGGTAGAAAACACACACCAACACAACTGTATGCCCATGAAGCAAGAAAGCAGCACAATATTTCTTTGATTATTTTTTGCAGAGCAACCAAAGCAGTGTACGCCTAAAACCTTGTACAAAATCAAGAGAAAGATGTCTGTGTAATCCATCCGTTCTGCAGGTAAGGTTCACTAGTAATAAACAGTATAAAGTGTATTTCAGTGCATACAGGTGTAGTGTGTGGTTGTGTCTATGTGTACAGACCATCGGGATCAGGCAGGCGGGATAAGCAGTAGTACTCTTTGTGAGTGATGAGGTTGGGCAGGCCTCTGAACAGACTGCGGCACATTTTACATTCAAAGATGGTGTCCACCTCCTTAAGCAGCATGTTCTTCAGCTGGCTCGTGCCTGGAGAATAACAGCTGACTATTAACACATTTACAAACCACATATTTCAAGTCAACGTGCAACATACAACTTTAAAATCAGTCAATATGTTTTCCAAAACCAAGATAAGGACTTGGAATTATGTAATCAAAAGAGAGTATTTTATAAGTAGATGCAATGACCTTTGAATGCTGGACCATTGACTGTCATGTCTGTGTTTACTGTGTCAAGTTTTAAAAAAAAAAATATTTGTATAGAAACATCACAAAACATTTTACTCATAAGATCAAGTAAAATTATTCTTGTCAATGGCATCAGGTGACTGTGATGTTGATATCATTCATGATGTGTAATGTCATTTCTATAATGTGCTCTGATGTATTAGGCTGTATAGCACCAAACACAGATTCCCTGCAGTTTTTCAAAAACCTCTTTTTACACAGTAAAAGTTTAAAGACATCATACTTAGGTACCAGCACGTGGATCACAAGATCCAGGAAGTTAAAGCTCAAGAGCACAGCGGAAACTTCAGAACCCACTCAAGGCATTTTGGGCTAGAAACTGTTTATAGTGTAGATTGTAGAATGGGGTCAGTTTATATTTTCTTGAATCAGTGATCACTTCAGTTGATGAGACTGATTTGACAAAATAGGTTCATGCGAAACATTAATAATATGTATTGAATAACAACAACAAACTTGGATAGAAGTAAAAAAATAAATGAAGACAAGTACTCACCTGATCGGAAACATTCAATGATTTGTTGTATTCCTGATTTGGAGGTGTGCAGAGGCTGCTGCAGCAAAGGAGGGTCTCCAGGCTCCACACAGTGACCTACCGAACAACAGAAATAAAGATTGTGTCCTTATGTTAAACATCTATTACCTATAAAAACATTGTAGCTCAGTGTATTTGTAGTAGTCACATGACTACATATCAAGTAAAATAAGAGTGGTAGCTCTGTGATGGATACAGAAGATATGCTTGAAGCAGTCTTGTATTATTTATAGTAATGGTGTTAGTAGGTGCATTAGAAGAATCCTTAGAAGACTCCTTATTCCTTAGGTGAAACTGTGTTCAAAACTTAAGTAAACCACTGCTGCCCCTCTGTGGAGCTTTTGTGTTCCCAGTGGTCTCCCATTCAAGTACTAACCAACTCTGGCCTTGCTCAGCTTCACAGATCTGAGGATGTGTGTGTTTAATGTGTTTAATGTGTTTTTAATTTTAAAGTCCATTCTCTTTCTCATTACTTCAACCTCAACAGAGATTTAAAGGAATTATTGAGGAATTATTATATTGTTTGAATATTGTTGATAATTAAAAAAATATTAAAATTAAATATTAATTTCTGTCAAACATTTGCATCATCTGACTTTTTAATTTTAATGTGAATATATAGTAAAACAGACAAATGAACAGAGGCCTAAAACTGTGAATGGCAGCCGTGTTAGAAGTATTGACAGGGAGATGGAGAGATTATGTGTTTTCCTAATCCCATCCCCCCATCGCTTGGGGAGGAGAACAGTGATATAATCCTAGCAGTCATGCCTCTGCCCCCTGCTCCCCCTGCTCCCCCTGCTGGCAGGTCAAAGAGCAACCAATCACAGAGGCCAATTGAGTGACTTCTTTAAATCCAATTAGCACAACTTTTATCATTTTTAACTATTTCAATATTCAAAGTTTAAAGTTAGTTCTATAAATTGATAGGATAGCCATAAATAATATATGAAGAAGGGAGAGTAAAAGTAAGAATTTCAGACTTTTTTACTTTTTTGTCTTGGGAAACTAAAAAAAGTAAGCAAGCTTCAGTATCAGTCATGAATTTTCCTATTACCTTATATTGTTATTTGTTGAACTGAACTCAACTTTTCAAATAAAATTCAGTGACGCTCCAAAAGTCTTAAACACAAACTAGACTGGATTATATTTATAGTAGTAGTAGTAATTTAGTTTAGTTTACTTCAGGGACAATGCACATTAAAAAAAACATTGACCTATACAAAGAGGTAATATGTTTGTGCCAAAAGCAAAATTGCTCATTTCCACCTTCAGTCCCAGGGCAAGTTGATGTCATAAATGGTGTACAATAATTAAAATTAATAGAAATCCTTTAATAAAATATCATGACTCTTTTAAAAATACTGTGGTCTGTATTTTTTTATTTATTTCCCTATAAAGCATGTCAAAAGAGTCTATGTGAGAACGATGCATTGTAATAAAGGCAATTTGATCACTGAACTGCTCACAATAAATATGAAGGTGCCTTATCCCTGAAGAGGAAAGGTGGTGTATACATGCATTTTTAGTTCTTGAGAAATAGATGGTCTTAGCCTGATGTTGTGAATGAAACTATACATAATTACAGGTTTAGGTGCAGTGTAGTGCATGGTTACCTGCATAGTGAAGCTGCTCATCAGTCTGGCAGCACTGGTCCCTGGCCCCATAGTCTGGTCCACTTTGGGGATCTTGTTGAGGCAGCAGGGGGGGAATGGGTCTCCACTTGGTGTTGGACAGAGAGTTCCCGTCATCCAGCCCGTCCTGTTGTTCATATGAGTCTGATTCAGGCCCAGAGGAGGAGAAGGGAGGAGGAAGAGGAAGTGATGGAGGGGGAGGGGGGCTCGGAGGCTGGGGTTGGTCCAGGGGCAGGGGTCTCTCTGTGGGCTGTGACGGAGGAGTATGGGGGGGCTCTGTCACGTCTGTCTCCATGTCCATCAGATCACTGTCACTCTGTCGGATCAAAAACAGAACAAAATTACCACATTAAATCAAAATGAAATAATTAAAGCAGTTACAATAGATCAGTGGTTGCTCCAATAGTGGATCAGGAAGCAAAAGTGTGTTTGTTTGGTCCCAAGAACTTTAAGAGTTTATTTATTTCTGTACTTTACCTGCTTAATTAGTCCCTTCAAGAAAATTATTGAGATGGATCGTTTTTTGTTTGCATTATATGCCCAAATATTGCTGACAGACAGTGTCAGGAAATATGTGGGTATGTATGTCAAATGATCAAAATGCTGTTTGAAACATCTTAGTACTATCTACTGAAATTACAAAAACGGCATTTGTGGAAAATTGGATATAATATAATATGGGTTTGCTCCAACACATGCACTATCTAGTGACCTCTTAGGCCAGGGTCATGAGGTCATAGATACACGTGATTAGAAAATAACTTCCAAGTGTGAAAATGAAACCAGCATTGAAAACTAGAGCACACTATTTCTATTTCACATGGTTCTTCCCATTTCAGAGCATAGCACGTTTTTGACTCAAAAGTCCTTTTTTTGACAAATGTCACTGTGTGCAGCTAAAGGGCCAAATTAACCTTGTAACACAGTCGCCTGCAGCAACAGGAGAAAAAGGTCTCAGACAAACTTGGACAGGGACATAATTTAGTGTCTGTTGTGTGTTCACTTCTGGACTGCTCTCAGTGACAGCATTTATCTCATTTATCTATTTCTTTTTCTCTTACATAGTGCCCCCGCTGCCCCGGAGGGGGCACAGATGACTTCACTGCCATGCAGTTGTACCTAGGATGAGTGGCTCTTAAAAGGGATAATGCATTTTTTTTTAATGTTAATCTGTATGGGTTTCCTTCTAAAAGTTACGTGTGTTGACTCCGGCTTACCTCTGACAGTCTCAGCTGATCCCGGTTCCGCTCGCTTTCTGGAGCTCAGGTAAGTAGGTCCAGTAACTTCTTTAGAACATTAAATAAAGCAAAGTTGCCAAGGAAACATCCAGCAGTGAACTAAGCGATCGCGTATTGTGTCTGTCGACTCGTATCACTGCGCTAACGTTAGCGTATCAGCCTGTTCACTTGTAAGCTTCCGCTTGCGGCGGACCGCATCTGCGGTACACTTCCGCTAAAGGTGAACAGGCTAATACAGCTGATATGAGCGCTGTGATACAAGTCGTCAGACACAATACGCAATCGCTTAGTTCGCTGCTGGATGTTTCCTGGACAACTGTTTCGGACGCAACTATATCACCTTTCAGACAAATGTTTTGTTTTGAGAAGAAAAACAAGCTATATTTAATGTTCTAAAGAAGTTACCGGACCTACTTACCTGAGCTCCAGAAAGCGAGCGGAACCGGGATCAGCTGAGAGTGTCAGAGGTAAGCCGGTGTCAATACATGTAACTTTTAGAAGGAAACCCATACAGATTAACATAAAAAAAAAAAACACTATCCTTTTAAGGACACTGTCACTAGGGTTGTCATAATAACTGATACCCAGATTTGAAGTATTGCTACTGAATAGCTTTATGTGGTCTTGATCTGACTGTGTTTATGTATATTAAATTGTATGTATATTAAAAGTCATGTATTTTATTATCATTGTGGTATGGAAATTGTTACCAAGTACTGAGACTTTTCTTTGATATTGACGCTGAGTTGAAAATGAAAATGTCACACACAACAGACTCAAACTCTTAACCCTAAATCACACACAATCATAATAGAATAGGTCCGATTGAGGGAATATAAATTTGTTTGTGACTGTTAACTTCTGACAAATGTAGTTTATCTTAATTCATTTTACAATTTAATCAAAATAATTTTTGTGAAACTATACTCAACTCCCCATTGCCTTATCCACCTTTTGGAGGCCATTGAAAAAGTAATCACAAACACAATAAAAACAAACACTAATACTGAAAAAAAACAATAAAGGGTTGAATGTGTTCACTCGCAAGTGCAGAACTAGAACAAATCTTTAACTCTGGAGCATTCCTGGTACAGTACTTCAAATTAAAACAACAAACAAGCACTATGTCTATTCACTGTGTAAATCTCACCAAAACACATCACAAAGTACAGAAATACAAATATTGAATACAATGCATGCAGGATGAGTACAAACAACAACTCAAAGTACAAGTTCACATTGTAGTAATGAGGGACCACATGACATGGTTTTGTACCTGTCTGCGGAGGACAGAGGGATAGCTCTTCCTCCCTGGAGACTTATGAGACCTCACCATGATGCTAAGAGGAGTACACTATCAGCTCACCTCAAAACACCTGCAAAAACACTGTCACAATAATTACTATACTGGCTTATCATTCAGTATAGGCAAACTGGAACAATATTTATTTATCATGTGTACATTTTCTTTGCGATCATGAGGAGATTTTTGTTTGTAATGCAGTTGTAATACCTTTTCGTAGCTAATTGTTGGTTCATTGTGCTATTTATTGCTGCATTTTCATGTCTTTAAAAAGGTGCATTGTGTAACTTTTCTGGTGGAGAGTCGTTCAAACATTTTTCTCCATGGAGATGTTATTGCTTCATCTGGAATGTTTCACAATATGGTATTAAAAACAGCAAGTTCAGATCTATGGAGAGGCTGAACTAGGTATTTTTGAGCAGTAAAACCAGCTGTAATTGAATAAATGTAAGGTAGAGCTGTGTAATAATGTCATACTGGTGAACATTCCAGGCAGAGCAATGACATCTGCACAAAAACAAGCAGGTGAGCCCCAACAAAAAAGTTACAAAGCGCACCTTTAAATGATACTGTCCACTTGATATTGTTTACTGGGATTATCCTGCTTTATTGTTTCCGTGTTTTGTTTTGGGTTTTTTTGTCAGAGGTATAAAGTAGTTTCAATATAGTTTTTATATTTCCCTGTAGCAATATATCGTGCTTCAAAAGATGTTTTCGTGACAGGCCTACACATGAAACCCAGCTCTGGTGCCACCATCAGATTAATTCACTCAAGCAAATGACTAAAACCAAAATAAGAAACAAAACTTAATATGAGGAGTCGAATGTGAGGACACAGCTCCACTGAGTCAGACAGTAGTACTCCGGGAGACTGCACATTAGTGACAGTTTGCCAAGGTGCAGCTGCAGTCTCTCATAATAAAAATACAATCAGAGTTAAACAAACTTGCTATTCAGAGAAAAACAGGATTTGTTTTATATTAAACACCTCCTGTTTAACATTGTTTGATTTCTCTGCACCCAACACAACGGGGGTATATCATGAATTTCAGTATTTCAAACAGCATGTCTGATGAAAATACTTCTCAAAAGTAATTCACTAAATCAACTAACTTCCTTGGACAAACTAATATTTAATGAATGGATGACACAATTATCAACAGAGGATGTGGGTCTCCTCCTAAAAAGTTTTGAATAATATGGAACTTAATATAAGATAATAATAATAACAATAGTTCATGCTCATAGCTCAAAGGATTGATGTGATGTAAATGTTTCAATATTATTCTCAAGTCAAACCACAATAGTTTATCTTCTGAATGGGCAATCGTCCTCAATATTTCATAGGAAGATACCCAATAATAATAATAAGGCTGTGTTGGAATTCCTCTGAGACTCAGATGCGTTTAAAAGGCCACTAGAGGGCGACAGTGTTTAGGTTTTTTCACCGTGTTTCCTCAACTGTACAAAGTTGATTGACTATTCAGTGTCATAAAACACATTAACTAATATTATAATATTAACCGATTAACTAATAGTAACTAACTTATGTCTTAAATGTATCTGTTGTGTACAGCATATACAGCATACGTGAAAAGTCCCTCAGTCGTCCAGGTAGAATCCATGATAAAAGGAGAAGTTCAATTTGTCAACGGGACAAAGTTTGTTTGGTTGAAAACGTTTCGCCGCTCTTCCGAGAGGCTTCGTCAGCTGACGAAGCCAACAAACTTTGTCCAGTTGACAAATTGAATTTCTCCTTTTATCATATACAGCATAGTACAAGTAGGACAAGTTATGATACAGTATCATAGATGGGTGTAACTACAAGGGTTCATGTACAAAATACAGTTAGGCTATTACAAACGTATTAATCAAAGAAATGTATGTGACAAACATTTATTTAAAAAACAACCAAAATAAAGTTGACTAAATGAAACAAACTACCACCACCTCTATGGAGATTCTGTGTTTTTTCAGCAATTATGTTGTTCTCTTTGTAGGTGTTAATGTTAAGTACAATGTTTTACTTTCAGAAGTTTCATATTTAAAAAAGTGTAAATAGTGTTTCCTTTTGGGGCATTTTAACAACAATTCACCTGCCTCCATCTACCATCCTTTCTTCTTCAAGTTCATGTTCCTTCACGCCATCCTTCAGTGCCTCCGTATATCACCTCATTGTTCCTGTACCTCCGCATCCACACTTTCCTTTACTATCCATATCTCCACTGCACAGGCCACAGCGGCACTGAGAGATGGGTCAAATGCAGAATTCCCTTCAGAGTATATTAAAGTGTACATTCATTTGTGTGGATGTGTATGCACTTACTTCTAATCTAATTAAAATAATACCAAAACCCAAACTAACAAATTCTTTTCAGCACTTCAGCACTGTATTTTGATGCTTTGAATTATTTACATGTTTGAGTACATGCAGTAGTGGAAAGAGTACTAAACAAATGTAAGAAAACATATCGTTACATGGCTAGAATTATACTCAATTACAAGTAGACAACTTATAATGTAATCTGTAACTTCTAATCAAATAGCTACAACTAAACTCAATTACAAGTACAGGTTTAAAATTATAGGTAAAATGACCTAAAATGTACTTTTATTTTACAGTAATATGTGAAAATATATGATAAATAATTCCTCCTGTTTGGTACAGTATTTTAGATTCTTTAGCTTCCTGCCGCTATATTGATGTTTATGAAAGATTGCATAGAATTTTGTGGGTCAAAGGTCAAAAGGTCAAGAAGACAGGACTAAAACAGTGTTTTCCTCTCAAAGTGAAATTCCATATTACACAATTAAATGTTAACTACTGCACACAGACATGGTAGAAGCAGACCACAGAGAAGACAACAGCATTATGAGCTGACCAAGATCCCCAGAGCATAGACCACCTTCTGCTGCTACTGAGGGGTGCTACTTCCACATTAAACATGCCAACTTCATAAATGCAGGTCAATGAAGCAGTAAATGGCCATTACTCAGGGTGCTGTGTCTCTTGTTTATTTTTTTTATTTTTTTTAAATAATGCCCTTTTCAAATAGAATTTATATTTTATTTACCTAGTGTGTTTGGTATTCTTTTTGTTTACATTAGTAGTATAAGTAGTAGTAGTAGTAGTTTATTTATTTTATTAATAGAGTGATTCAAAGATGTTGCATAAAACTATGACTGAGGGAGTTTAGGCTGAAGTGAGATCACCTATATCAGTGTTTCCCAACCTTTTTGTCTTGTCATACCTCGAGTACCCCCTCACTCATACGTGTTGATAATTCTCCAAAAGTAGAATGTGACACAACAGATTATTAAATGAAAATCATTTTATTTCATCTCCTTAATTTGAAAATTTAATTCTCAGGCATTTTTTTTTTCACTTTTCTTTAACTCAAATTAGAATAAAAAAAATTCCAAAAAATCTCCCCCTGTGCCTGGCAGCGACACTGCTGAGTACCCCCTGCAGTGTGCTCGTGTACCCCTAGGGGTACTTGTACCTGGTTGGGAAACACTGACCTATATGCCTAACCCTATTTATAAATTATGATGTCAAAAATATGGCTGTCAGCCAGTATGTCAACAACAAGCAACAACTACATTAATTAAGTAACACTTCGATATCTAACACTAATTAACCTTGTGGGAGTAATTGCATTTTTTCTTAAAGGAGAATTAATGTTTTTTACAATCTGAGTCTTATTTCGGTAATAAAACAAGTTGTTTTATTCACCCATAGCACTTTGGTGTCATATGGAGCACTTCCGGAGATGTTTTAGATTAGCGATAGCCGTAGCGCTAATATATGCCCCGAGCGGTCTCCAAATAACACAAACTTTAGCACTTTTCAAATCATAGAACACTTTAGCACTTTTCAAATCATAGAAGCTCAATGTCTTAGTCTACGATTTCGTTTTATCCATAGTTTCGAGTAGATGTGGAGGCCAGTGCGCATGTGCGGAGTCACATCTTATTTCACTCTCAGCTCTCGGGACCCAAACATGAAACGCAAAGCTGTAAATTATGGCTAAATCTTGGATTACAGGCCACTTTGGATTCAAACGAAAGCGTAGACTAAGACATCGACCTTCTATGATTTGAAATGTGCTAAAGTTTGTGCTATTTGGAGACCGCACGGGGCATATATTACTCGCGATACGGCTATCGCTAATCTAAAACATCTCTGGAAATGCTCCATATGACACCAATGTGCTATGGGTGAGTAAAACAACTTGTTTTATTACCGAAATAAGGCTCAGATTGTAAAAAACGTGAATTCTCCTTTAAGATACCATGTATGTTGTATTGGTTGATCCCTTAAAGGAAAAGTAACGTTATTTTACAATCTGAGCCTTCTTTCGGTAATAAAACAAGTCGTTTGACTCACCCATATCACGTTCGTGTCATTTGGAGCTGTTTGGTGAAAGTTATGTTGTAGCGTATCCGTTAACATGAGTATTCGGGGCATTACTTTGCGGTCTCCAAATAACACAAACTTTAGCACTTTTCAAATCATAGAAGCCCGATGTCTTAATGTAAGATTTCGTTTGAAGCAAAAGTGGCCTGTAATCCGAGATTTAGCCATAGTTTCGAAAGCTTAGCGTTTCATGAGGACGCCAGTGCGCATGTGCGGACTGTGCTCTCATGCTCACTGGCGACCCAAACATGAAACGCAAAGCTGAAAACTATGGATAAATCTCGGATTACAGGCAACTTTTGCTTCAAACGAAATCTTACATTAAGACATTGGGCTTCTATGATTTGAAAAGTGCTAAAGTTTGTGTTATTTGGAGACCGCAAAGTAATGCCCCGAATACTCATGTTAACGGATACGCTACAACATAACTTTCTTCAAACAGCTCCAAATGACACGAACGTGCTATGGGTGAGTCAAACGACTTGTTTTATTACCGAAAGAAGGCTCAGATTGTAAAATAACGTTACTTTTCCTTTAAGGTTTGAGGGGTTAATAAACTTTTTATAGTTGAAATGTTGAAATAAGTTGTATTCTTTTTGTTTATATTATGTTCAATTACTACTTGACCTTATGGGATAATAAAAGTTACTGTACTTTTTTTCTTGTTTTGATACCTAGTGGATCGTGGAGCTGTGCTAAAACCTGTATCTTTAGAAGTTAATGGTAACTAGCCCATCATTGCAAATCACTGTACAACCCTAAGTATAGTTACTAAATGAATTGACTACAGGCAGCTCCATGAAGATATTCTATGACATAATAGTTTTCACCTATTCCACCACTGAAACTAATCTTTTTTCCTGGACATGTGGAGTACAATGTCCATTCAAACTACAGTGGTCAACAGCATTTAAGTGAGAAGTGCTTTGATAATGCAAGCTGGAACCTGCATATGATGATAACTAGCAGCAATAATCAACTGAATATAATTAAAATCAATCTATGGTTTAGATTATATTACACTGGTAAATGTATGCGAGCAGTAGGTCTGTCAGGATAAATACTATTTCAACTTATCGTTTAATATATGAAAGCTGATACAATATTTTTGGGGGTAAATATTTATCGTGAGGACTTTTTCTTTGGACTGCTAGGAAATATTTTTCATACTTGCATGACTCATTGCAGATGTAAACTAAGTACTGAAATGTTTCATTCTGCTCATGATTTTTTCTAACAATATTGCACAATTAGACATTTTAGACTTTTTGTGGTTTAAATCTGCTCTTGGGTTGTGTGTCAGTGGCATACATTTGTTTCAGTTTTATCGTTTAGAGTCTATATTTATTTCAGCAATATACTGGCCTAGTGAGACATAAGAATATGACAAAACCTACACACTTCATCACTGTCTGACATGGAAACATCAATGGACAAACTTGTGACCTGAATTGCTATGATCAACAAAAAACAAACTGCCCACTAATGAGCAACTAGATAGAGCTCTAATAGCAACCTGTGCTAACATAGGCTCAATGAATAATGTAATGGATGAGCATAAGGATGGGACCCAAAGCCTTTTTTCTTTGCCACTCAGCTGAAGTGAATCAAATTATGGCTTGGGTGACAACCACCAGCTAAGCACCACTTTCTGTCAATCCAAAGAGTTGGGAGATGTTTGCAATGAGATTATGGGCTTAGAAAAAATAATTACAAAAAAATACACTATTCCAGTCTCATTTTGATTTAACAACACTAGCTGCATATTTAAAAAGTTTAGGAAATTACATTTATTAAGCTTTCAGAATTTAACTCATCTATAGTGCTATAGTGCCAAATTTTGCCTTTGTTGAAAGTTGTAATAGAAAGGGTAAACTATGTTACATTTTAGCATATGGCATTATATTTACCCATCTCCAAGGAGACAAGCAAGTGACACCAGTGACTCTTCTAGATATAATACCTAATAGATACAATAATAACAATAATGAAGCCTCTCACTGTTGTCATTAGCCTCTCACTCCACACTCAGGTGTGGTATGCTTTGACTTTAGCCACAGATGCCCTGGGGCAGACTGACGTATGGTAAACTGCCAATATGTGCCATCTGCCCCTTGAGCACAAACAACCACTCACAAACGCACCTTGGTCCAAGTGGGAATTGATCCTGCCACTCTGGATTGGTAAAGGAGTGTTTTAACCACTGAGCCACTGTTGCCGCAACACCACATGCATTTGAATAAAACAACTGGAATTCAGTAAATCTAAGTAATGCCATATTGTAGAACATTCCACGCAACAGCTTCTTGTAGCCAAGCAGGAGGCAGACAGCCCACAAAAAATGTTACATAGTGCACTTTTAAGTATAAGGAAAAAAATTCCTGTAAAGTGCACGTTCATATAGGATGTGATGTTATTTAATGACAGAATTAATTATTTCTCTAGACTTAACATTTGGTCACAATACTGGTATTGATCTAAGATCCATAACATAACTCAATAGACCTACTCTCTTCTCATATACCACGTGCTTGGCGAATGATTTCAGTGACAGCGTGAGCTGGAGTACTGGCAGCACCTCTGTCTCGTGGATGAGTTCTGTGCTCTCGTGGATGAGCCTTGCGCAGCGTTCAAACGCACAACACCAACAAATAAAATGTTCGGATGAACGCTCAGTAGAGAACTCAAACCAGAGACGCGTAGCGCGCCATGGATGAGACACGAAACATGCTTCCGTTTCTTCCAACTGATCTAAGCGATCATGTAAAAGCGGGAAGCATTTATCCACACATGAGCCATTAGCCACATGCACCACGCACCACGAGGGGAGAGCGGAGCAGAGAACAGCCTGAGACTCAGCCTGCACTGGCCTGTCGAGCCCTGGACACGGTCTAACCAGTGTGCACGCATCCACTTACGCACCCCCAGAGTGGCGAACAATGCTTGTTCCGAAACAACCCTGAGATCTTCCGCGTTGGCAGCACTTATGAGTCGGAGTTGAGGAGAGGGGAAGCGCACGGTGATTGTTGCCGCCCGGATCCGCGTCTATTGGCTCCTTTCAGCTGGGGCAGCGTCACACACGGTCTCCGCTCGCAACTCCATCGCCCCCCATGGGCGTGCGAGGCCGTGTTCTGTGACGCAAATGGCACTGGGTGATTTGTAAATGACAGATCTTCTAAATTCAGCCCCATCACCACCGGGACTGCTCCCATCCTCGAAATTCCATGTAAAGATACCAATTGGTCTGTTGGTGACGAGCATCTAGGCGGATGAGCAGTTCGCTCTACGGGGATGCGATTGCATAACTCGTAAAACTTAACAAAAATGTGCCTGAAGTGAACGATGTAATGTGTGTACTGGTCATTTGTACTATATTTGGATGGATCGTAGGTTTAACAGTGGCCCACAACGAGTGTCCGTGTTTTGGCCACAGCGGGAACCACGGAGCGTATGGGAAGCGGAGTGGCCTCGCTGTGGTGGATGAGTGGTGGCCAGACCAAGACGCATGCACGTAGCTGACGGAGAAAGACAGGACAGCCCGAGTGGGACTCAGGGCTGCATTCACAGGCCATAATGGGGCGGCATGAATACTATTGTACTCTTTTATCCAAGAGTCCCGAAGTATTTACAAAAGGTTGGCCAACACACACACAAAATATCAGGGTGACACGGTGACGGCGGTTACAGCAGCTGCCACGGTGCTCTGCGCAAAGCAGCGGTACAGGCACAACCATTGCGCAGCGCCGGACTTCCCCAGTTTTGTGCAAACTATGTGGTTCACCCAAAAGACTTTTTATCTCTATATTATTCAAGCTGTCCTCATCTGGCGACAAGCGAGCCAGAGCGCAGGGCATTCGCTGTTCTCATGGCACAATTTGCATTGCCTCCATTATCCCCCAAAATCTCCTTTTACACGGTTATATTGTCAGCCTAAAAACGCCACTATTTTGAGCCACAAAGGGGGCAGCTTAGCTTGATCAAAGAAAAGCGAAGTACAAAATGCACCTTTCATGTCGTTAAAGAGAGGCCCCTCGAAAACGTTTGCAGCATGCCAGGAGAGTACGGCGTAAAAACGAGCTAACCCGGATAAAATAAATACGAAGACAAGGTGCTCCGCACCTATATACCCGCTCATCACTACCTCAGTGACAACCCTAAACCATGACTGGACATTTGGATAAGACATGAGCCCATGAGGATGATGTTATCATAGATGTAAAACGCTGCGTTTTGCGGATCCGTGCCACTATTTCCAAGAAGCAGCTTGGCGCACAGAACCGGTGACCCTTCCATCTTTGCGCGTCCTTCTCTCGGGTGAATCCACGGACACTGTGTCCTTTTTATGATCTAATATAATCAATAACACACCCCTGTACTCAGTTTTATCATCGATGAGGCCAAAGAAGAACACAGAGGCTGATATAAGTCTCTAAAAGTAGTCGTTTCCCCATAGCGGCCAGGCTGAAACAAGAGGGCGATGACGCCATTTTCTGCAAAACAACCACGCTCGCAGAGCCAAAGCGAAGGAGGTTTCTCCGCTCCACAGCCACTCAGCCTCTCCGAAACGCACTAAAACAAAGCCTTACCTTGTATTTGTTGGATAGATATTTCAGTCGTTTGTGTGAAGCGCAAAGCCGTACGATCGTGGTCACGAGTCCGGAGATTGTTTATCTCGCCTCGCAGCGTCCCCGGTCCACTCTGAACAAGTTCCTCTGCGAGTGGCTGCCTTTGTGCACCCAGTGGATCCTCTCAGCATTGAACTAGTCTCTGCGCAAAGGTGCACGCTTTACGTCTGGTTTCAGCAAGAAATGGAAAGCTAACAAACACGAAAATACACAAGAAGTGAGGAAATCAGGAGGTTAATCAAATAAAAGCGAAACAATATCACATTTATGTGTTTATAGCCGCGCCAGTCGCGTCGATTTAGCCCCCAAAACGCACACGCTTGAGGTACACGGGACTCAAGTGTCCACGGCGCATAATGGAACAGGCCTGGACAGCACCGAACGCTCAAACTAAAGAGATGCTAATGCACAGAGAAAGTAATTACGGAACCGTGGATGCCAAATGTATATGTAACACTGAAATACGGCTTAAAATGGTGCCATCCAATCCATGTCACATGTTGCAATATAGAGCCAGCTTTAACATTAAATATTTACGTTATGCATACGGTCATTGATTAGCAAATGCCACTCAAATCTAATGACTTAAAGTGAGGCGCAAACAATATGCGCACGCCAATATGGGCAAAGGAGTAGCCCAAAGAAGGAAATACTACAGTAACGGAGTGTCATCCCAAACCACACGCGTTGGCAAAATACACCTATCCAGCCGCCGTCCTGCCAAACCCATTAAGTTAACTAAAAACAACCTTATAACAAAATTAAGTGAATCCATAAAGCGCGACAGGGGCGCGTTTTGTGTATGTTTATGAAATATAACATCCTTAAACCCAATACAAAGCGCCCAGTTCCGACAGCAGCAAATACACCTAAAGAAAATAAACCCAGAAGTTATGAAAAAGTTCTCTTGTGGGGTATGGCTCAGAATGGCTATAATCGAGAGCATTTAGGTAGGAAGAGAGGTAGTGAGACCCATGGATAATCTTTGTAGAAAAAAGGAGACTACATAAATAATGCTCCACTTATATTTTGGCTGCGTAAAGTCACACGCTGGTGAGGATTTGGGGGAAAAAGCGTGAAGTTAGCTAAACTGCTAGGAGCCATGGCAGCTAATTGGCACAGGTCATTTTTTCCCCCAACGCGTTACGCGGTGTTTATTAATGAAGAAACTCATTTAGAACCAATTCAGAAACTTAACTCTGTAATAATGGAGAAACAACGTGTTACCAAATGCTATTTGTAAATGAAATAGCATTAGAATTTAGCCAATAGCCCACAAAAGCCTGACAGAGACCGCGCGTACAGAGCGTGCACCTGTGGAGAGCATCCTGACAGCCGTGCTAGCTTTAGCTAAAACTTACAGTGTTACAGTGTACAGAATATCACCTTTTATGTATTTGACCGGCTTGTAATTAACGATATTAGTGAAAACAAAAGTAATTTGTAGAAAAGTGATACAAGTATGGTATTTAAAAAAAAATAAAAAATCAGTTAAATCGTGTGATACTCACAGTAACTGTCAGCGCGCTGCGGGATCACGTTATTACTACGACTCAACACAGCTGCTTCAACATTTACTATTGCACCTGATTTAAATCTACGGAGATAATTTTGTCCATATAAATCCAAGTACTCTGCTGCTATTGGGCTGGAAATGGAATATACATATGCCATTGTTGTAAATTATAGCTGTACTGTTTATTATTGTAAACTAAAAGCTGGAGCCTATTGTAGTCTTGCTTATAGTAGATTGCATACAATATAAAATATAGGCTTATTAGGTTTATTATTTACTATTATTTATTTACGCCTGATTGTTCTCAAGTTAATCATACAACCTCAAGTAAGAACTAAAGTTTTACACAATCAAGTGCCAACTGTCCAAAAATTTGCAGATTCACCCTTGAGACTAACACTTTTAGGACTAAATGCAAAGTGAATGAAACACTTTTTTTTCTTTTTTTTCCCTTTTTTTTTTTGGCAAGACTAGAAGTTGTGCATTGAGTTTAATCCCTGCCAGCCCTTTCCTTTAGGCGCACGAGAGCTCCTAACAAAAGGTGCCCACCACTATCGGCTATGCACAATTAACTAAAGCACCAGCATTATTCCATTATCATAAGAATGCTGTTTGCAATGGGGGGGAGAACCTACAGGCATTCATGGATGTGACCAAGAGCTTTTATCTTCACAATTACATGCACGCTGCATTTATCATACCACCTAGTGACACATTTGGACATTTTGTGAAAGAATAATTTGTTTATGCAAGTAATATATAAGGTTTTTCAAAGTTACATAGATATTTAATGTTTGTCATTTGAGGAAAGCCTTGAGTAGGCTCATAGAAACTACAGTGAGGCTACTTGTTTGTGCATCTGAAATATTGTTTTACCTGATTTCCAATAGTGAATTCTGAGAAATATTTAGCCCCCTGCACAAACTTCAGATTTTAAAGATCCCATGACATGGTACTTCTTGATGCTTTTATATGGCTCCTTAATGGTTCCCTAATACTGTAAATGAATCCTTCTTCAAAATCAACACTCAGTGCATGAGAAACAGAGATAAGATGAGAAAGAGTAATTTTTCTCTCTCTGAACACTCCATTCTGGGCGTTGTTGCTTGAATGCAAATGAGGAGAAAAGAGCTGGCCTATAGTAGAGGGTGGGGGCGTGGCCAAACTCTCCGCTCTCCGCTCTCGGCTCTCAGCTGATCCATTTCCGTGTTTTTGCACGGGGGGAGAGATTTGAAGCGTTCCATTGAAAAATAAACACATTTCCACAGAAAATAAAATCAAACCACTGCTGTTCAAAGGTCCAGAGGCTCAGATAAAGGACTTTCGAGCCTAGAAACACTCGGACGTGCCTCCAGGCAAATAAAAAAACGCATTTCGCATTGCCTAGCACATTCGCAGTCCAAACTCTCTGGGCGTGATTTACAGAGACGCTGAGTAGAGACAGACGGGGGTGGAACTCCATTTGCATTTCTTTTTTCGATCTGACGTCAATAAGGTGCCTTGTTCAAAATCGCCCGTTTGAGCTCCGATTTTTTGTAACGCAGAAAAGGATCGCAAATGCTCAGTTTAGACATGCAACTTTTAACCATGGGGGGGGGGGGCTAAACAGGGTAGGGGAGCTCACATTAACGTTCAAAAACCTCAGAAAGTGAAAATTTCATGCCATGGGACCTTTAACTATTAGTGCAGATTCACCAACGTGGCAAATATTTTGTTAGCTACATAGTTTCGCTAACATTTAATGCAATACTGTCATTACAGTATATTTAAAATGCATCTCAGAACAAATGGACTTGACATGAACTCCAGCTGCAGCTCATTAAAAGGTGCACTATGTAACTTTTCTGGTGAGGGATCCACCTGATATATACATATTCTAGCATTACTCTTATCCATCTCATAGTTATAGAATTTCCAGAGTTTTTATTGCTAAAGTAAGGTCGCCTCTCCACAGAAATAGCCTGTAACTTGGCCGCGTGGCATGTTTACTTAGTTGTCTAAGTTTGATGCTATTAGTGTGGAATAATCCAGACAAAGCATTAACATCTCCATGGAAACCTTACACCTGAAAAAGTTACAAAGTGCATCTTTAAGACAGTGATTGTAATTGATTTCATCACTGGAGAGTGGTAGAGGGTGAAGAACAAACAATTGCACATTGCAGATTTGTAATGATTGTGTTAAGTAACTTGGGGTTTGGTGGTTTGAATCGTTCCTGAAGTGTTAATGTGTCCGTGGGCAAGACACTTGGCACTGGTAGTATGTGGGATCAGCAGTGACTGTGTGGTTCTCATTCAACATTTTAAAGTTTGGTACTTTTATTCTCACTGACACTTAACTGTCACCAGTGTCTCTAGATGTCGGTGTATGAAGTGTGTTTTGAAGGTGAATACAGGACTTTTTTCAGTGTTGAAAATAGTACTAAAAATGTGTCCTCAAGTAAAATACAGATACAGTGGTACCTCACCTTACGAATGACCCAACAAACGAAAATTTCAAGTTACGAAACACCTTCACGGTAAATTTTGGTCTCTAGATACGAAAGAAAATTCAAGTTACGAAACGCGAAATCTCAAAAATTCAAATAATGCGCGCTCAGCCACACACATTATACGCTTTTCTCAGACTGGATTTAAACTTTTCTCACATTTGTCTCTCGTTTAAACACTCAAACTTTCATAGATTTTCAACAAAATTATTAATAGTGAAGTGTGGGGGGAAGGGGGAGGGGGGAGAAGAGTGCGCTCTGACACGTGTGATAGCGGCATGTGTGACAGCTGACCCGGCTGCCAGCAGGTCTAGACCTGGACTAAATCAGGATTAGACCTGGACTAAACCTGGAGTAAACCTGGACTAGACCTGGACTAGACCAGGACTAGACCAGGTGGATTAAAGCGCCGCGCGTGGGTCTATTTCCTGGTATCGTTTCGAGTCACAGCTGAGGCGAGCCGCTGCTCGTATGCAAGAGCCGCGGTCCAGACCTGCTCTCCAGGGCCCCTCCAGGCACGAAGCCCCAGACATCCAGGGACCCAGGGGGACACTGCCTTAAGAGCTCCCTAAGCGGGCATGGGTCCGGGGATTGTCCCGGTCACCGGTCTGGAGGTCTTGAAGAGGCCGACCTCCGGTTCTATCCAGGCCGCTCTGTGAGCACCTTACCCGGGCAGGTCTAGAGCAGCGGCTCGCCTCAGCTGTGACTCGAAACGAAACCAGGAAATAGACCCACGCGCGGCGCTTTAATCCACCTGGTCTAGTCCTGGTTTAGTCCTGGTTTAGACCTTGGTCTAGACCTGCTGTCAGCTCCGCGCCGGGTCATGTGCGCTATCACACGTGTCAGTCTTCTCCCCCCTCCTCCTTCCCCCCACACTTCACTATTAATAATTTGTTGAAAATCTATGAAAGTTTGAGTGTTTAAACGAGAGACAAATGTGAGAAAAGGACGCAGGACGCAGAACACAATGTTACACTATTAAAAAAAGTTACACTATAAAAAAAAAAAAAAACTTGGATCGGGGCCTTGGAACGGATCAGGCTTTTTCCATTGAAATAGCTACTCAACTTACAAATTTTTCTCGTTACGAAACCACTTCTGGAACGAATTAATTTCGTAAGGTGAGGTACCACTGTACATGGATTTAATTACAAGCACAAGTACTGCTGCCAAAATTTTTTCTTGAATAAAAGTATAAAGAAAAATACTGCTTTACTAGTCTACTAGTCTCACACACAATATTAATAAAGTTTTAGCTACCGGTACATTAAAAAACAAAACAAAACCTTTAATCCTTAAAGGTGCACTGTGTCTAACGAGGGTCAGCAACCTGAAATGTTATTGCTTTATCTAAATATCTACATTACAATCCAGATCTGTGGAGACTCACTCCTATTTTGCGGTAGGTGAGAATTGTGTTAGCTTTGAGCAATAGAAACAGCTTAATGAATAAATGCTAGATGGATATGTCATACTATGGAACATTCCAGGCAAGGCAATAACATCTCCATGGAAACAAGTAGGTGGCAGACCCTTCACCAGAAAAGTTGTGCAGTGCAACTTTAAGTTGTTTGAAGCCACAATTGGCATGTTCTGTGAGCTCTGGCCAATCAGAGCATGCTGTGAGGTGCTGTTATAATAATAATAATAATACATTTTATTTATATAGCGCTTTTCAAGACACTCAAAGACGCTTCACAAATCATAAAAGAATTTACAACATAAAGTCAAACATTTAAAATATCACAAAATTTACAATATAAAATCAAACATTAAAAGCAGTTTTAAACAGGTGGGTTTTGAGTTCTTTTTTGAAGGTGGGGAGATCAGAGCAGTCACGGAGGGGTTTGGGCAGTGAGTTCCAGAGGGTGGGGGCAGCGATGGAGAAGGCTCTGTCCCCCCAGGTTCGGAGCTTGGTCCTACAGGGCAGGGACAGGAGGTTGGAGCTGGAGGAGCGGAGGGAGCGAGATGGAGTGTGGTGGTGGAGCAGGTCTGTGAGGTAAGGAGGGGCCAGGTTGTTTGTGTGTCTGCAGGAGAGACAGAGGTGAGACAACCATGTTCTGAGAAAACTGAGACTTCTACTATACTCAGTAACTCATGATCTTTGACATCTATAGTTTTTATTTCACTTGTACAACTGCCAATCAGTCTCTACTGGAATTCCTTGAAGTCAGAGCTCATGTAAATATGGTTTCAGAAGACAAATGCGTGTTGTAATTACTGCTCGCAGCGGGCGAATGTGAATAAATGAACACTAAATAGATCATTTCAACAACAGGATGCAAAGCTCTCCATCTGACGTTTTGGTGAGTAGATTTGGGTCGTGCTAAAAGTAAATGACCACAAGATGTCAGTGTTGCTGGACATGTGTTTCTTAGTCATTTTTAGACCATTAAAATAGAAAAGCAAAGATGAAGCCAAGAGGCAGAGACAGCAGTGGAGGAGTCTGCTGGATGTCATGCGCAGATAAATGTAATTGGATGTAGAGTTTCATGTGGAGAGCAGTAACGGATGCTAAACCCATCTGCACACTACTGTTGTTGGTATAGATGTCTGTTCTGTATGTATACGGTATGTCAATAATGTCAGGTCTATCAGATGGAAGTTGGTCTCATGTTTGAAAGACTTTGTGTGTTTAAAGGTGCACTGTGCAACTTTTCAGGTGGCCTGCTTATTTCCATGGGGATGTTATAGCTTTGTCTGAAATTTTCCATATACAAAAATATAAACGCAACACTTTTGTTTTTGCTCCCATTTTTCCTGAGATGGACCCAAAGATCCAAAATTCACTCCAGATACACAACACTACCATTTCTCTCAAACATTGTTCACAAATCTGTCCAAATGTGTGACAGCGAGCACCTCTGCCCCGCCGAGACAATCCACCCCACCTCACAGGTGCCACATCAAGATGCCGATCCGACATCATGACCAGTGCACAGGTGCGCCCCAGACTGCCCACAATAAAAGGCCACCCCGAAATGTGCATTTTTTTTTTTTTGCTTTATTGGGGGTCTGGGGACTCAGAACCAGTCAGTATCTGGTGTGACCACCATTTGCCTCATGCAGTGCAACACATCTTCTTCACATAGAGTTTATCAGATTGTCAATTGTGGCCTGTGGAATGTTGGTCCACTCCTCTTCAAAGGCTGTTATGGACGAAGAACACAGTTGCATTTTATTGATGGCATTTTGAATGCACAGAGATACCGTGATGAGATCCTGAGGCCCATTGTTGTGCCATACATCCATGAACATCACCTCATGTTTCAGCAAGATAATGCACGGCCCCATGTTGCAAGGATCTGTACACAATTCTTGGAAGCTGAAAATGTCCCAGTTCTTGCATGGCCAGCATACTCACCGGACATGTCACCCATTGAGCATGTTTGGGATGTGCTTGACCGGCGTATACGACAGCGTGTACCAGCTCCCACTAATATCCAGCAACTTCGCACAGCCATTGAAGAGGAGTGGACCAACATTCCACAGGCCACAACTGACAATCTGATCAACTGTATGTGAAGAAGATGTGTTGCACTGCATAAGGCAAATGGTGGTCACACCAGATACTGACTGGTTCTGAGTCCCCAGACCCCCAATAAAGCAAAAAAAAAAAAAATGCACATTTCGGGGTGGCCTTTTATTGTGGGCAGTCTGGGGCGCACCTGTGCACTGGTCATGATGTCGGATCGGCATCTTGATATGGCGCACCTGTGAGGTGGGGTGGATTGTCTCGGCGGGGCAGAGGTGCTCGCTGTCACACATTTGGACAGATTTGTGAACAATATTTGAGAGAAATGGTAGTGTTGTGTATCTGGAGTGAATTTTGGATCTTTGGGTCCATCTCAGGAAAAATGGGAGCAAAAACAAAAGTGTTGCGTTTATATTTTTGTTGAGTATATATAATGCATTAGAGGGACCATATGTAAGATTCTGATAACTGGTAACATTTCTAACCTCGATCTATTCCCAATTACAAAAGCACTCAACATGATGGACAAGGTTTTGTGTTAGAATTTAGTGATTTTGTTCTCAAGGCCTCAAAGCAGAATAAGCCTCTCATTTGGGTTGCCAGTTTCAATGCTTAAATACAGTTGGTTTAAACCTATAATGCCTCTCTTTCATCTGAATGGTCATGACCTAAACCTCAGAACCTGTAATCAATCATGACTCAGTGCTAGTGCACCCTCTGCAGCTCAGTCAGTGAATTCTGGAGGTTCTGGGCTTTCACATGAGCTATGGCCTGTCCATATATCCTAAGACATTCCATTCCTTCCATTTGCAGGTTAAGACAGTGGCAATCCACATTCAGCTGTGCTTGTACTAGCTTTCTTTTTTAACTGTAAGAACTCAGCTATTTGTAATGATTTAATTATTTATTTGGAGCAGCAAGAAGTTGGCCATTGCTACACCAGAAAAGTTACACAGTGGCCCTTTAAGTTGCCTGACTGTGACAGTGACAGTAGGTTGGTTCTCTTATAACAAAATTAGCACTGCTGTCATCATCACACAGGTTAGATACTTTACCCTCTTTGTCCAAGTATAAATGTGTGAGTGAATGATGGAGGCCATTGGCACAGATCGACAGCCACATCTCGTCCCATGGCTGCTGTAGTGGTAAAAATATCTCAGGTTTACAGCATGTCCAGAGTAAATAAATATGAAGAGGAAGAGGCTTGATACTTGATTTCAATAGTCCATTACAATACAATAAAACTCAATGTCATTTTCAGCACAAAATAATTGTAGATTCTTACACTTTACCATGCTCTAGTTCAAGACCATCAAAAACTATTCAGAAAATATGAAACATTTTCCTTTTTGTGGGTTTTTTTTTTCTCCCAGTTTTGATACGTCTGCAAATTAGTATTTTTTGTACTGGCTTTAATGATTGGTACATGAGCATCAATATCTTTGGCAATCAATTATGCAATCTAAGCCACTTTAGATGTATTGAGTTTGTCTGTGATTTTTTCTTCAACTAACCCGACTGCAAATCCATCCATCCATCCATTTTCTTCCGCTAATCCAGGGCGGGGTTGCGGAGGCAACAGTCTAAGCGGGACTCCCAGACTTCCTTCACCCCGGACACTTCCTTCAGCTCCTCTGGGGGGACCCCAAGGTGTTCCCAGGCCAGCCAAGAGACATAGTCCCTCCAGCGTGTCCTGGGTCTTCCCTGGGGCCTCCTCCCTGTGGGACATGCCCAGAACACCTCCTGAGGAAGGCGTCCAGGAGGTATCCGGAACAGATGCCCGAGCCACCTCAGCTGGCTCCTCTCAACGTGGAGAAGCAGTGACTCTACTCTGAGCTCCCCTCGTGTGACTGAGCTCCTCACCCTATCTCTAAGGGCCACTCAGCCACTCAGTGTCTGTACCTGCAATCTTGTCCTTTCGGTCATTACCCAGAGCTCATGACCATAGGTGAGGGTAGGAACATAGATTGACCGGTAAATTGAGAGCTTCGCCTTTCGGCTCAGCTCCCTCTTCACCACAACAGTCCAGTGCAGCGATCACATCACTGCCGACGCTGCACCGATCCGCCTGTCAATCTCATGCTCCATCCTCCCCCTCACTCATGAACAAGACCCCGAGATACTTGAACTCCTCCAATTGAGGCAAAGACTCTCCACCCACCTGGAGAGTTTCTTCAACTAACCAGATTGCACATATTAAAATTAATATGGGCTCACAATCTATATAGATTAGAGCATCCCATGGACATGTACATTTTTAAATGTACATGTACAGGACACATACACGTTTTTTCTCATACTCAATATATGGACAGGCCATGGCTCATGTGAAAGCTCAGAACCTCCAGAGTTCCCTGCCTGAACTGCAGAGGCTGCAGTAGCACCGATTCATGATGACTGCAGGTGCTGGGGTTTGAGATCTCAAGTGGATTTCAGCATTGAAACTGGTGACCCAAATGAGAGTTATGTGAGGCTCATTCAGTTTTCTGATTAGATAATCAACAGCTTAGCCAATGTTTCTGTAATCAAGAATGACTCATTATTTATCCATTATCATTTATCTATTATAATTGTTATCAGTAAAAGCTGCTTTTATTTGGACATGTTTAGCTTATATGTTAACACTGAAGGGTCAAATTAAAATCAATTCAACTGATTGACATGTTGTCCCTTAAATTTGTGTGGTACAATGTTTACCAAATACATATTTACTCCAACAGTTTGCTAGCATGTAGAGGCCAGACTTTAGTCAAGTCACTGATTAAAGTTCAGACCAGGACAGATTCTCCACCAGTGCGAAACACAGGGAAAGAAAATCCAACCATTAAAATGAAGGATTACTTGAACCCCTTTTCAGTGGTTAAAGAATATACTTCAGACCTCTTCCTTTTTGCTGCCAACTTTGATCATCTTCAGAGCCAAAGGTGAGATTCGATCTTCACTTTGAACAAACCTTGAACAAAAATGTTTTTTAAAAAAATGAAAAACAAAAATTACAAAAAAAAAACACACAAAGTCAACTTGAAATCTTTTAATAAATGTCTGAATATTTTACAGCAAATGTTCACTTGTTTGGGAAATTCATTTTGGTCCAACTGCTGTAAGAAACAACAGTTTGACCCACATAGGCAAAAACCAGCACAACTTTGAGGGGCTGTGTTGAAAGAATATACTTTTCCTCATTTACTGTAATAGCTTGAAATACTTTTACAAATATAGAGATAAAGATTTGTATATTTCAAATATTTATATAAATAGAACTTGATTAAAGATCAGGGCATTTATGACAAAGTGCAAAAAGGAAGGTTTTAGAAAATGTTAATACCTCCACAAAATTCAACAGCAACAACAACATACAACAGCTTTTAGACATTTAGCTGCGATAGGCTGTACTTTCCTATTAATATCAAACGTAATGTTAGGACATCCATTTGAAATACCATCATAAGACCCATAGAAAGGTAAAAACAAAGTACAAAGCAGAAAACTTTCTAAAAATCAAGACAGCAAGCCTTAAACATAGCATTATAGGCACTAAACCAACAGAAATATCAACTAACAATTGTATTCATTGGCCTTTATAGTTAATCCATGGCATATAGCAGCAGGCTAAGAAGATTGGTGATAACACAACATTGCCAGTAATGTAGTACAAGTATTTATACACTCACAATTATGCAAGTACCCAAGTAAACATGTACTGTATGTATCCACAGTTGAAGTAAGCTATAGGCCAAAAACAGATCTAAAACATTTAACACACCAATAAAGTGTCATCATGGGAAGCACTTAGAAAACATGGAAAAACACAACCCAATATGTACAATTCATTCATTATACAACACTTGAAAAGCAGTTGGCAAGTACCTGTGTAGCCTTCATAGACTTATACCATAAGCCAATTTATATGATCATCTCTTAAGTGAACACGCAAATGGGGCCGATAAAAATACAAAACATTTTTTTCCAAAATAAAAACAGTAAAAATACCAAATGTGTAATTTAAACACTTGTGTAAGCTGTAATCATAAAGTTGCCCTATGTTAACATTTTGGTTGGAGGTCCGTCACCTTCCTCTTTCTATGGATATGTCATTGCTCTGACTGGAACAGCTCTACCTTACATTGATTCAATTACAGGTGATTTTGTAGCTCAAAAAATACCTAGAAAAACAGGCACTCTCAGTGTGAGCAGGGTCGCCTCTCCAAGATCTTTGGAGATCCTGTAACCTGGTCTATTTTGGTCTCCATGATAGAAAAGTTTAAGCATACTATGAAACACTCCCGACAAAGCAATAACATTTCCATGAAGCAAAGCAATTAACAGACCCTCCACCAAATAAGTTGAGACAATGCACCTTTAAATGTCAATTAGCTCAACAATTTGTGTCAATATAAAATCATATTGGCAGACATAGAAGTAGACTCGTGTCTTGGAAGTTTAGGACAGTTAATAATTGTATAGCTCTGAACAGTGGACGGATAAAGGGAAAACCACAGGCAAACAGGAATGTGGGACCCTTACATGGGTCTGGTTACTCAAAATTATAGGATTGATATGTGTCACAACAAAGAATGTATCAGGAGCAGATGAATACAGCAACACAATCTTAACCTATCAATGTGTTTATAGTTATGTCAATACATCGGATTATTGTTGAAACATAACAATCTGTGAGTGATTCATATTATTAGCAATTTAAATTAAAAAAACTGCCATATTATTTTACTTTGGTGTAGTTGGCAGAGGTATAATGAGGATGTCCACTACTCTTCCTACTTAAATATTTTAGCAGTTTTTCCTACTCTATTCTTCTCTATTACTGGGAATCGATATTTGCTCCACATTTAATTGAATTGTTGACATGCATTGACTTTTCAATTACATTCTAATTTATAGACCTCTAAATGCCTGCCAAGAACTCTATAAACAGTCAAATAATGAAATTCACAAATCAAAATATTCTTGTACTTGTGAGGAACCAGACCAGAATATTAATGACAAAATAAAAAAAAATGGTATTAGGGCAAAGCTTGTCCTAATAAAAGGTCAATTATTAATAAATACAAAAATAGAAACAGCTATGTACACATTTTAACAATATGAACTTTCATAATACTTTCAACATTTCTTCAAAATGCCATAGAAATAGTTTTTGCTCAAAATGTCTCAAACATCAATGGTCAGTTACAAAAACATAATCAATGATAAATTATTTTACAAAATGACATCCATGACTGTATCATTGTTAGTCCATTCGGGATGCGAGTCATGACACACAAACACACGTTTGTGTTTTTCGCAGTAATGACTGAAGGGAATAAATCAGCAGTCTCCTTCCTATATTGAAATTGAGTGAATCGGTAACAAAGACATTATCTTCCCTTGTGTGGAACTGCTGGAGGCTGCTGTGTAGTCCATGATGAAAGAGAGAAAAAGATAGAGCGAGAGAGATAGGAGGGAGATAGAGAGAGAGCGCAAGAGAACACGAGAAAGAGCGAGACAGGAAGGGAGCGAGAAAGAGAGAAGGAGACCGAGAAAGGAGAGAGAAGAGGGAGGGAGAAAGAGAGCTGGAGAGAGAAAAAGAGGGAGGAAGAGTAAGTGCACTTTGACCACGGGCATGCTGGGTACACAAAGGCAAAGATAAGTTTGTATCTGTAGTACTCGCCCTGTCTCTCTATACACAAATAAACAGGAGTTTCCAAAAAAGATGAAAAAGGGATAGAAAGAGAAGGAGAGAGATCGAGAGAGAGCTGGATAAAACTCAACCAAAGCTGCTTTCCTTTAAATGAACGAACAAAGGGACCAGGAGCTGTCAAAGTGGCATAGCTGCAGTTCACAGTCCTATCCTACAGTAGTTGTGTCAGAGGGTCCTTCAAATCAGCACACCGTAAAAACAAGTGATTTTCTTCTATAGCTGACCAGACACAGGAAGTGGTTGAAGTGGTACACAGACAACCAGAAATGCTCTGATTGTTTTAGAGTTTTTGAGCAGTGGTGCTGAGGCTGCCTTACTGTAAAAAGTCAAGGCAAATTCCCTTTCTTACATGAGAGAGTTCTGACTGAGTGAACAACAGTTTTCCGTGCATGTATGTATGCATCCAAAAGGTATCCAGGCTAGAAGAACAGTTTAAATGTGGTTGAAAATCCCAGTCCGTCTGTCTCTGTGAGTGAATTCATTTTTACTATGTAAAAAAGAGACTTGAAACAGGATAGCGGTCCATTGGTTTTGTGTGAGAGCGGTGAGGTCAAAGGTCGACATTCAAATCAGGATGTCGATTTCTGTCAGTGATGCATCTTGACCTGGAAACACAGACGGCACATGTCAAACAACTTGTATTTGGTCCATCACAACAGCTACAGGTTTTGTTTGTAAAATAGGGATTCATACTATGGCAATCCAACAGAACTGTGCTCAAATGTGCCCAGAAAAGTTGTGTTTTGATTCAAGTATTGCACAAACCTGTAATGGACTAAAATGTCCCCTCCATTCTCCTCATCCCCTCATCATCCCCTTCATTCTCCTCATCCTCTCCTCATCCTCTCATCATCCTCTTCATTCTCCTCATCCTCTCATCATCCCCTCCATTCTCCTCATCCTCTCATCATCCCCTTCATTCTCCTCATCCTCTCATCATCCCCTCCATTCTCCTCATCCTCTCATCCCCTTCATTCTCCTCATCCTCTCATCATCCCCTTCATTCTCCTCATCCTCTCATCGCCCCCTTCATTCTCCTCATCCTCCCATCTCATCGTCCCCTTCATTCTCCTCATCCCATCGTCCCCTTCATTCTCCTCATCCTCTCATCATCCCCTTGATTCTCGTCATCCTCTCATCATCCCCTTGATTCTCGTCATCCTCTCATCGTCCCCTTCATTCTCCTCATCCCCTCACTGTCCCCTTCATTCTCCTCATCCTCTCATCATCCCCTTGATTCTCGTCATCCTTCATTCTCCTCATCCTCTCATCATCCCCTTCATTCTCCTCATCCTCTCATCATTACCTTCATCCTCCTCATCCTCTCATGATCCCCTCCATTCTCCTTTTCCTCTCATCTTCCCCTTCATTCTCCTCATCCCCCCATTTTTCCCTTCATTCTCCTCATCCCCTCATTGTCCTTCATTCTCCTCATCCCCCCTTCATTCTCCTCAACCTCTCATCATCCCCTTCATTCTCCTCATCCTCTCATCATCCCCTTCACTCTCCTCATCCTCTCATCATCCCCTTCATTCTCCTCATCCTCTCATCATCCCCTTCATTCTCCTCATCCTCTCATCATCCCCTTCATTCTCCTCATCCTCTCCTCATCCCCTTCATTCTCCTCATCCTCTTATCATCCCCTCCATTCTCCTCATCCTCTCATCCCCTTCATTCTCCTCATCCTTCATTCTCCTCATCCCCTCATCGTCCCCTTCATTCTCCTCATCCTCTCATCATCCCCTTCATTCTCCTCATCCTCTCATCGTCCCCTTCATTCTCCTCATCCTCTCATCATTCTCCTCATCCTCTCACCCCCTTCACTCTCCTCATCCCCTCATCGTCCCCTTCATTCTCCTCATCCCCTCATCGTCCCCTTCATTCTCCTCATCCTCTCATCATCCCCTTCATTCTCCTCATCCTCTCATCATCCCCTTCATTCTCCTCATCCTCTCATCATCCCCTCCATTCTCCTCATCCTCTCATCATCCCCTCCATTCTCCTCATCCTCTCATTGTCCCCTTCATTCTCCTCATCCTCTCATCATCCCCTTCATTCTCCTCATCCTCTCATCATCCCCTTCATTCTCCTCATCCTCTCATCATCCCCTTCATTCTCCTCATCCTCTCATCATCCCCTTCATTCTCCTCATCCTTCATTCTCATCCCCTCATCGTCCCCTTCATTCTCATCCTCTCATCGTCCCCTTCATTCTCCTCATCCCCTCATCATCCCCTTGACTCTCCTCATCCTTCATTCTCCTCATCCTCTCATCCCCTTGATTCTCGTCATCCTTCATTCTCCTCATCCTCCCCTTCACTCTCTTCATCCTCTCATCGCCCCTTCATTCTCCTCATCCTCTCATCATCCCCTTCATTTTCCTCATCCTCTCCTCATCCCCTTCATTCTCCTCATCCTCTCCTCATCCCCTTCATTCTCCTCATCCTCTTATCATCCCCTTCATTCTCCTCATCCTCTCCTCATCCCCTTCATTCTCCTCATCCTCTTATCCCCCCCCTCATTCTCCTCATGCTCTCCTCATCCCCTTCATTCTCCTCCTCCTCTCCTCTTCCCCTTCATTCTCCTCCTCCTCTCATCATCCCCTTCATTCTCCTCATCCTCTCCTCATCCCCTTCATTCTCCTCATCCTCTCCTCATCCCCTTCATTCTCCTCATCCTCTTATCATCCCCTCCATTCTCCTCATCCTCTCATCCTCTTCATTCTCCTCATCCTTCATTCTCCTCATCCCCTCATCCTCCCCTTCATCCTCCCCATCCTCTTATCATCCCTTTCATTCTCCTCATCCTCTCCTCATCCCCTTCATTCTCCTCATCCTCTCATCATCCCCTTCCTTCTCCTCATCCACTCATCATCCCCTTCATTCTCCTCATCCTCTTATCATCCCCTTCATTCTCCTCATCCTCTCCTCATCCCCTTCATTCTCCTCATCCTCTTATCATCCCCTTCATTTTCCTCATCCTCTCCTCATCCCCTTCATTCTCCTCATCCTCTTATCATCCCCTTCATTCTCCTCATCCTCTCCTCATCCCCTTCATTCTCCTCATCCTCTCATCATCCCCTTCATTCTCCTCATCCTCTCCTCATCCCCTTCATTCTCCTCATCCTCTCCTCATCCCCTTCATTCTCCTCATCCTCTTATCATCCCCTCCATTCTCCTCATCCTCTCATCCCCTTCATTCTCCTCATCCCCTCATCGTCCCCTTCATTCTCCTCATCCTCTCATCATCCCCTTCATTCTCCTCATCCTCTCATCGTCCCCTTCATTCTCCTCATCCTCTCATCACTCTCCTCATCCTCTCACCCCCTTCATTCTCCTCATCCCCTCATCGTCCCCTTCATTCTCCTCATCCTCTCATCATCCCCTTGATTCTCCTCATCCTCTCATCATCCCCTTGATTCTCGTCATCCTCTCATCATCCCCTTGATTCTCGTCATCCTTCATTCTCCTCATCCCCTCATCGTCCCCTTCATTCTCATCCTCTCATCGTCCCCTTCATTCTCCTCATCCCCTCATCATCCCCTTGATTCTCCTCATCCTTCATTCTCCTCATCCTCTCATCCCCTTGATTCTCGTCATCCTTCATTCTCCTCATCCTCCCCTTCACTCTCTTCATCCTCTCATCGCCCCTTCATTCTCCTCATCCTCTCATCATCCCCTTCATTTTCCTCATCCTCTCCTCATCCCCTTCATTCTCCTCATCCTCTTATCATCCCCTTCATTCTCCTCATCCTTCATTCTCCTCATCCCCTCATCGTCCCCTCCATTCTCCTCATCCTCTCATCCCCTCCATTCTCCTCATCCTCTCATCATCCCCTTCATTCTCCTCATCCTCTCATCCCCTTCATTCTCCTCATCCTTCATTCTCCTCATCCTCTCATCATCCCCTTGATTCTCCTCATCCTCTCATCATCCCCTTGATTCTCGTCATCCTCTCATCATCCCCTTGATTCTCGTCATCCTTCATTCTCCTCATCCTCATCATCCGCTTCACTCTCTTCATCCTCTCATCGCCCCTTCATTCTCCTCATCCTCTCATCATCCCATTCATTTTCCTCATCCTCTCCTCATCCCCTTCATTCTCCTCATCCTCTCATCATCCCCTCCATTCTCCTCATCCTCTCATCCCCTTCATTCTCCTCATCCTTCATTCTCCTCATCCCCTCATCGTCCCCTTCATTCTCCTCATCCTCTCATCATCCCCTTCACTCTCATCATCTCAATCAATCACATTTTATTTATGAACCGCTTTTCATACAAAAATATTTAACACTAAATGCTTTACAGTGATTAAAAACAATCCCATATTTCCTTCCACCCACCCATCTTCCCCTTCACTCTCATTCTCTCATCGTCCACTCTCCTCATCCTCTCATCGTCCCTTTCACCCTCCTCACTGTCTCATCGTCCCCTTCTCTCCTCATCCTCTCATCGTCCCCTTCACTCTCCTCATCCTCTCATCGTCCCCTTCTCTCTCCTCATCTTGTCATCTTCCCCTTCACTTTCCTCATCCTCTCATCCAATCCAACTTTATTTCTATAGCACATTTTATAAACGGAGACAGTTTCCAAAGTGCTGCACATAAAAATCAATAGAACTTAATAAAAACATGACTAAAATAGCAATAAAGTGATAATAATAAAATAACTAAAAACAAAAGCAATTATAAAAACATTACTAAATCGTCCCTCTCTCCTCATTCTCTCATCTTCCCCTTCACCTTCCTCACTGTCTCATCGTCCCCTTCTCTCCTCATCCTCTCATCGTCCCCTTCACTCTCCTCATTCTCTCATCTTCCCCTTCATTCTCCACATCCTCTCATCGTCCCCTCCTTCCTCATTCTCTCATCCTCCCCTTGTCTCTCCTCATCTTGTCATCTTCCTCTTCACTCTCCTCATCCTCCCCTTGTCTCTCCTTCTCTCCTCATCTTGTCATCTTCCTCTTCACTCTCCTGTCTCATCATCCCTCTCTCCTCATCCTCTCATCGTCTCCTTCTCTCTCATCTCTTCTCTTTCCTCATCTCATCTGAATAGCTGATTAAAAAAAATGTGATTAAAATTGTTTTTATTTTTTTTTAAACCAGCTATTTTTGCCGTCTTTAAACCATGTTTTTTTCTTGATCTACCACGTACATCTTCAGTCCAACTCTGATGATGATAGTAACACAATCATACTAATTCATACAGGTAGGTGTATTACGTGCCTAAAATCAAAACAATATCTAATAGAAAGAAATCAAACGACTAAAGTTGGAAGAGTGGATGGACATCTTTACACCTTGACTTTTATAAACAAAACCTAAATATATAGTTTTTAAATACATAAAGGTAATTATTATTTAGTCTAATTGCACTGATTGTGTGCAAGTGTAGTCCACTAACCCTGTTCAGATGCCTATCTCCACCTGTCAATTAAAGGTCCAATATTACACAAAATTGACTCTTTTAAGCTTTAAGTAATATAATGTTGTTACCTCATCCAAAACAAACTAAACACACATGTTTAAGTAATCCTTTATTATTAGTCTGTCTACATCTCCAAAGCTCAAACTGTGATGTCATGGAGCTGTAGTTTTCAAGTTAACAGATACCTTTTACCTTTAGTTCTGTAGAGATGGGCAATTCCAGGGCTGAAATCATGAAATTATTCTAGTGAAGGTCTATGGAGTTTAAAAACACAGTGGAGCGCTTCACGTATTGCCACATGACATTACAAGAAGGAACATAGTGTTTTCTGTTTGAGAGTGTGTTAATTATGTGTGAATGAAACAAACCACAACTCCAGGTATGTTTGTGATGAGGAAACAGGATATCATAGATCAGAAAACAGTGTCATATGGGCCCTTTAAGATCATATAGCTTCACACTGCAGATAGTCATAGCTTCAGTGGCATCTCTGGATAAACACGCTGTCCTTTATCCTGATGTTTTGCTCATCATTATAGCTTTTACATTTTCATGAAATAGCAAAACCAAGTTGTGATTCACTCTGTAAAAGAAAAATGACTCAAAAACTGCATAAATGCAAACACACACCCAGATGCACCTCAATGTAGAATTCACCATATTAAGGTCGTTTTCACATCTGCCTTGTTTGGTTCGTTTAAAACGAACCAGAGTTCGCTTGCTCCTTTGATTCGGACCTTTTGGGCTGGTGTGAATAAAAACCAAAAGTCTCGATCCGGAGCAAACAAGCAAACCGAGACCACCTAAAAAGGTCGGTCTCGGTCCGGTTCCATACGAATCCTGGTGCGATTCGTTTGAGGTGAGAATGCAGACCGGACTCGATCCGACACAAGTTGGCTTTTTGTACTTAACGAGCTCCCGTCGTATGTCGAGCATTATGGGAAACCGAGGCTTACGAAACTAAACTAAACTAAACGAAACTTACGAGGTTTACTTATGTTTTGCATGAAGAGCAAGAGTCAGAACTTGTTGCTCACATGAGCGTTGTCCTCTGTAGTCGTCTTGCCCTGTGTCTTCGTCATTTGGAAATTGATTGTAAAATAGTGTAAACCTCATGATGCTGCTCAAACATTTGTGCAAACTGTATAAACTGAGCAAACCATATCGCTAAGGCTAGATTGAAAACAGCACGTAACACCGTTATTCTCCTCCTTCCGCATTTGGACACCGACAGGGCTCATTCTGTCCAATGTCTGAGCGACCTCAGCACATGTGCTTATGTTTATAGATGTTAGTTCGCTTGGGGAAAAACTGCAGTGTGAAAGCGAACCGCACCAAAAAAAAAAAAAAAAAAAAAAAAAAAAAAAAAAAATTTGGTCCGGACCAAAGCAAGTGAACTATCTGACTTTCCTGGTGTGAAAACGACCTAAAACTGTGGAGAGTCTCATGAATGTTAGAGAAACAAATGAACTGTAAGAAGTGTGATGCTCAGTACTATGACAAGTTCACAGCACAGATGCAAGAATAAGAATGTCAGAAAGTGTCTTACAAATCTAAGTGGATAATATAAAGAAAGTGTAGAGGGGGGTCGAATGCCCCTGAAAAACTATAAAACAATTAACAGATAAAACAAACTGATAGATTACCTGTCTGGGAGACTCTGGTCTCAGAGCCAGTATCCCGCTGTTGTTGTTGCCTTTACCAAACACACTCTCTGATTCCCCCGGGCGGCTCAGTTTGCTGGGCTTCCCTTTGAAGGAGCTGGGGCTCCTCCTCTTTCGACTCTCTGCCTTTCCTCCATGGGCCAGGGGCACAGAGGGGGAGGGCAGGGGCTGATATGGGGCAGTAGCTGCATCCTTGGTGGAGGTAAAGGATGCACTGACGCCAGCATCACGACTGGAAGGTGAGACAAAATTTACATGTTATACAAAGTTATAGAGTTGATGCAATGCTACCCACAGCTAACCCCCAATTTACACCAAAGCGTACTAGCGTGAAAGTGCAGCAGCACAGCACACGAGCAGCACACACAGGTATCGCTTTCCATTTTAACCGGTGGGACAATTTACACCAGCAGTGCCATACGCGCGTCCAACGGCCGTCATTACGCTATGCACTGCTCAAAATAGGTTGGAATTCTAATTTTGCAGCGTCAACACAGTGTCTCCAAGCTTTTTAGCAGGGGAAAGACAGGAAATGGGCACTTTGTGTCAAAATAAACTTCCGATGCCCTTTCAAAATATGTTCTCTAAAACCACTACTGTCATGTAAAGACTGTGTCGCATCCAGGAGCTCAGGGAATGACTCATGATGGACGACGGAAAGTTTACAGCCGCGGGGGATAAATATAAAACACATCGGACAGTAACTTTTCCTTCAGAAGTTGATCTTGTAAAAGGTATGTGATGCAGACAACCAAAGTGGTGAGTTGATTAATTAATGCAAGCACCACAGATTGTTGGCTTGTTATCGCTGCAAAGCATCGTCTCGCTTGTCGTCAACTTTTTTTATTGTGATCTAAAACACAATTCATCCAATCAACAATGAATACAAAAGCAATGTGAAAAGTTTAATGTTTAAACGTGAAAATAAACAGAGGCTAGAGTCACAGGAGCAGCTCTGCTGGTGTAAATTGAAGTACACGCGCATGTTGCTGACGCTCCTGGTGTAACTTCCAGGTAACAGTCATTATCTTCCTGTGCCAGAGTTTCTGACCTTTCTCTGAACATTTGTAGCATTTTATTTAGTGCAGGCATGTTCAAACTATGGACCAGGGACCAAATACAGCCCTTGGGCTAATTTACCAGAAGCAGTTTATTTTGCTGCAAGTGCAGAAAATTTCCATCATCGTGAATTGAGCATCAAACATTACATTTTAATTCAAAGTCCGAATAAAGATTAAACTGATAAAACTGCACATATTTGAATGAATCACTGCACAAGTCTGCCCCACTCCTCCCCTGGTTTAGGGTAAAGAGTTTGGTAGATGGTCTGCCACCTGCTTGTCTCAAAGGAGATGATAAAAGGAGAAGTTCAATTTGTCAACTGGACAAAGTATGTTTGGTTGAAAACGTTTCGCCGCTCATCCGAGAGGCTTCGTCAGCTCTAATAAGAATACTGGTAAGACACTTGCTTATATCTTGCTGCAGGGAGGAGCTAACTACTAGTTAGCTCCTCCCTGCAGCAAGATAAACGTTTTCAACCAAACATACTTTGTCCAGTTGACAAATTGAACTTCTCCTTTTATCATGGATTCTACCTGGACGACTGAGGGACTTTTCACGCATCTCAATGGAGATGTTACTCCTTTGGCATGAATGTTCCTCAGTATGGCATTAAACTTAACTAAACTTTATTTTCCAGGTCAGATCTGTGGAGAAGCATCCCCGCTCACAATAAAAATACATTTTTTCCCCAAGATATTTTTGAGCAATGAATGGAACCCTGTAACTGAATAAATGCAAGATGCCATACTATAGATCAATAGCAAAAACATCCACTAGCAAAGTTGCATTGTGCAACTATTATTATTATTATTATTAATTATATATTGAATATATAATTGCTCATGTATTATCCATGTTATTAAACAAATATTAGATCCTATAAGTGGCTTTCTAACCAATACAGAATTACTACTTACCTGCTTTGTGAGTTGTGTGCCCCTTCAGCTCTGGACATCCAGCCCTCTGCCCCACTCCAAAGCCCACCTCCCCCACCACCGAGCTCCTTTCTGCGGGCAGGAGTGGCCACAGTCCCCCCTGCACCCTGTAACGTCGGATGGTAACTGCTACCATTCCTTTTGTGATTATCTACTGCTGGAAATAAGGAAGAAAACGAGTAGAAAGTAGAGTTTTTCCTCTTCTTAGACCCCACTATAGAGTCCTCCGTCACTTTCGATTGGCGGCTTGATTTATGCGTGCCATTGCCTGCTTTGCCCAGTGCAGTCTGTGAGTGAGAAAGTGGGGCGTCCCGGATATTAAAGACCCCTGTTGTCTGAGGGAAGGTTGAAGTGTAGGAGTTTGATGGAGGTGTGGAGACAGGAGAGCTGCCTGAGAGGGGGGAAGGAGGGTACGGTTGCTGAGACGAAGAGGAGGAGGAGGAAGAGGAGGGAGTCTGAAGGCTCTCAGCAGCAAGAGGCACCTTCCTGTGAGAGAGAAAGGAAAGATCATCAACAAAGGCTGTTAAATAACATAAATAAACAGAACTTTGATTCTTTGATTTGTATAAATTTTGAGTTTGAGTCAAAATGAACAAAACAAGCATTGAAAAGAGATGCTAAAAGCTATCACCCGTAAATGGTATAAGGAGGATCCACCTACAATTAACAACTGGCGACATTTTTGAAAAATTTTACATTATAGAGACTTACATATATTATAACAGGGATGAAAGTGACCAGTAATGGAAAAAGCTGAAAGTCACCGAAAAGCTAGGGGGGTCAGGGGGCATGCCCTGCTCTGATGTTCTGAGATGAAATCTGGGGTCATTTCAGCCAATAAAAACTAAGATGTCAACCACCCATTTGGGGGGAAAAATTCCCTTTCCCCCTCTTGATGATCCCACTTTGCACCACCTTCTCACAAAATTTAGGGCTTAATGATCTTGATATGGGAAAAGGCTGATTCATATAAATAAGTTTTCATAAATGTATCTCCATTTTATCTGATAAATGTTCATTTTAATCTTAAAATAAGCCAAGCAAACTGTACTGCACTTAAACACTCTGTGCCCCGTTTTTGGATCCTCACCCACAGTTTGAGGAAATTTAGCAGCGATGCTGCAAAGGTGTATCTGGATGCAATGATTATCTCACATATTAATTATTGTATATCTTGTTGGTCTCAAGGATGTGAGACAACAACAAAACCCTTAAAGTCCTTATATAATCAGGCTGTTAAGATACTGGACAAAAAGCCACTGCGATATCATCATTGTCCAATATTTGCACAACATAACATGCTAAACTTTGACAATTTAATCACCTATTCAAATGTGCGATTAGTCTTTAAAATCTTAAATAACACAGCGCCTCCTCCAATGAAAAAATGTGTACAGCTCTGAACAAACAGCCAGGACCTCCAGGTGACTGCAGACGACCTAAACGGAGCTCAGCCTTCACAGAGACAGCTTTTTCTTTCAAAGCCATCAAAGAATGGAATAAATTGCCACAAAGTTTGAAACTTTCCTCTGACATGAAAAACTTTTCATTTAATGTTAAGAAATTATTATTAGAGAATCAGCAGTGTCAGCATTAACAATGATAACTGGTATGATATAATCTTACTGAGATTTTATTGTTTGTATTGTTTGATTTTAGTTGTGTGTAGTGTGTGAGTGTGTATTGATTATATTGTTTACATTTTATATTGTATTTCTCACCTGCTCAGGGACTACAGATGGAAACTAGCTTCAGCTATAATCTGGTGTAAAGCATCTTTAATGGTTTTGCACATTGTCCCTGTCAAATAAACTAATAAAAGAAAAGAAAGAAAAGAAGAAAGGACCCCTTCTTTGATTTTTTGTTTGTTCGTTTTTAAACCTGTTTCAACTTCCTACCTGGAGTCACATTCTCTTACTGGTTTTGCAGTGGTATTTACCTCTGCTCATTTACCAAACGCATGTCGTGACAAACAGATACATTTGTGCACTTTTATTAGGCAAAATTCAACCACATGTCGTGGTAGACCTGTTCTGTGCTGTAGACCTGTTCTGTGCTGTAGACCTGCTCTGTGCAGACACTGTAACATAAATTTAGATTAGTTTTTGGTTTGCGTTTCATCCTTGCACTTCTAATCAGAGCGCATTGAGGAGGGAGCCTGTGTGTGCGCTATGAGCAGGGAGGAGTGAGAGTGTGAAAAGGCGAGGAGAGGCACGCTAACGTGAAGCGGACGGAAAGGTAGGATGTTTTATAAAAACTAAAAACCTGCTCTGTGATACGCGCTGGTACACAAAGGTACACGCTGTTGCGAACAAGCTGCGTGTGCTGGCGGCGCGCGTGGTGTCCACGTGGTCCAGGCGAGCGCAATAAACTTTCTGTTGTGAGAAAGTCTATTGCTAACGGCAGCGGCCGTAATGAAATATGATCGCAATCATCTCGAGACCAAGACCGATCTACCCACACTACCCTGGCGATTAACTCACGATCGATGTATTGGGCGCCCCTGTTTTAGATACTATTTTTGATTCACACGGTAATACGGGACAAAGTGCGTCCCTATTCAGCTCAATACAGGACACGTACTTTTGTTTCTGAATACGGGACAATTCCGTTTTTCAAGAATTTGCACTGATATAAAAAATGACCCAGGCGACTGACAAAAAAGAGGAAGTCTTTCATCCCTGATTATAAGGCTGCAACAAGCAAAATTCTTGGAAAAAGTGCACTGTTTATTTGAATGACAACTGACTATTTGTTCTGGATACTTGTTTGTTTAAAAATACAAGTAAAAAAAAAGAAAAGAGGTGATAAAAATACTTAATGCCTATATACAGAGCAAGGGCAGCTAGCACTTGATAAGGCCATAGAAGAATAAGTCAAAAGATAATGTGTATGGTTGGCTCCATTGACAACGCCACCTCACTAACCTGTATCAATGAATAACAAAACAATTATCAGCAAATAGGAGATGAGAAGAATAATTTAACCTTGTAACCAAATTACTTTATTCCACAGGTACAATGTATAAACGTCTTTGTGACCTTTTTGTTTTGTGTTGTGCACAGCAGATTATTTTGCCAGTTTACTCTCAGAAAAGAGATTCGGATCTAAATGTGTCTATTCTTATAAAATAGATAGTTACTAACTATTTAAAGTAAACAAGTGAGGGATTTATTATTATTATTATTATTATTATTATTATTATTATTATTATTATTATTATTATTATTATTATTATTTCAGAAATGATAATGCTCTTGTAAGGGGAAATGTTTAAAATCTCCGTTATCAGCTGGTGGGTATTCCATCAACGCCGCTAAACACTTAAGTACATTGTCCTTATAAATAAAATAAAAAATAAAAAAAAGTGATTAAGCCTCGCCTGAAGAAGCGTCACCTTAGACTTAAGCCTAAAGTCGTTCCACTAACAGTTTAGCTGCGCCTCAGCGGCGCCAACTTCAGCCAGGCCTATCCAGTCCTGGCCTAGGCCCTTGCACGGGGGACGTAAGAAGCCAGAACAAGCGACTGTCGAAAATGCAATCATGTCGAAGATTCGGGACGAATATTTCAGTGCATCAGTGTGTTGTAGAGTTGCTTTTGGAACTCTGCAACACACTTGCAATAACCATGGCAAGAGACATGGCGTGGCAGAAGATCACCGACCGCTTAAATGCTTAAGTTCTATAACAGTGTTGAATGTTGAGTTTTTTAAGTATGTTTTTACCAACAGTATCAAGACAAGTCCGTGGGGGAGAGGATTCACTACGGTTTGCCACATGGGAGATGCAAGTTCGATACTCAAGGAGAGCAGCTGATGTCATAAAATTTTTATATTCATATTTGAAGAGCAGTCTTGTCAGTTGTAATTTCTTTTTACTGTCTAAAAGTATTTGCACCAACTAATATGTTAAAATGTGTTATCTTGTCTTTGAGCAAGGAATAATGTAAAGAGGACCGCTTTACAGGTAAAGACAAAGCATAAAAACATTTTGCAGAGTGGTAAGTAGGCCAAGATTAATATTATTATTCAGTGAAAGTAGTAATACTGTTGAAATTGTACCTTAATTTAATTTAAAACAAATAGTAGCTACCAAGCCACAGGAGGTTGGGAGCCCCCCTCAAAATCTTTCACCTGCAGAGGAACTGGCACTGGCCCTAAACCGGGGTCGCCCACTGGTGGAGGTAACTGAAGGAGGGACCCCATCAAAGATCCTTCCTGCGAGTTCTTGTGAAGAGTATATTCAAGGTATTTTCAGTCTAAGCTACTGCTTGCCTCAGCTGTGATCCAAGCATTTGTATTTTTTAATAATAGTATGCTTGTTTTCTAGTTACTGAAGATGGCGTACACTTGGACCCTCCTCAGCAGTCCTCCAGCAGTGACCTCACACCAGAATGTCATACCTAATGTCTTTTATTGTTTTATGCCTTTTGATGGAAATTTATAAATAGGATTTCATTATAAAGGCTTGCACAGCATCTCTGAGCAAATTTGTTGAATCATTGAAATGTTGCATCATGGAGTGTGCCTGTTATTTGGCTACATTTTGTTTTAAAAGTAAAGGTTTACCTTTAACAGTATTCTTTGATAGAAATGTCACATAAAGTATAAAGTGTCAATGTCGTCAAGTGAGAGTGATTTAGGCCCAGCTGATAGAAGTTCTATATGAATAATTGTAGGTTACATGGCATTCATTCACATTTGTGTAATGTGTGGCAAATGTAAGTTGGTGAAAATATAACAAATAATTAACTTGAGAATGAATACCGTCAGTAATAAGAATCGAACCAGACTCCCACAGTACTTAATCACTCAGCCACAGGCATTCTCCGTGACAACTGTGGAATACTTTTATTTGAAAATATCGTAACGACAGCGCTTCAAAAGAATATTTGAAATTACTGGAAATTAAAAAAGTAAAAGCTTAAAGTTTTATTTTTTGTCTCTTATTGCATTCTTCATCAGCTTGCTCCAAATGTGTAAAGTACCTCCACATCTGTGAGTTGAGATGTTTTTCCACCATATTCTGCAGAGCCAGCCTCATCCTGTCCCATCGTCGATCAAACACGTAGTGGCCCCGTCCCATTAGACGACTGTTGAATATGCACAACTGGAAAAAAAACAATTGTTTTACAATTGTGTGATCCCTAATTTTGGACATAATCTTCCTTTTCTTAAATGTAAAATGTAGGTGCACAGTGCAACTTTGTGATGGAAGGTCAGGGAGGGTCATCGTGCCTAAAATGTTCCACAGTATGGCATCAAACTTCTCTATCTCTATGGAGAGAAAGCAGAGGAGATCACCAGACCAAGTTGCGGGTCAGATCTATGCTACGTACAGTATATCAATCCTAATCACAGTACGGAAGCATGTTTTTCTTCTTTTTCAGCCATAAAAACTACTGGAAATGCAAATGAATAAATGCAAAAATAGATACATTACAATTAATACCATAATGTGGAACACTGCAGGAAAAACAGTAACATTTCCAAGATTAGACAGACAGTGGGGCACCAGTCGCAAAAACGGTCATTGTATCCTTATTAGGCCACCCACATTGCGTAGTGTTCAAATATGAGACAACTCCCAGTGGTGTGTGTGTGAGTGATGGTGGTGGTCAGAGAGGCCAATGGCACAGATTGGCAGCCTGGCAGCCTCACTTCCATCAGCTGTGGCTACAATAGTAGCTTACCACCACCGGTATGGAGTGAATGAATAATGCTCTGTGAAAAGTGCTACATAAATAAAAACTTGCTTACTTATTAACTTACTTATAGACCCCCTCCAGAAAAGTGACATAGTGTACCATTAAATTCTATAATATTTGACTAATATTAAAATATTGCTGAACAAGTGTTCAGATATGAGAGAGAACAAAATTATCCTGTACCCCCAGAGGCTGTGGGTGGTGACTGGAGAAGTGAACGGCCGCTCTGTCAGTGTCCTCTGGTGATTCTGCATCTCCCTCATCACTGGAGAGTTGACCCCCTTCTCCAGCTGAAGACGTCCAGCCTGAGGGGGGCGGCTCTGGGTGTGTGGCAGAGGAAGGGTTGGGAGCCGGGGGCAGAGGGGTGGAGGAGGAGGAGGCAGTGGGACCTGGAGCCCTGGGTCAAAAGTGAAAATGGGTTAACACATTGGATACATGGGAAATCATACAGTGCCTAGTATATCGTAAAACACACAAACAAGAACATATTTGTGTAATTTATTACACGGGTAGGCCCGTGCACGGGGGACGCAAGAAGCCCAGAACAAGCGACTGTCGAAAATGCAATCATGTCGAAGATTCAGGACGAATATTTCAGTGCATCAGAACAGAAGTTGCTTTTGGAACTCTGCAACACACTTGCAATAATCAAGGCAAGAGACATGGCGTGGCAGAAGATCGCCGACCGCTTAAATGCTTAAGTTCTATAACAGTGTTGAATGTTGAGTTTTTTAAGTATGTTTTTACCAACAGTATCAAGACAAGTCCGTGGGGGAGAGGGTTCACTACGGTTTGCCACATGGGAGATGCAAGTTCGATACTCAAGGAGAGCAGTTGATGTCATAAAATTTTTATATTCATATTTGAAGAGCAGTCTTGTCAGTTGTAATTTCTTTTTACTGTCTAAAAGTATTTGTACCAACTAATATGTTAAAGTGTGTTATCTTGTCTTTGAGCAAGGAATAATGTAAAGAGGACCGCTTTACAGGTAAAGACAAAGCATAAAAACATTTTGCAGAGTGGTAAGTAGGCCAAGATTAATATTATTATTCAGTAAAAGTAGTAATACTGTTGAAATTGTACTTTAATTTAATTTAAAGCAAATAGTAGCTACCAAGCCACAGGAGGTTGGGAGCCCCCCTCAAAACCTTTCACCTGCAGAGGAGCTGGCACTGGCCCTAAACCGGGGTCACCCACTGGTGGAGGTAATTGAAGGAGGGACCCCATCAAAGATCCTTCCTGCGAGTTCTTGTGAAGAGTATATTCAAGGTATTTTCAGCCTAAGCTACTGCTTGCCTCAGCTGTGATCCAAGCATTTTTTAATTTATTATAACAAAAAAAAAAAAAACATGTCTCTGTATTTTCATGTTTTGGAATAGTAAAAAAGAAACATCCCAAGTCCTAAAGTTCAGAAATCAGAAAAAAATGGCTGTGTTCAAGGTTTGTCAACTTTATACAAGGGAAAAATGTGTCATTTTATTTTATTGCTGTTGATTGTTCTTATGAACGCAAACGGACTATAATCTTCAATATAGCAAGTTCAGATTACTTCTTGTTACACATTTTGCTTACAGCATCCCCTTGTGGAAAGAGATAGAATGAACAATCATTAGCAAGAAGTAAAGAAGTATAATTTTAATAAGGTCTAATGAGGTAAAAATACCTCATTAATGGTATGTGTTTTGTATTGGAGTATACTGTAGGAGTGTTGATTGTAATCTGTAATGTTATGATCCCATATGATACTACATTTGAATGTATAGTCCCTTAATTAAACACAAATAAATATGAATATACATTTAGCAAATCCTAAAAATAAAGTTGCACATTGCTGTTTATAATGTTTCCTCATCAAATATACACACCTGGAGTTGTGTTTTGTTTGATTCACCCATGCTTAACACACAAACCCTGCATATTTAGGCTGAGTTCTCTGAAACAGAAAACACTCTGTTCCACCTTTTTAGTCATGGAATTGCCAGTTTTTAAAGAACAGTTTAAAGGCAGCTGTTAGTTTGAAAACTACTGCCTCATGACGTCACAAGGTGGAACAGAGCAACAACAGAGCTTTGGAGATGTAGTCTAATAATAAAGGATTACGCAAAATGTGTGAATGAACCATAACACAACTCTGGGTATTTTTTGATGAGGCAACAGCATTTTAACATGGCTTAAAGCTCACAAGTGTAAATTTTGCACAATATATGACCTTTCAAATACTCAAACAGCTTCTCTATAATAAGTATTCTCAACTGTAATACCTGGGTATGTGAGCATTGGCCAGCCGTAGCTTTAGGGTGGACAGTGGTCGTCCGTTGGGGCAGTGAGGCTTGCTGGGGCTCTGATGTGACGTGAGACTCTTGTTCAAACTTGGCTCCTTCCGTTCTTGGGTTACATCCCTCTCTTTTTCTCTTTCTTTTTCCCTCTCTTTCAGTCCCTCTTTCTCCTTCGCGCTGCTCTTGTGTTCAGCCAACAGTAAGTCAAAATGCTTCTTTCTTCCTTGGACGGCCCGGCGTTGGGTTAAGGAGTGAGACTGGAGGAAACATACAGTAACGAGGTCAGTAGCAGATTCCCAGTTGAGTTTGTGTGAGCTAATAACCGATGAGCAGTGATGGGAAGAATACTTTGAATACTTTGATTTGTTATAGAATACTGAATAGTGGAGGGTCCGCCTCCTGATGTCTCCATGGAAGTGTTATTCCTAACACATGTCTAGAATGTTCCACAGTACAGAAAACTGTATGATATGTGGATATGTGGAAAGTCACCCCTATTCACAGATGGAATTATTGTATTTTGGAGCAATAGAAACACCTGTAATGAATAAATTCTAGCTGTATAGGTTTAATATTAAACCCATACATACCTATTAGGGATGTCAACAATTAATTGACTTAAAATTAATTGACTTAAAATTAATTGTCGATCAAGACGTTGCCCGAACAAAATGCATTAATTGTAACTAATCGCTAGAGGGCGCTACTCTGGAATGTGAACACGAGATGCGAACCCACTCGTGAGAAAGACCATAGCGTTACATCATGTAACCCTTTCCTCTCTGGATGTTGCCGTACAACTCACAGTAGAGCTGGACCTAGAACCATATATTTTTGAAATGATAAAAGCATGTAACTTACATGCTTTTGTAATTTCTTGATTGTTCTGGTTTGAGGCCCTGTAATGTTTTATGCTGTGTCCAGGGGCCCTGTGAAATGTATATTTTGTACTGTAACCCTTCACAGATTAAAGGAGAGAAATATTGTTGATGCCTTAGTTCAAAATAAATGTTGAGAATGTCCTAAAAATAGCCTGGATTCACTGGTTTCATCATAATATGTAGACTAAATAACTGCTATTTAATTTCTTCTGTTCCTTTTCATTTCAAGATTTCCATGCTGCAAGTGCAACAACTAAGCCAGTCCTCAATTTATTTTCAATAAAGAATGTATTTATTATCAATACATTTGTCTGCTTTTTACTAAGGAATAAATAATTGAGGAATATACAATATAATAATACTATGATATATTTTTGACTCAGTGTTATGTATAAAACGCCGCTCATCAGTTAATCGTAAGTCGATCGATAAGGTCAATCAACTATAGATTAATGAATTAATCGATAATTTGCATCCCTAATACCTATATATATATATATATATATATATATATATATATATATATATATACACAGGCAAAGCAAGAGCATATCCATGGAAACAAGCAGGTAGTGGACCCTCCACCAAAAAAGTTGCCCCTTTAAAATGTATTTTGTAACGTATTCCGATACATGGGCCAATCAGAGTACTGCATCCTGAAAACTTAGAATATTTTCACATAGTGTTGCATATAAATCAAAGTATAAAGACACAACTATTAAAAACAGCTTTATATTTGTTTCAACCTTTGTTATGCAATTCCTATCACTCATTGCTTAAGGGAAAAACCAAACATGACACTGATTATGTGCAGTCTGAAACCTAAATTGTGTAATCAAGTACTACTAAGTAGCTACTGGCGGCAGTAGCTCAGTTGGTAGAGCGTTTGTCCACTGATCCAAAGGTTGGCGGTTCAAATCCCGCTCTTGACATAAGAAACATCAGTGGTTGAGCGGTCAGATCCACTGACCCACAGGTTGGTTGGTACGATTCCAGCTCCCACAGATGAATGCTGCCGTTGTGTCCTTGGGCAAGACACTTAACCCTCCTTGCCCCCAGTGTCTGCGTACACTGGTGTGTGAATGCGTGTGTGAATGGGTGATTGGTTCCTTGTTGTAAAGTGCTTTGGGTGCCTTGAAGGTGGAAAAGCGCTATATAAAGATGTGACCATTACCCTGTACAGTATTAATTTGTTTTTAGAAAAGTAATTATATTCCTAATACCACCAAATGAAAGAGTAAATGTACCAGAAACTGTCAAAATTAGTATTCTGAACTAGTTTTCTTAGGTCTTCAGTTACTTCTAGTTGTGTAAATAATAACCGATTTGTATCGATGCATCGATCCTACAGCCGACGATGCAAATGCATCGATGCGTCCACAAGAGAATCGACTCGAACTTTTCTGTAATAAAATGTATTCAAAACATCATTAATACATAAAGTGAAAACTATGCACCACTGAATCGAATCGGCATGAAGTGTCTGATTTACACGCCTAGCTACTTCCCCACACTCTCTTAGAGAAATAAGGATAGACTTTGTCAGTGAAAAGTATTGATCTAGGCAGAAGACATTGTTTGTGTGTATTTGTGTGAATTTTGGACACAGAGACCTTGGAGCAGTCCAGAGTCCATTCGGGACATAATTATTGCCTCCCATCTCCCACTAGACATACAGGTAAATATTGTTCTGCATGGCTCAGCTCTCTGCCCTTCCGACTATTTGGGAAGGTAACCAGTCCACACACATTTGAAGTTTGGGTAATACCAATGAATGAATGACACCTCCCTTTAGTGCTGCCACGGTAAATAATGTGCAGTCATATCCTCCGCATCTCACAGTATCATCATTCAACACAGTACATTAGCAACAGGAGCAGGGCAAAAAAGCATACCATATATTTTTGAGGACTATGCTGGTAATGATTAGGGTTGTCAATAAATAAATTAACAAACAAACAAATAAATAATAAGACAATACCCAGATACTAATCAATACTAAAACTACAATAAAAGATTCTCATTGAGCAATTATCGACTCAAAAAAAAAATTGGACACACCCTATTATTCACTTCAATTTTCCTTCTACAGTTTATATAAATACAGAAGACATCCGTATAGGAAGTATAATAAGTAATTTGGAATTATGTAGCAAAGACAAAAATAACTCTTTTAAATACACTTTGTTAAAATCCTCAAAGTAACCATCCTTTGCTGGTTATTTCACTTTTTTTCTTCAGCACATATTTCCATATATCTTACTTCATACTGTATATTTGATGCCTTCCAATATGAACTGTATACAAAATATGAATTAAAAAACAAACAAACAAACAAAAAAAACACTGAATTAAGGTGTCCAGACTTTTGACTGGTAGTCTACATCGGAACTATAATAAGAGAAGATGGTCAATTTTATAATCTACTATGATTTTGTGTTGCATAATTACATTCTATTTAGTGTTATCGAAATGTAAATTGGAATCGTTTTAAATTTTAGCATCATGACACATCAGTAGTATTAACAACAACATATTTTTGCAATCCTTTAAAACTGTGCTAAAATATCCTTATAAATGTCTTGCTCAATATTAAAGTTTTAGACAAAGAAAGAGAATGTATTGCACAATTACCCTCAAAAGGACGAGAAATATCATTTTCTCAGTACCTTTGATTGCAAATTCTTATTTTAGGGATGCACCAAGCCAGATTTTTCAGTTACGAAACTGAATAAGATACTATAGCTTTAAGTATACCTGATAAACAGATACCAGTGCAGAGAGTGAAAAGAGTATTTATTTCCTTTAAACAAAAATGAAATAAGACAAAACTGATCCAAATGCGTTATGTAGCTGTTATTCATCACTCAAGTAACTACAACTGCAGAACAGTTTAGTATAAATGAGACTTTCTGGGCCGACTATGACCAGTAAATAGTCTTATTAAAACAAAGTAATAGCAATATTTGGAAGCCGATATCTGATCCTACAAATTTTTCAGTATTGGTTGCCAATATCATATAGCGGTATCGAATCTGTGCTTCCCTATTCCAAACCATTTTTAGACTTAGCCCACCTTTAATATATACTGCCACTCCACTTTTTCATCCTCAGAACCTCAATCTAGACACACGACCCACAAAACCTTCAACTGGCCCTTTCGTGCATTCATCCATGATCTGATCCTGTACAGTCTCTGAGAGATTGAAAATAAATACTGTAGTTTGTCAGTGGTGATTCACCTGTCTCATCTGACCCGCTCCTTCTTCTCTAACTCAAATTTTCAGTCTTCCTCTAGTTCTCCTGACAACAGCATCCTTTACTCCTTACATTTACTTCTCTGTACATTCACAAACCGTTCTGGGCTTGTATCTCTTATCTTTCAACATGATGTGCACCTCAGATGTGCTCATTCATAATAAACAACAAACCCTGATAGAAAATAAATACTACAGTCTGCCACAATAAATCATTAACCTTGATCATTCAATGTAATGCCCTTATCTACCCCCATAAATCTCCTCTTTGGTCTATCTCGAGACTAGCGTTGTCACTACACCGAGATGTTAAACTCGATTTTGCTACAGATGAAGAGGCTCGATAAAAATAAAAAAAAACCTGCCGTTTTTTATGTTACCTTGTACTGGTTCTAATATGGACCAAGATCATTGTAAAATTATTCAGGAAATATCCAAATTTGTCCTGTTTATGTGATTTTATTTGTTTTTTGTTTTGGTTCAGATGAGTATCACGTTTTGGCCTTAGCATCAATTTGCAGGGACAGTTTGTAACTTTCTGAAGGCTGCATGTAATATGCATAGGCTTGTCATGATAATTATTACATCAACTTATTGTTCAATACAGGACAGATTAAACAATCACTTTTGGGTCAGTATTTTTATTATTTTTCTGTATTATTGTGAGACTTGAGCTGAAGAGGGCTGAATAAGTGGCTTCATTATACGAATACAAACTGTGTTTTATTAAAAACATGCCATGCATCAAATAAATAGCACCAGGGACATTTTGAAAATGTTTTAGTATAAATAATTACTTTCAATGTTGTCATATAATTTGTTATCATGACAGTCTTAGAGGTTTATGGAGGTACAAGCCTGCTCACATTAGGGATGCAGGAATAAAACATGCTTTTGTTTCAGTTTATTAAGTATCTTTAAGTATCAGTTATACTAATATTTTTACTACCTTTCATTTCAGACTCTCAGAATTCTCCACACAAACATGTCTATGTGATGCACTAATTTCTCATCAGTAAAAACACTGACTGATAAACTGCCATGCCAAAAACAAGAAACCTCCTCTTCACTTGCATCTAATTACTAACTTCCCAGAGATTAGGAAACTGTGCTAGGAAGTAATTAAAAGAGCAGAATTGAGGAGAATATTACTGCTCAAAGATGTTGCGGCCTTTTCCAACATCTATAATTACCTCATCAAGCCAAGTGCAGACACTGTATTAGTTTAGCCTGGCTACCCTGTATTAACCAAGAGACAGGAGGCGCACGCCATCCAGAAAGAGACAGACGCAAATGCTCTTTAACTGAAATGTCTAACAAATGTAATTACAAAGGCGGTTCATCAGAACCCCCCCCCCCCCCCCAAAAAAAAAAAAAAAAGTATGATACTGTGCAGTGACATCATGCTGGAGTTGTTCTACATCTATCTCTGTGGTGGGTTATTCAGCAGTTACCATGTTTGACACAATATACACATTTCCAAACACTGTCAAAAAGGATTTAAGAAAACTCATTCATGGTCCTGTTTAACCGTTTGATGACTACCTAAAAACTGTTGTCTAATGCTAGCTAGCTTGTGACTAATTGCATGTCTGAGATACTTTTTGTAAGCACACAAATCATCTCATCTGTCGCTCAGAGTGTTTTAAAATAAAGCCCTGATTAAAGTCTAACACGCATCAAATAGAGCAGTGCTTAAAGTTAGCATCACACCCTCGGAGACTGTTACCATATGGGCTGAGACCATACTTTTAATTAAAGCTTTGTTTTGAAAATGTAATACCGTAGCTGACTGAAGTCAATACCTTGATAAACATAATGTAGTTAGGGGAAGAGTGATATGATGCTAAAAATCCAACTGATTCTGGTGATGTGATATTTTGCAGAGGTATTCATATTGTGATTGTGAATCTTCTCTTAAATGCAGAATATGCTTCAGCCTCAAACATTCTGTTATTGCTCCAGATTAGATTAGTGAAAATAGGCAGACTAAGATTTTACAAAGCCCAAATGTAAGATACATGGAAGATGAGTAAAATATTATAATGTAGGGACATAACTCAGAAATGAGCAAATCTTATCGTATTGTTTTACCTTGCAGGTCAGAGAGCGCGTGCAGGGCCGCTTCGTCTCAGGGTCTGGGACGCCACAGTGTTTATTTGGATCGAACACTCTTCCTACAAAAGCAAAAAGACAATTAGAAAATCTGGTCCTGGGTTATTTAACCACTTGTGCACAGTTCGTTTGTGTGTCATGTTTGTAACTGAATGGTCCAAAGCACAAAAAATTATGCATGATTGATAATAGAGATCAAAAATACAGGGGAAAATTTTAAATCTTGCCAAGCTAAAATTACTTCAAATAAGAAAATGTCATCTTGATTTGAGTAAATTTCACATGAAATTGCAATTATATAACAAAGGAACAAGTATTTTCGTACTTAAAATAGAAAAATACATCTTTTTACACAAAACATAATAATAACAGCTCTTTGCCCTTAAAAAAAGTAATAACTTTTGCTTTTAGTTTAGAAAGAGAAAATAAACAAAGACAATTAAATGCTGTTTAGCAAAAGAAGAATGCGATACAACCCTAGGCAGATTCAGTATTTAATAACATTGCGAGTCAACTAATAGAGGGATATTTAACTTTTGAATCCTGTCACACAAATGTTAAATAGTAGTTTTATTGTTTTATTTGTCTCAAACATACTACAACTTTTTTTTGCATCTTCTGAATCCACCCTAGAACTGAGTCAAGTATGCGTCCTGTAGTCAGCAGGATGGCGTAAACAGAGCCAGTGTCAGACAGCTATAATCTACTGCTGGCCTCTGCCATAATCCCTGTAATCTTTTTGTGTTTGCAGAATGAGACACCTCCCAAGGTTAAAGAGGATTCTCCCGCTAATGTGCGCCCAGAGCTGTCAAACTTCTCACTGTATTAGAACCACTTTGTAACTTCTTCAAATTATACTTCATCCAAAAAGCAAGTGAACCCAAACAAGGACTAGAGCAAGTATTTATGTATATATAAATAAATAGTGTCATTATTTTAGTAGACCAGTCTAAAGTATTTCTATTCTGCATTAAGATAAAAATGAAATCCCTAATAGAAAATATTAAACAGGCCAATGTCATCTAAATAGTATTTTTGCACCCTTGTTTACTGAGCATAAGACATGTGTTAAGGTCTCCAGATAGCACATCGATTTTAAATTAGATAATCTGTGATTCATCCAATTAGTCAGGAGCCAATTAAACTTCAGATTCTGTGACAAACAGAGAAGAATAAGAGTGATTGGGATAAGTGCTTTAAATCACACACCACTCAACCATCATACTTCATCATATCATAAAACATAACCACTGATCTACAAATTCAGACCACAACTCAACAAGTTCCTTAGTGGTAAGGCTTACATCTCATTCATAGATCAATATGTTAAAGATGCACTATGTAACTTTCCGGGAGGGGGTGCACCACTAGCATCAATGTTACTGGTTTACCTAAAATGTTCCACAGTATGGCATTACACGTATGGTCTCATCAGGCCACATTACAGGATAGATATGCAGAGTGATCTTATATATTTTGTCAAAGTATCTTTGACTATGAAAAAATGTGACTGAATAAATACAAGATAGATTGGTTTACATCTAATGGCACATTCATGCCATACTGTAGAACATTTTAGGCAAACCATTAGCACCGACACAAGCCATCTCCAGACAAAGATTCACAGGGGACCTTTAATAGTCATTATTGTTACAGGCTTACACATAGCCACAGATATTTAGACAAAAAAGAAAATGAGAGACACAAAAAGCCAAAGGGGGAAAGGACCAAGTCATGACGAAAGATGTAAAATGAAGAAACAGCAGAAATTAATAGGGAACTCTGTGAAAGTGAAGACAGGAGGACGAGAGGAGGAGCAGGTCGAAACACAGGAGGTGTAGAGAAATCTCTCAAAAAGACAGTCTGCTTTTGGGCAGCGGGAGCTCATGACTAAGAGTGTGTAAATCAGAGAATGAGAGTGCAAAAGTGCAACACATCAACAAACAGACGGCACAGTCATGAGGGAACTCAAAACGAAGAAAAACAAAAATTCACAAATCAGGCTTTATGCCCCAAATAAGGCTACGTTCAGACTGCAGCGCTTAAAGGTGCTGCTCCTGAAGGATGGGTCAAATGCAGAGAAATAATTTCCCTACGGGGATGAATAAAGTGTGTCTTCTTCTTCCTCTTAAAGCTCAATTCGGATTTTTTTGTGAAATCCGATTTTGTTGCGAGGTCGTTCACATTTCCGATTAAATGCAACTTGTATGTGATCTCCAGTGTGAACTTTAAACTCCCCAAAAGTGTCCCGCATGCACCTTTGGGGACACGACAAGGTCACATGCAGCGAGCATGCTCAGTGTTTATGGAAGTAGCCTAAACACGGACACTAGGATTGAGTGCCTGGAGATTTTAAAGTTGCTGTCATACCAGAGCCAGAACATGTAAAACTTATTTCTTTAAAAGGATGAGATTGAGAAGGACACGGTTTTTGGCCATTGCATTTTGTGGGGCAGTGGCAGCATCATCCGTAGAAAGGAACGCGTTTTTGCTGAGTCGCAGCCAAAAGTGGTGGGATTGCCATGTGCTTTGCTGCGTCACTGACATGGACACAATTTTTGTATGACGAGAAGAGCGTTTGTGTACATTTGTGAGCGCCTACTTGTACCACTCTCACTTGTTGATGGTCAGATGAATATGACCTGGCTGTTCAGACTGACGTCGCATGCCAAAAGATCGCATGCCAAAGATCGGATATACCACATAACCAAGTGGCCTGGGTCACACTTGAAAAAAATCTGATCTGTGTCGTTCAGACTGTCATCAAAAGATCAGTTACAGGTCACATAGAGGCAAAAAAAAAAAAAAAACTCATGAGATCTAAACAGGGCCAGGCCAGGTTAGTACTTGGATGAGAGACCACTGGGAAAGTCAAGTGCCACAGTGAGGCGCCAGTGGTTGTGTCCTTTGGCAAGAGACTTCACCCACATTGGCTACTATGAAAGGGCAGTGAATGTGAATGATGGTCAGAGAGGCTGATGGTGCAGATTGGCAGACTCCCTTCTGTCAGTCTGTCCCAGAGCAGCTGTGGCTACATTAACGACTTTCCACCAAGTGTGGAGTCAATGAATAATGCACCAAATTGTAAAGCAACTTTGGGTCTCTGGAAAAGTAAGAATATAGACTATATAAGAATAATGCAATATGATTATTATTGATGATGATTAGCATTTAGTAGTATTAGTAGCAGTAACCACCAAGTGTGTTATATGTGGCGTTTTAAATGGCAGATTATTAATAACTTTCAAAGAGATTATTTATAGACAATAGCCCTGTTTTCCCTCGAGACACATGGCATTTAAATTGTGTATTTCTGCAAAGTTTATTTATTAAATGTCAAGTACTACATATAAAAATAAAAGTATTGGCCACCATGCTCCTGTCTTGATGGGTGCTTGTTTTTTTGGGAAATTGGCACTGGGGTGTGCCCAACTATGGAGAGTTGAAAAAGTTTATGCCAAGTCAGTGTGAGGTCTCTGCTTTGCTTGGGACCTGTGCAGGAAGTTCACTAGCTCAATAAAGTAAGCTACACAAACTCCTGAAATACTGTATCATAAATTATAATCACATATTTCTTTTCAGCTTCCTGTTACAAGTGACATTTTTTCATCAATACGATATCCACGGATGTTGGTGCCACCAGTTAACACAATTAAATTAAATACAGCCACAAACCTGAGAGCCTTTTGTGTGGCCTGGCTGCTGTAATTTTGGTTCCATTTTGCTGTTTCTTTTCCAGTGTTGAGGATGAAGACGAGGGTAAAGCGCTACATCTGTGCGAAGGGGAGGGCGATGGCGAGGGTTTGCGGTCGGACTGGGAGGGAGAGGGGGTGGAGGAGGGTCTTCTGTCCAGGGGGGAGCGTGCCGGGCTGGGACGACCATCCACAGAGGACGGGGAGGGGCTGGCGCGCGGAGTGGAGGGTCCACTGCTAACCCTGCCGTTCAGGAGTTTTTCGGACGAGCGCTGAGAGGGAGGGGGGGTGAGAGAGGAGGGTTTGTGGATGGAGGGGGCAGAGTTGAGACGCATGTGGGACCCAGAGCTGGTCCGGCTCAGACAGGGCATCTTCTCCAGGCTGACCACCGGAAGAGACACACTGCACAGACACAGGGAATACATTGGATAAATTATATTATCATTTTAGTTAAAGGTGCACGATGTAAATTTTCTGTTGGAGGGTCTGCTACCAGCTTGTCTCTATGAAAATGTTATTATTTTGCCTATAATGTTCCAAAGCAAGACATTAAACTTGTCTATTCTTGTATTTAATCAATTATGGGTGTTGTTTATTGCACAAAAATACCACTTTGAGCAGGGTCAACTCTGGTCCCCACAGATCTGACCTGCAACTTGTAACCTGATTGCTATAGAATTTCCCATGGAGACAAGCAGGTGGCAGACCCTTGACCAGAAATTTGACATAGTGCACTTTCAAGTTTCTCTGCTAATAACCTCTTTGGTGTTACTATGGAGCAACATTGGACCAAGAATTGACAGAGTGGTATAATTGTAAGATTGGTGGTTCGATTCCAGCTCTGCCGATTGCACACTAAATTTACATCGTTGGCAAGACACTTCACATATCTTATAGAGTATGTATCTATTGCGTAAGTGATTGATGATGATTATGGCCGTGGGGAGAGACTGTATACTTCTACTGTGTATGGAATGAGTGAGTAGTGCAATAAATCAAGTTAATCCAAACAACAGTATAATTTATTTGTCAATTGCTTTGATGTTTATTGTCCTAATTTGTCATTGTCCAAAACCAACAGACTAATGTATTCAACCCCCAACAGTATTAGAGCAACCTGTTAAACAGCTGCATTAAAATACGTTTAGAGGTCCTATATTACGCACAGCTGCCGTTTACCTTTTCTTCTTTAGAGACGAGCGATTACAGGACTGAAATTATCCAAATGAAGGTGTATGGAGTTTAAAAACACAGTGAAGCATTTCCTGTATTACCACATGACATCACAAGGTGGAACAGTTTCTTTTAAGAGAAGAACTCAGCATAAATATGCAGATTTGTTTGTTTAACGCGTGTGAATGAAATGTAACATAGCTCCAGGTATGTTTTTGATTAGGAAACAATATTATAACATCAGAAAATAGCATAATATGGGCTCTGTAATTGACAAGCTGCAATGCATATGTAGGAGCAAACCAGCATACCGTCCTTACCATGTTTTGCTACGGGCACCCTTGGGTGGGTAGACGGCGAGCGGTGCCTTGTTGAAGCGTGAGTGTGGGTAGTCTTTGGGCACCCGGAATGCCAGAGTGTCGCCTGGGCTGGGGTTCACTGCCGGGGCCACTGCGGGGGTCTTGGGCTTCATCGGGACAAGGGGACCCCGAGAGGGAACTGGGGAGCCATGGCGCTTTTCTGAAAATTACACAAAAAAATTGTGGGGTTTAGATTCTAGAATGTGACAATGTCATTGTGCGCGATGAAGGGGCAAGAATCAGTTTTCTCCATTGATTACAATGTACTTTCCATTGAAATATCCAAAAGGTAAATTCACAAATGTTGAACCTGATCATTTCTATTAGTGAATAGGGCCTAGAACCCACAACATTACAACTCTGCATTTTAAAAATATTAATTTTAGCTGCTAAACATCTGTGTTATACATCTGTGTTATACATCACATCTACAGAAAGTTCTGAAACCCAGCAATACATTTAAAGAGGGGGTATTACACTACTATGGGTTATTCATTCCTAACAAATAGCATATTTTAGATCAGTGTTATCTTTGATTGCTGATACCTTGATATTTTTATTATGTTTCAGTTTGGTTTTTGACACTCCAATCACCTTGCTCCCTGTACACACTCCCCGTTCAGTGTGCTATCAGACCTAATGGTCTGATAGATTTGTGAAGTTGTACTGTACTGTATTGTTTTGTATCCTGCTTTTCCATACTTATGGAAAATGGCTGCAAGAGCATGGATGATGCAGGCTTGTGTACTGAGCCTTGTACAGGCTCATACTGCTAATCAAATAGGGCCCAGGAGAGATCTCTAGATTACTCAAACATTCATGGATGACATAAAAGCTTTTCAGGCATGTTTTTAATGAGGGAACCACATTATAACATAGTAGAAAGCTCCAAAATGTCAAGTTTGCTTAATATCCCTTCTTTAAAAAGCACCTAAATCAACAGGTTACACAATTTCAGTGGCAAAAATTTGTATCTAATATTTGCATTTCATTTACATCTGATTAACACCTGAGTCTAATAGTCAGTGATGCAGTGGGGTGTTTTCGCCCACTTGTTTTTGACTGTGCCAGATGGCTGTGTTGTAACACAAAACTGAAATGTAGTGCCAGAAAGCTTTCACAAATAGAGTCCAGTATTTTCAAATCAATTGGGCATGCTATTCTCTAATTAACAACTTGCCTGACACTATGAGAAGTCTGTTACTACACAAGGGATAGTAAGGAGAGGTTTCTAAATATATTTTTGAACAGTTCAGAACAAGATACAGGATCTCGATGGAAATTGAGATTAACAAAAACAAATTTATTGGACTGAGTTACAAAACAGGAGGATAGAAGTAGGAAAGGAGAGAGGAGGAAAGACTTACGGTTCTTACTATGCATGTCTCTTTGTGGGGGTGGGATGGAAAGGGGTGGGGGAGATGGTCCGGGACTGACTGTTTCTGTTCACAGGGAAACTACACCCCAGGTACCTGAAGAAAAACATACAGATCAACAAACAAAATAGGAGAAAGACAACCTCAAATGAAGATTCAAATTCTCTAATTGCTGGTTGGGATAACACATCATTCTACCCATCTATAACAGAGATGGGGTACAGGCATGAAAACAGATCAGGGGTGAAAAAGGTGTGAAGGGTGCGTGAGGGGCAACGTGGCCTTTGGGGTGTGTGTGTGTGTGTGTTGGTGGTGGATTCACCAGTATGCACTCTCCGAGTGCCATGAAAACCATATGGTTGATATCACAACGAAAACTTGATTATAATGGCTTGAAAAGTTGGCTGCTTTGTATACAAATAAAGCTTTAAAAGATACTTTTCTCGCGGGGTATTTTAACACTGCGCACACGCAATACCTCACTAACGGCACAAGAAGAACATCAGGGCACAAATCTGCAACATGATTGGAACGCTACTTGTACAGTTTGGCATATGACTGGCTCTTGGCAGCGGAAAAGGCGGGATGTTTGTTGACACTCATATTGACCATACTACACTACAAAGTGTCCCCGTTACATTTCAATGGATCAATTCATTTACCACTATTAGTGATCTCAAAAAATTATACTTGTGAAGACTGCAGTGGAGGAGCGCATTCCTGTGCCGGCACGTACCTTGATAACCACGCTAAAGAAAAAGTACATGGATCAGTCTCACTGGGCCTGATGAGCTGGGACCTGTCGGTTTGATTCGCAGTGAGGTTGATACCTGCTTCAAACCCGGGTATTAGTCCATGGGAAAGGCCTTAGGTCAACGAGCAAACGCCAGCGGCACATCGAATCTACATGATTCACGTAGATCACCTGTTTTGGCTTCAAAATGCCAAATTTGGACAAAAGATGAGAGATTTTCATGCCTGGAGGTAATTTGGTGACTTGATATGGGCAAATAAGTATGATACATTAAAGGGATATTACTACACAAAGTTGACTCTTGTGAGTTTTAAGCCATGTTATAATGTTCCTCAAAAACATACTGAAATATGTTTTGTTTCATTCACATGTTTGAGTAGACCTTCATTATTAGTCTCCAAAGCTCAAAATGCTCTGTTCTATCTTGTGATGTCAGGAAGTGGTCGTAATTTGAGTTAGCTCAATTATCAAATCACAATAACACATGTTTCCTTTTGGGATTCTTGTATTAGTTTATCAATTCATATTTCAGTCCTCTTTCAAATGCTAATATATCTAGAGTAGATTAACAATGTACACTTTGAACATCATCTGACTTTTTAAACACTACTCATACTATTTTTATTGAATTTCTTACTAAATGTGTGCATCTCTGGCAAAAGAAATAAAAACAGGAGACAAATGTAGTAACAAGAAGCCTTGACCTCTGTAAATGAGTGTTGTAGAGTCTACACAGTCTGCTGCTGGGCTCTCCAACTGTGCATGTTTGCTTTGGAAGAGAGACATTAAAGAGCTGCAAATGATTGGGTGTGATAGTGAGCCATGTATTTTTGTATGAGTGACGGTCTGCAGCAGGTGTTTCATATGACAGTCATATGCAGCACATCTAATACATGGATCCTATAGTCTGCATTCTGTTCGCTGGGGACTTATGATTGCATGATGCACTGAGGACTGGATCTATTTATAAATGCCCATGAGGAACAATCTAAAGTATGTATCATCACAAAAAATGAATTCAGAAAAAAGTAAAAACGCAATTATTATAACACACAAAGCTCTGGACGGGACAAAACTGGGAACTTTTTTTTTTTTGGTACAGTTCTGGCTCCACTTTTTGATACCTATGCTGTGTCCATCATTATAAACAGTACAAAATTCATTGTTTTTATTAAATTATATGAATATTATGAATTTATACAAAAATTAATAGGAACTTTCTAAACTTATATACGCACACGCACATATAATACTGGGATTATCCTGCTTTACTGTTAGTGTGTGAGTGGCATAAAGTCGATTCATTATTATAATTTATCGCAATATTTCTCTGTAGCAATACATCGTGCTTCAAAATGAGTTACTGTGACAGTCAACTGCATGCTGTCTGCAATCTGACTTCCAGCAGGTGTTGCGTAAAGTATTAACATGTAATGACTAAAAATTGTACGTTAAGTAATCCAGGCTCCCATAGCTTCACTGATGTCACAGATTGCAAGGTGCAGTAGCCGTTTGTGTGTGTGTGTGCATGGGGCAGGTGTGTAAATAGGCCAGTGAATGCAAAGTAGCAGCCAAAGCAGCTGTATTCAGAGTGGAGGGATCAAGGTCCACATTTGCAGGTATGCTGCAGTCCAGCATCAACGCCTCTCAGATTAAACCGCCTGCCAATGAACACTGCAATCACACTCAGCTGCTCATTTTTCAGTTAGACGAATGCATCCAGATACCAGATGGAAAATGCAATGTTGTGCAATGCTGAAAGCATAGCGTAAGAAATTGCATGCAAGGACACAAAACCACACTTAAATGACTATCCAGGCTGAACCCAAAAGAAATCACATAAACTGAATCAAATTTCTACAAACTGATGAGTAAGCTCTCCAAACCCGAAAAGAGGTATAGTAGATTTAGGCAATTTCACAAACAAAAAAATCCTAAAGCAATAATAGTCCTTTATTGCAAGACGGTTAAGACTTCATTATAATATAATAGAAATATAATATAATAGAATTTTCTCAGCATCAATAGATTATCTAGTTTCAACATTAGTTTCATTATCGATTAGTATCTGAGTACTGATTCTTTTGACAGTGCTACAAAGTCAAAATTTTCTCCTTCAGTCTTACAATAAGATAAACAATAAAATAGTCTAAAACATTTACTACTTACTTCTTAAACCATCATAAAAATTGATAAAATTATTAAAGCAAGGGTTGTGCATTTCTTCTCATCTCATTCTTAATTTTTAGATCAATGCAATTTCAAAAAGTATGCTTAAACATGAATTAAGAGTGAGAGTCAATTCAACAATAAGAAGCAGGCTGGGAGCTCATCATACTGATTTACAATACATGGAAGACTTCCCAGGCAAGGTCACAAATGACTAGACCCCAAGGGCACACACTCCACTCCATGCTCTCCCTGCACGCTTGTCATTATTGTGCTCAGCAGACTGCTGATTGGCTAGTGGCTCTTCCTGGGGGTAGGCCCAACTACATGATGAGGAAGTGAGCGCTTCCAGAGCTCAGCTGAGTTTATTTACACTGAGCAGGCAGCAGCAGAGAGCAGTAGTGAGGAGTCATTTCATTCAACTTATTCACAAGCAATGGATGAGTCTGGTGGATGTGATAAAAAAATAATAATAATAATAATAATAAAAAAAATAAAACAAGTAATGCTATGACTTTTTTGTTAGAGCTACTTTTATAATAAAAATGCAAATTAGTTTTAGCAAGTAAATAATGAGCTACATCACTTTTCTGAAACTTCTTTAACCACATCTGCTTTTACTGTTTTTTATTCTGTGCTGACTGAATTTATACGTGTTATGAACTGCACTGATTGTACAAGAGACTGCACTGCCTTAATTTCAATTTTTATTCTGTTATCTGTCTGTCTCTGTCTGATCTATTTGATGCCTACACACCTTGGACTGTGCGGCCAAGACAAATTATGCATGCTGGGACAATAAACTTTATCTTATCTTAAACTTAGTGGTGGAACGTAATGAAGTAAAATTAGTGAAGTACTGTACTTAAGTATACATTTTAGGTATCTGTACTTTACTCAAGTACAATTGAAAGTGGATACTTTTTTTTAGTTTACTACATTTGAGAGAAGGCATTTGTACTTTCAACTCCACTACATTTATGAACAGGACTGAAAAGTAAAAGTATTTTTTTTATGAGTGTTTGAGTTAACAGGCTGAAGCCTTATTTAACACATTTGTAATTTAGGGCACACAAATGTATAGAAATAAAAGCAGCTAGAAAAAAAAAATCAAAATCACTATATTTGAAGCTCAAACTCATGCGAAATACTTTTACTTTTTACTCTTTAAGTGCATGGTAGGGGTACTTTAATACTTTTACTCAAGTAGATTTTTCATGTGATACTTTTGAGTATTTTTTGTATCTGTACTTTTAACAAAACTGAGTTCTTCTTCCACCACTAGTAGTAGAATCTACAGTCAACAAATTTTTTTCAATGAAAGAACAGTACACAAATAAAAGCATTTAATATAAATCACTGCATCATTCTGTGAAGTATATCTACAAGTGTCTCGACTTGTTCTTGTAAGATTTGGGAATGTATGGGGAAAAAAACATGCATACAAGCAAGTACGATGAATCATGTTGGAAGGATTACATCAGTGATACATAAATAAGTAAATCTCCTGTAAAAAGTAATATAATAGCATCAAATATAAGTTACAGTAGAAAGAGAATTAGGAAAAGCTGGGACTGGGAAATACAAGTCAAAGTTTAGTTGCTTTTTCTAGGGCTGCTTAAATTACAGACAATTAGGTTCACAATTAATTAGGTTATAATGACAATCCATCACGAGTAATGAAAGATAATTAAACAGAAATTATTCTTAGCTGCTTGTGTGGTGGCTTACGTACCAAACCTCAATCAAAACTTGATTAATTGCACAATTTTACAGCACCACCAGACCATGCACCACATACTAAGACAGGTGAATCTCTACAAGCACATTAACAAATAGCTCTCTCTGATGTCTAATTGTCTTCCACCGTGTTATGAAAGCACTAAAAGCTCTTCAAAGTTGATATTCCAATGCAAATGCACTGTACTCTCCATATGCTGAACCTGCCTCCTACTTCGTACACAAGTGTAGCTGTGAAAAGATGGAGTGAGAACTTACTTTTGAGACACAAATTAATACTTGATTGCGATGAAAAGATCACAAAGGAACAAAAAAGCAGTCCTTATGCATACAGCAGCAGCTGGCATTTTAATTGGCTCGAACTTCAGCTAATAATCAAGAGAAGACCCGTCCGTGATAACAATGACAAGGCAATGCACAGGGACTAGAATTGAAATGAAACTAGACGCGGCTGCTGTGGCTAAGGGCAAAACTTTTCAATGAGATTATGTGAAAAGGCCAGACTGTGTACAACACAGCTTGTCCTTACGCAACAAGAAACGCACACACAGGGCCCTACACTTGAACTGAAATCAAAAGGAAATGCAAAATTGTTTCTCAACCCTTCCGCGGGAGCTCATTAATCAGGGACAACAGAGCAGCGGAGGACTGGAGAATGGTGAGAGCAGAAAGGCTGACCCTCCCTCAACAGGAAAAATATGAGCCTTTTATCGTTCCTACACTACTTACTCTGGCACAGCAGGCTCCCAGCAGCACCGGGTCAAAACTGGAGACACGAGAGGCTAGGAATTCCCACAGAAAATGCAGTGATGGAGCTCTGTAAAAATCACTCTAAGATCATGAAGAAAGGGTGGTTTTAGTAAGCAATTTTATCCATCTGGTTTAAATCTAGTGATCCATTTGGATGCATTATTCCCCAGGGCCTGCAAATGTTTATATATTACAAACGAGGGGTGAATAATTTGAGGAAATCTCTAATGTAGTTTTTATGAAATCATAATGGAGGGCTTGATCGTTTAAAGAAGCACTGTGTAACTTTTCTGGTGGTGGTGGTGGTGGTGGTGGGGGGGGGGGGTCATCCTAGGCCTGTTGAAGTCACAAACTTCAGTAAATATAGACAATAAAATGCAACCTTAATTCAACCTTTTACGACTTAAATCTTGTAGTATGCCCACTAGCGCAAACAAAAAATCCACATGATAAATACTAACCCCCAAGAAATATTGTTCATATATTGAACAATAAGTCAATATAGTAATTACCATGACAGGCCTAGGTCCACGAGCTGCTTCTTATTGCTTTGCCAGGATTGTTCTACTGTATGGCATTAAATTTGGTTATTTAATTTCAATTGTATTTATTTTATTTATATATATAATCTCTCATCACCATTTCAACTTTTAGCTTCTGCACCATGCTGTTAATTCAATAAACTGATAAACTTGTGCCAAAAGTTCTGACACGATTCTAATGACAATTGCAACTAGCGCTTATTTTCAGAATAATTTGTGGACTATATGAACAAGATAAAACAATGACTTTATATTATATTGTAATAAGATCATATATAATTATATTATTAGTCACCATGTGTCAGAGATTATATAAAGTTGGTCTATTTGAATTTTCCAAAAATAAGGAGAAACTATTGTCTAAAAATTAAGTGACTATGACTTAATATTTATTACCTGGCCAGCCAAATGATATCTCTCTGTATTTGCTATACAGCGCGATACCATTTGGACACCCTCGCTCCACTCTCGCTCCTCCGGTTAAAAACGGACTCCGCGATTCTGATTCGTTCAAAGATGGTGACGTCAGTGCACCCGCCTTTGCCCGCAAAGTCAATCTTAGGCAGTGGAAGTTCCTCCTCAGTTTTGATTCAAGATGGCGCAATCTCTGATTGGTTCACTTAGCTGTCTGTCTAAGCGCAACCGCAGCGCATTCTGGACCAAGCGTTACCAGACTCACCACTGGTACAGCGATGAGTCATGGATTCTTCCAGGCAATAATATTTAACCAATTATGAAAGACCTACTGTTGTCATTCATCAAATGCAGTTTAGAGCAGGATTTGTCTCATTTTGTATGCTACACAAAAGGAAAGCAATGTATTCTTAAGTCCTATAGATGGAACCAGTATAACTTGTATTATTAATCTTAAATAGTCAAGGCACAATTCCCTTTAAACTGACAAATCTCTATTACACACATTTGCAGTTTTCTTGTGGAGAACGTGCAGCCCACACCTCCAGAGAAAGGGATTTATTAAATATCCCAACGGGACCACTTATGCTAAGCTTTAAGCACAGGGCTCTAATGGATCATATAACACACATTAATACTCATTTCAAAAGAACACAGGGCAAAAAAACAACAAAAAACACTCACTGTTATAGTTATAGCATTAAAAGTGCCGTTAGCTCCTCCTTTTTCTTATGTAAAGCTACACATGCATAACTCCACTCTGTTGACTCCAGGGCATTCAACCCCCACAACAATTTGCCTGAGTACTTAAAGGTCCCATGGCATGAAATTTTCACTTTCTGAGGTTTTTGAACGTTAATGTGAGCTCCCCTACCCTGTTTAGGCCCCCCATGGTTAAAAGTTGCGAAATGTCTAAACTGAGCATTTGCGATCCTTTTCTGCGTTAGAAAAAATCGGAGCTCAAACGGGCGATTTTGAACAAGGCACCTTATTGACGTCAGATCGAAAAAAGAAATGCAAATGCAGTTCCACCCCCGTCTATCTGTACTCAGCGTCTCTGTAAATCACGCCCAGAGAGTTTGGACTGCGAATGCGCTAGGCAATGCGAAATGCGTTTTTTTATTTGCCTCGAGGCACGTGCGAGTGTTTCTAGGCTCGGAAGTCCTTTATCTGAGCCTCTGGACCTTTGAACAGCAGTGGTTTAATTTTATTTTCTGTGGAAATGTGTTTATTTTTCAATGGAACGCTTCTCATCTCTTCTCCACGCAAAAACGCAGAAATGGATCAGAGAGCGCACAGCTGAGAGCTAAGAGCGAAGAGTTTGGCCACGCCCCCACCCTCTACTATAGGCCATCTCTTTTCTCCTCATTTGCATTCAAGCAACAACGCCCATTATGGAGTGTTCAGAGAGAAAAATTACTCTCTCATCTTATCTCTGTTTCTCATGCAGAGTGTTGATTTTGAAGAAGGATTCATTTACAGTATTAGGGAACCATTAAGGAGCCATATAAAAGCATCAAGAAGTACCATGTCATGGGATCTTTAATGTAAGCTGCAAAATTACTATAGAGGTCAAGATATTTATGAAGGGCAATATTATGGAAAAAATAGACTGCTAAATATTACACTCATTTAGGTGACGAAAAACATTTTTTAAATTGCATAATTTTCCCCTCATGTAGAACATTTCAATTTGATTTTGTCTTAATAAAAACAGATCAAAATGCATTCCAATATAAATAATTTGAACTTTGAAATGTAAAATGCCTGTGAGCATTTTACACAACGTTCATATTATTGTGTGGGAATCACATAATGTTGATCTAAGGAACAAGTAAAGCTAACTTGTCGGGATGGTGGTGCTGCAGGTGAACTCAGAGGTTGGTCGTATTACCTGAATATTTGATATTTGATTGGTAATGCATACAAATGGCGCTGGTCTTGTCCATCCCCTGTCCCCTTTCTTGGGCTTTAAAACCAAAATGTGCCCATACGTCTGCTTTTAAAGTGGAAAAAATCTTTTCTGCCATTTATTCGCTTCTCTTGTGCACTTCTCTTTGTGATGTGGCGGCACGGCTATACTGCCCCCTAAAGTCCGGGGGGAATAGCAATATTACAAAACAAAGAATTGATACTGTATCGATTTTAATATTATCAATATTGGCATCACGGTGGCTGGGTCTGGGTTCGATCCCCGGGTGGCCTGGATGGAATTTGCATGTTCTTCCCGCGTCTGGGTGGGTTTCCTTCGGGCACTCCGGTTTCCACCATCAACCAAAAAACATGCTCCATAGGTAAAAAAATCCTCCAGCTGAGGTCCTGACCAAGTCTAGCAACAAAATCATGGAGGGTCCTTGGGCGCCTTCTTGTGCTGCCCACTGCTCCTGAAAGGATGGGTGAAATGCAGAGGATAATTTCCCTACAGGGATAATAAAAAGTGTTGAGTCAATAAACACACTTGACCAGAGCGATAACTATTTTACTACCTGTTCGTTAGCATTACAGGAAACAAGTGCCGGCGCAGAAAAAAAAAAAAAAAAAAAAATCGCGTGAACTCCCAGCGTATACAAACATCTCGTAACACATCAGCCTTAAACATGGGCACATGGGAAAAACATAACTTAACAAAAAGTACTGCAAAAAAAAAGTTTAAAAAGATATGTATCTGTGTATCGATTTTTTAGCACACCCCTAATCAATACACAGTGCAGCCCTATTGAACACAAACTGACAGAACAGTCTCATGTCAGAATCACAGCTGTGTGAAGTGTGTAGAGCTGTAGAGACTCAGGATGTTTAACAGTAGAGAAATGCCTCAAACGTGATAATATGAGAACAGAGTCAGAGACTCAAGGTGGTCTGTTCAGAAGAGGTCACACGGAGCAGTTTTCGGTCATCCCAAACATCTCAGGCACAGGCTTCTATTGAATATGAATGAAGAGCAGCTACTGAAAACTATATCATTACAAAGCCTGTGATGATAATGATATGGCCACATACGGCCCTTTGGTTGACTCTGACCGGCCGGTTTAAGCTAAGGGCACACTCACACAGGACTTTAGAACCATGCTGTGCTCAAAGACAATTGTGTAGGGCTCTATGTTCCGCACTCACATCTGCACAACCGAACCAGGCCACGGACCAATCCTGTCATCACACTGCGCTGTTTGTTTAGATGTCGTGCAGCAGAGCTAAAGAGAAATAAGTCCAGCGGCAGAAATAACTATTAAATAGTGAGACAGATATGAGTCCATAATAACAGCACAGAGCAGTGAGGACTGTTGGAGACGAGGCTGCAGAACGTTTGGCTCTGTCCACAGTTCTTACTGAAGGTAAGCGCAGATTCTCTATGTATTTTAGAGCGTACTTTACCTCACTTTTTCATTGCTTAGGCATAACAGCTTGTCAAAACAATGCTATTTACTGCTTTTCATAAAGAAATGCAATTAATATTTTGTAGAATTGAGTTATGCATTTTGGTCCAGCCCTCCACAATATTTTTTGTTTCTTGTGTGCCCCCATGGAAAAAATAATTGCCCACCCTTGACTTAGATGACAACACACAAATTATCTAAAGCATGCATCATAGACTTATACTACAGCTGGTTACAGGCGAGGTCCTACAATAGGGCTGAACGATTTGAGAAAAATATCAAAATTGTGATTTTTCTGAAATGCATTATTATTGTGGGTAGCTTTATGAAATATGTTTTGATAAGAGAATTATGTTCCGCTGTGTTTTTTTTAACTCCATAGACCATCACTAGAATCAGATGGATAATTTCATCCCTGGAATTGTCAATCTCTGTTGAACAAAAGGTGAAAGGTAGCTTGAAAACTATCGCCTCATGACATTACAAACACAAGCGAGCATTTTGAGTTTTGGAAATGTAGACAGACCAACAATAAAAGAAATAAAACAACTCCAGGTATGTTTTTTGATGAGAACATTCTAACATGGCTTAAAGCTCACAAGAGTCAATTTTGCATAATATAGCCCCTTTAAGAAATTACAACCTTTCTGATTTGCCAATTGTATCCACTCAAATTTTGATTTCGATTCGATTGCAGTTGATTTTGCAGTCCTACGCTATAAGATTGGGACTCCCCAGGCACTACACTGCTGCCCACTTCTGTTACCCACTGACACACTGGCCCAGTGATATTAGAATAAATCACTACATGCACAAGTTGTGTATGAGTCAGCTGAAAGATTGCCTCATTGTTTCATCAGTGTCTCTGGAGAGTCCCTGCTCTGCTCTCCATGTTTGTGTAAAAATACTTGTGTGATTCTGACCTGTTGTTACCCATATCTAAATTTGTTAGCAAATAGCAACTATTTGGTAAGATAACAATGAACTGTGATTCCCATTATACTATCAGGCATGAAAACGGGTCAGGGGTTTAGTCCCGGTTTAGTCCTGGTTTAGTCCTGGTTTAGTCCCGGTTTAGTGCCGGTTTAGTGCCGGTTTAGACCCCGTTTTGTCTTGATTTAGACCTGGTTTAGTCATGGTTTTGTCCCGGTTTAGTCCCGGTTTAGTCCCAGTTTAGTCCCAGTTTAGTCCCAGTTTAGACCCAGTTTAGACCCAGTTTAGTCCCAGTTTAGTCCCAGTTTAGACCCAGTTTAGACCCAGTTTAGTCATGGTTTAGTCATGGTTTAGTCCCAGTTTAGACCCAGTTTAGACCCAGTTTAGTCATGGTTTAGTCCCAGTTTAGTCCCAGTTTAGTCCCAGTTTAGTCCCAGTTTAGTCCCAGTTTAGTCCCAGTTTAGACCCAGTTTAGACCCAGTTTAGACCCAGTTTAGACCCAGTTTAGACCCAGTTTAGTCCCCTGCTGTCAGCTAATATGTCCCTTTGATGCAGAAATAATCTGATAATCTGACTCACCCCAAAAGAACGTGGTCATTCCGTTGTAACAGTTTGTGTTGTCCGACAGTTCACGTACCCACGTGTATGCGCATGTCGCATATATCCACGGACTTTAATTATCCGGAGAAACTGACGTATCCCGAACGTATCCCGTGTCCTGAGGCGAGAGTTCCTTCTTACGTAGCATTTACGTAGCAAATTAAGGATTTTCTCCAGTTTCATGAAATGCCACATACATATTCACGAGGCTTGCTCACAGCTGATTGGCGAACAGGCGCAAACGCAACAGCGCTAATCGTCATGATTGGCGGGAGCGCGAACGGTGGGTAATTATGCTGCAACATGATTGGAAGCTGGAGCGCAGTTCGCCCCCCCCCCCCCCATTTTTTTTCCTCCTCGGATCTACATGATTCACGTAGGTCACCTATTTTGACTTCAAAACGGCGAATGCTTTAGATGTTTTATATTAAAAGGTGTGCAACTTTTCTGGTGGAGGGCCAGTCAAATGCTTTACTGAATAGAGAGGTTATTTCTTTGTCTGGAATGTTTCAAAGTATAGTATTAAAGGGATAGTGCGTTGTTTTTTTTGTTTTTTTAATGTTAATCTGTATGGGTTTCCTTCTAAAAGTTACACTGCCTGACAAAAGTATTAGGACGAGTATTGTGTATTTCTGAACTTTCATAATGATAACAAGACGTATTGGTAATGACAACTGTGACGGAGCGCCTGTAGCTGTCCGTCATTCCCCGACCCGCGCCCCTTTCTCTCACTGGCCCCAGCGCGCGCCTAGACGGCAGAGCACGGAGCGCTTTCCCTGGGTTTGCGTAACCAGACTCTGATTCAACTGTTCCCTGCCTATAAACTGTTCCCCGTGATCTGGACTCTGTTTCCCTCCCTGGGGCGTACGAGGGTGCACACTTGGACGCCTAGGGAGCCACATGCTCTCCTCCTACCTTCCGTGTCTCTGTGCTGTGCGCCGGCTCAGGGGGCCAAACCGGGGCGCTTCCTGGTCCTCCGCTAAATAGTGCATAGTGGCGCGCTAAGGGGGGGCCACATGACCTGGACTGAACCATTTATGTTAATTTGTGGGTTTATTTTGTTTTCCTACGTTTCTTAGTTAATAAATCATGCCATATGGGGGGTTATTGAGGGGTTTTCTTTATTGTGTGGAACTTTAGGGGTTTTATCATTGTGGGTATTGTTTTACCTTTGTTCCACCCTTAAATCTTTATTGTGTTAATTGGTTAGCCCAAGGGGAGGGGCTAAGGGGGTATATAAGGGGGGAGCTTTGCTCAGTTTGGGGTTGGTCCTTGGCCTGACTATGTGGATGCTAGCTGCTGTGATAACGTCTGTAGAAACGTCTGTAAATACCTTTTGTAAATACTTTTGTAAATACTGTTTTTGGGACTTGTTTTTCACTGTAAATATTTGCACTGTTTACACTGGATTGTGGTGCAAATAAAAAGGGAATACATGTAAGCACGTATTCGACTGTGCCATCATTTTTTTTCCCCCCCTCTCGAATCTTGTCCAAACGAACCCGTGACAACAACTAATCAATTTGTTGATATATTAAAGCAAATTTCATCATGTGTAAAGGCATATTATTGCAAAAATGTAACAATATCAAGTTAAATAGCTTTTTCATCAAAATAACCACCTTTGGCCTTAATCACAGCTTTACAAATTCGAAGCATTCTGTCCAACAATTTTTCAAGATATCCATCCTCTATAGTTTTCCACTCATCCTGAAGACATTTCCACAGGTGTTTAACGTTAGTCGGATTCCTGGAGCGCACTTTAATATCCAAATAATCCCACACTTTTTTGACGGGTGACAGGTCAGGAGACTGGGGCGGCCGTGTCATAACCTGCAGTTGATGACGCTGTTCACACGTCTCCAAATGACCCTTACACAGTTCGGACGAGTGCTTTGGGTCATTATCTTGTTGGAACCAGAAGTTTCATCGAGAGTTCAGAAATACACAATCGTCCTAATACTTTTGTCAGGCAGTGTACGTGTGTTGACACCGGCTTACCTCCGACAGTCTCAGCTCGCATATTGTCTCTCTCGATTCGTATCACTGCACGCATATTAGCTGTATTAGCCAGTTAACCTTTAGCGGAAGTGTACGGCAGATGCGGTCCGCCGTAAGGGGAAGTTTACAAGTGAACAGGCTGATACAGCTAATATGTGCGAAGTGATACAAATCGAGAGAGACAATATGCGAACGCGAACTACGCTGCTGGATGTTTCGTGGACAACTGTTTGGGACACAAATATATCACCTTTCTAACAAATGTTTTGTTTTGAGAAGAAAAACAAGCTTTATTTTATGTTCCAGGGAAGTTACCGGACCTACTTATGTAGGCTCCAGAAAGCGAGCCGAACCGGGCTCAGCTGAGACTGTCAAAGGTAAGCCGGTGTCAACACACATAACTTTTAGAAGGAAACCCATACAGATTAACATAAAAAAACGCACTATCCCTTTAAACCTGTCAATGTCCATCTCCAGGCCAAGTCACAGGTCAGATCTGTGGAGAGGCAACCCCGCTCACTATCAGAAGGCCTGTTTTCCAACACCTGTACTTGAATAAATGTAAGGTAGAGCTGTTTAATACTGTGGAACATTCCAGGCAGAGCAGTGACCCCCAGCCAAAAAGCTACATAGCGCACCTTTAAGATTTAGTGAGTTAGTTTAGTTTCAGTTAACACTAGAATTTACTAGCATTTCAGAACATATTAGTAGGGCTTTAAACTACATGGTTTGCAGCTTACATAATGAAAAAAAAGTAGTTTGCAGAGGAATTTTAAGTACATGAATACAGCTTGAGCCACTTGCTAATCTTGAAGTTACATTCAATTTGTTTATTACAATAGTGCCTGACAGGGGGAATCAGTGTTTCAGTTTTATGCTAAAATCTGGAACAGTCTTCGTGAAGATGTGAGACAGGTCTCTACTCTGACCATGTTTAAATCCAGGCTCAAAAAGCTTCTGTTTTGCTGTACACAGTATGACAAATGATTTTATCTTGACACTTCTATTTTAAAATTCATTTTATGACGATTATTTATGTGTATATTGTGATTTTAATGTATTTATTTCCACTGTAAAAGCATGTTGTGTATGAATTATGCTCTATAAATAACATTGCCTTGCCTATGTGTGTACTAGTATGAGTGTGAGAAGCCTGTAGGGGGCAGAAGCACGGCTAAAACAACAGCACGTGCCAGGAGTCTGCTGTGCATATGTGTGGCTCAGATGCCACTGACCTCTTTATACTGAGAAAGAGAGGGAGAGAAAGTGTGAGTTTGCTACTACTACACTACTGCTATTGCTGCAGCTACAGCTACTACAGCTACTACAGCTACTACAGCTACTACAGCTACTACAGCTGCTACTAGTGTCAGTACTGTTACTGCTACTACCACTGTTTGCTTTGCTCCTTTGAGGTTGTGAATGTGAGCTGGGATGTGAACACGCTCATTAGGCCTGGTCATGTGACTTCAGCTGGTACACGTGTTGCCAACAGCCCAAAGCAGCAGCTCAGGGTCACAGACTTGCAGACTAACCGAGGTACACAAGGCAGTGGGTCAAGTGGCAGAGGGGAGATGAAGAAGGATTTTGACGTGTAGGTTGAGCTTGATTATGGCAAAATCACTTTTTGCAAATGCAAATTATCGATTAATTCATTAATTGATAGTTGATTGACCTTATCGATCGATTAACGATTAACTGATAAGCGGCGTTTTTCACCTGAATTTTAGTGTTTCAATAGGGTCTTTAAGAATATAAGCTATAGTAACATAACACTGAGTCAAAAATATATCATAGTATTATTATATTGTATATTCCTCAATTAATTATTCCTTAGTAAAAAGCAGACAAATATATTGATGCTGAATAACAAAATACAGTAATCCCTCGCTCTATCGCGGTTCGCAGATTTATTTATTTTATTTTTTTCTATTTTTTTTTTTAATAGTGTAACATTTTTTTATAGTGTAACATTGTGTTCTGTCCTGATTGGCTAAGAGACTAGACCAGGACTAAACGTGGACTAAACCAGACCTGACCTGGTCTAGACCAGAACTAAACCAGGTCTAGACCTGGACTAAACCAGGATTAAACCACCACGTGCCGCTGCTGGTTTCGTGCGGCTGGTTTGTGGCTCGGGCGGAGACTACGGGCGCCGCGGTTCGATCTCGCGCTTACACCGGGGCTGCTGAGCAGTGCCGTTGGCGCCTGCAGCCGGCTGTGAGTCGAGCTTGGCTTGGCGCAGCACGGTTGCCTTGTTTCGTGACCACGTGGGTGCGCGTGTCCGCAATTAGAGATTAATTACAATTAATGCATTTTGTTCGACCAATGTCTTAATCGACAATTAATCGTTAATCGATTAATTGTTGACATCCCTAGCTCATATTTTAAATTTAATCATTATTATTTTTTCATGATTAAAATGTTAAAAATACTAAGGTGCCCTATGGAACTTTTCTGGCTCTTGGTCTGTCAATTGCTTGTTTCCATGGAGATATTATTGGTTTGCCTGCAATGTTCCATATCGTACATTTATTTAATCACATGGTTTTATTGCTCAAAAATGCCTTGAAAACTTGCATCCTCACTATGAGTGAATTTGCCTCTCCATAGATCTGACCTATAATCTGGCGTCAATTTAATGCCCTACTATGAAACTTTCTGCACAGCAAAACGACAATTGCTCCATGAATACAGGTCTCATGAAGACTGTTCCAGATTTTAGCATAAAACTGAAACACTGATTCCCTATGTCAGGCACTATTGTAATAAACAAACTGAATCTTCAACAGTCAAGATTAGCAAGTGGTGGTGGACCCTCCACAAGATAAGTTATATAGCAAAAGCTTAAGAATAGAACTAAAATAATGCATCTAATAACATTTTCTGAATTTAGACAAGTACAAAAAAAAAAAATGTAAAATGAAAATGTTGTAGCCTCTTTTAATCATTAAAAGTGATTTAGCAGTTTAAACATTTTACTACCAACCAGGTGTGTGGTTCCAATTTACTGCATATTGAGCGAATCGGTGTACGATTGGTTTGCTTTGGCACTACTAGACACTTGTAAAAATAGCTTTGTTGCTGTACTACAATAGCCATCTAAATATGAAGATAAGGCAGATGCTATGACAGATGCTACGGCAACAACAAAGGCCAAAATAATTAGTAAAAGTATTTTGACATTATAACCTGGAATCCTGTAACACTTCTATTATGAAGTAATTGTATGACATTCTTGTCAATAGAGAGCTCACTGGCCTAATTAAAAAGCAAAACACCACTCTTTACTTGTTTGGATGTTGTGCAAATGAGCAACAAGAAAGTTGGATGACTGTTACAGTTTCCATAGCAACAAATATCCACTGACTGACAGCTAACAGTGTGTGTGGCATATGTGGCTAGACTGTAAAAGACAGCCACAGTAGCCTGCCAAAATCTGTAGCATAAATTTTTATTTTTGTTATTGTGTAGCTTCATCTTATTCAAAGCAGCCTGCAGTTTCCCACTGATCTGGTGTTTTATGTTTTGTAAATTGGAGCTGCCGTATGTTATCCAGAGAGAGGACATTAAATTGGCTCATAAAATGCTGTACTGAGCCCAGTCTAGTTAATTTTACATAGTGAATTACCTTAGTATTCTCTCATGGCTTGTGAAAATGTCTGATTAGATGGGTGATAAAATGACACAACTGTTTGTTATACAGATGTAAATGTGTGCATTTTTATAATGCCTTGCACTTATGAAAGGAGCTTCACAGGTTTGCCTAAGTCTCTCAAAATCTCACTATAGTTATTATTTCACTCCATACACTCAATGGTGGAAAGATATTATTGATGCCATAGTTGCTCTGGGGTAGACTGATGGAGGTGAGGCTGCTCAGCTGCTCCATTGGTCCCTTCAATCCCAAATCCCACATGCCACATTCATACTGGGAGACCGTCTTGATTAAGAACAGGACACAACGGCATAAAGTTGAATTGAACATCCGACCTTTGGGTTGGTGGGGAAGTGCTCGAACTAGGGATGCACCGATGTGAAAATTTTAGCCGATACCAATATCCGATATTAATGTTGCTGATATAAGCTGATACCGATATTATCCATACCCATATTTATTTATTTTTAATTCTGAGATAACATTTTATACAGACTGAAAATCATGTAAAATTGATTTTTGAATGTCTTTTATTTTCAAAACATGTTTTGACTCCTGATTTTTTTTCTCAATTTTTTAAAATAGTGTAACATTTTTTTTAAAATAGTGTACATTGTGTTGGCTAAGGGACTTTTGCCGATTGATGTTATAGATGGGGGCCGGGACCAAACTGGAACTAAACCAGGATCAGATCAGGATCAGACCGGGACTAGACCAGGATTAAACCACCGCGTGCGGCTCTGCCTTTGCTCTTTTCGGACTGTGTGCCTCCCCCTCAGGACACGCAGTCCGAAAAGAGCAAAGACAGAGCCGTACGCGGTGGTTTAATCCTGGTTTAGACCTGGTGTAGAGGAGGCACGGTTTGGACACGGGTCTCGTACTCGCAGCCCCGGACGCGTGGTCTCGTGCCGGTCATGCTGCTCTATCACACATGTGTCCGCGCGCACACTTCTCCACCCTCTCCCTTCCCCCCACACTTCACTATTAATACATTTTGTTGAAAATGTACGAAGGTTTGAGTGTTTAAACGAGAGAGAAATGTGAGAAAACGTTAATTCGAGGGATTACTGTACTGACAAATATTGGTCGTTAATATCGGCCCAGTTTTACACATCGGGCCAATACCGATATGTTAAAATTTTGGCAATATCGGCCGATACCAATGTTAATGCCGATATATCGTGCATCCCTAGCTCTAACCAACCACGATGTTTAGCAACCATAAATACCATAACATTAACCTCTCACAAAAGAAAAACTGGTTTAAAATTGTTGAATTAAAAATTTTAAAACATGTTATACCTGCCAATATAAAAGATCTATTAACAATATAACCTCATTAGATTATAACACCAGTAAATTAAAATTATTAGCTTGCATGCAAATAATATGGTTTGGTAGCAGTAAAAGAAAAGAGCATTGCTCTAATCCTCTGTCTGTATATTGTTGTGTGGCTAGCATAGACTGTTGGACTAAGAGAGTGCGACATCACTCACAATGCCAGCGGTTATAGGGGTGAATTTGTAGCCGAGTTTCATATTACAAACAGGAATTTATTCAAGGCTAAATTAGATATATAAAAACACCAGGATCATGTAGAGCAGGTTAATACAAACATTTTAAAGGTCCCATGGCATGAAATTTTCACTTTCTGAGGTTTTTGAACGTTAATGTGAGCTCCCCTACCCTGTTTAGCCCCCCCCCCCCCATGGCTAAAAGTTGCGAAATGTCTAAACTGAGCATTTGCGGTCCTTCTCTGCGTTTGAAAAAAACACAGCTCAAACGGGCGATTCTGAACAAGGCAACTATGTGACGTCACATCGAAAAATGCAGTTCCACCCCCCTGTCTGGATGTCTACCCTCTGTAAATCATGCCTAGAGAGTTTGGACTGCGAATGAGCTACGCAATGCAAAATGCGTTTTTTTTTTATTTGCCTGGAGGCACGTGCGAGTGTTTCTAGGCTCGGAAGTCCTTTATCTGAGCCTCTGGACCTCTGAAACAGCAGTGGTTTAATTTCATTTTCTGTGAAAATGTGTTTTAATTGAAACGCCTCTCCTTTCTTCCTCCGCGCTTAAAACGCGGAAGTGGGAGACAGCGCACAGACAGCGCTAAAACAAGGAACCAGCGGCACATTTGCCCCCCACCCCCCACCCGCTCCTCTAACCTACAGTATCTCTGTCCTTCTCATTTGCATTCAAGCAACAAGGCCCAGAATGAGTTGTTCAGAGAGATATTTTCTGACTCTGACTGTGTACATGTGTCTTTCTCATGCACTGAGTCTTGATTTTGGAGCAGGATTCATTTACAGTATTAGGGAACCATTAAGGCACCATATAAAAGCATCAAGAAGTACCATGTCATGGGACCTTTAAGACAAAAATGATGAGGCTCACAGCAGCAGTTACAGAGAGGGGTGACAATTTCTCAATGTAAAGTCAATTGGAATCAGAGTCGAAAGAGCCGGAAGCGCCCCCATGAACACTAGCGAGTTAGCTATGCCAGTTTATATATACAGTCTTTTATGGCTAGCCAAGTAAATAGCTTGAGTGCTTGCGTCTTTAAGTTGAAAAATGCCTTGGAGATTATATTATATAGGATCGTTGTGTGTAATTCTTACCATAGTGTTTGAGGATGCCCTGAGGAGTGACCACCTGATTGCAGACATGGCAGACAACAAGACACAAATCCTCCAGTGCGAAAAACTGGCTGCAGACGAGCATATCTGTGAGAGAGATAAGAGAAGAAGAGAAACAACGCCTTAGAAGAAGAAATCACTTAAAACGGCCCTCAACAGAGACATAAAAAAACAAGGGGAGTGATAACTTAAGTCTTGAGTAGCTTACACAACACAGCAGAGATAGCCAACTGCAACTAATCATTACATCACTTTTACCAAATTATTATTTAACATTTTACACAAAACTTAATTACAGACCTTATAGTCAAGTCTTGTTGGAGTAAATGAACTTCTAATGCAATGACCAGATGTAAATGCTGAAAGCTAACAATGTATAATGAAGTAGTATTATGCAGGGAGATGAGAGAGATGAGTTTGAAAAAATAAAATAAAATAAAAAAAATAAAAAATCAAAGCTAGACCCCTGCCCTTCAAAATCAATGACAAAATCACAGCTTAATCATAGCTACTCGAACTGAATCCATAGCTTTATCAAGTACTAGCTTGTATTATGGAAATATCACAACAACAACTCAAAACTGAAACTTAATTGTCCTATATTACACAAAATGGACTCTTGTGAGCTTTAAAGGTTATATATAGAGGATTTTCCAAGGAAGGAGAAATCTAGCAAAAGCTTGTCCTTTTTCAAGCATTGAGCATGTGTGAACCCCCTCTCCCCACAGCTCCCCAAGTAGAAACACCTCCTCCTTACGCTTATGCTACTTGTTTATATCCAGTGTGTGTTCAGAATCGCTGTTGCTGCTGTAACTATACTGTACATTTTCAAATAAGGCCTAAAAAAAATAAATGTTGGTTTCCGATTTGTTGACAGTTCTAGACATGGGTAGGCAGGGAATTTATTTTATTTTTATTTTTATTTTTTTTTCCTGTGGGAATATGGACATTTTGAAATTTTATTTTATTTTATTTCCTTCCGCAGCAGTACTATTTCAGTAAAGACTATAATTGACATTGGCATAATTTCCCAAAGCTATCTCAATGCTAAGAGCATATTCAATACTTAAGTATAGTCGAACGAAGCTACAACATGCCATGCGAAACCAGGTCGTTGACTGTACCAGAGTACATGTAGAATATATCTTACAATGTTACAAAAATACATGCTGATTTTGTATTGTTTTTTCTGTTCTTCTTTCAAAGGGCAGTCATTAAATTTAGAAGCAGTATACAATTTTGAATACTACATTTATTTAACACGGTGTTGACATTGGTCAACTTAAAACTGGCACTGCATAATCTTAACAATTCACCGTGACCACGCATATGTCCAGCGATGCCGTCGCCATTGTTTTTATGGGTACAGACAGAGAATTTTACAGATCACAGAAAAACAGAAGCACATTACAGGAGGGTCCTCGGGTTACAATGTTGATTAGGGTGACCATATTGTATTTCACTGAAAAGAGGACACACTTCCAGCTTGCGCGCAAAATTTTTTTTTTAGAGTTTTTTTCCCCCATTTTTAGGGGTTTTATGTGGGTCGGGGGCTTACTGTGCTTCTGAATTCCCCAGAAAAGAACACTTTACCTGGATATACTGAAAAATAGCCCAAAACACTCACAAACAGTTGCTTTATAAATAATATATTTATTAATATAAGCAATCTTAAGGCTGACACTTACACCTTAGTTAAGAAAAAAGAAAAAACAAAAAGAAAAAGAGAGTTAGCCTATCCTTCAATGTTCAGTAAGCCCATTCTTCAAAATAATGTGTCTAATGGCTAATGAAAAAAAATATACAAATAAGAGAGCGCCCTCGCTTGCATTCACCATATCTTCATTTTTCCAGGTCGCACAAAGTATGTCGTGAGTTTTGAACTCGAGCTCTCATCCTGCACAGCTATTTTGTGTTTTGTTGTGGCGATATGAGCTTTCAGATCGTTGGACCCCTTACTCGCCACAGAGACGAAAGTCCCAGCTTTGCACACTGTGCATTCTGCCTCCCACTTGTCACGCCCCGGGCGAAAACAGGGGTACTTTTTTTGCAATTCATCCGTGAAACTGCATTTGCGTTTCGGCATTTTCTGTGTCTTCGCAGTGCGCCTACCTGCCTGTCAGCCTGCGAGTGAGTGAGTGAGTGAGCGTGCGTGCGTGCGTGTGTGTGTGTAGCGTGGCGCGCTTGTTTGTGAATGAGTGAATACACGTTCCGGGGTTCGACTCGAACTGGAGCGCGTTTCCAACAGAATCAAAAACCCGGACATTTGAAGGATTTTATAAACTCCGGCCGGACAGCCCGGACAGCCTCTGAAAAGAGGACATGTCCGGGCAAAAGAGGACGTATGGTCACCCTAAGTTGATCCGTTCTTAAGACTTCGCCCTACAACCACAACAAAGCGTATTCTTCCGCCGTGCGCCGTTCGCGTTTGTTTACGTCGCTTACCACGCTAAACCACGTAAGACGGAATGACGCGTAATTTTTTTATTTTTTATTTTTATTTTTTTTAACCGTCGTAACCCGAGGAGTTAGTTTCCTTTCTTTTTTAACCGAAGCTTGTAAAATTAATTTGAGTATCAAATTTATTTTATTTTATTAAGTCCAATAAAATAATTTGGGTCGCATGCAAATCAACAGGGTCGGTCGGCAACCGGAAACTTAGATTTATTTTTTTTAGGCCTAAGCAGAAGTTTCCTGTCCCAGGGATGAAAGTGGCCAATCATGAAAAAAGCGGAAAGTCACCCCCCCCCCGCCGGAAAATTTAAAATTTCTGAAATTTGGATTTCTAGATGCTATATGTTAGCAATAAAGTAAAACTGCACATAAAAGTACAAAAAAAACCCCACATTTTATTAACAGGTACTAGTAGTATATATTTGCTTTGCACTTCGTCTAATCAGACCGCATTGAGGAGGGAGCTTATGCGCGCTAAAAGGCGCAGGTGAAAAAGTGAGGAGCGACGCGTTAAGTGAGGCACGGGCAGGTAGGATGAGGTATAGGATGTTTTATAAAGTTTAACCTGCTCTGTGATACACGTTGGTACGCAATGGTACACGCTGTTGCGAAAGAGCTGCGCTCGCTCGGTTGGTCGGTCCGCGGCTCCAGACACGGGCTCGCGCGGCCCGCAGTTTAATACGAGACACATACTTTTGTTCTGAATACGGGACGATTCTGTTTTTCAAGGGACGGTTGATGACCCTAAACACAACTATACAGATATATACACCCAAAATCTTTCTCAACGAATTTGCACAGATATTGAAAAAATAAATAAATAAATAAAAAAAGTAAGACCCCGCGGCTGAAAAAAAAGCAGAGATCCGCTAAAAGACGGAACTCTTTCATCCCTGCTGTCCTTTTCCCCTTCTCTTCATCCAGCGACCTCAAAAACGGACTTTGTTTTGCGGGTAACTGGTAGTGGAATCTTGTCTGCCAATGCAGCAAACTTTGTGCAAACTGTGAGGAAGCTACAGTTGGAAAAAGCTGCTAAGAATCACTGCGTTGGTTGAGTAAACAGCTGTGGAATGCGTGAGAGGCATACGTAAACCACATAATCCCAGCGTGCAGGCAAGTCAAATACGCTAGAAGCATAGGGAGTTTCATTGACAACAGCCAATAGATTACGAGGCTACCTTGTCATCTATTGGCTGTTAGTATATCTGGCCCAACCACATCCACAGTTGATGGATTTTCATTCTTTTTTTGGTCATCATAATTACAATAATGCTATCACTGACAATTTGAATCAAACAAGAAAATCCTCCATACAACCTTTAAGCCATGTTACAATGTTGTTACCTCATCAAAAACATACCTGGAGTTGTGTTTTGTTTCATTCACACGAGTAACATTAACACATTAGTCTGTCTGCATCTCTAAAGCTCAAAATGTTCTGTTCCACCATTTTCAAATTAACAGCTACCTTTTACCTTTAGTTTAGTAGAGATTGGAATTCCCATGACTGAAATAATCCAAATGATTCTAGTGAAGGTGTATAGAATTTAAAAACACAGTGGAGCACTTCCTGTATTGCCACATGACATCACAAAGTAGGTTGAAAAGTGGTTGAAAAAATAAGCTAAATATGCAGGTTTTGTGTGTAGATCAGAAAATAATGTAATACGGGCCCTTTAACACACATAGTACGGTGCAAAACAAGCAATGAACACAATGTAAAAAATGCTATTCTATATCTTCAAAGGTATGTGACGCGATGGAGCTTTATCTTCCTGTTCCCAAACAACTGCACTGTCAGAAATAACAGTATTTATTACCATGGGACCTAGGATGCAGAAGTGTGTATTAGCGTTGAAGGGAAATCTGAGAGCGCACAAAGGGGTGAATGTCATCAAGACCTCTCTTGATTGGCAACCTTCCAGTTGTTTAGAAAAGGGAAGGAGACAGGCAGAGGATGATACGTGTCTATTACTATATATATGTAAGTGGATCAAGGTTAACCTCCTGATAATGACATATGTTTATAATATGTGTGTAATTAAACCTATCACGGAGGTCTGACAGGACACATTAAAAGGTTAGAGCTCAGCCATTAGTTAGAAAAGGCAAAGATAAAGAGGTCCTATAGTGGCAGTGTTGAATGTGGACATTGCGTGCAGCATCTCACACCATTGAACGCCAACTAAGTTAAATAACATACCGTACTTTCGGACTATAACCCGCTACTTTTTTCTCACACTTCGGACCCTGCGGCTTATAATCAGGTGCGGCTTATGTATGGATTAATTCTTTATCAAGACAGCGAATGTAGTGCGTAAACCTAGCTCCACTGCACGTGTCAGCGTTTTCTGCCCTATTCCTATAATAGAAAGGACCCGTTCGGTATTTATACCACTTACAACTATATATTACAGTGACAGTGGCACCATGATGATGTGTTTAAGGTATTACATTATTTTATTTTACGGGGATATTTCTTCCTACGATGTTAAAAATGTGCACAGTTTGAAATAAAACAAATATACTGTATCTGTATTTTGTATTTGTTTGCGACAACTGAAGTAAAGCACTGCCTTATGGGAAATTCCCACGGCCGGCCGCGAGTCGAACTCGCGCTACCATGATTTGACCAATGTCTATCCAAGTTGCTACCAAGAATTAACCAGAATTGACCAATCACAATTTGCTACCAAGAATTGGTAGCGCTCACATATGAAGTGGAAAACACTTTATATGGAAGACAATAGTAAACCTTTTCGAGGAAGTTAGTACAACACAACATTTAATCACTTTCATGAGAAATAGAACGGTGAAGATTGTGGTAGTGTGGTGAAGTTAGTCAAAGTAGAAGAGGAGCTAGATGGACGGTCGGATACTTAGCATTATAGTTTAGTAAAATGAATCGAGGAGGAGGCACTAAACGACACAAGGGGGGAGCGGAGAAAAAGAGGGAAGAATTGAAGAGAGCACTGCTGTCGGGGGGCGAAAAATGTGCAGAACCTGGACACAGATGACATCATGTGTTTCTGCCGCGTTTCTGCCGTAGGCGCTGTTTGAACATACCGGTATTTACATTAATTAAAATTTTTAAAAATCCTTTTGTGTACCATCTTTCTGTGTAAATATCTCAAGTAACAATGTGGACACCTGCGGCTTATAGTCAGGTGCGGCTTATATATGTACAAATCTTAATTTAAAAAACAAAATTGGTTGGTGCGGCTTATAGTCAGGTGGGCTCTATAGTACGAAAAGTACGGTAAAAAGTATTGTGATAAGATACATTAATAATTACAGCCTTTGCGATTTGATATATTGTGTAGGGATGGACCAGGAAATACTGAAAATACTGAAAAGCTCTAATATTGGCTCCCAAATGTCAGTTCAGATACCAGTTTGATAAGATAAGATAAGATAAGATAAGCCTTTATTGATCTCACACAGGAGAAATTTACTTTGGGCATATAAAATCAATGTAACTTGAATCAATGTAATGAACTTTTATTTATACAAATCCGTTCTGTAGTTACATGAGATAAATAATAGCTAGATAACACACTTTGATCAGTTTTGTCTTATTTCATTTTTGTATAAAGAAAATCAATGCTGTTTTCAGTCTCTGCACTGGTACTGGTTGATATTGGTAGGTTCTTTAGTGTCGAAATTGGTATTAGAACTGAAAAAGATGGATTAGTGCATCTGTCATATTGTGCAGTCCTAAGTGGACATAGGGATCCGGCTTTTATAGTTCTGATACTTTGGCTTTAAGTATCTGCCAATACCTGATATTAACCAATACCAGTCTAGGTATGAAAAATGTCACTTATTTCTTGAAAACACAGTTAACTTATAACACAAGATATCCAGTTGTTTTATGCAACAGTTGTTTAATCTTCAAATGATTAATGAAGAACTTTATATGATTAAAAGTTCAAACATTATCAGACATTCTAGGCCAAAATCAGCTTGTAAATAGTCTTATTACTCCCAATTAAAGGCCCAACCAGCATATTTGTAAAGAAACGATAAGCAATTTGTCGATCAGTAATGTGTAAATCAAATTAATAAAAATTGTTTGATGCAACCAACCATCATGTTTCATTTAAATTGGAATTACACAAATTGGAATTACACAAATGTTGAAATAAACAAAAGAGAAAGTGAAACAATGTAAGTTACATTTCAGTTCTTTATTTAAAAAGTTTTTCAATGTAGTGTTTCTAGCGCTGTCAAGTAAAAACAAGAAAATTACTTATTTGTATGGGACTTTCACTTTCTCCTTCTTGTATGAAAATGTAAGATTTGTACATCATGGGACCCTTTCTTTGTTTTAATACCATTATAACCTTTTCTAGATTTGTTCAGTTTATGGTATATTTAAGCTATGGTCTTCAAAGTTGGTTTTCTCCATCAAATCTAACTAATTTCTTGATGAAGTACAGCAAGAACTGGCACATTTTCTTGTAAATAAACTATTAAAGACTCACAAGCCCACAGAGAGTGTTGATAAGAAAAACTAAGCCCATTTTCAACTAATGACAGCTTCTCAGCTTTTACTGGGGAAGAAGGCTTTTGTGGGAGTACCAAAAAATTAAGAATGCAATTTCCTCTGTATCTGCCAAAGCAAATGCAAAGTAAGTGTGCAGGCTAATAGTGTGTGTGGCTGTGTTTCTCTTCTGCCAATCACTGACAAACCAGAAACCAACTACACAGTCGGTCTTTGGTGAATAAGCAGGTTTTTCACTCACTACTAACCATCACTGAATGCTTAAACATGTGGGGACTGTAAATTAGGGCTGGGAATCACAGGGTCCCCCAAGATTCCATATAAAACTCAATACACGGCTCACTCACAATACGATATTATCACGATATGACGATATATGTGATAATCAGGGTATTGTTCATGATAGACTTGCTGTTTTAAAATAATCAGATATATTTTAGCAACAGTATTTCTTTGTTAAATCACTACTTGTGCAAAGTTAAAGGTGCATTGTGTAACGTTTGTGATGAAGGTCACCTGCTTGTCTCCATGGCGATGTTACAGCTTTGTCTTGATTATTCCAGTATTGAAAAAAAACTTGGTTATCACAATGGAGACAAGTTAATGGTCAGATCTATGGAGAAGCAAGCCTGCACATAGTAAGAATTCATGTTCTTGAATGAATATTCTATGAATATTTGAACATCTGTAATTGAAGAAATGCAAGGCAGATATGTTTAATGTCATACAGTGGAGCATTCCATGTAAAGAAGTAACACACACATATGATATTATAAATTACTATATTATAATCAAATTCATTGTTTGATGCTGCACGATATTGGATTGTAAATCTTTGTTCAGACACAGTGGCAATAAATGTTTTTGATTATTATTTTTGATTATAACATAAAAGCATTTGCCATAGCTTTTTTAATTTCCATCTGGACACAGGAAAGGAACAATCTAGACTAGAGAGAATTTTATATTAATCAGCCAGTAGGTTTTCTGCTGAATTGTCAGCCTTAATCCCAACCATTTATCCAGGCTTAGAGTTGGCACAAAGACATGATAAATTTTGAAGCACGATATATTGCTGAAGAAAATCTAGACAATAAACCATAATAATGAAACCAATCAATAAAGCAGAATTATCCATCAAAAATATTCTAAAATAAAAAAATAAAAAACATGAGCTACCATAAATAAACAGTAAAATGAAACACTCAGTACTAGTCAGTGTGAATGTGGTATGTATATCCTCTGTCAGTTTGCTGTATGTTTAAAAAATATAAATAAAAAAAAGTTTAGTGCATTTATATCCTGATACAGGGCCCCAGGAAGTAGGGGTGGGTATTTGCAAAGAAGTCACGATTCAATTCGAATCACGATTCATATGCCACGATGCGATACTATCACGACGCATCACGATACTTGAATTATTGCGATGCATTGCAATATATTCAACATACTTCAGTGAAAATGTACCAAAAAAAAAAAAAAAAGAGGATAACTTAAATATCAGTGGCTGTGTATCTGGGTAGTGTCTTCAGTTGATACAGAACTCTGAGCAACTCAATTCATAACTGAATTTATTGAATAACAAAAACAAATAAACCAAACCAATAACAAAAAAAGTGCATAGGATTTTTTCTAAAACAAAAAATGATGTTCAAACATTTGCCATTTTGGAGGTAGCGACCATCATAACAAACAATACCCTTTCACAAAGAAAAATGTGCATAGAATTTATAAAAAAAAAAACCCTAATAATTTATTTATTTATGTATTTATTAATAATTAAGTAATAAATTATTAATTAATAAAAATCGATTTTTGGCATCAAGAATCGATGCAGTATATTGTTAAAGTTAGTATCGTGATGCATTGTCACGACGATTATTTTGCACAGCCCTACCAGGAAGAATAGTTACTGATTTTTCAGTAGCTAATGGGGATCTAAATAAAAACAAACAAACAAAGGTCATTTCATTATTATATTGCAAAAAAAAAAAGAAAAAAAAAAAAGAAATTCCCCACTGGTACAAACAAAAACGGTACACACGATAAATACTAACCCCCCAAAATAATCCATCTGTCATTTATTGAACGATAAGTTGAAATATTTAAATCATGACAGGCCTAGGTATGATTTCGATTTTCTAGTCTCATGAATCCAAAATATTGCATATAATACTGGGACTTGGCATTGTAAGGATCTAAAATGTGGTCAGTTAGTGAAAAGCCTGGAAACAGCAGTGGTAACCAACACAGAAACATAATGTGAGAATGAATAACTATCAATCAGTGCGCCCAGTTCAAAGGCAGCTTTAACTGTCCTCTCTGTGTTTTACCTGGCTTTACACCAGACCCTGCCGCGCTGAGAGCATAAACAAGCTCCAGCACTTAGGAGGCAACCCAAGTATAAGCCCAAGTTACAAGGGAAACCATCACTCCTACTTCAAAAGAAAGAAAATCGAATAAACAGCCAGGCCTTCCATTCAACTCTCAACACAACTGAACTTAATACGACAGTGTTTTTAATCAGAAGTAAATATATGTGGTCAAAATGATGAATGAATGAATGAATGATTTTAAAACCCAATAACCAAATAGTTAACATTCAAACTATTTTCCATTAGGTTATTGCCAGTTCCAACATACTGGATAGTATAATGAACTTGTCAGACGTATAAACTCATGTACCCAAAAGTAAAATTCGCAAAATAACTACTTTATAATAAATATTTTGTATTGCCAGCCAATGTGTGTGTATAGGGCAGTGCAATTCAGGGCTTCCCAATAATATAGGAGACTATGGTGTCCCCTTCATAGTCTAAAATCCTCCCCATAGTCTAAAAACAACCTGGACACAGGTAAATTGGCAAAGCATTTTACCTTGTTGCGCACTGTATTATAACAAACTTACTAAAAAAAAAATAAACAGTGCTTAAGATTAAATCTAGGTGACATTTATTATTGACTAAAATTAAAAGATAAAATGAAAAAAAAAAAAAAAAAAAAGTGCCACCATAGTCTTAACAAAAGCTATGGGAAACACCAATTAATTGGAGTTGAGACTTTGGAGGAATTATTTCTTGTGTTAAATGACAAATCTGTAATGTTTATGTTGATGAATTTATGAAAAACATTTAAATCCAATAAAATCCAAAATCCCAATTGATTAACACAAGAAAAATAAACCCTCCACAGTACTTTTTGCCATGTCATTTAAATCAACAATTGTGGTACTGAGCAAACACATACAATGACTTGATAGCAGATAGTGTATCTGTGCTGAGACAAAGTTGAAGACCGTAATCACCACAAAAGCCTCATATAGGTTACACTGCCAGCCTGTGCAATGGCTACAACCAAGGACTGTCATCTCAATCCATATAAACAAGATTCAATTAGCACCAAGGTTTTGAATGTTGAGTTATACACTTAGTTAATGTTGTCCTAATACTAAAAAAGGCTTGTTGCTTAAAGGGACAGTGTGTAGGATTGATGGCGCATTGGTGGATGGTGGGTATTGCAATTCCTGTTCTAGCTATGGCAGACCTCGAGGGTCACCCGGGCGCGCCATAACGCGGACAGCTCGGCATACCCGGAGGTGGGTTCCGGCAGCCGCGCACGAACCGCGTGCACGCGTGAAGTGCACCCGGCGCTGTGTGCGGTTGGGGGGAATCGGGAACCGGACCGCGGAGGGCGGAGGGCGGTCTGAACCCGGGGTGTGGGCACGTGCTGCAACAAAGCCCCAGCCGCGGTAGGTACTATGTCCTTCTTCTTTTCCTCTTAGATGAAGGTGCTTGCTCCTGCGATGTATGTGCAGAGTAAGTGTGATCCTGCAACATGCTTGTCGTTGTTTATCCAAACGCGTACTATCTCGTGTACTATCTCGTGTGAAAACCACGAGCCCTTTGACAACTACTGTATAAAGAAAAGGCGAAGGCGGAGCCCAAATGTCCTTCTGCGGCTCTCGTAGTCAAAATGGCTGCCTCTACATGGGGAAGATCCCCCTTTTATGCGACTATATCCAAGTCCAACAGAATACTTTGATTTCATGATGGAGGTGAAAAGGCTTGGAAAACACTATTTTTGAATGGGTATCTTCAATTTCGGTAAAAATCTTCTATTTTCGGGTAAAAATCTTACACACCGTCCCTTTAATATAGATTAATATAGATTTCAATTCATTCAATTATTATTAACAGATTTGATGAAAATAATATTTTCAACACACAATACCCATTTTAATTCTCTTCTTAAACTAGTATACTATTAATACTTCAATCACAACTCAGTAAACGTCTAATTCTGTCTTAAGTGTTTTTTTACTAGTCTCAATGCTTCTTTAAATTAATATGTTTTGATAGTCATTCTAGTATTGATTATTATCCGTTCTGTTTTGATTTGTTTTGACAGCCCTACATCAAGTTTACACCTCATTAAGACATAGTTTGGTCTGGTTTATATGATTTCAACACTTTAATCCTGTTTTCTAGGATTTGCTTTTCTTTAGGGCATATTTATTCACACAACATTTAATCTGCAACATAAATGTAACTTTTCCAATGTCCTGAATTTCAGTCTTTTTGGCATTTCAACATACTGCAGGTACTGCATATTTCTTATTTTCTTAGCTCATTTTGTACAATCACGCAGCAAAGAGCTCACCAAGACAAAGACAGGCAAAACTAGGAGGGACTTACCCTACTAGTTTAAAACATTGTTGGCCTGATCCATGTGTGTAGTGCACCCATATCACGAGCTGCAAGCTTTAGTGTCATGTTGCCAGCAGATCAGCGATTCAAGCTCTGAAGGGGAAGATTGAGCATGTGAGAGTGTGGGAGGGAGGAGGGGTTGGTATTTAACCAGTGCAAGTGAGAAGACTTTCCCAGCTTGCTCTGTGTGTTTGTCTATGTTCAAAGTTAGGAATGACTCATGACCATTACTGCATGCTCTGGGGGTATTTATACTTGCTGAGGTGTAGAGGGACTCCTTTGGCTACACCTCAAGAGGCTTGGAGATGATGGAGGGACCCAGTCATCCTAAAGAGCAGCTGTCCACACTTCTCCGCACCACTAAACTGAGCTGAGTAATAAATCACTTTTAATGACTTCTTTCCAAACAATGTACACCTTAAAAAAGATCTGAAATTACACTGACTTTATTATTTAAAAAGGTTCACAATGTAACCTTTCTGGTGGAGACAGGCAGGAGACGGCACTGCAATGGAGATGTTAATGCTGTGCCTTGAATGTTCCACAGTATTGCATTAAACTTATCGACAAGCAGCTGACAATACCAGGCAAAGTAATTGGTCAGAAGCCACCCTGCTTACAGTAAGAATGAATACCTTTCAAGGCAATAAAAACCCCAGTCACTGAATCAGTTCAAAATAGATATGTTAACGCCATGCTGTGGAATATTACAGGCAAAGCAATAACATCTCCATGGAGACAAGCAGATTGTTGACCCCCCACCAGAAAAGTTATAGTGCGCTGCACCTATAACCTGAAATTTAGCATAAATGTACAATTTACCACATTTTATTTATTATTAATTTGACCTATATTACATTTTTTATCATCACCATGACGATATTCAGACCATATTGTGGGAATCAATCATGTGCTAAAACGTGATAGTAAAATTTTGCAACTGAGGATCAGTTATTGCACAGAAACGTGAATGGGCATTTAAAATGAATCAGGCAAGTCCCTACACAGTTTCAAGTCAGAAATATCCTACACAGTTTCAAGTCAGAAGTATCCTACAGTTTCCTTTTTTTACAGCTTACAAAATGCATTTTTCCAAAACAACAATTGTGATATTCTAAACACCTCTACCAACAATTATATTGTTATGTCATAGCTCTGTTTAACTTTGCAAATTGCATGCCTCTACTGTATTGTACAGTCAGTTCTCTGTCTAATTCCTCTAGGGCAGCTGCTCCTGTCTGCACAACTGCACACCACAAACCACTTTAATGCACTTCCCATACATCATCTAGTCAATACACGGCGCACAATGAACCTTGACCAACTCACTTCCACTCACTTTTATGAGCTCTGCTGCAAAGACACTGCAAAACAGAGTAGGTCTTCCAGATGACTGCTGCTGATAACACTGGCCTATCAAGAGGTGACATACTTTATCAACATTACGTAACAACGGTACATAACATTTAGCGCTTTCTGCACCTTGACACCACAACGGAAACTATTCACAAGGTTCTTTTTGAATTAACCGCCTATTCAAGAAAAACATAGTAAAAACAATTAGAACTCACTGTGCAAGTTAAAGGTGCACTATGTAACTTTTTCATTGGGGGTTCGTCACCTGCTTGTTTCTATGGCTCTGTCATTGCTCTGCCACAGTATGGCATTAAATAGTACTACATCACATTTATTTAATTACAGGCATTCTGACTGTGAGTAGGGTTGCCGCTCTGCAGATCTGACCTGTAACTTCGCCTGGCTTGGCCTCCGTGAAGATAGAAAAGTTTAATGCCATACTGTGAAACATTACAGACAAAGCAATAACATCTCCTTGAAGAAAAGCATTTGATGAACCCTCCACCAGGAATGTTACACAATGCATGTTTAACAAAATAGTTTGCATACAATAATGGATTGATTACAAATGTTCTTTTTCAAATCAGTTCATTTTGTATGGATACCGAAAATGTTTGTTCAATTTTTCATGGTCTATAGTCACATGATTGCGATCCTACTGATGCAACGCTATGAAACCTTCCCAATTTTACAATGAGCAATAGGGCATGCTATTTATATCAGAATCTGTGACAACAAAAAGGTCAGAATGTATAATGCTGAGTAATGACTAATGAGTTAGAGAGATGGCCATTGCTCAGTCAATTCTGAGGATTTGTTGTATTAATGTACTGTGACTAAAAATGTTATAGAATGTTAAAAATGTCGTGTTAATATGGTATGATGCGTGAAAAGTCCCTCAGTCGTCCAGGTAGAATCCATGATAAAAGGAGAAGTTCAATTTGTCAACTGGACAAAGTTTGTTTGGTTGAAAACGTTTCGCCGCTCATCCGAGAGGCTTCGTCAGTTCTGATATGGTATGATGTTTACTTAATGTTAATATGCAAGATATTACAGATTAATGTTAGCAGCATCTGAAAAATAAGTAAAACAACATGGTGTAGCTTATTGATTTGAGTAAAAATAACACTCTAAAATCGAAATTAGTAAGGTAAATGTCGTATTATTTATGCATTCTGTATGGAAATGAGGTATGCAGTGGGTATAAATAGAAATGTCGTCCCTTGCGTGGCTGTTACTCGTGTAATCCAATACAAAAACAAAATACGTGACAGCTCCATCGTAGTAACAGTGGCACAGGTCTCTCACCTTGTTTTCCGATGTTCACAGTTTCACTCAGACAGCAGATCTCGGTGTCTGCAACCTCCACGGATGAATCTACAAATGCAACAAGAAAACAGCCACTTTTTACCGAGGAGCCACGGGTTTCACAACAAACTTTACGGGCCATGCGCGCAGGAGCCATGCTTACTGGGTCTGGCTATGGGTTAGCATTAGCCCGCTAACGCCAGAGCTGCCTTCCTAAATCAAGTGGAGCTGTCAAAGCTAACAAACTTACATCTGGGCACTGGATGAGGAGCAGCAGTGCACACGCATGCCAATGGCGCAAAGTCTGCACCGCAAATACTGTAAATGCGCACAAGCCCGACTGTAAAGCCAGTGGATTAATATTGAATTTGGCCGTAGTATTTCTGACAGATAGTTTGCTGCGCTTTGACAGACCCTGCTTACTCAACTCTCAATCACACACAGTTTACCACAACGCACTTCCCTGCCACTTGGTCCGCGAAAACAACCGTACAGCCGTGCGAACTTACTGTCAACAAAAGGTAATTGAGCTGCACACACGAAAGACGACCAAGGCTGACATAGAAACGTATCCGGACTTGGTATTTGGCGAGCCAGTGTCGCCATTGCTCTTCGTTCTTGTTGCTTTGCTGTGATCCGTTCTCCCCTCTCTCTCTCTCTCTCTCTCCTTCGCACGAAAACGAAAGAACGAGATATGCAGCTGACGTCGACGTCGTAAAGCGTCGGGCAACTTCGGCTTTTTCCGGAAAGTTGACAGGTTGAGCCCATTGACTGGAAGGGCCCACGCGCACGGGTTCAAAAGTTCAGATAGGGATGCACATTCCGAATCATCTGGATTTCGCTGCAATTATGTAACACAATACTGTCGTTACAATAATATAATGACATCAATGGTCCATATAATAGGCCTACATTCATCACACAATATAATCCTAGCTGTAAATCAACTTGTAGCCTAGATGTTATCAAGTCAATCGATATTAAGAGTAAAATCCATAGCCTATTTATACAGCATAATTATAATATACTAGTTTATGCAGGGTTGGACATTACTCTACACATAGTGGCCATTATGTTCTGGAGCAAGGAATATAACGTTAAAAGAGGCAACCAAAATGTAAGATATCAGAAGAATGAACCCTAAAGAAAATGGATCTTTCCTAATGGAGTATGATAAATGCTGAATCAAATCAAATAACCCACTTAAAATAAATTCAAATACATTTAGCAATTCCCTAAACACCTAAAGTATTTTACTGAGCTGCCTGTAGGTTAAGCGCGCTTCTATATTGACCTCTTGTGGCAGAAAACGAAAACTGCAGCAGAAAAGTGAACCCCAACAGGGTCAATCAGTTCAGCTCAGGCTGTATGCGTGAAAATGATGGATAATAAAAACATTTTTACCATAGGGGCCTGTTTGGCAGCGGGTGAAGTAGGCCTACCTCATGTAGAAACACAATAATAATTGATGAAGCCATAATCCAAAAGAGGGTACACGGTTTATTAAGATTACAGATTAAATTGACATTAAAGTATTATCTAAAACGTAAATTCACAAATTCTGAATCTGATCATTTGTATTAGTGACAATAAGGCCCAAGAACTCACTACATTTCAGCAAAAATCTTCATTTTGAATGTGCATTGTGCAACTTTTCTGGTCAAATACTTTTCTCCATGAAGATGTTATTGCTTTGTCTGGAATATTTTACAGTATGCCATTAAAATTTTCTATCCTCAGGGAGACCAAACCAGACCAAGTTACAGGTCAGATTTGTGGAGAGGATTTAGGTATTTTTTGAGCAGTAAAACCACCTGTGATTGAATAAATGTAAGATTGAAGTGTTTAATGTCATATTGTGGAACATTCCAGGTAGAGCAATGACATATCTGTAGAAACAAGCCCCAATCAAAAAGTTACATAGTGCACCTTCATTTTAGCTGGCACCATTTGCATAAAATATTACTGGACTATATAATAATCATATAATAAAGACTATAAAGTGTTGGTAATAGCCTATTTCAAACACACATTCCATTATTATTACACAAATTAAGTCAAACAGATGAAGAATATTTTATTGAAAAACCATCTTGACATATTGTGCATCAAAAATGACCAATACAGAGAGGTTAAATGTGAATGAATATGGCACCATGCTGAAGCTGTAACCTGGACACCACATGATTTATAATATAATGTCCATACAGCAAAACAGAAGTGAAAAACGGAAAAGTCAATAGAATAGAAAACTAATATTTTAAAATAGATCTAGCTTGCAAAAATACTAGTCTGAGATATTTATTTATTTAAAAACAAGTCAAATCAAAAGTAATTCACAAAAACATTCCTTTGGCATTTCATTTGTTTACATCATGAGTAATACCTTTGGAAAAGAAACTCTTACATTCAGAGATTTCTTCTGTAACTGGCACCTAGTAACGACATACATACTTTAGAGACAGGAAGGATGAAAAGAAAAGATAAAACTTTGGCTGAACCCACACATTTGAATACTTGTATGAAAACTGACAAATGATCATAGGGCCGGCATTTCTTTGGACAGGTAAAAGTTAAAAAGTTATGGTCATTTAAAGATGCATTGCACAACTTTTCTGGTGAAGGGTCCATTACCTGCTTGTCTTCATGGAGATGTTATTGCTTTACCTGGTATGTTTCACAGTAGAGATTAAACCTATCTATCTCAACAGAGACAACTACAGGCTACATTACAGGTCAGCTCTGTGGAGAGGCAACCCTATTCACAGAGAGAATTATTGTATTTTTGAGCAATAGAAACACCCATAATGAATAAATGCTAGATAGATGTGTTTAAAGGAAAAGTAATGTTTTTTTTTTACAATCTGAGCCTTCTTTCGGTAATAAAACAAGTTGTTTTACTCACCCATAGCACTTTGGTGTCATTTGGAGGAGTTTCGTAGAAGATGTTGTAGCCGTTCTGTTCTACTAATGATCCCGTATCCGTTAGCGTGAGTGCTCGGGGCATTACTTTGCGGTCTCCAAATAACACAAACTTGAGCACTTTTCAAACCACAGAAGATCGCTGTGTCAGCGTAGACTTTTAGTGGATTCCAAAACGGCCTGAAACCCGATATCGCAACAGAAAAGTAAAGTTCAGAGCGGTGTTAGCTTCTTTCGGACTAGCCGGTGTTTATAAACAGCTGAGTTCACGCATGCGCACTGTCCTCTCTGATGACGTCATCAAATGAAACTATAGCTGGATATCGGGTTTCAGGCCGTTTTGGAATCCACTAAAAGTCTACGCTGACACAGCGATCTTCTGTGATTTGAAAAGTGCTAAAGTTTGTGTTATTTGGAGACGGCAAAGTAATGCCCCGAGCACTCACGCTAACGGATACGGGATCATTAGTAGAACAGAACGGCTACAACATCTTCTACGAAACTCCTCCAAATGACACCAAAGTGCTATGGGTGAGTAAAACTAATTGTTTTATTGCCGAAAGAAGGCTCAGATTGTAAAAAAAAACGTTACTTTTCCTTTAAGGTCACACCATGGAACATTCCAGGCAAATGTAGACAAGCAGGTGACGGACCCTCCATCAGAAAAGTGGTGCAATGCGTCTTTAAGCAAAATGATTTAGATTCACATTACGAGATTTTTAGACAGTTTGTTTCAAGTGGACTACACAAACCTGTTTTTGCAATACGTGCTAACTGCCACTAGGGAAATGATCCTATGAATGAATATCAAAAATGTACAAAATCTAAAATATACCAAATCACAATGATAACATATCTTAACGTCTCTTCGTGTGTTCATTGATAATTTGAAGCTTAACAAATTCAGTCAAGAAATCTACACATGTATTTAAAAAAAAGAAAAGAAATATTGTCCAACATATACTCACTCAGTACTACCGCTAATGACTGGTCGGATTTAGGGCTGCACAATTTGATGAAGAATGAGAATTTTGCAGACATTTTTGTGATTGCGGTCAGATTTGCATTATAATTTTGAAAAGTAGGATTTTGTTCACATTATAAACACCTCCAGAAGCATTCTCACTGAGAGAAGACTGAAGTTTGAACTGATAAAATAATACAAGAATCCCATGCATTTCAGAATAAGTTTGACGCTGAACTACAGGTACAACAGGATAATATTTTTCTCATTCTATTATCTAAATAAATGCAGGTTTTGCTTTGATAACTGCGAAAATGGAAATAGCGTTTAGATTCCATTACGATTAGTTGTACAGCCCTAGTTGCGTAAATATACTATCCATATTTAGATGAATTCTTAAAGGAAAAGTAACGTTTTTTACAATTTGAGCCTTATTTCGGTAATAAAACAAGTTGTTTTACTCACCCATATCACTTTGGTGTCATATGGAGCATTTCCGGAGATATTTTAGATTAACGTTAGGCTAACGCCGTTAGCTTAGCGCGACTTATAGCCATAGCTCGGGGCATTCCCCGAGCATGTAATATGCCCCGTGCGAGCTCCAAATAACACAAACTTTAGCACTTTTCAAATCATAGAAGCTCGATGTCTTTAGTCTACGATTTCGTTTGGTCAAAAGTGGCCTGTAATCCGAGATTTAGCCATAGTTTCGAGTAGATGAGGACGCCAGTGCGCATGCGCGGAGTGTGCTCTCAGCTCCCGGGACCCAAACATGGAACGCAAAGCTGTAAACTATGGATAAATCTCGAATTACAGGCCACTTTTGACGAAACAAAATCGTAGACTAAAGACATCGAGCTTCTATGATTTGAAAAGTGCTAAAGTTTGTGTTATTTGGAGCCCGCACGGGGCATATTACATAGCCAGCATTCCCCGGGGCATTCCCCGAGCTATGGCTATAAGTCGCGCTAGGCTAACGGCGTTAGCCTAACGCTAATCTAAAACATCTCCGGAAATGCTCCATATGACACCAAAGTGCTATGGGTGAGTAAAACAACTTGTTTTATTACCGAAATAAGGCTCAAATTGTAAAAAACGTTACTTTTCCTTTAAGGCATTATTATCATACCTTACCAACCTTCAGATCATATAAACTAACCTATCCCTGATATTTCTGCCTCCCAAAATAATTTCAATATGCAACAAAAACATTGTATTTTAAAACAAGGTTGAAATTCCATTCCATATTGTCAACTTCATAGATGGCTTATTGCATGTTGTGAATCTTATTTGTATTGTCTTATATGGGCTGCGCTGGGACATGCTGGTGCCCTGGTCCAGACTGAGAGAACTTCTGAGAGTGCCAGCGCGTCTCTTTGTACACAAACCAGGCATTACCAGCCCACACAAACATGTTCAGGAACCCAAACACCTGCAATAGAAAACAATGGAACAATGCCATTTACATAGTTACACGCAGATATGGAGTAATGGTTCTTGTGTTTATTATTATTATTTTCTCATGGCTCACGATTCTGATCTCTGTTATAATGTTGTTTCCTCATCAAAAATACCTGGAGCTGTGTTTTGTTTCAGTCACACACGTTTAACACACAGAGCTTGCATATTTAGGCTGAGTTCTTCTCTCTTTTTACCTTGTGATGTCATGTGCTAATACAGGAAGTGCTCCACTGTGTTTTTAAACTTCATAGGCCTTCACTAGAATAATTTGGATGATCTCAACTCTGGAATTGCCAATCACTACTGAACAAAAGGTAAAAGGTAGCTGTTAACTTGAAAACTATTCATTCACAACAGAGCATTGGGGGCTTTGGAGATATAGACAGACTAATATTACTATTACTCAAACGTGTGAATAAAACAAAACACAAATCCAGGTATGTGTCTGAGGAGGTAACAACATTCTGACATGGCTAAAAGCTCACAAGAGTTTTTTTGGTATAATATATATATGTGTTGGTGTCAGGGGGACTGCACTTGAGTGGTTCAGGTCCTTCCTCAGTGGGAGATGCTGCTCAGTCAGACTGGGGGACTCCACCTCGTCCACTGCTCCTCTTAACTGTGGAGTCCCCCAGGGTTCCATTCTCGCGCCTATTCTGTTTGCTTTGTACCTTCTCCCACTGAGTGAAATTTTTAAAAAACACAATATTCAATATCACTTTTATGCAGATGACTGCCAAATTTACCTGCCACTCAAAAAATGCTCTTCCGGTCCCCTGACACCTCTCCTTGCTTGTCTGAGTGACGTCAAGGCTTGGTTGGCCCACAATTTTTTAAGTCTTAATGAGGGTAAAACTGAAGTTGTGGTGTTTGGCAAAATTGACCCCCTCTTGGACTTGGGCCCACTTAAACAACAAGTTAAATCTTCTGTTACCAACCTTGGCGTCACTATTGACAATGATTTTAAGCTTGATAAGCACGTGAATGCGGTCGTCAAATCTGGCTTTTATCATTTAAGGCTTTTATCCAAAGTCAAATCCTTTTTATCTTTTAAATCTTTCGAACAAGTCGTGCACGCTTTTATCTCTTCTCGTTTAGACTACTGTAATGCACTTTTCTCTGGCATTAGTCACCATGCACTTTCTCGCCTACAGCTAGTCCAAAACTCCGCTGCGCGTCTTTTAACCGGTACCAAAAAACGAGAGCACATAACTCCGATTTGAGCATCTTTGCACTGGCTCCCCGTTCGTTTTAGAGTTGATTTTAAAATGTTATTGTTTGTTTTTAAAGCTTTGAATGGACTGGCCCCGGATTACATCTCGGACCTCATCCAGATTTACACCCCCGCCCGCGCTCTGAGGTCCGAGGGCCAGCTCCAGCTCGTGGTTCCTAAGACGAGACTTAAAACCAGAGGAGACAGAGCCTTTTCTGTGGCTGGACCAAAGCTGTGGAACGCTCTGCCTCCTCACATCAAAACAGCTCCCACTGTGGAGTGTTTTAAGTCTTGTCTTAAGACCCACTTTTATTCTCTGGCTTTTAATCCCGCATGAGTTGTGTGGTCCTCTGTGTTTTTATTGTTTTTAGTTATTTTAATATTATCACTTTATTTATTGCTTTTTTAGTAATGTTTTTATAATTGCTTTTGTTTTTAGTGATTGTATTATTAGCACTCTATTTATTGCTATTTTAGTAATGTTATTATTAAGTTCAATTGATTTTATGTGCAGCACTTTGGAAACTGTCTCTGTTTATAAAATGTGCTATAGAAATAAAGTTGGATTGGATTGGATTTAAATAGCACAAAACCTTCTCTTAAAGGAAAAGTAACGTTTTTTTTTTTACAATCTGAGCCTTCTTTTGGCAATAAAACAAGTAGTTTTACTCACCCATAGCATTTTGGTGTCAATTGGAGCAGTTTTGAAGAAGTTATGTTGTAGCCGTTCTGTTCTACTAATGATCCCGTATCCGTTAGCGTGAGTGCTCGGGGCACTGATTTGCGGTCTCCAAATAACACAAACTTGAGCACTTTTCAAATCAAAGAAGATCACTGTGTCAGGGTAGACTTTTAGTAGATTCCAAAACGGCCTGAAACCCGATATCGCAACAGAAAAGTAAAGTTCAGAGTGGTGTTAGCTTCTTTCGGACTAGCGGTGTTTACAAAACAGCTGAGTTCACGCATGCGCACTGTCCTCTCTGATGACGTCATCAAATGAAACTATAGCTGCATATCGGGTTTCAGGCCGTTTTGGAATCTACTAAAAGTCTACCCTGACACAGCGATCTTCTGTGATTTGAAAAGTGCTAAAGTTTGTGTTATTTGGACACCGCAAAGTAATGCCCCGAGTACTCACGCTAACGGATACGGGATCATTAGTAGAACAGAACGGCTACAACATAACTTCTGCAATACTGCTCCAATTGACACCAAACTGCTATGGGTGAGTAAAACTACTTGTTTTATTGCCGAAAGAAGGCTCAGATTGTAAAATTTTTTTTACTTTTCCTTTAATACTTTTTTCTTCTCATTAGATGCCCAATGGAACACATTTATATAGCACTTATAAACCTATAATTTGGAACTGAAATGCTTTAAATCAAGAAATGACCCATTTAAACATCAATGAATGCAGATATTGCAGTTGCAGCTGGTTGAATGTCTTGCCAAAAGACAAAACAACAGTATACATAACAGCAAGTTGGCACTGAAACGCCAACTGCAGGGTAAGTTGACAAATATCCTATCCACTGAGGTAGCAGATATCTCTCTATTTAGAATCCCAAGCTCTCATAACAACAACCCACTTTGTGCATGTGTCCTGAGGCAGGGTGACTGAAGAAATGTCTTGCTCAAGGACACAATGACATAATGCTTTCATAAAGAAACTTTTGTTGTTTATTCTTTCGTTTCACTCTTGGAAAAAACCTAATCTGTCCACTGGCTTAACAGAATTGTTTGTCGTGTTTGAAGAAAATATTGTTATTTATGTCTCATGAAGTTCATACATTTTTATTGCTCTATCTAAACTAGAAATATCTAAACTAGAAATGGTGGGACAAGAAACAGGCTCTTGGAAGTGGACACTAGTTTACATACTCGTGCCATGAGAGTTAAACATAAATACACTTAAGACTAGAGAAGGGTAATATGGCCTAAATGTTTTATCACAATATTAAAGAGACAATGCGCGATAATAAATTGCCTCATAACCAGTCAAAAGTTTGAACACATCTTTTCATGTTTTTTTTTTTCTTTTTTTGTGGATCCTCACTGAAAGCATCACAACTTTGAATAAACACATGAAATGTAGTAGACAAAAAGCGTGGAATAAGTCTTTAGATTCCTCCAAATAGCCACCCTTTGCTTTGATCACTGCTTTGTATACTCTTGGCATTCCACAAATGAACCCTGACAAGGCACAGAAGTGGGGAAACAAAAACATTTCAGGAGACTTCATTTTAAAGGTCCCATGGCATGAAATTTTCACTTTCTGAGGTTTTTGAACGTTAATGTGAGCTCCCCTACCCTGTTTAGCCCCCCCAATGGTTAAAAGTTGCAAAATGTCTAAACTGAGCATTTGCGATCCTTTTCCGCGTTAGAAAAAAATTGGAGCTCAAACGGGCGATTTTGAACAAGGCACCTTATTGACGTCAGATCAAAAAAAGAAATGCAAATGCAGTTCCACCCCCGTCTGTCTGTACTCAGCGTCTCTGTAAATCACGCCCAGAGAGTTTGGACTGTGAATGCGCTAGGCAATGCGAAATGCGTTTTTTTTATTTGCCTGGAGGCACGTCCGAGTGTTTCTAGGCTCGGAAGTCCTTTATCTGAGCCTCTCGACCTTTGAACAGCAGTGGTTTAATTTTATTTTCTGTGGAAATGTGTTTATTTTTCAATGGAACGCTTCAAATCTCTCCCCCCGTGCAAAAACAAGGAAATGGATCAGCTGAGAGCTGAGAGCCGACAGCGGAGAGTCTGGCCACGCCCCCACCCTCTACTATTGGCCAGCTCTTTTCTCCTCATTTGCATTCAAGCAACAACGCCCATTATGGCTTGTTCAGACAGAGAAAAAATACTCTTTCTCATCTTATCTCTGTTTCTCATGCACTGAGTGTTGATTTTGAAGAAGGATTCATTTACAGTATTAGGGAACCATTAAGGAGCCATATAAAAGCATCAAGAAGTACCATGTCATGGGATCTTTAAAGCTCATTGAGAGAAGGACCAGGGTTTGAGCAGCACTGTTAACAAAGCAAAGGGTGGCTACTTTGAGAAATCTGAATCTTAAATATAAAATAGATTTATATATTTAAAAAATCTTTGCTACATAATTCCATACACCAGGCCTCATATATTTGATGTCTTCAGTATGTATTCCTTATGCAGAAAGCAGTAAACATAAAGAAAAAACACTGAATGAGTGGTGTGCCCAAACTTTTGACAGGTAGTGTATATTATCACAAAATATAATCAAAACAACTGGACTTACTAAACTTTTTGCTGCCAATCGCTACTAACCAAGTAACTTTTTCCTCTTAACTCTCTCTAACATTAACTCTGGTTAATGTAAATGCTGTTATTCAAAATGTTTATGTCTATTAATGTTGGGTCAAGCATTTGGCTCTTGAATTGCTCTATAGTTATGGTTCCACTACTTCACAAGTTAGGACACTCACACACCTTATTACGGTTAAATCTGTGGTTATATTGGGAAGCACGTTTGGCATTGTGATTGAAATGGTTGGAACATTATGCACAATTTGACAGGAAGTAGTGATGCTAACAGTGTGGTTGCCCATTACCATAACCTGGCAGTGTATATGACAACAGGGTGTAGATTAGAGCTCATTTGGCTTGAAAAAGCAGTTATTATCCTCCTCTTTTCTCCTTACCACAGAGAAGTTGAGGCTCCGCAGGTTGGCGAACTCAGTGACGGAGCAGGTGACGTTGTTCCCTTTGCACAGAGCCAGAGTGTTGTTGATGCCATTTGAGTTTGTGGCATCTTTGACATTCTGCAGACCTTTGGCCCACGCAGAAGAACACACCAACCACAAAAAGACCACAATCGCCGTCAGCAAGAAGTCCTGCAAGTCATAACCACAAGTTTATACATATGATCAAATAAAGAGTGGTGATTTTTGTATTGATACTTTTCAGCTGATGTCAACATTCTCTGGGGGTGTGATGCTAATCGTAGGCTCTGGTTTTCCTGAAGCTCTTTTACTTTAGTCAGATTTAAATCTGAACTTTATTTTCACACAATCTGACCATAAAGAGCTGACTTAGTTGCAACTACAGCAGCTGATATGTGCTGTTAAAGAAGTTCCTCTAAAATAACAGTCACCATGAGTTTCAGTCACTCTGAGACTTTTTGGGCTGTGTTTGCAAATGTGTGCATTTTGTCACCATAGTAACTGATGAACATTCTACCATACACATACACGTAGAACACCCCAGTGTGATATCACTGCAATACATATTTTTATTTGAAGTAAGAAATAATTAGTATTTTAAGTTTTTCAAATATTTTCTTTTGTATGAATCGGTTGAGTCATATTTACTTGGCTTTGGTTTTAGTGTCACAAAACTCTAGAAACTTCAATTTCAATGACAATATAAAAACAGACACAAAATAATAGTAGTTTAATTTATAATAATTACTTATAGAGAACTTCTGATATAGAGGCTTTGGAAGTATTGATACTTGTTTATTACTTGACTATTGATACTTGTCTATATTCTAGTTTTATTATCATTCTAATATTGCATGTTTCATTTTAGCAGCCTTTACTGAAGTATGTATACCATGACACACAAAGTATTTGCAAGATGTGGATGTGGCCTAAAGTGTGGAAAAACACTTTTAAAATATACTTAAAGGGACAGTGTGTAAGATTTTTACCCGTTAATTACTGAAATTGAAGATTCCCATTCAAAAATACATTGTTTTCCAAGCCTTTTCACTTCCATCATGAAATCAAAGTATTCTTTTGGACTTAGATATAGTCACATAAAAGGGGGATCTTCCCCATGCAGAGGCAGCCATTTTGAATACGAGAGCCGCAGAAAGACATTTGGGCTCCGCCTTCGCCTTCGGCAAGGCTCGTGGTTTTGGGTAAACAACACAAGCATGCTGCCAGATCAGACGTCGTAATGGATCTAACACGTGTTTTGGACTAAATTGTTTTACTGGATTTTATTCGCTGGATCCTTAAGGACAAATTGAGAGCAAGTTTATGGTGAAATACAGAGTTTGACCTGTGCAAAGCATTCTAAGGTAAGCTAACCTTGTTTTGTGCTTTTCCGTATAAAAGCCCCATGTGCTCAGGGAGTGATTGTTGTGCAGGGAAATGAATTGCATAGTCAAAAAGAGGAGACTGTAAGGTTTCATTTGATGTGTAGAGTGTCATGGTACATGATCGGGAATGTGTGTTTTCATGAGAAAAGAAAAAAAAAAAAAAACGGGACCGCGTTTTATTTATACAGCTCGTGCGTGCGCCCGGGTGACCCTCGAGGTCTGCCGTAGCTAAAACAGAAAGTGCAATAGCATCATCCACCTATGCGCCACGAATCCTACACACTGGGGCTTTAAAAATAAAAAAAAATATTAATCTTCTAAATAAACATGTGTGCCATTGCTAGATTACCGTTGTACATGAGTATGGGTGATTCTGATTCCTCTCTGTATTTTTAAAATACATATGAAACTTACAAAAATGGGTCCAAAGTCAGAGTCCTTGTAGACGTGCATGTACCCCAGATAGACCAGCAGGGCGGCCATAGAGTACAGGAAACAGACCACACCGGTCCCAACGAAGAACTCGGAGGCAGAGGCTGAGTCCCCCACCAGGTATGTGGCTGTCACTGAGTGGTTACAGATACTGATGTTTGAGGGAACCAGTGGTATTTGGGATAACCTGCACAAGATATCAGAACATTTCTAAATGTCATAATGAAGTTTAGTTTGTGCTGCTCTGTCTATGTACAGTATATATGCAACTGTGTATCATTCCAGAGTCATATTTATCACGCAAATGCATCTTAAACTCTTTGGCGACTGTATCAAAACATTATCGTAGGCCCAGATAATCATTTTAAAGGTACACTATGTGACTTTTTTGGGCGAGGGCTGGTCACATGTCTCTTAGGAGATGCTGTTGCTATGGGATGTTCCCCAGTATGGCATTAAATGTATCCATCTCTATGGAAACAAGCAGGTGACACCCCCAGATCTGCATAATAATGATAATAATAATAATAATAATAATAATAATAATAATAATAATAATAATAATACATTTTATTTATTAGGCGCCTTTCTGGACACTCAAGGTCGCCTTACAACAAGTATAAGTTAAAATACAAACAGTTAAACACAAACAGTTAAACATTTAAAGGTCCCATGGCATGAAATTTTCACTTTCTGAGGTTTTTGAACGTTAATGTGAGCTCCCCTACCCTGTTTAGCCCCCCCCCATGGTTAAAAGTTGTGAAATGTCTAAACTGAGCATTTGCGATCCTTTTCTGCATTAGAAAAAATCAGACCTCAAACGGGCGATTTTGAACAAGGCACCTAATTGACGTCAGATCGAAAAAAGAAATGCAAATGCAGTTCCACCCCCGTCTGTCTGAACTCAGCGTCTCTGTAAATCACGCCCAGAGAGTTTGGACTGCGAATGCGCTAGGCAATGCAAAATGCGTTTTTTTTATTTGCCTGGAGGCACGTCCGAGTGTTTCTAGGCTCGGAAGTCCTTTATCTGAGCCTCTGGACCTTTGAACAGCAGTGGTTTAATTTTATTTTCTGTGGAAATGTGTTTATTTTTCAATGGAACGCTTCTCATCTCTTCTCCATGCAAAAACGCGGAAATGGATCAGAGAGCACACAGCTGAGAGCTGAGAGCGGAGAGCGGAGAGTTTGGCCACGCCCCCACCCTCTACTATAGGCCATCTCTTTTCTCCTCATTTGCATTCAAGCAACAACGCCCATAATAGCCTGTTCAGAGAGAGAAAAATTACTCTTTCTCATCTTATCTCTGTTTCTCAGTGTTGATTTTGAAGAAGGATTCATTTACAGTATTAGGGAACCATTAAGGAGCCATATAAAAGCATCAAGAAGTACCATGTCATGGGATCTTTAAGAAATAAAAAAAATTTAAAACAGTAAAACATTTAAAATATTTAAAAGGACAGTGCGGTTATGGTTAGAGTGAAATGGCCAGTCATAGTAATAATAACCTGTTTTTCAATGTAATAAAATCCATAGGATAGGTTTAATGCCATACTGTGGAACATTTAGGGCAAAGCAATAGGATCCCCATGGAGAAGAGCAGGTGGAGCAGAAAATTTACATAGTGCACCTTTAATTAATGAAGTTAATCAGCCAAGCCAAATGTGAACTTTTGAACATTTTTCAGCAGTGGTTTCATGTCAATTATTAGATTATTAGACACAACCGCAATTCCAAAATAATTATTTATTCATGATACCAATCGAGATTTGCTGTAATTGCACTTCTAAGTAATCAATCAATAAACTGTATCATTATGACCTCTACACATAAACCATCCAAAAATGATCTCTTTTCAGTACTCACCTAAAGGGGTAGTGAAAGTTTGCACTAAGAGTCTCGTTCTTCCCATCTCCACATAAGAGGGTGATGATATTGGTCCCTGAGAAACCTCCAACGCTCCCAAAAGCAAATATGGCTGTGAGCTGTTTGGACAGAGAAGAGGAGGTGGATGAAGAGAGGAGAGAAAAGTTAGTTTTATAAGGCAGTAAAAGCCACAATGGGAGTAGCAGCCATTGAGATCATATTTCAGTTTAGAAGTTTAGAGGGTCCATTTAAAACTATTGTGATTTTGCTGAAATTCGCCTTCAGATATGTAGGTCAGCAAATGTTTGAAAGCACATAAAACTTCTTCAGAGAACAAAACTGGCAACACATACCATAATGTCAGCAGAAGAGACCCCCAGAGGCCCAACTAACTACACTCACACTCTTTTCCAAAAACTCAAAACTTTCACTGCAAAAAGTCATATATTCTACTAAATTCAGATTACTCCTATTAAGAATATTGAATTTGATTTGAACAGATTTCACTTGACAAGTTTTTTTTTCTCTTAATTCAAATGACAAGACAATTTAGTTTCTTATTTTAAAGGTGCACTGCGGAACTTTTCTCTGTTCTGTCACCTGCTTGTATCCATTATTACTTTGCATTGTACAAAGTAGCATTAAACTCTAGCAAAACACAAAATTTTGAAAACAGGCTTATTGTAACTGAGGTTGCCTCTACACAACTTCTCCAAATACATATTTTATTGCAATACTCTAGTAGAACATTCCAGCCCAAAAGGAATAACATCTCCATAGACACAAACAGGTGGTGGAGCCTCTACCAGCAAAGTTACGCAGTGCACCTTTAAAGGAAAATTCACGTTTTTTTTACAATCTGAGCCTTCTTTCGGCAATAAAACAAGTAGTTTTACTCACCCATAGCAGTTTGGTGTCAATTGGAGCAGTATCGCAGAACTTATGTTGTAGCCGTTCTGTTCTGCTAATGATCCCGTATCCGTTAGCGTGAGTGCTCGGGGCATTACTTTGCGGTGTCCAAATAACACAAACTTTAGCACTTTTCAAATCACAGAAGATGGCTGTGTCAGGGTAGACTTTTAGTGGATTCCAAAATGGCCTGAAACCTGATATCCAGCTATAGTTTCATTTGATGACGTCATCAGAGAGGACAGTGCGCATGCGTGAACTCAGCTGTTTTGTAAACACCGCTAGTCCGAAAGAAGCTAACACCGCTCTGAACTTTACTTTTCTGTTGCGATATCGGGTTTCAGGACGTTTTGGAATCTACTAAAAGTCTACCCTGGCACAGCGATCTTCTGTGATTTGAAAAGTGCAAAAGTTTGTGTTATTTGGACACCGCAAATCAGTGCCCCGAGCACTCACGCTAACGGATACGGGATCATTAGTAGAACAGAACGGCTCAACATAAGTTCTGCGATACTGCTCCAATTGACACCAAACTGCTATGGGTGAGTAAAACTACTTGTTTTATTGCCGAAAGAAGGCTCAGATTGTAAAAAAAAAACATTAATTTTCCTTTAAAGGGATATGCCACCCCCAGGTCAAATTTGGGCATCTCCCCACAGTCCAGAGACTAAAATAAGTGGTGGAAAGCGTTTTCCTGCTCACCCAGCCATTGTCCGAGTCTGTCGCCACTGACCGCCGCGGTATCTGGTGCTCCTCCGCCTTAACTGGAGTCTAACGGCGCCAGAGAAAGATTTCGGCCAAAAGGAATTAATTTGCTCGATGCTTTTCCCAATTACTTTCTGTGTAGTGCGCATTCATATCGAGTGCAAATAAATGTGCAAATCAACACGGAGCTCTCCGTGTTGATTTGCACATTTATTTAGGTCTAAGGCAGAGGAGCAGCAGCTCGCGCGGCAGTCAGTGGCGACAGACTCGGACAATGGCTGGGTGAGCAGGAAAACGCTTTCCACCACTTATTTTAGTCTCTGGACTGTGGGGAGATGCCCAAATTTGACCTGGGGGTGGCATATCCCTTTAAGTGTAAGGTGTGTTTTCCTATGTATAGTACAAAAATACTTGTTCCATTGGTAGATGATTTTACTTGTTATGTGAAATGTACTCAAATAGATATAACTTGTTCTTAACTGAAGTCATTTTAACTTTTTAGATTTTAGTTTTTTTTGTGTTGGAGGTGTTTAGACCTCTTTGTAGAATATTTATTGTTTGTTTGTTTTTTCAAGCAGCAAGTTGAGCAAATCTCAAAGGCTGTAATGTTTTGAGATTTATTATTTTTTAAATTATGTATAAAAGGTGCACTGCACAAGTTTTCTGGTGGAGGGTCTGTCCCCTGCTTATCTCCATGGAGATTGCTTTGCTTTGCCTAGAACATTCCACGGTATGACATTAAATAAATCTACCTAGCATTTATTCATGATGGGTGTTTCTGTTGCTCAAAAATACAAAAAATCTCACTGTGAATAGGGTTGCCTCTCCACAGATCTGACCTGTAATGTAGCCTATAGTCTCTATTAGGATAGATAAAGCAATAGCATGAAGACAAGCAGGTGGCGGAACCTCTACTAGAAAAGTTAGGAGTGCACCTTTAAAACTACTAACACTGGAGTTTAGACCAGTGTTTCCCAACCTTTTTTGTCTTGTGTACCCCCTGAGCCTCATACGTGTTGTTAATTGTCCAAAAGTAGAACGTGACACAACATATTATTAAATGAAAATCATTTTATTTCATCTCCTTAATTTGAAAATTTAATTCTCAGGCATTTTGTCTCTTTTCGTTGACTTAAATTTACTCAAATTAGAATTAAAAAATGCCAAAAAATCTCCTCCTGCGCCTGGCAGCGACACTGCCGAGTACCCCCTGCAGTGTGCTCGTGTATCCCTAGGGGTACTTGTACCCCTGGTTGGGAAACACTGATTTAGACTGCTACAGATCTGTTCTTAGTTCAGCAGTTCATATTTCAGTCTTATCTCAAACACAGTATTTCTGCTCCTGATCTGGATGAGTGCACTGTGAAGGAATCCTGTTTGAAAACCTTCATAACCTTTAATGCATTAAAACCACGCATTAGATATTAGATGTTTTTGCAACATTTTTCAACTCTAACATTGAGTGAAGACATACATTTTGTTTAGGTCAGATTCTTTTAACTGTCTCAAACTGTTTGAAGCATTCCTTGCATGGGTCTCTGATGTAAATCATGGGACTTCTTTAAAGAGGTGGAAGAAAATCTGCTGTCATGTTGAAGTGTTACTTTTTAAACACCAGAAGTGTTATAGCCCATGGTTCTTATGGTAAAACAATACATAGATATGTGAATGGTGTAAAACGGTGTGAAAGTAAAATGCACTTGATATTGTGATTGCTGCTCTAACACACACCCCCCCCCCCATGGCTAAAAGTTGCGAAATGTGTAAACTGAGCATTTGCAATCCTTTTCCGCGTTTGAAAAAAAAGACAGCCCAAACGGGCGATTCTGAACAAGGGAACTTTCTGACGTCACACTCGCGGAAAGATTTCCATCTGAATGTCCACCCCGTCTCTGGAAATCACGCCCAGAGAATTTGGACCGCAAACGAGCTACGAAATGCGAGAAAGATGTGAGAGCCTCTCCAGGCTCGGATCTCCTTTATCCGAGCCTCCAAACCTCTGAAACAGCCGTGGTTTAATTTTATTTTCTGTGTGTTTTTTTTTTTAATGGGACGCATCTCATATCTTCCTCCGCGCTTAAAACGCGGAAGTGGGGACAGAGCACATCGCACCGCTAATCCAGGAATTGGCCACACCCCCACCCGCTGCACTGGCCTGTCTCTGTCCTCATTTGCATTCAAGCAACAACACCCATAATAAAGTGTTTCAGAGACATATTTATGACTCTGACTGTCTTCATGAGGAGAAGGATTGACTTTGGAGAAGGATTCATATACAATATTAGGGAACCACTAAGGCGCCATATAAAAGCATCACGAAGTACCATGTCATGGGATCTTTAATTCAAGCTTCTATAGTTTAAATCTGATCATATAGTAAAATAAATAAATAAAAGCAAAAACTTTGCAGAAGTGCAAAGAAAATTTACAAAAAATAAATATTAACACCCCCAAAATATTGTTCCAACTTTCATGTATTGAATAGGGGTGGGTATTGGCAAAGAAGTCAAGATTCAATTAAAATCACGATTCATATGCCACGATGCGATACTATCACGATGCATCACGATACTTGAATTACTGAGATGAATTGCAATATATTCGACATACTTCAGTGAAAATGTACCAAAAAAAAAGAGGATAACTTAAATATCAGTGGCTGTGTATCTGGGTAGTGTCTTCAATTGATACAGAACTCTGAGCAACTCAATTCATAACTGAATTTATTGAATAACAAAAACAAATAAACCAAACCAATAACAAAAAAAGTGCATAGGATTTTTTTCTAAAACAGAAAATGATGTTCAAACATTTGCCATTTTGGAGGTAGCGACCATCATAACAAACAATACCCTTTCACAAAGAAAAAAGTGCAGAGGATTTATATTTTAAAAATCAATAATAATTTATTTATTAATAATTAATTAATTCATTATTAATTAATAATAATCGATTTTTGGCATCAAGAATCGATGCAGTATATTGTGAAAATTAGTATCGTGATGCATTGTCATGACGATTATTTTGCACACCCCTAGTATTGAACGACAAAGAGATGTAGCAATTATCATGATCAATATCAATATTAATCATGAACATAAAGAATAGGACTTTTAACATTGCCATTCAAACTTCCTCTAGTCTGAACTCTGCTCCAAACCACATGCTTTTACTAACAGAGGATTGGCTGTCAACCTTTCAATTAAAGGGCCCATATTAAGCTATTTTCTGATCTATGTTATAATGTTTACTCATAAAAAACATACCTGGAGTTGTGTTTTGTTTCATTCACACCACCTTGTGATGTCATGTGGTAATACAGGAAGTGTCCTATTGTATTTTCAAACTGTATTTTTAAACTCCATACATTCATTAGAATAATTTGGATAATTTCAGTCCTGGAATTGCCAATCTCTACTGAACTAAATGTAAAAGGTAGCTGTTAGCTTGAACACTACCACGACATGACATCACATGGTGGAACAGAGCATTTTGAGCTTTGGACATGTAGACAGACTAATAATAAAGGGTTACTCAAATATGTGTGAATGAAACAAAACACAACCCCAGGTATGTTTTCAATAAGGTAACATTAAAACACGTCAATTTTGTTTAATATGGGACCTTTGAAAAGGCGGCACCATATCACAGACAGTTAGAAATGACCTTAATTTAAATATAATTAATTGTACAGCCCAAAGAACTACACTGATTACGATGCACACTCCTCCTCCATGTTTAGTTCTGTTATGGCGATGTCTTCTTTCACACATTCTTGTCTGAGTCTCATGTCTACCCATCATCACATGCTCTGCCTAAGCCTCCCACATCACCAGCGCATTTTTCTCTTCTGGAGCTATTTTAGGACAACATTTTCATAATCATTCAACTGTATCTTGTGACAGGGCAATGATTTTAAACTCCTACACTACACACACACAGTTTCATCAGCCTGGGTCATACCAAAAATAACATAGCATTTTAGCTCCTCAAATCTTGACGCTTCAGCATTACCACAGTGAGTGTTTAGCACTGGAAAAGGCTTACTATAGCAGGAGGTTAGCCGTTAGCCGGACGCCACGAAAGCCACAATAACTCCAGGCTCCAGGCTTCTTCCAGATGTTGGGCCAGATGTGACTTCCTGTTCTTTCGTTTAGACCATGCACTGCTGTACTCTGCACTTCCCCTGCATTCATGTTTCAGTGATCACTATGAGGTACTAAAGCCACAGACGGGTTTTATTCGGAAATACCCTGGTTAACAGGAGATCATGTAAATAACTCACTCATCCATTCAACTTTTATCAGCTATTTCTGAAGTCTTGAGCATTCTTATGGCTTAAAGGAAAAGTAACGTTTTTTACAATCTGAGCCTTATTTCGGTAATAAAACAAGTTGTTTTACTCACCCATATCACTTTGGTGTCATATGGAGCATTTCCGGAGATGTTTTAGATTAGCGTTAGGCTAACGCCGTTAGCCTAGCGCGACTTATAGCCATAGCACGGGGCAATCCCCGAGCATGTAATATGCCCCGTGCGGGCTCCAAATAACACAAACTTTAGCACTTTTCAAATCATAGAAGCTCGATGTCTTTAGTCTACGATTTAGTCTACGAAAGTGGCCTGTAATCCGAGATTTATCCATAGTTTCGAGTAGATGAGGACGCCAGTGTGCATGCGCGGAGTGTGCTCTCAGCTCCCGGGACCCAAACATGGAACGCATAGCTGTAAACTATGGATAAATCTCGGATTACAGGCCACTTTTGATTCAAACGAAATCGTAGACTAAAGACATCGAGCTTCTATGATTTGAAAAGTGCTAAAGTTTGTGTTATTTGGAGCCCGCACAGGACATATTACATGCTCGGGGAATGCCCCGAGCTATGGCTATAAGTCGCGCTAGGCTAACGGCGTTAGCCTAACGCTAATCTAAAACATCTCCGGAAATGCTCCATATGACACCAAAGTGATATGGGTGAGTATAACAACTTGTTTTATTACCGAAATAAGGCTCAAATTGTAAAAAACGTTATCAAGCAATATGGAGATGGGTGCCTATACCTGGCTGCTCTTGTGTCCCAGTGGTTTTGATTAAATTTGTTTTTCAATTCAATTTTGTTTTTTTTTTCAATAAAAACACTTATGACTTAATTTATGGACTATGCAACTGAAACTTTCACCAAACCACATGCCTTTGGAGCAGGGTGTCCAAACTCTTTTCACCAAGGGCCGCTATAGAAACGTATTTGTAGCGGAGTTAAAACAACACAAACAAAAACAAAACAAAAACAAACAATAACACTTTCAGATAGATGCATTTTACAGAGGTCTTTGAAGACTAATTCTACATCTGTATCACAATGTAATAAGGTAACAGTGATAGAAATTAGAAATAAGAATTTGCAGTAATAAGTATGATCATTTGGGGCAATTCAGTAGGATTCCCGAGGGCCAACAAAAACTGGTCTGAGGGCCGCATTTGGCCACCAAGCCTTAGTTTAGACATCCATGCTTTTGTATCACATAACTGACTGGCAGACCTAAGATACCCTAAGCCCCGAGCTGATCACAACTGATCTGATCACCAGTCAGTGAAAATTTAACAGCATCATCCACCCCAGTTGCATAAAAGGACGGGTCAAACACAGAGACCACTTTCCTTAGAGATACAAAGTCCTTTTGTAGTAGTCTGATTGTGTGAACCAGTCGTATCCCTGACCATTGTATTGCGTCCAACTTTTCTAAATGCACAATTTTCAAGAATTATTAAATACATTTGATTATTTTTTTGCAATCAGATAAAGCAAACATCAGTGTTCAAATACAGTGACAAAAACAGTGAAACTTTAGATGAATCCTTTTTTTTTTTTGGCCCCAAGCCAAAATGTGTGTGCATCATTTTACAAGCAAGTTTGTAATGCCTAAAGATGTAGTAATACATTTATGTTCACATCTTCACATCTCTATCTTCCTTCCTATCTATCTATGACTATATCAGTAGGCCCTATGTACACGGTCTCCAGTTTGCTTACTGTTCATGTTCAAGTGTCAGACTGTGAAACAGACAGGAAAAGAAATCAGTTACAAGGTTTCAAACGGTTGGTGTCAAAAGTGGCTAACCAGTAGATTACCAGCTAAACAATCTATGTACAATTATAGACAACAGCACATGGCTTTTACTGTAGTAGGTATATTGCATTAAATCCTATAGTGGTAACACTAGGGATGTCAACAATTGTCGATTAACGATTAATTGTCGATTAAGACGTTGGTCAAACAAAATGCATTAATTGTAATTAATCGCTAATCGCGGACACGCGCACCCACGTGGTCACAAAACAAGGCAACCGCGCTGCGCCAAGCTCAACTCACAGCCGGCCGCAGGCGCCAACGGCACTGCCCGGTGTACGCGCGAGGCGAGATCGAACCGTGGCGCCCGGAATGCGTCTCAGCCCGAGCCACAAACCAGCCGCACGAAACCAGCAGCGGCACGTGGTGGTTTAATCCTGGTTTAGTCCAGGTCTAGACCTGGTCGAGTCCTGGTTTAGTCCAGGTCCAGTCCAGGTTTAGACCTGGTCTAAACCTGGTTTAGTTCTAGTCTAGACCTGATTTAGTCCACGTTTAGTCCTGGTCTAGTCTCGAAAAACAGGACAGAACACAATGTTACACTATAAAACAAAATTTGAAAAAAAAAAAAAATCCGTGAACTGCGATAGAGCGAGGGATTACTGTATTTTGTTATTCAGCATCAATACATTCGTCTGCTTTTTACTAAGGAATAATTAATTGAGGAATATACAATATAATAATACTATGATATATTTATGACTCAGTGTTATGTTACTATAGCTTATATTCTTAAAGATCCTATTGAAACACTAAAATTCAGGTGAAAAACGCTGCTTATCAGTTAATCGTTAATCGATCGATAAGGTCAATCAGCTATCAATTAAGGAATTAATCGATAATTTGCATCCCTAGTTCACACATTTATTTCTCTTAGCATCACTGAAATGTCCTCATGGGGAAATGTCTCCTTTGTATCAGGAGTGGTGAGGTGACCACAGAGCAGTGCCTGCTGTTGAGAGATGCAGATATATTGTTTTAATGTATCAGCCATCGGACTTCAGTCTCCAGGACAGGCTGATAAATTATTTTAGCCAACCTGTTGCTGAGTACACACAAAGCTTTATTTTAACAGTTTAGTGCAAAAAGAACTGCAAAAAACATGACTTTACAGCTCTCTTAAAGGTTTGTGGTAAAAATAAAAGACTGTGAAGGAGTTTCTAGTAAAGTTTGGGGCAAATAATCCAAACCTGTCCTATGTATTGGCCAAAAATGATCAGTAGATGTTATAAGGCATTGGTTTTCATGGATTCTAAACCATCTGTATTTGCCATGAAAAAACACACACAGTGGAACCTCACCTTACAAAATTAATTCGTTCCAGAAGTGGTTTCGTAACATGAATTTTTCGTTAAGTTGAGTAGCTATTTCAATGGAAAAGGCCTGATTCGATCCAAGGCCCCGTTCGTTCTGTTCAATATCACTCAACCGCATGCCACTTTCATATTTTTTTATCATCTCCTATTTAACTTCTATTGATAACAGAGCCCGCTTCTTCTTTTCACTCGCACTGGGAATCACTTTCTTGTGCTGTCTGCCGGTGTGTGTGGCCGCAGACGCCGGGTGCCGCAGACGCCGGGACAGCGCAGTGGTAGGCGGGTGAAGCTTGGCTAGCACTTTCTGCACGGACATCTCCTGGGATATTCTTGGATTATTACCGCTCCTTTCCGTGGCGTTCTTTGGACCCGATCGGGCTCCATTTGGTGCCTTTGGTTGGCATCGGCGATGGGCTTCGCTCGCAGTGTGAGTAGTTGATATTTATCATGCTGTTTTTGATGTTACTGTGTCTCATGTTTTGTGTTTTAACCTGTGTACAGCACTTTGGTCGACGGTGTTGTTTTTAAAGTGCTTTATAAATAAAGTTGGATTGGATTGGAATAACGAAGAATAAAGAAAAACTCACGAAACAACAGTAACTCTGTCCTTTACGCGTGTTAGAACTCCGTGACAAACGAGGGTCGAAGGCACACAAAAAGCATCATGGGTATCATGGGATGAACAAAATACAGAATGCTACAAGTGTATTTACGTTTCGGGGGATTCGGGCTGCTCCTCCCAGTTGTGCGCTCGACTTCTCAACTGAGCGCGCATTAGGTATTTGAATTTTTGAGATTTCGCGTATCTTGAAATTTCTTTCATATCTAGAGACCAAAATTTAACGTGAAGGCGTTTCGTAACCTGGATTTTTCGTTTGTAGGGTCTTTCGTAAGGTGAGGTACCACTGTATCTAATTCAGCCCCAAATTTGAGTTGCAAAAACAGAAAAACTGCCAAAAAGTGTTTCTTCTTGTTACCATCTTATATCTACAGATATCATCCCTGAATATACTATCTAGTGCAGGCATGGGCAAACTACGGCCCAGTTGCCATATGCGGCCCGTTAAGCTTTTTAATCCGGCCCGCCGAACTTGAAGAAATTATATTAAAGGTCCCATGACATGGTACTTCTTGATGCTTTTATATGGCTCCTTAATGGTTCCCTAATACTGTAAATGAATCCTTCTTCAAAATCAACACTCAGTGCATGAGAAACAGAGATAAGATGAGAAAGAGTAATTTTTCTCTCTCTGAACACCCCATTATGGGAGTTGTTGCTTGAATGCAAATGAGGAGGACAGAGATGGCCTATAGTAGAGGGTGGGGGCGTGGCCAAACTCTCCGCTCTCCGCTCTCAGCTGTGCGCTCTGACCCATTTCTGTGTTTTAAGAGCGGAGGAAGAAAGGAGAGCCGTTTTAATGAAAAAAACATATTTTCACAGAAAATAAAATTAAACCACTGCTGTTCAAAGGTCCAGAGGCTCAGATAAAGGACTTCCGAGCCTAGAAACACTCGCACGTGCCTCCAGGCAAATAAAAAAACGCATTTCGCATTGCCTAGCGCATTCGCAGTCCAAACTCTCTGGGCGTGATTTACAGAGACGCTGAGTACAGACAGACGGGGGGGGTGGAGCTGCATTTTTCGATCTGACGTCAATAAGGTGCCTTGTTCAGAATCGCCCGTTTCAGCTGTGTTTTTTTCTAACGCAGAAAAGGATTGCAAATGCTCAGTTTAGACATTTCGCAACTTTTAGCCATGGGGGGGCTAAACAGGGTAAGGGAGCTCACATTAACGTTCAAAAACCTCAGAAAGTGAAAATTTCATGCCATGGGACCTTTAATAAACCTTGTTAATGTTTTAAAGGTCCCATGGCAAGAAATTTTCACTTTCTGAGGTTTTTGAACGTTAATGTGAGCTCCCCTACCCTGTTTAGCCCCCCCCCCCATGGTTAAAAGTTGCGAAATGTCTAAACTGAGCATTTGCGATCCTTTTCTGCGTTACACAAAACCAGTGTTCAAACGGGCGAGTTCGGACAAGGCACCTTTTTGACGTCAGATCGGCAAATGCAGCTCCAGCCCCTCCCTCTGTCTCCGCTCAGCGTCCCTGTATACCCCGCCCATAGAGTTTGGACTGTGAATGCGCTACAATGCGAAATGCGTTTTTTTATTTGCCTGGAGGCACGTCCGAGTGTTTCTAGACTCGCAAGTCCCTTACCCGACCCTCTGGACCTCTGAAATACCAGTGGTTTAATTTTATTTTCTGTGTAAATATGCTTTTTTTCATTGCAAAGTCTCCCATCTGTCTTCCTGTGTTAAACACGGAAGCGAGAAGACAGCGGTGCAGAGCTGCGCTTCCAGCGGGGGAAACCCCCCCCCCCCTTAGCCAATCTCTCTGTCCTTCTCATTTGCACTGAAGCAGCAACACCCACAATAAAGCATTTTAGACACATATCTAGCCTCATGAAGACTGTCAGAGTCATATCTCATGCAGTGAGTGTTGATTTTGAAGAAGGATTCATTTACAGTATTAGGGAACCATTAAGGAGCCATATAAAAGCATCAAGAAGTACCATGTCATGGGACCTTTAATGTTTTAATATCCCTGCAATTGTGGCATTTTCCAATAGCTGCGCACTACATACATTGACCTTTGTTGAGGTGCGGCGTTTTGCTCCAGGTTTGCGCTTTACTCTTTAACCCCTCAGCTCTCCTGTAAAGATGAGAGGAGCTAAGAAAAGAAAAGTGGACAGAGAATGTCAAGTGTTTAATATGGAGTGGACAAGTAAATATTTTTTCACCGAATACTTATCAGCTGCTGTATATACCTGATATGCCAAGAGACTGTAGCGGTTTTTAGAAAATATCAGCCGTCACTTTGTCACAAAACATGCTAACTATGCTAGCAAGCAGTCAACGAAAGAACGAAAGAACCTGAAGGAGAACAGAACTTTCAGTGCTTTAAAATATTAACTGTTAGTAATTTAAAAAAAAGCTGTATTTTATTAATTTAATTTTCTGTGTTTTAAGAGTCATTTCAATAAATGGCTAAATCAGGACTCTCAAGTTTTGAAGTTTGGTTGGAGTGGGCACAGAAGTGCTGTGACCAGTGGCTAGAGATTTGAATTGCTTAACAAAATTTCAGCGTGAGAAATACCATGTGTGGCGTGTGAACTCGTTGAATTGCGGGTGTCACACTCTCAAAGCGTGAGACTTGAGAGCGCTGGGCTAAATACTGTGGAATTTGTTGTAATGCTTTTGTTTTGAAATAAATCACATGTTTTCTACATATCCCATGTTATTTTTTGCTCTTATGAGGTGGATTATCAAAACACTAAATCCAGCTGCTCCTGGTCCGGCCCTTCTGTCAAATTTTAGACCCCTTTGTGGCCCACGAGTCAAAAAGTTTGCTCACCCCTGATCTAGTGGATTATACCAAAGAGGGATAGAATAATAATACAATTTGTACAACATGGTTTTTTAAACATCTGACAACTGTGAGTGTTCCTGAGATCAGAGAGTCGAGCTAAACAGTGGCTAAATCCCAGAGAATGACCACAGGCAGGATGTGTCCATTTACCACTGGTGTCTTTACTTTTAAATCAACAACTCTGCATCCTCTCCTCTCAGGATACAAAAACAAACTTTGTCATGTTCACTTGATAAATGCAGGAAACCTTTAAAGTGTATGGGCTGACACTACATACCAGGCCAGCCCATCTTTCCTGTTTACTACTGAACAGTAGATCCTATCACTGAAGGCATTTCTCAGCTCTAGTGTTTATAAGGTATGGACTGTAGGTGCGAAGTAATCCTCGAGTTCATTTTGAAAGTGTAAAACAATATAGATTAAATATATCTTATTATTATTATTAGTAGTAGTAGTATTAATAATAATAATAATAATAATAATAATAATAATAATAATGCACCTGCACCTTTTGCATGTAGCATATTCCTTTTGCATGGAATATGCTACAGAAAGACTGAAACTAACTGATTTAATTTCCTTGAGCACTTTTAAAACTGAGAGCTTTTGAGACCAATTCCACAATCGGCACTTGCTTTTTATAATGTTTTTAAAAACTTTTATATAAATTCCACAATCTGCACTTGCTTTTTATAATGTTTTTAAACTTTTATGTCTTATCTGTGTAAATATGTAACTGTGTTTTGCGTTTGCTGCTGCCTCTTGGCCAGGACTCCCTTGAAAAAGAGGTTCTTAATCTCAATGGGACATTTCCTGGTTAAATAAAGGTCAAATAAAAATAAATAAATAAATAAAATACATTAATAATAATAATAATAATAGGTCTTATTGTTTCAATTAGTTTAAATTAAAAATTGGAAAAATAAAATAGCTATTAAAAGAGTACAAGTTTCGATAGGATGAATATGCTACTACTAGAAGCTGTTGTTAGAGAAGCAATACTATGAATTGTTCTGTATCCTTTCCCATATGTGTGGATACAGTGAGTGAATGGTGGTAGCTGGAAGGGTAAACAAAGTTGAGACCAAATCTTCGTTTTGCAAGTCTTGATTAAGTCTAAACTCTGTGTCCTCAAGTCCCCAGTCACGGCCCACAAGTCTGAGTCAAGTCCCAAGAATGTCCTATGCTTTGACTTTCAAGTCTTTATGCAAAATTACCATCAAATACACTTCATGTTTTTGCATATGATATGATTTGTTTGTCTTTATTATCCTACTTAATCCTTGTAACAAACTGAGAAATAGGGAGGGACATTTTCCAGTTTGTTCCTGTAATATCAAGCATGTTTTTACTATTAAAATTATACTCAAATGCAATACGAAAATTTCAAACTTAATTTCGATACTAACAAAGACTTGATTCTCAAAATCAATTCCGATAGCACAATGCTAATAAAAAACTAAAACAATATTTAGACAATATAATGCAATTCTACATTAAATAATAGTACTTTCTTTTATTTTACCATGTAGTCTTATATCTTATCTATCTTATCCCTCACTGGTCCAGGTAGGTTCCACAGTGGTCCATGGGCGTATACTATGTGCTGATACAGCTCAAGATCATTCTAAAGCTAATCAGGAAATGTTTATTTCTGTCTTGTGAATGTATGTGACTTTTTAAGTATCAACATCTGCTCAAATGAGTATTTAGTTTTGATACCAGTTTTAGTATAGAATAGTATCTGATTTGCAATGTCCCACTGGTCTTCAAGTCCAAGTCAAGTTCCAGTCATAGTTCATTTGATCCGACTCTTGAGTGATCAAAATAGTGACTCAAATCTGACTGAAGTCCAGGTCACAATTCAGTAGGGGTGGCACGGTACACAAAACTCACGGTACGGTACGTACCTCAGTTCAGACCCCACGGTTCAGTACATTTTCGGTAAAATGCAGGAAAAAAAAACATAACCAGAAAGGCTGTCCTCAAAGGCAGCTTTTTATTGTTTAAATCTCCAGCTGAGATAGCTGCAACTTAAAACCTGTAAGTAAAACAACTGAACACGCAAGCACCACATTGAGTTGTCATATATTGATTGAGTTGTCATATATTGATTGAGTTGTCATATATTGATATAATGATTGATTGCTGAGCTGGGTACATCAGTGAAATTTTAACACATGAGTACCTTCATATACAATACACACAAGTACCTAAACACTTTTTGACATTCACATAGCTCAGTGAACATGAGCTATAGGCCTGGCCTATATCACAGATAACAACATAACGCTGTTTTAAACATGTGCATTTTGCAATAACAAACTGTGTACAGCTGTGTACACCTTCATTCAATTTTTCAACCGCAGGGGTCATTTTTTTATATATATCTTTGCAATTTCGTTGAGAAAGATTTTGGGTGTATATATATATATATATATATATGTATGTATGTATAGTTGTGTTTAGGGTCGCCAACCGTCCCTTGAAAAATGGAATCGTCCCGTATTCAGAAACAAAAGTACGTGTCTTGTATTAAACTTCTTCCGTGCGAGCCCGTCTGGAGCTACGGCCACCGCACGTCACCGAGCGAGCGAGCGAGCGCAGCTCTTTCGCACGTGTAACGTGTATCATAGGGCAGGTTCAACTTTATAAAACACCCTATCTGTCCATGCCTCACTTACCGCCTTTTCACGCTCTCTCTCCTCCTGTTCATAGCGCGCATAAGCTCCTCCTCAATGCTCTCTGATTAGAAGAGCAAGACAAAGTGCACTTTCCGCTTTTTTCATGACGGCAAATGGCAATGGTTAAAGAGTCCTCAAGGAAACCCTTGCAAAATGAAAGTCCCGTGGTCAGTTCAATATTAAACTTTTGTACTGTATATTCTCCGTCAAAATGCGCGCACCGAACCGTGACCCCCGTACCGCGACCCCCGTACCGCGATGGTTCAATACAAATACATATATCTTGCCACCCCTGCAATTCAGCTTTATAATTTACTATTAAATGACCAATATTACATTGTTTATGATCTGTTATAATGTTGTCTCCTCATCAAAAACATAACTGGGTTGCATTTTGTTTCATTCACACATGTTTAACACACAGACCCTGCAGAAACTAAAAACACACCTTGTGATGTTGTGTTGCAATACAGGAGGTGCTACACTGTGTTTTTAAACTCCATACACCTTCACTAGAATCTTATGGATAATTTTGGCCTCTCTTCTAAATTAAAGGTAAAATGCATCAGTCAACTTGAAAACTATCGCTTCATGACATCATAAGGTTGAACAGAGCATTTTGAGCTTTGGAAACAGACTAGTTTTAAAGGGTTACTCAAATATGCATGAAAACACAACAAAACACAACTCCAGGTATGTTTTTGAGGCAGTAACAACATTCCTATCCGACTGAACGCTCACATGAGTCAATTTGGCACAATACGGGCCCTTTTTTAAGCAAAGTTTCAGATTATTAAGCCTCCATCTGTGAGTTCTAGAAAGAGACTATGAGCAAATGTGAATCAAAAATGAATGCGCAATCAAACTCCTTCATAGACGTGTGTTATTCACAAGTAAACAGACCAGAAAGAATGCTGCTGAACAGGGTTCGATAAGGCAAACGTTTTCATCCATTCACACCACACACACACACACACACACACACACACACACACACACATACACACACACACACACACATACACACACACACACACACACACACACACACACACAGTCTTGTTCCTGAGTCAGATGATCGGGTAAGTTTAGTCCATTGTGAGAAACGCAGCAGAAGAAAACGGCATTACGCACGGTGACCCACATACATAAATCATTACTGCACCCGCCGATGGAGTAATAGGCCATGTTATGCAAATGTATGTATGAGTAACCAATATGGTACACGGTTATTCGGGGATAAATAATTGCTGAGAAAAGATTTAATGTTTAACCGTGTCCTCTGAAGGGCAAGACAGTGTGGAACAATTCAAAAGTCGCACATGCACATTCAAAAGCTATTTTAAAGTCTGTGCTTTCCAGGTATCATTTTCAATGTGGCTCCATTGCAAACTTGATATTGTAAGCACAAGAGCTGCAGGCAAAGTACTCACCCAAAGCAGCAACGTGAGACCACAACTGCTTAAAATAATTGAAGAAAGTATGGTGCGTGGCATAAACTTTACGCATATTACGCACGTTTTACGCATAATATTAATAATGTTGTACTGTACTGGTGGTTGTTTTGCACAGTTAGGCTAATTCATTATTTCACTCTTGTGCAGAAATGGGCAGCCAAGGACCGCGCCTCCCTACTGTTGGTGATACACAATAAAATGAGAAAGCAACTTACCCATTCCACAACTTTGACAAAACCTAAAGGTTCCTTCAGTGGCGATAAACTGAGTCTAAATCCAGTCATCATGATTAAAGCAGTGAGTTCAGCTCTTTATCCGGTTGAACTGTGGATGTTGGTCCAACGGAGGAAAAGTGGGAGTTGTTTTGACTTCGTGACGTGGAGTACTTTCCGCACTGTAAAAAAAATTAACTAACCCTGCCATGACGGGATATATAAATCAAAGGGCCACCTCACTTTTATACAGCACCATAAATGCAATGTTTGTAGAACAACAGTCACAGTTTGTTGTCATTTGGAGCCATAAATAGTTTTACACCGTCAGAATCGTATGTGCGTAAAGTGCGCATGGATTTACGCGTTACGCACGTGGCTGAATAAGTGCTACAACTTGATCTTCTGCGTTCGATAATTAGAAAGTGATTAGAAAACAAAAGGACAGTTTGCCAAACAAGTTTCAAATGCATTGCCCAAGTTATCAAATCGTCTTTAATGAACGTAGGCCTATTTCATAACGTCAAATCACATTTTGCGCATCCAGTTAAACTCTACGTTAAGTTTGTAGAGGTAAAAGCAGTGTCCAGCACAAGGTTTTCACTGGATCCATCTTCCAGACTCCGGGGGCTGCTGTTTGCTGAGGCGGCAGTAAGCGCAGACCGCCCCGGAGGCTCAGCGGGTCATATGACTCTCGGAGCGGACCGCACATTCTCCAGCTCCGCTTAAACAAAGACACAACACTGTCCCCGGGCTCCTGAGGGCGCGCGTCAACCTCCCATTGTGTGAATGTGTGCAAAACATGCCCACTGTAAAGTGATAAGGGCTACAGCATTAAATAAACATAGAACCAGTGTGAACCAAAACCACTCATTTATGTTTGCCACTGTGTCTAATTCTATTGATACTCACCCGGTCTGAGCCTATGAGCTTTGACTATATCTGTATTCAGGGCTCTCAAGTTTTGAAGACTGCTAGGAGTGAGATTTCTGAGGACGGGGGTCGAGTTATAAAATGAAACCAGGGGGGATGGTGGAAGGGCAGGGCAGAATTAGAAGGTACTTTGTTAATATGGAAATGCTTTTATAACTAAAAGTCCATATTATCATTCAATAATGCACAGGATAATATATTATCACACACAGTCTTGGATTAGTCTTGGTTTAGTCCTGTTTTAGACCTGTTTTAGTCCTGGCTTAGTCTTGGTTTAGACCTGGCTTACTCCTGGTTTAGACCCGGTTTAGATCTGGTTTAGTCTTGGCTTAGTCCTGGTTTAGTCGTAGTTTAGACCTGGTTTAGTCCTGGTTTAGTGCTGGTTTAGACCCGGTTTAGTCCTGGTTTAGACCCGGTTTAGTCTTGGCTTAGTCCTGGTTTAGACCTGGTTTAGTCCTAGTTTAGACCTGGTTTAGTCCTGGTTTAGTGCTGGTTTAGATCTGGTTTAGTCTTGGCTTAGTCCTGGTTTAGTCCTGGCTTAGTCCTGGCTTAGTCTTGGTTTAGTTTTGGTTAAGTCCTGGTTTAGTCCTGGTTTAGATCTGGTTTAGTCTTGGCTTAGTCCTGGTTTAGACCTGGTTTCGTCCTAGTTTAGACCTGGTTTAGTGCTGGTTTAGACCCGGTTTAGATCTGGTTTAGACCTGGTTTAGTCCTGGCTTAGTCTTGGTTTAGACCTGGTTTAGTTTTGGTTAAGTCCTGGTTTAGACCCGGTTTAGACCTGGTTTAGTCTTGGCTTAGTCCTGGTTTAGTCCTGGTTTAGACCTGGTTTAGTCCTGGTTTAGTGCCGGGTTAGTCCCGGTTTAGTCCTGGTTTAGACCTGGTTTAGTCTTGGTTTAATCCTGGTTTAATCCCAGTTGAATCCTGGTTAAGACCCGGTTTAGACCTGGTTTAGTCTTGGTTTAGTTCTGGTTTAGTCCTGGTTTAGTCCCAGTTGAATCCTGGTTTAGTCTTGGTTTAGTCCTGGTTTAGTTCTGGTTTAGTCCTGGTTGTATTATTGCTTTAAATTAGGCTACAGTGTGGATAATGACTTTAAATATACTGGCAAATCCACAATACATCTTTGCCTGGGATTCAGAATACACACTTCTTTTATACTTCTCTCATTCTAGACTTGCCAGGCAATAAAACATTTGTAAAGTTGTGTATTAAAACAAATGAATCTCCCATTTCAAACTGACAGGGTGGCATCTTTTAATCAGTGTTTTGTCCACAATGTAGCATGTATGGTTAAAATATCAATTGTTTTTGGGAGAGAATTTGGGACAACCAACATATACATACAAGTTAAACAACAGCAACATGAAGAAAAAAAAATCACAAGTTTTTCTCATTCACTACAAGACATTCGCTCATAAACAGAGGCTAAAATCAGTCACTCTCTGCCCATTCAGTCAAGCAGGTTTGGATATGATTCGAATACAAAAAGGGAAGATCCGACAAAAATAACAATACAATTTCTACTCTGGTTTTCCCCCTAACCAGCCATCCACTTTCAGTCAAACTAGCGGTTTTATGTACAAAGAGAAAAGGCAGTATGGCCACATTATTTGTAAATAATCATATAGTTACTGCACTGTTTCTGGCAATTTTTCCATTGTCATACAAAATAAGGTTTCTCTGAGAAAAGAATCGAGACAGTATCAAAATATTCAAAATTAAACCGTCACTAAAATGCACACTATAATTTAATCTATCAAACTATTGAAAAGTCCAGTACAAGCACCTGGATAACAGGTGAAAAAACGTGTAAAATTATGAAATGATTTTGAACATCGAGTTTTGCAAAATAATGGGAGAAAGTGACATTACAGAGCATCTCAGACACACATTAGGCTATGGCTATGTATACAGTAGTAGTAGTAGTAGTAGTGGGGAAAAACTACACAAAATTCTGTGCACACAAAAATCTTTCTAACATTCATAGCGATAAACAGTGATTATATGTTGGGTTTTAATTTTCATTATTTCAAAAAATAATGTAGCCTACATGCACATTGAGAAAAGTGAAGTAAAATATTTCAATTGGAATGACTTTATTGCTTACAAGTCAGTGTTGTTTCTGTACCTGATCACTTTTGAAATGTAAATTGCAATAAAGGTTTCAAAGGTTTTCAATCTGGAGGTACTGATCTTTGTCTTATTGAAATCTGTATCGAGTATCAGGCCTTTTTCTTAGCAACAAAATCAAATTAGAATCTCTAGTGTCATCATGACAACACTACAAAAGAGCATCCTGTTTGAATTGAGTCTTTATACTTATACTATAGGGTACATATCTTTATCTAGTCTGTAATGTCATCTGCTCCATATTTAACATAGTCTTATATAGTCTATAGTGGAAGATTATTAACACCAAAAAACTTCTAAACAATCCTACAGCGCAATCCAAGGAGCTATGCGGTGCCGTGTCTCCATACAGAAATAAAAATCCAATAAAATAAAACCAAGATCTTGTCCCTGCCAATGTACAACACATTTGCATAAAGGAATACTACAAAATCCTTCAAAATAAAAGGGAGAAAATAAACCTCCGTCACTCACGCCCATCACACAACAACTTGGGTCCAACTGCAAGTCGGAACCACCAAAAAATGAGCACTCGTCAAACTCGGAGCCATGCTAAATCTCTCTACACAACACATGGCTCGCTTATCTCCATCCCAGTGAAGACAACATTTGTGGTGGATTTTTACATAAGTCTTGGTCTGATACAGCAGAGACAGATTTCAGTACATATAGCAACATGAAAGCCCAACAAAAAGCATATTTGGCTCTATTTTCAACAATAAAACAAAACAGATAATTTATCTTTGCCCAGTTTCAGCGCTGGGTGTTTGGAGCCGATGTGTAGCTAAACATTTCTACGGATATTACTATAGGATTTAGGAATGTGACTGCTAAAGGGGCTATAATATGCTAAATCTTTTCTAGTTGTAATTCGTTAATTCAGATAGCAGACTTATCATTTTTGGATATGATTTTTTTTTTTTGTATAATAACTAAACCTTGACTAGCCTTATTAAAACATGAGCAAAGACGAAATTAATTAACAAATAGTTTAATATTGATTCAGTCTTAGCCAGTACTTAACTAAGCAGGGTTAGGAGTTACCCCAATTCCTAATAGTTACCAATAAGTCTGAACAATTCTTAACAAATATGTGCTCATTCATGTTTTTTTAAAGGCTATTAAAAAGTGTAGTTATTATAAAGTGTTACCAATTTCCTTTTTTTTATTAATTTTTAAATAATAATTGAATTAATTTGTATTTATGTTCAGAAGAAGATCATAGAGCTGAAATGCACTGCCCTTTACTGGTCTCCTCACCTAGCACCCAGCAACTTTTGGTCATTTTTCATTTATTTACGTTAGACAATGTTTTTTAAATAGTAAAAAATGATAAGGCAATTCAAGAGGTGATCGCCGCTGGTTTAAAAAGATCAACAAAACATAACATAGCCCCTGTACACATTTAAATAGTAAATTACCCCCTTTAATACTAGACTATGCTGGGCCTTCATGTGTCTACGCTATGAAATACAATAGTGACAAAAGGATGATCATAAGTATAGTCTTTACAGATGCACCAATAACATTTGTTTGGGTTGTAGTAAATAGACAGGTAGTACAAGTAGGGCCTTTATAACTGGCGCCAAAGCTACAGTTTCAAAGCAAAGTATATGACATGGCTTCATATTCTTATTATTATAATTGGAAGTGTACGCAGGACCGGGCAGTAAATGTTATAGTTGCACCGATATACAGTATATACCACGATCTTGGTTTTGTCCTTCACATAAAATACGAAGTAGACATGTATTTTTCTAAACTGTACACAATACACAAGTAACGATCATTGGTGTAGTAGGTGTGGCTTCATTTGACATTCTCCCACTCAAAAAACCCCAAACATTTTTGTCAACATAAGTTCACATCTCTGGTAGCTGCCCATTAAACGCCCATTCAATTCCCCAGAAAGAGAAACAATAACAATAATAATTGTATCTGGGCACGACAGAAAGGGTCTGCTGACGCATTACAAAAACAGCAGCCAATCTCAATCTCACACAACTCAATGTGCTAGCCTTTCCTTTATGGCAAAAGTACAGATGAGATGTGAGATGTGGAGAGATGTGAACTTATATTTCGGATTCAATATCTACAAGTCTTCAGTACCAGTCGCACATGATATCTCACTCTCTCACTGGTGGGATGTTAAAGGTGCACTATGTAACACTTCTGGAGGGGGTTCAGCCACCTGCTTGTTTCTATGGCGATGGATTACACAGACCCCCCAGGATTTCGCGGGCATTTTTTGTGATTGTTGCGGGCTAAAATGCCTGAATTTGCGTGAGCTTTTCCAAAAAGTTGCGATGAAAGTTGCGGCGCTATTAAGGTTTTTGTTGCGGGAGGAAGTGAAAGTTGAGATAAACAGTTGCGATTTTCCCTTTTTGTAATTAAAATTGAGTAATATTTTGAATACTGAGTTATTACTGACAAAGAATAATACAAAGACACAGAGATCACAGATGTGGTCCTAAAACAACCTTACCAACATCGAAAATAAATTACTAGGAGGGGAACTGTTTCGGTCTTTTGCTGTTATTTTTGTGGACAAATGGCGCCGCAGACATGTTTCTTTGCCATTAGAAGCCGTGTCCCAATTCCCAGAGTGCACAGTTCAGAGTGTGGTTTGAAGGGCATGTGCGTCATTTCTTTTTTTGTCCCATGCGCAGTTAACACGCGTTCGCAGACCGCAGTCGTTTCCATGGAAATCGGGGCGTGGACCAAGTGCGTGAAAAAGCACGCTTCATGCACTCATATATCCCAGCATGCACCACGCGCTACTTCTACGGGAGAAAATGGAGTCGGCGGCTGCTTCCCGTAGTTGCGAGACCTGTCGCATTTCGCAGACGGCCATGCGGTCCGCGGAGTCCACTCAGGGCTGAGCAAGTGTGCACCGCCTTGACTGCAGTCTGAGCCCCTTCAAACCACGCTCCGAACTGGGGACACGGCCGCAGTTTCGTTTCGTCACACGGAAGTAAGGCAGAAGGAAGTTGGTCGACGTGAGTTCAATATGTCGCCGATGACTGGTCAAAATTGGTAAAAATTGCAGGAAAGTTGCGGTGATTGGTCACATTTGCAACACCGCCCTGAATTCACGAGGATTGGCTGAAGTTGCGTTAAAGTTGCAAATCGCAACATCGCGAATTCCTGGAGGGTCTGATTACAGGTGCTTCTATTGAAAGCTTTCTTATCATTAGCAGAGGCACCAATCCCAAGATCTAACCCCATACTTGGCCTGGTGTCACCCTCCTGTTTCTATGGTGATATATAAGTGTAATGTCATATTGTGGAATATTCTAGGCAAAGCACAGGTAGGTTATGTTACATAGTGAACCTTTAATTTCCAGATCTGTCTCGACACATTTTTGGAAAACCACCAGTATTTCAGGACCAAAGATTAAGTCCTGATACATAAAAGGGCATCAAAATTACAAGTGGAGTGTGGGGATCTTAGCAGTGCTTGCTACCCTCATTCAACTGATCGAGGCTAGAGGTCAAAGTTGAAGGGTCAGGAAGGTTGTTTTCAGGGTAAACTGGTGAGCTCTTCCAGCTCACTCTCTTTGAGCTTTGCATTGTCTCTGACTTCATCAAATGTGTACGTCTTCACAATCTTGCCATTCCGAAAGACTGTGTGTAGAAGATCCTGTACACACAAAAAATATGAAATGATTATAAAAAAAGTATTAAAGGTGCATTGTGTAACTTTTCTGATGGAGGGCCCGTCAAATGCTTTGATCCATGGAGATGCTATTCCTTTGTTTGGAAAGTTTCACAGTATGGTATTTAAAGGAAAAGTAACGTTTTTTACAATTTGAGCCTTATTTCGGTAATAAAACAAGTTGTTTTACTCACCCATATCACTTTGGTGTCATATGGAGCATTTCCGGAGATGTTTTAGCGCTAGGCTAACGGCGTTAGCCTAGCGCTAAAACATCACAACATCACAACTTATAGCCATAGCTCGGGGCATTCCCCGAGCATGTAATATGCCCCGTGCGGGCTCCAAATAACACAAACTTTAGCACTTTTCAAATCATAGAAGCTCGATGTCTTTAGTCTACAATTTTGTTTGAATCAAAAGTGGCCTGTAATCCGAGATTTAGCCATAGTTTCGAGTAGATGAGGACGCCAGTGCGCATGCGCGGAGTGTGCTCTCAGCTCCCGGGACCCAAACATGGACCTATGGCTAAATCTCGGATTACAGGCCACATTTGACCAAACGAAATCGTAGACTAAAGACATCAAGCTTCTATGATTTGAAAAGTGCTAAAGTTTGTGTTGTTTGGAGCCCGCACGGGGCATATTACATGCTCGGGGAATGCCCCGAGCTATGGCTATAAGTCGCGCTAGGCTAACGGCGTTAGCCTAACGCTAATCTAAAACATCTCCGGAAATGCTCCATATGACACCAAAGTGATATGGGTGAGTAAAACAAGTTGTTTTATTACCGAAATAAGGCTCAAATTGTAAAAAACGTTACTTTTCCTTTAACCTTTCTATCTTCATGGAGATCAAACCACCAAGTTACAGGTCAGATCTGTGGAGAGGTAACCCCACTCACAGTCAGAATGCCTGTTTTTCTAAGTATTTTTGAGCTATAAAACCATCTGTAACTGAATAAATGTAAGATACAACTGTTTAATGTCATACTGTGGAACGTTCCAGGCAAAGTAATGACACATCCATAAAAACAAGCAGGTGATGGACCCTGTAACTATAGCTATAACTGTTATAAATGTAATATCCTGTCAAACTCACCACGCCGTACTCCTCCAGCTCGCCTTTGCCCTCCTCTAAGGTTACAAAGTCCCCGCTCTGCGTCCGATGGAGTGAGAGGCGTCCTTTCTTTGAGCGTTTGTTGGGGTCTGCAACAGGATCTTTGAAAACGTTCACCTGAAAAACAGTAAGGAAAAAAGAGTTCAGTCAAGTAATTTCCTTCGATGTTTTTATTTTTATTTAATTATTCATTTTTGGCTTTATTGGGCAAGATAGTAAGCAATGTAAAAAATTCTCAGAGCCAGGAAACACAACAACAATGAATCCTGCAAAGGGGCCAATGTTCAGGAACAATTTTCTAACTTTAAACAAAAAAGATTTCCACTTAGTGATGTTTCGCACAAGGGAATAGTCCAATTTATTGCTCTGAACAGAACTCTGCTCCAAACCACATGCTTGTACTGACTGATTGACAGGCCTTAGAGGGAGACAGTGATTAGTAAGTCAAAGGCATCTGAAACTTGCACAACCATTCACTCTCAAATTTGATCTCTTTGAAGTACATTTTCATATTAAAATTCATGCCCATGAATAGTAAAAGTAACTACAAAGTGTCCACAATACCACAGGGAGGACATGCAATCTCCCCTCAGAGACACTGTGTAACTGGTAAATGAGGATAATGAGAAATTACTTACCCCCAGTCCGTTTGTGACCACGTAGCTGCATTTGAAGGAGCAGTTGAGCAGGTCTCTTGTGAGTTTCTGCAGAAGTGCTCCTCCTGATCCAAATGCAATGTTCTCAATGGACCACCGGTGATCCTTCATACCCTCCACAATCTGAAAAAACAAACAAACAATAAATAAAAACATATTTATAATTCTAATATTCTAAAATAATTCTATAAAATGTGTTTGGTGGGCACTATGCATTGGCGCACAAATGATAAATTAAGGTATCTATTCATTGATTTCAGAGTGATGAAAAATTTGCACAATTACCTTGACAATTCATGTTTTATATATTATTCAAAATTAAATATTTTATATTTAATTGATATTTTGAATGGCACTTACTAACATGAATCTGAAACCCATGAATAACACCGTGATGGAACATGGCATCAATTTAGTAAACAATGAAAGAAAAGTTGCTTAAAGGGACAGTGTGTAAGATTTTTACCCGTTAATTACTGAAATTGAAGATACCCATTCAAAAATACATTGTTTTCCAAGCCTTTTCACTTCCATCATGAAATGAAATGAAAGTATTCTTTTGGACTTAAAGGTCCCATGGCATGAAATTTTCACTTTCTGAGGTTTTTGAACGTTAATGTGAGCTTCCCTACCCTGTTTAGGGCCCCCCAATGGCTAAAAGTTGCGAAATGTCTAAACTGAGCATTTGCGATCCTTTTCTGCGTTTGAAAAAAACACAGCTCAAATGGCCAATCCTGGACAAGGCACCTTATTGACGTCAGATCGAAAAAAGAAATGCAAATTCAGTTCCACCACCGTCTGGATCTCCACCCCCTGTCTCTGGAAATCACGCCTAGAGAGTTTGGACTGCGGAGGAGCTACGCAATGCGAAATGCGTTTTTTTATTTGCCTGGAGGCGCATGCGAGTGTTTCTAGGCTCAGAAGTCAGAAGTGTTGATTTTGAAGAAGGATTCATTTACAGTATTAGGGAACCATTAAGGCACCATATAAAAGCATCAAGAAGTACCATGTCATGGGATCTTTAAATATAGTCACATAAAAGGGGGATCTTCCCCATGCAGAGGCAGCAATTTTGAAAACGAGAGCTGCAGAAGGACATTTGGGCTCCACCTTCACCTTCGGCAAGGCTCGTGGTTTTGGGTAAACAACACAAGCATGCTGCCAGATCAGACGTTGTAATGGATCTAACACGTGTTTTGGACTAAATTGTTTTACTGGATTTTATTCGCTGGATCCTTACGGACAAATTGAGAGCAAGTTTATGGTGAAATACAGAGTTTGACCTGTGCAAAGCATTCTAAGGTAAGCTAACCTCGTTTTGTGCTTTTCCGTATAAAAGCCCCATGTGCTCGGGGAGTGATTGTTTTGCAGGGAAATGAACTGCATAGTCAAAAAGAGGAGACTGTAAGGTTTCATTTGATGTGTAGAGTGTCATGGTACATGATCGGGAATGTGTGTTTTCATGAGAAAAAAAACAACAAAAAAAAACAAAACGGGACCGCGTTTTATTTATACAGTAGCGGCGCGGCTTGTGCGCGCGCCCGGGTGACCCTCGAGGTCTGCCGTAGCTAAAACAGAAAGTGCAATAGCACCATCCACCTATGCGCCACGAATCCTACACACTGGGGCTTTAAGGTATCTATTCATTGATTTCAGAGTGATGAAAAATTTGCACAATTACCTTGACAATTCATTTTTTATATATTATTCAAAATTAAATATTTTATATTTTGAACGGCACTCACCGTGATGGAACATGGCATCAATTTAGTAAACAATGAAAGAAAAGTTGTTTAAATGTCTGTGAGAACTCAGTGTGGGTGTATTCAAGTGATATAAATGACTTTTAGCCGCCACACATCAAGGTTTAGGTGAAATATCCATGATCATTTCGCATCACTTTAAAAACAAAAGTGAAACTAAAATATCTGACGGACTAGAAAATATGTGCTTACCTCTTGTAATGTGTTGATATCCACACCATCGCCCTGAATGACTCGGATGTAAGGTGGAAGAACCTTATAACCTTTGGAGTTTTCTGTTGGAATAAACTTCTTACCAAGGATCTCCAAAACCTGCAGAAGAAATAAAACAAACGTAACAATACTGTCAAACATTTCAGGCAATGCAATAAGATCTCCATGGAAACAAACTCACCAGAAAAGTGAACCTTATATTTTATTTCTATATGTCTACATCTTGTATATTGTAATATTTTTTCTCAAAATAAAAAAATAAAAAAATAAATACATAAAAACACTACAAGCTTTAAATCATATGCTATTATTCTACCTGCTTATTACCGGTTTAATGAAATATTTTCACTGTCTTAAAAATAACAAAAATTCTTTATACAGTGGTACCTCACCTTACGAATGACCCAACAAACGAAAATTTCAAGTTACGAAACGCCTTCACGGTAAATTTTGGTCTCTAGATACGAAAGAAAATTCAAGTTACGAAACACGAAATCTCAAAAATTCAAATAATGCGCGCTCAGCCACACACATTATACGCTTTTCTCAGACTGGATTTAAACTTTTCTCACATTTGTCTCTCGTTTAAACACTCAAACTTTCATAGATTTTCAACAAAATTATTAATAGTGAAGTGTGGGGGAAAGGGGGAGGGGGGAGAAAACTGCGCTCTGACACGTGTGTGATAGCGCACATGACCCGGCGCGGAGCTGACAGCAGGTCTAGACCTGGACTAAACCTGGACTGGACCAGGACTAAACCAGGACTAAACCAGGACTAAACCAGGACTAAACCAGGACTAAACCAGGACTAAACCAGGACTAGACCAGGACTAGACCAGGTGGATTAAAGGTCTATTTCCTGGTTTCGTTTCGAGTCACGCAGTCTGAGCGCATGAACGAGACCCACGAACGCATGCAAGAGCCAGGTTTAGACCAGGTCTAGACCAGGTCTAGAGCAGGTCTAGACCACCGCGGCTCTTGCATGCGTCCAATCAGGACGCAGAACACAATGTTACACTATAAAAAAAGTTACACTATAAAAAAAAAACTTGGATCGGGGCCTTGGAACGAATCAGGCTTTTTCCATTGAAATAGCTACTCAACTTACGAATTTTTCACGTTACGAAACCACTTCTGGAACTAATTAATTTCGTAAGGTGAGGTACCACTGTAATTGGATGCAGATTGCACACATTGCACTATTTTGTACACTGTCTTTTTGCACTGCTTGGCCAGAGAGAAACGAAATTTCGATTCACTGTATGTTGAACACATATGGCAGAATTGACAATAAAGCTGACTTTGATCTTTTTGATCTTTGACATTGATCTTAGCATGAGCCATTTTAATTTTCTATTACTATTAGACTACTATGTACAAAAATGTCCCATGTAGAGTCTATATGTAGATATAATAGAAAGGGACCTTTAAAACAGTGTCCAGGGGGTTTCCGGAGTCGGGTCGGACGACCAGGGGGGCGTCTGCGCTGCGGCACTCGATCAGGCTCCTCAGGTCCTCTCCCCAGATCTTCTCACAGGCGTTGTAGATGTCGTAACTGTCACTGACGATAGACACCGGGACATTGGGAAACTGCTTAATGATGTGTTCAAAGGCGTCTTTTTCATGGTCTTTACCCCACGCTGTGATCGTACTGCAGGGAGACAGGCAGATATCAGAGAGTCAGTACAGAAGTTTTATTCCGAATTTTAAAGGTGCACTATGTAACAGCTGAATGGAAAAACACATATACATTATGCATACAGACACGTGCCACCAATACCTTTGCAGTATCTAGATTATGTTGGAGCCACAATATTGTAAGTTCTGATGTACGTAATAATGTCGTTTCCTGGTTTAAACACTTTCCAGTTTGTTTTGTTTTATTCATTCACACTTGTTCCCTCTCATCTCTCACTCTGGAAAGAATTAACCAAGAATTAATCAATAAGACCAATACAGACTGCTACAGAACAGCTAGTTTCCACACAATCCATCAAATCTTTGCAATTAAATGGGACTTTTTCTTACTTTTATGTTCTTAAAAGTGCTCAAAATAACTTCATTCTCTGCCAGTCTTCTAATCTAAGCTGTTTTTATAACAATATTTACTCCAATGTTTTTAAAGGTGCACTATGTAACTGGCTGGGGGTCTGTCAGTAGCTTGTGTCCATGGATATGTCATTGCTCTGACTGGAATGTTCCACAGTATGACATTAAACAGCTCAACATAACAATTACTAAATTACAGCTTGTTTTATAGCTCAAAAATACCTAGAAAAATAGGCATTCTGACTGTGAGTGGAGTTGCCAGTCCACAGATTTGACCTGTAACTTGGTCTGGTTTGAATTCCATGAAGATAGAAAGGTTTAATGCCCCTCCACCAGATAAGTTACACATTTAGAATATGATTTAAACTATGGTTGGAGGATGTGGTGATAAAAATGATGTGATTGTAATTCACTATTTTGCAATTTAGGAGACTAATCTCCTACTGATTAGTCTCTGTAAGTTATAGATACAAACTAACTACCCTATGAGTGATAAGATAAGATAAGACTATTGATCTCACGGAGGAGAAATTTACTTGCCACAGTAGCTCCAGGTAGGGACAGTTTGAACAAGAAAGAAAAGTGCATGCAGGCAAGAATGGAATAAAATAAGTACCGTAATAATAAAATAAGTAATAATGATAAAACAGTAACAAGGAGAGTATTGAAAAATGATATTGCATGTTGGAAGAACGATACTGGACATTTGGACTATACAGTGGAGTTATACAGTCATATAAAAAATAAATAATAATAATAAAACAGTAACTAGGAGAGTATTGAAAAACGATATTGCACGTTTGGACATTATAGAGGAGTTGTACAGTCTGATGGCAGTGGGGATGAACGATCTGCGGTAGCGCTCCTTCTTGCACTGGCTGCTGTCCGGTGCAGAGGGCGAGAAGTCTCGTCCATGATGGACGTGAATTTGGCCAGTACCCTCCTCTCAGCCACCTCCTCCACAGAGTCCAGAGGACAGCCCAGGACAGAGCTGGCCCTCTTGACCAGCTTATTGAGTGTTCTTCTCTCCCGTTCTGTGCTGCTCGGGGCCCAGCAGACGACAGCGTAGAGGAGAGCAGAGGCCACCACAGAGTCATAAAAAGTCTTGAGCAGAGGCCTGCACACTCCAAAGGACCTCAGTCTCCTCAGGAGGTGGAAGCGACTTTGGCCCTTCTTGTACAGGGCGTCGGTGTTGTGGGACCAGTCCAGTTTATTGTTGAGATGAACACCCAGGTACTTGAAACTGTCCACAGTCTCTATGTCCTGCCCCTGGATGTTCACCGGTGAGTGAGGTAGTGGTCTCCTCCTGAAGTCGATCACCAGCTCCTTTGTCTTACTGGTGGCTCAGGTGGTTGCGCCCACACCAGTCCACAAAGTCACTGATGACCGAGCGGTACTCCAGCTCGTTCCCCTCTGACACACAGCCCACAATGGCCGAGTTGTCAGAGAACTTCTGGAGATGGCAGCTGTCCGTGTTGTATGTGAAGTCCGAGGTGTAGATGGTGAAGGGGTGACCCAGGGGTGGTTGTTGGAGAAACACCGTACTAACTGATATTTATATACCAAAATATTAAATTTAATAAAATGATTCAAACAAAGGTCTCTTGTGTTATCAGAGTCCTATAGTCCCTGTGAATTTCATTTAAAATCTAAGGAATTAAATAGAGCAAACAGTAAAGAAGAAAGCAAACCATAGAAACATAGACTAGAGAATGAAAAATAGGTGATCTTGTGATGTTGTAAAGAGCTATTACAAAATAATAAACAAATAATTACTGAAGTCAATATAAACACTAAGAGTAATATAAAGTCATGCTGAACAGGTTAAAGTGGCAAAGAGATTCGATTGTGTATTGTGAGCACGCCCTACAAATCTTGGAAAAGCTGAGTCACAAGACATTAATCAAGAAGCAATAGCAGAGTTTTTCCAGAAGAGGGCACTATGTCATAGTTACTGGTCAGCGGCACAGCTCAGCACCACACTAGGCCAGAGTCATTTGTAAAGGTCAGAGAGCTTGGCTGCAGCTCCTGCTTATTTTATATTTAGACAAAACCAATAAAGGATTGTTCATGAAGTTAAGTGGATTGCTCAAAAGCAAACACAAAATAATGCATGAAGTGTAGATAGTCTATTAGTAAAAGTTCAGTTCACACATAAATGACCTTGACAATGTAACTTTTGTTTAAATTAGAGCTACATTAAGTATATTAATGTTTGAGCAATAACATAAACTACACATTGAAGCAACACAATGCACTGAAATCCAAATTTTAAAGGTAAAATATTTAATAAGTAATAATGGATTTGTAGAACATCTGAAAAGACCCTAAATATCAAAGGCAAAGTATTAATTCCTCATTCACCTTTTTCAACAATCGGTTCAGTGCTTGTCAAGTCAAGTTAAAAGTATTTTTAAAATAAGTTATGAATTATTGTTCTTGGCAAACACAATATATTATACAAATGCAGAGTATTTTCAAGATAATTTGTAAGCTTGTATATGCGGACGTGACTTTATACACACAGCTTCACCTTCATTTTACAGCCGCCTCTGAATACTTTTAGTTTTGTTTTGTCTAATTAAACAGTGCCACTGTGATAAGAGCCCAGCTGCTCAGTGCCTATGCATACACTTAAAAGGTGTACAGCAGTTAGTGGTTCTTTTATGGTATTTACTTAAGTAGTTGGCAGTGGCGTTCCTATGTTAGACCAAACCCTAACATCCGCCCCACCACCCAAAAACAAACAAGACCGTTGTCCATACAAACTCAATTCACAACAACTACTTTCAAAAACAAATGTACAGTTTTAATGAGTACTGCAATAAAAAATATAAACAATAATTACAAAAAAAGTTTTTGAACATAAAAAAGACCAAAGGCGCAATTATTTCACATTATAGCCATGTAGGCCTACAGCTATTTAAGAAAGCAAAAGTGCACTCCAGCACCCCCTGGTGGTCACAATATTGCAGTATCAGTCAGTACTCTGATCCGCGCCTTTTTGCTTCGCGCCACCGCGGCGCCCCCTCCGCGATGCCGCTAGGGGCAATTGCCCAGGTGGCCCCCGTCAAAGAACGCCCCTGGTAGTTGGTTTAGATCTTGTTCAGTTCTTTATTTATTTAATCCATACTCTGAAGTGGTTTCATCCAAGTCAGAACAAAGAACAAATACAGTTTCAGTTAGGGGTGTCACAAAATCTAATTTTAGTCTCACGATGAGGAAAAGAATGATTGCGTATGATTATTGACAACATGACCAAACAACACTGACATTCATTTCACTTTCATTCACAGATCAATATTCCTTAAATCTCTTATAAAACTTCATGAAAGAATAAGGAAGTTTACATTTAGTTTGAATTTAGTGATGATAGTGTGACCTGAATAATCACAATTACTGATTAACTGACTAAAAGACAGTTATTTGCTATCATGACTGTCAGCTCTGAGTCCACGTCCTCCAGATGGACTTCATTTAAATCTGACCGTTTGGCAGCACAAACACTACAGTGGTGTATGCCCGCAGTGCCTGCTGGGACTATAAACTTCTTCTGTGATGCAAACTTCTGCCTTCTCCACATAACCGACCCAAAGTGGAATTTCACTGGAACCCCTCCCACCGAAGCGCAAACCAAACAGAATTAGGAAGGGGGCCATTACATAACAGCTGCTATGGCAACTACCACCACCATCCCACAATGCACTGGAGCAGGAGTTAACTACCCAAGCGGCCAGCAAGAAAAAGACGATAATGAAGGCATTAGTGGTATCACAAAAACTGTGTATTCTAGGAAAATGACAACATAAAACATAAAAGAACGCCCCAAAAGAGACTGTTGTTTCAATGAGAGGCTGACCAAGCTCATTAAAATACCTGATTTGGTGTAATGCTGAACACTTGAAAATGAGCAACATGGTATAAGGCTAAGATTCAAAAAGTAGAATTTATATCTATATTTAGTTAATGGAATTGATCAAGAGTTGCTTATTAGTTATCAATTGTCAGAGTTCCAGGTGAACAACAATAATGTAGGAACAGCATGCCTTGCATAACTTCTAGTCAGGTCCAACACTATAAAAATTCTGAAAAGGTAAATTCATACTTAAGAGTAAATCTATATTGGCCATAACCACGTGAGTAACTATCTATTTCAAAATATAAGATATTGTACTTTCTTTCAGTTTGTTTTGTTGACTCTATGTGACTTTTATCTTAGGACTGGCATGAAACTATTTAACTGACCCAAAAGTCAACAATGGGGAATTATAATATGGATGAGTGTGAATATGGACAGTAGTTCAGTGCTGATAGGAATATTTTTAAGTACTATTATTTCCAAAAGCAGAGAAAATGTTATTAATAGGTAGCTGTAGCCTTTAGCCATCAGCAGTAAGTGCTGTTTAGCTGAGAGACTGAACATGCTATAACTGGATAAACATATTAACACAAGCCCTGGCTGAATGGTGGGAGACATTTTTTTTTTTCCCCACAAAGCATTTTCTATTATTTCAAAAGCAGACTCAAGATAAAGTTGTCCATGGCCTTTACCCAAATAATGATAACAATAGAGAAAGAATGTGTGGTACTGTAGATAAAAAATATTGTGTTCTAAAAAACTCTGGCTAATACCAGTTTCAATAGGTTATGTCACATTCAGATGGAGGGAGAGGGGCTGAATAACTCTAGAGCAGGGGTCTCAAACTCAATTTACCTAGGGGCCGCATGGGGTAGAATCTGAATGAGGCTGGGCCGCATCAGGATTTCCACAAGAAAAGTGCAAATAAATCATTCCAATGTTCTCAAATATATTTATTTTTAATACAAATGAAATAAATGAAAAAATGATAAAATAATAAATCAATCAGTAATAAATAATTTAATAATAATAATAATGGTCATACAGTAGATACAGACGACTAAAGAAACCGCATATTGACTGGCTGGCTGGCTAGTTATTTTTTATTCAGTTTTAAATGTATGTATTAACAGTTTTTTAAACGTTAATTGCCTGAAATGGAACACTGAACATAAACTGTTTTAAACATGGATTCACTGGTTCAGTCCTGGTTCAGTCCTGGTTTAGTCCTGGTTTAGTCCTGGTTCAGTCCTGGTTCAGTCCTGGTTTAGTCCTGGTTTAGTCCTGGTTTAGTCCTGGTTTTAGACCTGGTTCAGTCCTGGTTTAGTCCTGGTTTAGTCCTGGTTTTAGACCTGGTTTAGTCCTGGTTTTAGACCTGGTTCAGTCCTGGTTTAGTCCTGGTTTTAGACCTGGTTCAGTCCTGGTTTAGACCTGGTTTAGTCCTGGTTTTAGACCTGGTTTAGTCCTGGTTTTAGACCTGGTTTAGTCCTGGTTCAGTTCTGGTTTAGTCCTGGTTTTAGACCTGGTTCAGTCCTGGTTTAGACCTGGTTTAGTCCTGGTTTTAGACCTGGTTTAGTCCTGGTTCAGTCCTGGTTCAGTCCTGGTTTAGTCCTGGTTTAGTCCTGGTTTAGTCCTGGTTTTAGACCTGGTTTAGTCCTGGTTCAGTCCTGGTTCAGTCCTGGTTTAGTCCTGGTTTGGTCCTGGTTCAGTCCTGGTTTAGTCCTGGTTTAGTCCTGGTTCAGTCCTGGTTCAGTCCTGGTTTAGTCCTGGTTTAGTCCTGGTTTTAGACCTGGTTTAGACCTGGTTCAGTCCTGGTCTAGTCAATATATGGATTATCGCAGTATCGCCCGGGTCTCACGCGCACATCAAACAACACGTAGCGCGAGTGAGGCCGTGACACTATCTGCACGTGTGGGAACAGGGCCGCCCGCCGCCTCTCCACAGATCTGACAGGCTCTGAATGGAGTCAGAGACGGACGAAGACGCGTTCACGGAAGTAGCGCCCTCCCTCCCTCCCGCCGGAGCTGTGCGCGCAAAGCGGGAAGAGAGGAGCGAGCGAGCACTCTGTGAAGAAGGGACACACAAATGCACCTGCCTCCCTCGTGTCTAAGAAATGGATCAATCACTGTCCCTGTCTGATGTCTGCCTGCCGCAACCCCAAACACACAAGCACACACAAGCACACAAGCACTAAAAGCTCTAAGCACTGGGACCTCACCCTAGCCCCGCCACACATTTAGAGAAAATAAGCACGACCGATGTCCCGCCCTCCAGAGCCATATACCACATCGTGATTGGTTCATTCTGCGTCGCACACAAGAAATGAAATTCATATTAATCTTGCGGGCCTCACTTATATTAATCTTTCATATTAAGATGAGGGCCGCAAATTATCGTCCCGGGGGCCGCAGTTGGCCCGCGGGCCGCGTGCCTGAGACCACTGCTCTATAGGATAGTGACTGTTTTTGAAAGAAATATCCAATTGAATGATCCGCAAATGGTGAACTTTATAACTAAGAGACTAGCTCCATAAACTTGCCATATTAATCTCACAGCTTCAAGCTTTTTCAGCTGAAAACAATCATTTCTTTGGTGTTGAATAACTGCACTACGTTCTGACTAGGGATGTCAACAATTAATCGATTAACAGTTAATTGTAGATTAAGACGTTGGTCGATCAAAATGCATTAATTGCAATTAACCGCTAACCGCGGACACGCGGACATGCGCACCCGCGTGGTCATGAAACAAGGCAACCGCGCTGCGCCAAGATCGACTCACAGCCGACCGCAGGCGCCAACGGCACTGCTTAGCAGCCCCGGGTGTACCGCGAGGCGAGATCTAACCCGGAATGCGTGCCGCTGCTGCCGGTTTCGCCGCAGCCCGCGCCCCGAGCCCCGCGCAGCTGGCCTGCGGCTCGGAGCGCGGGGCGCGGCGAAACCAGCACGCGCCCCAGTGGTTTAATCCTGGTCTAGTCCAGGTATAAACCCGGTCGAGTCCCGGTCCAGTCCAGGTCCAGTCCAGGTCCAGACCTGGTTCAGACCTGGTCCAGTCCACGTTCAGTCCTGGTCTAGTCTCTTAGCCAATCAGGACAGAACACAATGTTACTCTATAAAAAAAATGTTACACTATAAAAAAAAAAATTGGATAGAGCGAGGGATTACTGTATTTTGTTATTCAGCATCAATACATTTGTCTGCTTTTTACTAAGGAATAATTAATTGAGGAATATACAATATAATAATACTATGATATATTTATGACTCAGTGTTATGTTACTATAGCTTATATTCTTAAAGACCCTATTGAAACACTCAAATTCAGGTGAAAAACGCCGCTTATCAGTTAATCGTTAATCGACCGATAAGGTCAATCAACTATCAGTTAATGAATTAACCGATAATTTGCATCCCTAGTTCTGACAAAACATAATTTTATTGTAAATATGTGCTGACAGAAGACATTGAACTTTTTGCTAGTTTTGGTTTCATGTAGATCAGGGGTCACCAAACTTTTTTCTCTGGGGGCCACATTATCGCTCCTGACTGAGATGGGGGTCTGGGGTTGGGTAGGACGTATAACAGAATTGTATGACGCACACCAAAATGACCACCAACAGGCCTCATTGTGTGGTAGAAATGACTAGCCCCGCACAGCCATCCACAATACTATATCAACTAGGGATGCAAATTATCGGTTAATTAATTAACTGATAGTTGATTGACCTTATCGGTCGATTAACGATTAACTGATAAGCGGCGTTTTTCACCTGAATTTTAGTGTTTCAATAGGGTCTTTAAGAATATAAGCTATAGTAACATAACACTGAGTCAAAAATATACCATACTATTATTATATTGTATATTCCTCAATTAATTATTCCTTAGTAAAAAGCAGACAAATGTATTGATGCTGAATAACAAAATACAGTAATCCCTCGCTCTATCCAATTTTTTTTTTTATAGTGTAACTTTTTTTATAGTGTAACATTGTGTTCTGTCCTGGTTAAGAGACTAGACCTTACCTGGCCAGCCAAATGATATCTCTCTGTATTTCCTATACACCGCGATACCACTCGCTGGTACAGCGCTGAGTCATGGATTCTTCCAGGCAAGACTAGACCAGGACTAAACGTGGACTGGAGCAGGTCTGAACCAGGTCTGGACCTGGACTGGACCTGGACTGGACCGGGACTCGACCGGGACTCGACCGGGTCTAGACCTGGACTAGACCAGGATTAAACCACCATGTGCCGCTGCTGATTTCGCCGCGGCCCGCGCTCTGAGCCGCAGGCCAGCCACGCGGGGCTCGGGGCGCGGCGAAACCAGCAGCGGCACGCATTCCGGGTTTGAGCTCGCCTCGCGCGTACACCCGGGGCTGCTAAGCAGTGCCGTTGGCGCCTGCGGTCGGCTGTGAGTCGAGCTTGGCGCAGCGCGGTTGCCTTGTTTCATGACCGCGCGGGTCCGCGGTTAGCGGTTAATTACAATGAATGCATTTTGATCGACTAACGTCTTAATCGACAATTAACCGTTAATCGACAATTAACCGTTAATCGATTAATTGTTGACATCCCTAATATCAACACATGATTCCTTTTTTATCGTTACTAGTCATTCGCAAAAGTAATAAGTACTTCACACTTTGTTTTAAATTGAAATACCACAGATATTTCATTTATTTATTTTCTAATAACAATAAAATCAAAGGTAAGAAATATCAAGGTAAGAAAGGTAAGAAACATCTGGTGATTGACACTGGCAAAGGAGAGTGAAAAATTACAAACTGTAGGTAGGCCTGTTAATATTAACAACAATATTAGTAGCAATTGTATTAATAATAACTGTGTGCAGCACTTAACAAAAGAAAAATAAATAGGCCTATAAAATGAATACAGGGGGTCCTCGGGTTACGACGGTCTCGGGTTACGACGTTTCGTGGTTACGAACGCGCCCCCATTAAAAAAAATATGTATATATTACGCGTCATTCCGTCTTACGCGGTTTAGCGTGGTAAGAGATGTAAACAAACGCGAACGGCGCGCGGTGCACGGTGGAAGAATACGCTCTGTTGTGGTTGTAGGGCGAAGAAGACGGCCTCGTGTGTGTGCCAATGTGGGCGAAAGTACCTGATGTGGGCTCTGATCTGCTCCTATGAAAGCGGCAGTGATAACCAAGCAGCGTAGTGGTCTAATTATTGAGATGGAAAGGTTATTGGTGCTTTGGTGGGAAGATCAAAGGCAAAATCCGGTTTACGACGAAATTCGGGTTACGACGCGTCTTAAGAACGGATCAACGTCGTAACCCGAGGACCCCCTGTACATTAAAAAAAATCAGAGGCATAGTACGTATGTCATATCATTATTTAAATATAAATATAAATACTTAATATAAATATAATTTTTAATTGAAAAAATTAACAAAATAGAAGATGCAGGCATGTTATTATTTGCCAAAGAGTAATTAAAAAAAAAATAGGGCATGACCGGTCAAAGGGGCGTGGTGGGCTGGAGTAAGCCCGCGGGCCTTTATTTGATGACTCCTGATGTAGATCAAATTGCAGAGATATTAACCATAAATTAAGTCAACAAAATCTGCAATCTGACAGTTTAAGGACCCATGTTACGCAATTTTCTGATCTGTGATATGTTGTCCTCTTCAAAACCTTACCCAGAGATGTGTTTTGTTTCATTCACACATGTTTAACACACAAATCCCGCACATCTAGGCCGAGTTCTTCACTCTAACAGAAAACACCCTGTTCCACATTTTGATGTCATGTGGTAATAAAGGAAGTGCTCCACTGTGTTTTTAAACTCAAACAGTTTTTAAACTGTTTAAAACTTCAGAATCATTTGGATAATTCAGTCCTGGGCTTGCCAATCTCTACTAAACAAAAAGTAACTGTTAACTTGAAAAATACCACTACATGACACATCACAAGGTGGAACATTTTGAGCTTTGGAGATGTAGACAGACTAGTAATAAAGGGTTACTCAAAACGTGTGAATGAAACAAAACACAACTCAGGAGCATTTTGATGAGGTAACAATATTCTAACATGGTTTAAAGCTCACAAGAATCATTTTTGTATTACAGGACCTTTAAACAGAAAATTCTACCTTTATTAAAACTTTAATCTATAGAGACCCTATATTGTTGTGATGTCATACACAACACAAACTATATATGGAGCAGATAGGAGCTTCTAGCTGCTAAGTGGGACAGCATTTGCCAACCTTGGGTGTCCTTAATAAAAGCTATAACCACCTATCATCACTGCACAAACTGTCTCTCTGCTGTAATAATGAAAGTGGGCGGTGATCTGGTGCCCTACATCACGCTGGAAATAGTGTCACTAATGCTTCCTATTGAGAGCGGACCACTGAGCCGGGAAGAGCTATGGGGTGTCTTCAATTAACTATGACAGATGTTGTGGCTGGGCTCCAAGGGCGGAATTTCAATAGAAATACCACCACCTGTATGTGTGTGTATGTTAGTGTTGTCACTAGGATTTCAAACTCAAGTCTTACAGTGTGGAATAGATTTGATATTCAATACTGATACCACAATGATAATAGAAAATGCTCTTTCTTACTGTATGTGCGGGAGGGCAATAGGCACAATTAGCAAATCAAGAGTTGCAATTTTTTAAGTACCATAATTTCCTCCACAAACAACAAAATGTTTTATTCTGCATAACAACCCTGCTGCTAACCCTGTAGTTTCTGTGCAAATGTTCTGAAATGTCCATCCATCCATCCATCTTCTTCCGCTTTTCCATTTCTGTGTCGCGGGGGCAGCAGTCCAAGCAGATCTGCTGCCCAGAGCACAATGCACCAGCCCTCATGAATCCTCCCGTGGGTGGTGGGTCCACGGGAGGATGGCCCACATCACAACAGGCCTTGGTGTACTTCTGTCATGGGGGCTACCAGTGTACGCAGACACTGGGGGCGAGGTGGGGTTAAGTATCTTGCCCAAGGACACAACAGCAGCGCTCATCTGTGGGAGCTGGGGTTACACACGGTCAACCTGTCAAGAGTAGGATTCGAACCGCTAACCCCTGGATCAGTAGACAAACGCTCTACCAACTTGTTTGTCAGTTCATATTTCAGTCTTGCTGACAGTTCTTTTGGATGCATTTAAACGTGAACTTTGAACATAAACCTATTATTAAAAGATAGATCGTAGATTATGTATTATCACATTTTGGGGGACAAAAATCTGAGTGTGTATACATATAATCACATCATGGGGACCTGGCTCCATTATGATTCAGATCCTCATGAAGATAATGCTATATTAATAGGTCAACAGCAGGGTTTAAAGTTCAGATATGAGTTAAATAGATTACTATAGTTAAAGTTAGGATGAGTCTGCAGGAAAGGAATGGAAGTCAATGTGGTCTCCACAAGAAGTATGTGTGTGTATGGGGGGGTCGTACCTGTGCTCTGCAGCTGGCACAGAGAAGCCGGGCACGGGATCCTTAGTGCCATAATACTTCTTGATGACGCCAATGCCGGCCACCGTGTCTGTGCCCTTGAAGTTCACCAAATGAGCTGAAGCCCCGATGCCTGCAGTCTAAAAACAGAAACAAAGGTGATTTAGTCGAAAATAGTTGGAGAGCAGGAGGAGACGGATGCACAGGTGCATTATGTAACTTGGAGGAGGATTCACCATCTGGTTGTTTCCATGGGAATGTCTTTTCTTTGCCTGGAGTTTAACTGTATTGTATGTTTAAAGCCATACTGTGGAACAATATTGGTAACGCAATAACATCTCCATGGATTCAAGTGGTTGTTGGACACGTCTTCAGTTCTGAAAATGGTTTGCAGCTAGTGGCCGAACCATGTCTAAAGGTAAATACTAGGGATGCAAATTATCGATTAATTCATTAATTGATAGTTGACTGACCTTATCGATCGATTAACGATTAACTGATAAGCGGCGTTTTTCACCTGAATTTTAGTGTTTCAATAGGGTCTTTAAGAATATAAGCTATAGTAACATAACACTGAGTCAAAAATATATCATAGTATTATTATATTGTATATTCCTCAATTAATTATTCCTTAGTAAAAAGCAGACAAATGTATTGATGCTGAAGAACAAAATACATTCTTTATTGAAAATAAATTGAGGACGTTTTTTGTAAAACCTCCGTGATATGAAATGATAAAAAAATGAATTGATCGGGGAAAACATTTCACTCACACACACACAGTCGCACACACCGGCACACGGGCCGGACAGCGGGCTGCTTCCACTGCACTTTCACGTGGAGCCTGTTACGCAGCCCGGAGCGGAGGAGCACGTGCAGCGCGCCGCGCACGTGTTCATGCAGACAGCGGGACGCGGAGCGAACATAGCCGCAAAAATTGGGTTCGCAGGAGAACATTTTGCACTGCTTCTAATTCCGGCCGTGGATGTAACGCTATGGTCCTTCTCGCGAGTGGGTTCACATCTCGTGTTCACATTCCAGAGTAGCGCCCTCTCCTCTAGCGATTAGTTACAATTAATGCATTTTAATCGACCAACGTCTTGATCGACAATTAATCATTAGTCGATTAATTGTTGACATCCCTAGTAAATACATTTCCTAATTATTCTATACTATAGTCTCATCAGTTAGATCAGAACATACAGCCAATCACTTTTTTCATGCAAAGTTATTCAAATCCATATGCTTGTCCAGATTTCCTGCTTCCTTACTAACGCACGATCAGACTAACAGGTGTTATGATAAATATATAAAGCATAATACACAATACACTTAATATATTAATAGTCACTTTTATGTTATACTGAGACTATGAAAAAAGTTGATAATTTGCACTATTTGTAGTCATTTTTTTTACAGACTGACTGACCTTCATAATGCCTCCTGATCCTCAAGATTGTTCATTTACTTTGATACTTCATGGTTAATTAGAGATTTATTTAATTAGATAAGTGTCCTTCAAAGAGGACTGAGCAGTCACGTGGATAAGAAAAGTGCATCCATCTACTATGAGCTAATAACATTTGATAACATTTATAACATTACTTGATTGGATAGTGAACCCTGTAGGGCTGGATATGACAAAACAAATATATCTTACAAATATATCTTTTTTGCAGACTTATGGTCCAGAGTAAAAAAAACAAACAAAACAAAACAATAAGAGACCCCTAACCTCTTAGGAGACAACTATACCAGTGTTTCCAGAGCGGAGAAGTACATTACTTTTCCTCAATACTGAAAAATATTTGATACAATTTCCTTTTGTCTTACTAAAAACAAACAAAAATGACTTCCAATATATTAATTTTCCAAAGATAAACAAAGAGCACTTTTAATAACTGCCATTAAAAAAAAAAAAAAAAAGTTAAATGAACTCTGCTCCAAACCACATGTACATCAGGGTATTGGCTATAGTCCTAAGATGATAGACTTAGACAAATTTTATTGATCTACAAGGGAAATTATTTGGACACAGTAGCTCACGCATCACAATATATTATAAAAATATAAATGGTAATAATAAATACAAAATAGGTATCAAAAATATCATTGACAATGATCATAATGTTCAAATTACCTCATTTCGATTTCTATTAAAATATGATTTATTACACAATCTTACAATAACACCATATTCACTAAAAATATGCTATAATTACTAGTACACACATGTACCTCTTGTGATGACACTCCTCTGTAGCCAAAGTCGTGGAGTTTGTACTCCAGTCCCTCTAGGTTGCCTGAGGTCTCTAACAGGTATTTGGCCAGGATCTTCTTCTGTTCTCTGGAGTTGGTGGCAACTGTGATGGGGTACCAGACCTGCACCAGGATGGTCTACAAGACAAAACACAGATCTCAAGTTTGTGTACAGAGATGAAGGAATTGAAAATGAAAGGAATACAAACGGCAAACAGCCTTTTTATACCTGGGTGACATAGTACTGGCTATAGAAAAAAATAGAACCTTCTTCAAAAAGATCTTAATACAGGGTTAACCAATTTTATTTAAAGTCTTTTGAATAGAGCAAAGTTGATGGGGGTTCATGTGATGATTAGAAACAGAGACTTGAATACCTTGCCTGAGAATCCTTGTGTTAGAGATTATGTTACCATTTTGATTTTGTCTTATTACTACTTAACCAAATATTTAATAACTTCATATAGTCTTTAGGGGATCAATATTATTATAATGGCCATCTGTACATTGCAAATAAACTATATTTACTAAAAATGATTAGGCTTTGGTTTACAATAATATCTGACACTATCAGGAACAAGAAGAAAAAAATATATTTCCTGTTGAGACATGAGCCTCAGATTGAATGTGCCTATTGTTTTAGAGAGAAAGAAACCATTTTTCAGGAATGAGGAAGCTTAGTTGTGTAGTCATGTATCCTTTGTTGTTCACTCTAAGCATAAAGGCTGAGGTTTGGGCCTATTGTTGAGCTGAAAAGAAGCTGTGAAAAGACTGTGCATGTCTGGTCAAATCAACTCTGGGTCTAAACTCCAAAACTAACAGGCTCAGAGGGATCAGAGAGAGGCTGCTCCATCAAACAAGAAGTCTGCTGGGAAAAGTAGATGCCCTATCGCCTGTGCCAACTGTGGACACAAACACATTAAAAAGGGAATAACTGAAGGTAGGGCTGACTGATATGAGGGGAAAAAAATATCACAATTCCTCATATTGATTGTTTTTTGTATTGATTTAATTAATATAAACAATATGTACTTATTACAGTATACCTCGAGTTGTTGTTTCATTCCCACATACTTGAGTAACTCTTTATTATTAGTCTACATCTCTGAAGCTCAAAATGCTCTGTTCCACCCTGTATTACCACATGACATCACAAAGTGGAACAGTGTTCTGTTCGAGAGATTTGTGTGTTAAAAATGTGTGAATAAAACAAAACACAACTGAAAGTATGTTTGAACATGAATAGAAAAGAGTAATATGAAGCCTTTAATACAAAAAGCCATCAAATTTTTTCCTCCAAAATCTGAACTCTGCTCCAAACTACATGCATTTGGACCTCTTGAGTCAAAAGCACCTAAACCGGATCACTGATGATTAGACATGACTGATTTAAATGTCTCTTAATTGTCCGCTGTGTATCGTGTCCTGACCTGCAATACAATACAAACTTAGGAAAGAAACACAAACAGGCTGGGGCTAGTGTCCTTACCCACTTTGCCTAGCGGTGAGTGATTGGTGGTGGTGGTCAGAAGGCTTGATGGCCAAGTTGGCTATTGACTGTTCAATAATCATAATAAGATTCAACAAAATGTCTTCCAGCAATCTGTATAAAAGTATTGTTACTTAACAGTATGCTCCAGGACAGTTACCTATTTGGTTGTTTCCTGTGATTGTTGGTTAATCTGACTTTCCAACTTTCTGTTTTATAAATAAACTATTTTGTAAAGCACTTTGAGGCGACTCCTGCTGTGATTTTGGCCTATACAGAAATAAACTGAATTGAACAATAAGTTTTGAATGTTAGAGATAGATCGATACATCAGTCAGATATTTGGACTTAGCGTATTGGCCTTAAATCTCAATGCTGGCTGATATTTTGTTTTTGTCGATTTGCTGCCAAAAAATACAGACAAAGCTTAATTTTAACACTTTAATACAAAGAGATAACAGCACAAAACATGATTAGCCAGCTCTCTTAAAGATTTGTAGTAAAAAGGGCTGTGTGTACGTTTGTAGTAAATTTATATAATTTGAGGAAAATAATCCAAATCGGCCCCATATGTCAGAATAGTCAGAGCTTATTGGCCATTGGTTGCTCTGGATTCAGTATCAGCCATGAAAAAGCTATCAGTCGATACAATACTCTACTTTTATCGGCTACCAGGATACAAGAAGTGTGTGATTCATCTTTGGGTCCAATCATAGCCTAAACCAGATTATGCTGCTTGATCTTTAGACAGGGATCATTCACAATGTGATATTACATTTCAGCTGTTGAATAAAAATAGAAGACATAATTCAGAGACTGCAAATTGTTTTTCATAATATCAGTAGATGAATGTGGCACAGTGTAATGAAGTTTCCTGTAAGCTCTAATTTGTCTACTACAAAAGTGAACTAAAGAAGCACTCAAATAACCGGTGTTTGATTAAACACGTCAAGTGCCTGTAATATGGGCAAGGGAGAAATAAGATTGTAAACATGTATTGACAGAAAACACTGATGTTTTATCTCAGGTAGGGAAGCACGATACAATACCAGTATCAGATATCAGAGCTGATGTTGAACATTTTGATGGATCGGATATCAATTCTAAGATATTGGTTCAGTCGATATCTCATCTTGGTCTATAAATTGGTGTAATATGCCTTATTACTGACCAGTGCTGGCCCAAAATGCTTTGTATTATTGAACTTGAAACTTTTTCAGAGCTGTTATGTAGTCACTTTAAATGATAATTAAAGGTCCCATGGCATGAAATTTTCACTTTCTGAGGTTTTTGAACGTTAATGTGAGCTCCCCTACCCTGTTTAGCCCCCCCATGGTTAAAAGTTGCGAAATGTCTAAACTGAGCATTTGCGATCCTTTTCTGCGTTACAAAAAATCGGAGCTCAAACGGGCGATTTTGAACACGGCACCTTATTGACGTCAGATCGAAAAAAAGAAATGCAAATGCAGTTCCACCCCCGTCTGTCTGTACTCAGCGTCTCTGTAAATCACGCCCAGAGAGTTTGGACTGCGAATGCGCTAGGCAATGCGAAATGCATTTTTTTATTTGCCTGGAGGCACGTCCGAGTGTTTCTAGGCTCGGAAGTCCTTTATCTGAGCCTCTGGACCTTTGAACAGCAGTGGTTTAATTTTATTTTCTGTGGAAATGTGTTTATTTTTCAATGGAACGCTTCAAATCTCTCCCCCCGTGCAAAAATATGGAAATGGATCAGCTGAGAGCTGACAGCGGAGAGCGGAGAGTTTGGCCACGCCCCCACCCTCTACTATTGGCCTTCTCTTTTCTCCTCATTTGCACTCAAGCAACAACGCCCATTATGGCCTGTTCAGAGAGAAAAAAAAATACTCTCTCATCTTATCTCTGTTTCTCATGCACTGAGTGTTGATTTTGAAGAAGGATTCATTTACAGTATTAGGGAACCATTAAGGAGCCATATAAAAGCATCAAGAAGTACCATGTCATGGGATCTTTAACAAAGTTACAAAATACATTTAGGTAATATTTAACCATATGCCATTTATGTTCAAAGAAAATAAAAACTACATTTTCAGTCTCAGCCCTAGTATCAGCTGATATTGGCTATCGGCAGATGCCACGGTTGGCATGGAGACAATGCAAAATTGATTTAAACAACACATTTTCAGGAGGCTGTCATCAATATGAGTGTTCATGGTCCTCTTTAGGAGTTTGATTTTCAACAAAATGATGAGAGAGACTAACTGAAAAACTGTTGCTAACGAGTTTGCGACTAATGTTTGCGACTTGTTTAACATTACAAAATCATCTCACCTGTTGTAGTCCCAACCATGTCAGTTCTTTATGGTCAGATTGTCTTAAAATAAAGCTCAGATTAAAGTCAAACAAAGCCTCAGATAGAGCAGTGCTTACAGTTAGCATCAAACCCCCAGAGAAGATTGATGACATCAGTTGCATCAATAGCTCAGGTAACATGTAACAGTGTATTATATTACAGTTAACAATTATTTTAGGAAGTAGTTTAGTCACAAATATTTGATTGATCACTGCAGCCCCAGACAATAAAGAGGCATTTTGAACCTGTGATGTGTTCAAGGACACTAGGCTAAATTTACCCTAGTCGAGTACGAGGTAGGTCCCATGTGTGTGTATTTATATATGCTCCAAAGAGGGGCTGTGTGTATGCGTGACTGTTTTATTGTGTGTCTGTGCTTTTAATAGCCCAGACTCTTTCGACTGTCACCATGCTCTTAGCAATGGTAGGTGACATAAGACTAATCAATTGAATTAGACATGTAAGATGAATGTCTACTGAACCGAAATTGCCATGAGAATGGTCGTAATTAAAGGTGCACTATGCAACATTTCTGGTGTAGGTTCAGCTATTACATAGATGTTATTGCTGTGCCTGGAATGTTACATTATAAGGCATTGAACTTGAACTTGCATAACTTTAAAGGGACAGTGTGTAAGATTTTTACCCGTTAATTACTGAAATTGAAGATACCCATTCAAAAATACATTGTTTTCCAAGCCTTTTCACTTCCATCATGAAATCAAAGTATTCTTTTGGACTTAGATATAGTCACATAAAAGGGGGATCTTCCCCATGCAGAGGCAGCCATTTTGAATACGAGAGCCGCAGAAGGACATTTGGGCTCCGCCTTCGCCTTCGGCAAGGCTCATGGTTTTGGGTAAACAACACAAGCATGCTGCCGGATCAGACGTCGTAATGGATCTAAGGCTACGTTCACACTGCAGAGCTTAATGCTCAATTCCGATTTTTTTGTGAAATCCGATTTTTTTGCGAGGCCGTTCACATTTCCAGTTAAATGCGAATTGTATGTGATCTCCAGTGTGAACGCTAAACTCCCCAAAAGTGTCCCGCATGCGCATTGGAGGACACGATGACGTCACACGCAGCGAACGCGCTCAATGTTTACGGAAGTAGCCTAAAGTTGCTTTCGTACCGGAGCCAAAACATGTACAGCTTATTTGTTTTAAGGAGGAGACGGAGAAGGACAAGGTTTTTGGCCACAGCGTTTTGCGGGGCAGTGGCAGCAACGTGTGCAGAAAGGAACATGTGGGTGCGGAGTCACAGGCAGGAGGGGTGGGATTGCTACGTGCTTCGCCGCTTCACTGATACGAGTTTATATACTATTTTCGCATGACGAGAAGAACGTTTGTGCACATTTGTGAACGCCTACTTGTACCACTCTCATTGGAGGAAACACACTCAGGTCGGATGAATGCGACCTGGCCGTTCAGACTGAAGTCGCATGCCAAAAGATCGGATATGTATCGGATTTAGGACCACATATCCAAGTGGCCTGGATCGCATTTGAAAAAATCGGATCTGTGTCGTTCACACTGTCATTAGAAGATCAGATACAGGTCGCATAGAGGCAAAAAAATCGGATTTGGGTCGTTTCAGGCTGCAGTGTGAACGTAGCCTAACACGTGTTTTGGACTAAATTGTTTTACTGGATTTTATTCGCTGGATCCTTACGGACAAATTGAGAGCAAGTTTATGGTGAAATACAGAGTTTGACCTGTGCAAAGCATTCTAAGGTAAGCTAACCTCGTTTTGTGCTTTTCCGTATAAAAGCCCCATGTGCTCGGGGAGTGATTGTTTTGCAGGGCAATGACTTGCATAGTCAAAAAGAGGAGACTGTAAGGTTTCATTTGATGTGTAGAGTGTCATGGTACATGATCGGGAATGTGTGTTTTCATGAGAAAAGAAAAAAAATAAACATAACCGGGACCGTGCGCGCGCTCGGGTGACCCTCGAGGTCTGCCGTAGCTAAAACAGAAAGTGCAATAGCACCATCCACCTATGCGCCACGAATCCTACACACTGGGGCTTTAACCATAGATAACCCCCCCCCCCCTGAAAAGTTACACAGTGTGATTTTAACCAACCATGAAAGTCTCCATTATTTAGGCATGCAGTGTCCATTGCAAATAACAATATATCTTGAATCTATGGGATCTTGTTATGCATTAAAACTGCAAACCCTGAAGCAGTAATCATCATCTTAAATGTATATAATTTTTGTTAGTTTAGCTGTTCATATTTCAGACTTGTCTCAATTGCTAGTGCTCCTGGATATGTTTAAAATGTTCACAGATAGAAAATAGAATTTCCCTTTCAAAACACAGAAACAAACCTAATAGTTCTTTTGCAAGAATCTATTTTCTTTGCAGCATTGTTAGCCCTTAGAATTAATGATTTGTTTTGTCAGAGAGGCCAATGAGATCTGCAGACAAGGTCCAAGGAGCATAAATTGTCACAAGAGAGTATACATCTTATCACACAATGCAGTCCTGAAGAAGGCGTCAGACAGAAGGGGGCGTAAGCAGGTAAACAAACTCTTGTCTTACAAAAAATAAAATCCATGGCTGATTCTAAGTTTAAAACTGAAGACATAATGAACCTTTACCAAAGATTGTTCAGCCCTACTTGACATAAAAATAATAATAATAATAATAATAATAATACATTTTATTTAAAAGCGCCTTTCAAGACACCCAAGGACACTGTACAAAACAAAGTTAAAACATAAAAATACTTAAAATACAAAGATAAAAACAGAGATACAAAACTGGAAGATGGTGAAAGTGACTGTTATGTGGTGTAGGATTGTCTGAACAGGTGTGTTTTGAGTCTGGATTTGAAAATAGGAAGAGAGTCAATACTAAAAACTGGAGTTCAATAACAGAACACAATTATCGAAGTCTATCTGAGCAAAAATACCACACTGGAAAGTCTATCTGAGCTGTATTAGATTCATAAAATCCTTGCCTGAGTCCTGAGTAACACTTATGTTGAGAATTATGAGATACTTTCTATAAAACTAGGGTCTAACTCAAAAGATAAAAACGGTCATTATACTTTCCACTTCTGACATTTTGAAACAAGGATGACATTTATCCAGATAGCTTAGATGTTGTTTGTCTCGCCAAGAAATGAATATGTATGAGTTTGTGATGGGGTCATTTTAAAATTCATGTGAGGAAAGAGGCACAAGCGGCTAGAAGTATGTTGTAAAGAGGTTTAGCTATTATAAGTAAGAGCTCTAAATAAAATCTGGTTAGACAATAATTCTTAAACAGGAAGAAATGTTAATCTTATTGTACTTAACATTCAGAACAGGCAGTTCCTATAGCCTAAGAGTACCTTAAAGTCACACTTTATATATTACGGTTACTTGGCAGGGAGGTACAATGCAATAAATGTACTTTAACAATGTGTTACTGATAACAGGTTTAATAATATGGTCTCTGTATAATCCGACTGTAAAATATATAGTAATATAGCTACGACATGATGGCTGTAGCCAATATGAGCTCACCTTTGGCATTGACTGCTTATAAAATGCCCACTAAAGTTAGCAATAGCATTTGACACTGGAAATACAGGGCGATAAGATAAAGTGTTGCTTGGGCAATGTTCCAGCAGCTCCTTTAATACTGTGCAAAGGTCTTGAGCCACATAACTGAGTTTCACTTTTAACTCAAGTAAGCCACTAATGACTATACTGACTCATTGTTCAATACATGAAACCTGGTACAATATTTTTTGGGGCTGAATATTTATTGCGTGTGCTTTTTTTTGCAATAGTGGGGACATTTTTTGCAGTTTTTATGTAGTAAATATAAGATTTAAGCTGTAGAGGGTAGAATAAATAGCTGCAATGGCTAATTATCGGTTCATTCTGCCATTTATTTGTTGCTGTTTAAATGCGTTTACTAGAATGATCCTGCTTTATGTCAGTGGCATAAAGTATTTTCAATATTATTATTTATCACAATATTTATCTGTAGCCATATCATACTCAGAAAGACTGTGGGTTAATGGTTCGCAACTAACTGAAACTTTTCTAGATTATGAGATTTTGGTCACTGACTGCAGTGAACTGTTTTAAGACAGAATTTATTAGATCGTTTAGTGGGGTGGAGACTTAAGGGCAGAGAGCCAAAAGCAGTCTTAAACCACTGAAACACCTGGAAACGCCAATCTTGAGTACAGTGATCGCTCGCTCTATCACGGTTCACTGTTCGCGGCCTCGCTGTTTCGCGGATTTTTGCAGATCCAATGGCTCATGTCTCCATGCTCCTCTTCCGGAGCCGTGTCTCCCCCACGCTTCACTATTAATACATTTGTTGAAAATCTATGTTTGAGTGTTTAAACGAGAGAGAAATGTGAGAAAAGGTTCATTCCAGTCTGAGAAAAGCGTATAATGTGTGTGGTGAGGCATTTACAGCCTTAAAGGTCCCATGACATGGTACTTCTTGATGCTTTTAATAATAATAATAATAAATTTTATTTATATAGCGCTTTTCATGACACTCAAAGACGCTTATATATGGCTCCTTAATGGTTCCCTAATACTGTAAATGAATCCTTCTTCAAAATCAACACTCACTGCATGAGATATGACTCTGACAGTCTCCATGAGGCTAGATATGTGTCTAAAAGGCTTTATTCTGGGTGTTGCTGCTTCAATGCAAATGAGAAGGACAGAGAGATTGGCTAAGGAGCGGGGGGGCGGGTTTCCCCCGCTGGAAGCGCAGCTCTGCACCGCTGTCTGCTCGCTTCCGTGTTTAACACAGGAAGACAGATGAGAGACTTTGCAATGAAAAAAAAGCATATTTACACAGAAAATAAAATTAAACCACTGGTATTTCAGAGGTCCAGAGGGTCGGGTAAGGGACTTGCGAGCCTAGAAACACTCGGACGTGCCTCCAGGCAAATAAAAAAACGCATTTCGCATTGTAGCGCATTCACAGTCCAAACTCTATGGGCGGGATATACAGGGACGCTGAGCGGAGACAGAGGGAGGGGCTGGAGCTGCATTTGCCGATCTGACGTCAAAAAGGTGCCTTGTCCGAACTCGCCCGTTTCAACACTGGTTTTGTGTAACGCAGAAAAGGACCGCAAATGCTCAGTTTAGACATTTCGCAACTTTTAGCCATGGGGGGGGCCTAAACAGGGTAGGGGAGCTCACATTAACGTTCAAAAACCTCAGAAAGTGAAAATTTCATGCCATGGGACCTTTAAAACATGTAGAATAATTGTAAAATATAAAGTTGTCCTACTTCGCGGATTTCTCTTACTGTGGGTTATTTCTGGAACCTAACCCCCACGATAAACAAGGGATTACTGTAATGTATATTTTCTATAGAGGAAGTGAAGCGCAGTTTGTACACGTAAAACGATCAAGGTTTATATAAGACCTGATTAACTACATAAATATTTTTTTACAGCCTTATTTTTGTATGACCTTGTTTGGTTGGTTAATTAAGCGTGTAATCTGTTACACGTTATGTTTATTCAGTTGGTTTGCTTTCCAAAATGTCTGAATTTATTGCAGTTTGATTTTGCACATTTGAGCTCCATAGCACAGAGCCTGCTTTATAATTTCATTTTGGAGATCAATAGTAATGTGTTTTTGAAAAACATCAACCTACATTTTACAGCATTGCAATTGACAGAAAAAGGCTAAGACATGTATATTCTATGTCAGTAATGCACCTAGTATAGAACTAGAGCCAATTTAAAACCTCTCCAGAATTATTCTGGTTAGTGATGTCACGATTATCTAATTTATCAATGATTGTGATTTGTCCAACTAAAGTAAGAGTACATACATTTCCTTATTGATTTTTTAAATACATATCTGTCTAAGTTTTTCATTCAGAACATTTGATTTCATATAGTTGATCATGTACTTAAAGGGCCTACATTAAGCTATTTTCACATCTATGCTATATTGTTGTTTCCTCATCAAAAACATACCTGGAGTTGGGTTTTGTTTCATTCACCCACGTTTTAACACATAAATCCTGCATATTTAGGCTTCCTTCTCTCAAACAGAAAACATCCTGTTCCAGCTTGTGATGTCATGTGACAATACAGGGGGAACTCCACTGTTTTTTTAAACTCCATACACCTTCACCAGAATCATTTGGATAATTTCAGTCCTGGAATTGCCAGGAAAATGTTAGCTGTTAACTGAAAACTACCACTACATGACATCACAAGGTGGAATAGAGCATTTTGAGCTTTGGAGTTAGAGACAGACTAATAATAAAAGGGTTACTCAAACATGTGAATGAAACAAAACACAACTCACATACAGGGGGTCCTCGGGTTACGACGGTCTCGGGTTACGACGTTTCGTGGTTACGAACGCGCCCCCATTAAAAAAAATATGTATATATTACGCGTCATTCCGTCTTACGCGGTTTAGCGTGGTAGGAGATGTAAACAAACGCGAACGGCGCGCGGCGCACGGCGGAAGAATACGCTCTGTTGTGGTTGTAGGGAGAAGAAGACGGCCTCGTGTGCGTGCCCAATGTGGGCGGAAGTACCTGATGTGGGCTCTGATCTGCTCCTATGAAAGCGGCAGTGATAACCAAGCAGCGTAGCGGTCTAATTATTGAGATGGAAAGGTTATTGGTGCTTTGGTTGGAAGATCAAAGGCAAAATCCGACTTACGACGAAATTCGGGTTACGACGCGTCTTAAGAACGGATCAACGTCGTAACCCGAGGACCCCCTATATAGTATATTTTTGAGAAGGTATCAACATTCTAATATGACTTGTCAGAGTGAATATTGAGTAATGCAAGACATTTACGGAGCAGTGATGTATAATTAGAGAATTTAAATGAAAGAAACTTAAGGATTTCATTCTTGCTTTGTCACTGAATGTTTGCAAGTTATGATTTTTATTCTAACAAATTTATATAACATTACAGTTTGAGTTTGTGACATCCGTAGTCCCTGGACACGGAGGCTTGTTTAACCTGTGGCTGTAGATAGGACAAACAGCAGGACTTACCTCCACCCAGTTGGTGAGCCAGTAGCACTCAGGGTCTGTGCTCTCCACTGTGAACAAAACGTTTCCTCGAGGAATGACACTCCCCTCCGGCACTGCCTTGATTTCTATGGGGAGCTGTCCATTGTGTTTCTGTGGGCACAAAGACGCACACTAAGAGCTACAGCTACAGTAACAAGGTGTGTATCAAAAGAGGAAGTCAAGATCTCTATCAGGACTGTGTTACAAACCTGTGGAGACAAGCTCAGAGGTAAAACTATTATCTGACATTTAACTATTTTGTATAGCGAGCCTGTGATGACAGTGAGAGATAAGATAGAGCAGTGTGTTTAGATTTCATTTGGGTTAGGCTCCATGCAAATGCATTTGAATGGGTCGGAATAAGCATATCACTTTGGTTGTAAACAATATAAAAAAGAAACTTTTTTGTCTATCCAAACAAAGATTGTGCTACACAATAGTACTATAGTGCTACATTGTACTACAATTTACTGGTAACAAAGGTTGTTCACATTCCTCAAGCCGATTGAATGAGCTTCTCACTTTGGGTGATATGGTGTGTCCTCAGTATATATGACAGGTATAGCATTCCATATAGATTGTCTATGCTTATAACCCAGTAGGAGCACATTTTATGGATAAATTATAGATATGAAATGAGTTTCCTCCGCAGAGTGGCTGGGCGCACCCTTAGAGATAGGGTGAGGAGCTCAGTCACACGGGAGGGGCTCGGAGTAGAGCCGCTGCTTCTCCACGTGGAGAGGAGCCAGCTGAGGTGGCTCGGGCATCTGTTTCGGATGCCTCCTGGACGCCTCCCTCGGGAGGTGTTCCGGGCATGTCCCACCGGGAGGAGGCCCCGGGGAAGACCCAGGACGCGCTGGAGGGACTATGTGTCCCGGCTGGCCTGGGAACGCCTTGGGGTCCCCCCGGAGGAGCTGGAGGAAGTGTCCGGGGTGAAGGAAGTCTGTAATTGCCGGACTATTGAGCGCACCTGAATATAAGCCGCATCAACTAAATTTTCAAAGAATTTTTTACACATATAGGCCGTACCTGTCTATAAGCCAAGGGTCTCCATCATGTCTTCAAGATGTTTTCAAGTTCAGAGCATCTGCTTTTATTGCTTCTGAAAGCTTTTGTCCTCTTTTTGCATTGAGTCAGTTTGTCACACTGCCATCGCCAACATCTCACCATCGACTCATCGATGCCAAGTTCACATACACATGCATTTCCTTCTTCGACAGCCAGATTGATTGCCTTTGGCTTAAAAGCTGTATCATATGCATTTCTTCATGTGTTTTCCATGAGGAGGGTGTGTTCATGAAGCGCAAAATAACTGATCAAAACAAAATCAAACTAGCATCTTCCTCGGCGCGTCGTCTCTTCATTGCTCTTGCACCCCTTCACTTTGTGCTCTACTGTGCATGTCTCCTGCAGAAAGAGCTGCTGTCCTGTCTGGGATCATGTCGGTGTCTGGGATCAGAACTTACTTTATCACAGTTTTAGTGCGCTGACAACAGTGCTCGCTAACGCTGCAACCTCATGTTAACCGCGCAGACAGTGGCACTTTCTGCACTCAAGCTGCGCACACACATCCGCTGTGTTGATGAACAAATAGACGCACTGTTGTATAAGCTGCAGGGTTCAAAGTGTGAGAAAAAAGTAGCAGCTTATAGTCCGGAAATTACAGTAACTAAAATACAGTTTATAATAGACTGATTGGAATAATTTTGTGATAATTATAACGTTTATTTAGCAAAACAAGATAATTGCTAATGTTGGCAAATAAAAAGGTACTCTCTCCGAGGTGCTGAAATTATGCATGAGCCTGGACTTAAATTGCCTTTTCCTCAATAATACAGTTCATGCTACTTCAAGTTAGACTTAAAAGTATTTAATTTTCATAACATACATGCCAAGTGTGGAGACTGAATAATGGACTAATGCAAATCATAATTTGAAAAGCTTGTCAATCTAAGCCACTCTTATTATTAGTACTCTACAATATCTCAACTCTCTCTATCTCAACTAGTGTACAATGACCATGTAAAAGCCTTTATTGGTGTAGAGTTATATTTCAGAGTTTTATATGAGCAAATTTAACCACTATATATAGGGTTAAACATAGTAATTCTTAATAACTCTTGGGTTGTGTGCAGTGTCTTAAGATATGCCTGTCTTAAGCCGTGTCAACGCCACAGTTTTCAGGGCAGAATGAAGTGTAACATACTTCCAAAATGTAGGTCCAGCCCTTCTCGTTGAAAACATCATCCTGAAAATGTTCTCTGTAGACCTCTTTAGCCTCCTGGATCTTCTCTGGAGTCACTACTTTTCCTGCAGAATACAAATAACATTAGAGTACGTAACTTTTCTGGCACCTGCTTGTCTCCATGGAGACGTCATTGCTTTGTCTGGACAAATCGATCTTGCTTTTGCAGGCATATTATTACTGAATTTTATAACATGCATGACCTGACCTTCAAACAGGTAGAGCCACATACATGTCTCCAAGGGCATAAAGTGAGGAAAGCAGTCGAATAACTAAATTGCAAGAATCAGAGAAAAATTACAAGCTGTCATATCAATGATTCACAACATCACAGTAATATCACTTCCAAACATTGTCTTTGTTGTTTTAATGTTTACTGGTTCTGTAGTACTTTGAGATTTGATTGCAAATGTAAAGTACATTATAAAGAAAATTGATTATTAATATTATTATAATATATTATAATATTATTAAACATAAACAGGAGTCTTAAGCAGAGTGTTGGTCAAGAACTTTAAAATAAAATAGATGAATAACTGCTTTCCAGTGCCTGTTGTCACATTAAAAATTAACTATTGTGCAAACATGTGATGGCTACAGTGGTGTTGTTTCAGGCTATTAAAAGCAATAAAAATAGGCTTGTTATTATTATATGTCAACATTTGGTAACAGCATTTAGGAATATATTTTAGATACAAAATCTGGTAGGTGTCTATGCTTTTGTAAGAGATACAGTATGTGGCATAACTTTCAGGCAATGTGAACTTAAAACACCTGGTCTAGCATCTAGCATTTCATTTCACACCTGCATACCTCGTTTTAACTTTGTCACCACTTCAGGAGTTTGAAAATAAAGCTTTTTTTCCCCCATTTTTTGCTGAGTTCGTAGAACGCAGGCGCAGACAGCTGGCCTTTCTCCTCTCAGACAGTCAAAGAGCAGCTGTGCTTTTGTCTTCCATCCCTTCTCCTCCCTCTCCCCCGCACCTCTGCTGCACAACCATGAAATCCTTTTAGGACCAAGGACAGATAGGCATTCTTCTTCACACGATTTCCCCCATTGGCTTCCCCTCTCCTTGAAGCCTTTTCAAAACAACCTGCAAAACTTCCACCTTCATCCACTGGAGTTAATTAGCAGCATGCAATGTTGTACTTGAGTTGGCCGGTAGCATTTCTGGTCATAGACAGGTTGTGCAGATGCATCAGACCCTTACCAGCTGCTATGGAGCTCCCACAAGCAGAATGTACATTACTTAGTTTATTTACTGTATTTAAAAGAATATTGCTATTGGTGTATTGACAAATACTATACATTTAATTTCATGTGTTGATGCTTTGTAACATAATATGTTATTATCAACAAAGTGGCACGATGGCTGAGTGGTTAGCCCTCACAGCAAGAAGGTTCTGGGTCCAATCCCCCGGTTGCCTGGACCCTGTGTGGTGTTTGTTGCTCCTGGAAGAAATTCTTTACATTTAGAATTTCTTTGGGGGTGTGAAGCTCACTGAAAAGTTTATTACTCAAGTTTAGTTTTATTTTAACACAATCTGACCCAGAAAGAGCTGACTTGGGTGGAACTATATCAGATAAGATGATTTTGAGCTTAAACAAGTCTCTCACGTGTAAAATTACTGTCCCAAGAGAGCTAGCAGTTTTTTAGTTAGTCACTCTCTCCCTTTTTTTTGTTAAAAATTAAACTCTTAAACAGGACAAGGTCATTTTCACACCTGCCTTGTTTGGAAATTGATTGTAAAATAGTGTAAACCTCACGATGCTGCTCAAACATAATGTGCAAACTGTAAAAACTGAGCAAACCATATCGCTAAGGCTAGATTGAAAACAGCACGTAACACCATTATTCTCCTCCTTCCGTGTTTGGACACAGCGTTTTGACACGGCTCATTTCTGTCCAATGGCTGAGCGACCTCAGCATACGTGGTTTTGTTTATAGATGTTGGTCCACTTGGGGAAAAACTGCAGTGTGAAAGCGAACCACACCAAAATAAAAAAATAAAAAAATAAATTTGGTCCGAACCAAAGCAAGTGAACTATCGGACTTTCCTGGTGTGAAAACGACCTAGATTTAAAGAAAATATTTTCAGGAGATTGTGATCAATACATTTTGTAGATTTTTTTCTTGAGTTTCCAAACTATATATTTTTTTAAAATGGCAGTATTTGCTAATGTGTGCATTGTGTCAACATAGTAACGGTTAAAGGGATATGCCACCCCCAGGTCAAATTTGGGCATCTCCCCACAGTCCAGAGACTAAAATAAGTGGTGGAAAGCGTTTTCCTGCTCACCCAGCCATTGTCCGAGTCTGTCGCCACTGACCGCCGCGGTATCTGGTGCTCCTCCGCCTTAGACTGGAGTCTAACGTAGCCAGAGAAAGATTTCGGCCAAAAGGAATTAATTTGCTCGATGCGTTTCCCAATTACTTTCTGTGTAGTGCGCATTCATATCGAGTGCAAATAAATGTGCAAATCAACACGGAGAGCTTGCCTTGGTCATTTTGGGTGGGAACTATTTTCCAGTGCGTAAGAATACAGCCGTATCACGCACCACGTTTTGCAACAGGGGAACTTCCTTCCCGGTGCGTAACTGGGATTCCCCTGGCAGCGTGCTGCGTGATACGGCTGTATTCTTACGCACTGGAAAATAGTTCCCACCCAAAATGACCAAGTCAAGCTCTCCGTGTTGATTTGCACATTTATTTGCACTCGATATGAATGCGCACTACACACCAAGTAATTCGGAAAAGCATCGAGCAAATTAATTCCTTTTGGCCGAAATCTTTCTCTGGCTACGTTAGACTCCAGTCTAAGGCGGAGGAGCACCAGATACCGCGGCGGTCAGTGGCGACAGACTCGGACAATGGCTGGGTGAGCAGGAAAACGCTTTCCACCACTTATTTTAGTCTCTGGACTGTGGGGAGATGCCCAAATTTGACCTGGGGGTGGCATATCCCTTTAAACATTCCACCAATAGATATACATGTACCACACTCCCAACTGTACTTTGACTAACAGTCCTCAAAGTACAGCACCTATTTGTCCCGTTAAATCATTGACCTTAAAAATAAAACTGGCATTGTCAAATTCTTGCACTTAATAGGTACGTATGAGACTGCTTGAAAAATGACATTTAACAACATGTTATACTACATACAACTCCAAGCAAACCAGTAACATCACTATGTTGCACAGGTGCACAACCAGAAAAGTTACATAGTCTATTTTTAATCAGTGATTTCTCATGAAATTTATTGTGGCATGAGCAGTATGGGAAGCAGTGCACTTTTAGCACCTGGCCTTTCGTGATGTTTTGAATAATAACTAGCACTAACATAGCTTTAAGTGGCTTTACAGTGGGTGTCAAAGAATATCCAACATTAGATTAAATCGTTTTCAGAGTATGGGCACACTATTGGACATTTGTGTTTTTATTTTTATTTTATTGTTTTATTATTTATTTTTTCAGGGTACAAACTGTGCCTTGAAGCCATAATAATGATGATTAAAGGGATATGCCACCCCCAGGTCAAACTTGGGCATCTCCCCACAGTCCAGAGACTAAAATAAGTGATGGAAAGCGTTTTCCTGGTCACCCAGCCATTGTCCGAGTCTGTCAGCACTAACCGCCGCGCGCAGCTGTAGCTACTCCGCGTTAGACAGTCAGACCGCAGCTAGCCTTGCGGTCCGCAGAGGCTAGTTCGAGGGCTGCGAAAAAGAGGCCGAAAAAGCAGTGGAGGCTGCAGCCTTCAAATTGGGACACAGCTTACGCTACCACCGCTCTCATGCCACTGCAAAACAGTTCCCTGACGCATTCCACCGCTCTGTGTTCCCGACGTTTTGTACGCATACACTCACTGGTATATATGAAAAATTCATATCATTAAAAAAAACAAAAAAAAAACACCGGTATTTGGTATGAACCGGTATACCGCCCAGCCCTACTTTAAACACTACAAAAGTGGAAGAAGGGCAAGGTTTTTTGGCCATGGCGTTGTATGGGGCAGTGGCAGCAACGTCCGTAGAAAGGAACATGTGGGTGCGGAATCGCACTCAAGAGTAGTGGTGTAATTGCTATGTACTATGAGTTCATACACAATTTTCGTATGACGAGAAGAACGTTTGTGTACATTTGTGAGCACCAACCTTTACCACTCTCGCTTGGTGATGACGTGTAGGACGGAGGAATGCGACCTGCCCTTTCACACTTAAGTCACATGTCAAAAGATCGGATCTGCATCGGTTTTAGAACCACATATTCAAGAGGCCTGGGTCGCATTTGAAAAAAATCGGATTTGTGTCGTTCAGACTATTATTAAAAGATCAGATACAGGTCACATAGGGGCAAAAATATCAGATTTGGGTCACTTCAGGCTGCAGTCTGAACGTAGCCTAAGATGACATAACATCTCCAACCCATATTGCGATGTTGATAGGAACAATGTCATATTTACATGTACATAGACTTGCATGTGCTTTGACTTGATGGATATGACTTACCTTTTAGATATTTGTGGAGAATGTATTGTAGCCCATAGAAGACAGTTTTCTCGTATTTGACTTTTCTGTTCTTGCTTGGGTCTGTCCTCTTCTCACGACACTCAAAGTAGGAATATACTTTACTCGTGTTGGGAGGGTACTGTTTGTAATGGGTGACCTGCAAAATACAAAAGTATACAACAATGAGAAGACAGTAAAATTTAGAAATATTTGAACAATTCTAGTAAAACTGCAAATTACAGGGTAGCTAAACTGCTTTTTAAAGACATAAGCAAAAACTAAGGTATTGCTTGTATTCAATAACTGACATAACAATACATAACTCAACTAAACAACTAAACTAAAAAAAACAAAATAAACAAAAAATATTTATAGAATGTATCTTGTCATTTCAGAACTCGCTACATATAAAATACTGAGCCTTAACAAAGTATAATACTGAAAAGATCTGTAACTTAGGAGATCTGTTCAGATGTCTGTGTTGAAATCTCTGTTGACACACCATTGCTCAATTTGAAAAGATTCCTGTAGCTCACAGTTGCAACACAAAAGCTCCATATTTATTGTGCACCTTTTTGACAACACTATGCATGGTCAGTTTTTCAAATGAATTTTATCTGCAATCAACACAGACAAACCCTTTTGAACAAAAGGCAGGGCATTTGCCATTCACAAACCTGATCAGCTCGATAAAATGTCACACTTGGTCAAAAGCTATACACGGCTTCCCCTCATGCACGCAGTCGCTGCTCGCCTCAGCCGTGACTCGTGAGGTACACCGGTGCTGCTGCTAATAGCAGAGCTAGCACGAAACCAGGAAATAGACCCGCACGCGGCGCTTTAATCCACCTGGTCTAGTCCTGGTTTAGTCCAGGTCTAGACCTGGTCCAGTCCTGGTTTAGTCCAGGTTTAGTCCTGGTCCAGTCCAGGTTTACACCTTGTTTAGACCTGGTCTAGACCTGGTTTATTCCACGTTTAGTCCTGGGTCCAGTGTTGTCCCTGAACGCGTTCACTGAACGATAGTTCATGAACGCGTTCATATATTGGGTGAACGTGAACTGAACGCTCTGTATTACTGCCTGATGAACAAACTGTGAATGAGTTTATTCTGGTGTCTGAACGACACGCGCTATCTCTTTAACTTCGTTCAATAGGGTCTCAGATTTCTGATCCATCCATCTGAAATTTCCGATCCATGTTTTCCACTTGATTTTGATTTGCTCCGGGGTCCGAGCAAACCCTGCCTCGGTCCAGTAGTACGAGCTTGTAGCTTTCTTCACAGCCATGTTTTCGTCTGAAAGTCCGGCAACAACAAGCGCTACTTATGACGCCGTAGGCACCCCCTACCACTCCTACAACTTCAGGGTGAAATTTTGAAATTCCTGGCGCGCCCATGCGCAGTATGCTAATCCGATCCGAAATCGTGCACATGACAACGCCAAGTGGTTTGCTATCGGCCTAGGCCAGGGGTTCCTGGGGGATTGGGGAAACCAATCCCAATCCAATCCAATCCCTGTGCACATGCAACCGTTACGATCCCAATCAGTTTGCAATCGGTTTGGACTTTTCCATGTGCACGCAGTCAGTGATAGTCATGATGGGAGAGGGCTTAGCTTAAGGTCATGCAAATTACGCAAGGAGGGCTGAAGAGAGGAAAGTTCACGCGCTTTTTCAGGGCTTTCGAAAATCTGCTGTGCCTGCTTCAAACAGCGACAACTTCTTCAAATATGGTCAGATTTTCATGTGTAAGAAATCATTGGAAAGCTTAGAATCTATACTTTCAGAATCTGTGAATAACTCAAAACGCCTCCGGGATCATGTGTCCTATTTGGCCGCGGTGGGTCACATTTGTTTTATTTTCACTGTGGGCCTAGGGAGTGCTGCAATTTCAAATCCTGTGAGTGCAACCTGTACATATGTTTTTTGACAATAAAGCTGACTTTGACTTGAAAAGCACTTATAAACTCACTGAATTGGGATGATCAGAATGCATATGGTAAATGAGGAATAGCACTGGACCACTGCAAACCGTTTAAAATGAACTACTTCTATTTTCCATGTTTTTAAGACAGTTAAAGGTGCACTGTGTAACTTTTCTGGTGGAGAGTCCGCCACTTGCTCAACTCCTCTCTCAACTCCTTACTGTGCCTTGATTATTCCACAGTATGGAAATAAACTTGGTAATCATAATGCGTCAGATCTATGGAGAAGCAAGACTGCACATGGTAAAAATTGTAAAGTGTTTATGAGCTACAAAACACCTGTAACTCAACAATGCAAGGGAGATATGTTTCACACCCTACTTTGGAACATTCCAGGCAAATAAATAACATATCCATGCAGACAAGGAAATAGTAAAAATTTCCACCTTAAAAGTTACATAGTACACCTTTAAAATTTGGTACAGCACCTTTCATACTGCTCTTCTAATCTGCCGTTAGATAGCTGATGCTGACACTGGCACTGAAATAAACCAACGAGCAGTAAAACATGTGCGGGCATGTTCCTGAAAGGGAAAAAACTGGACACACATGCTTCCGTAATTCGTGTACAGTCAATGGGAGCCTAACCCTGTCAATTAAAAATGCCAGAAGGAGTCAAGGGATTTACACAGCAGCCACAGCAGCACAGGGGCATTTTAGAGCTGAGCCGTAACTACAGTAAATTCACTATTAAGTATAAGTGTGAAAAGTCCAGCCGAGCAAAGTCCAGATATGAAAGAAAACGTAACTGAAAGGTTCATCCAATACTTGTCTCTATGCATATGGAGATGTTGTTGCTTAGTTTGGAATCTTCATGAATCTTCATGTATTTTTGAGTTATGAAACCTTCTGTAATTTAATAAATGTAAGGAAGATATGTTTAATGTCATACTGTGGAACATTCCGAGTAGAGCAATGGCATATCCATAGAAACAAGTAGGCAACGTAGCCCCAACCAGAATGTTACATAATGCACCTTAAATGCAATTATGTAAGTGTGAACCAAAATTAGAGTGAACTTGGAAGAATTTGTAAAACTTCAACCACTAAGAGAACGCAGATCTCTGCCAAGGAAATATAACATGTCATGGTTCAAACAAGCAACAATTTTCAACAAATAATTCTTCATTGCATTTCTAAACAGACAGATCAGTACTTCAAAAACATCTTCAGCTTTTCTTTTAGGCAAGACATGTTTTAAACCAGATGCACTTCCCAGTTATAGTTTATAGTCTGGTATCTACAGTTTACAGTTTAAACATCAAAAGTCAGCCTAATTAGACCACACCTTTTAGACAGGTACTGCAACATTTTTTAACTGTTAATTTAAGTTACCGGTCTAAAAGATCAAATTCCAGGACAGGTTTCATATTTTTTTAACTGCTTTCATTTACCTATTGTCTTATTTAAAGGTGCATTATATAATTTTTTGGTTGGGGTCCGTCACCTGCTTGTTTCTATGACTATGTCATTACTCTGCCTGGAATGTTTCACAGTATGACATTAAACAGCTCTACCTTACATTTATTCAATTACTGTTGGTTTTATAGCTCTAAAATACCCAGAAAAACAGGCCTTCTGACTGTGAGCAGGGTAGAAGATAAACTACTTTCCAAACTACTTTAATTAATTATTTTCTATAAAGCCTTGAATGGTGACTACTTTGGAATACTGAGCTAAAAATACCCAAGGAAAGAAGTAGTATGAGTCACGAAGTGTTTGGAGTTCAAGAGAGAGAAATGTCAATGAACTTTTTCAGTGCTGTGACCCTGACGTGTCCTTTCCTTTGGGCTTTAGAGGACTCAAAATAGACTTCCAACATGACACAGGCTGCTGCACCACCCGTGTTTTTGCGTATACACATTAAACATTAGAAATACACAAGTACTTATAGTAACACGTAGACTTGATAGTAGGCACACACAGGTGGTATTTCAAGGAGCACTATATAAAGTTGTGTGCATTAAACTTATCTATCTCCTTGGAGACAAGCAGGTGACTCTACCAGACCAAACTACATGGAGTACATGAGCTGAGCCCCCCAAAATAAGATTGAATGGTTTTGAAGGTATTTTTTAGCAATATAAACTCTAGGGATGTAACAATAACCAATAAATTGTGAGGTCCTATTGTTAAAGTCTCTCAATAATATTGTGGGCCATCACAATGTATCTAAATTACAAGTCTCTGCTTAAATTCATTGTTATGATGCAGCAATAGCTAAAAGAAACAGAGGGAACTACATACACAATAATTCTCTGCTCTGTTTCAGTCCAGTTTACACAATGAAGTAACTGTTACAAAACACTTCTAAATCTTAACTCTTTGGTTTATGACAAAACCAACAGCTTGTCAGGGCATGTTTAAAGGCAAAAGTAATATATTCACAATTTTAGTAGCCTCTACAAAATATTGCAATAAATACAGTGGTACCTCACCTTACGAAAGACCCTACATACGAAAAATCCAAGTTACGAAATGCCCTCACGTTAAATTTTGGTCTCTAAATACGAAAGAAAATTCAAGTTACGAAATGTGAAATCTCAAAAATTCGAATAATGCGCGCTCAGATGCACGCCCCGCTGTTATCCCCGCTCAAAAAGCACCTTTCTCGGCCTCTTAGCTCTAGCGCCGAACACGCAAGATTTTCAACAAAATGTATTAAATAGTGAAGCGTGGGGGGAGACACGACTCCGGAAGCAGCGCGGAGACATGAACGCACCGCGGTGCACGGCACCGCGCGAGGAGCACGCACCAGCACGCACCGCGCGAGGAGCGAGGAGCACGGCACCGCGCGAGGAGCATGCACCACGCGAGGAGCACGCACCGCGCGAGGATCAAGGAGCACGGCACCGCGCGAGGAGCACCCCTAGTCCTGGTCTGCACGACCGGCACCGGGGCTGCGAGCACGAGATAGAACCGCGGCGCCCGGACCGCGTCCTCTGGAGCCCGAGCCACAAACCAGCCGCACGAAACCAGCAAAGAGCGGCACGTGGTAATTTAATCCTGGTTTAGTCCAGGTCTAGACCTGGTCCAGTCCTGGTTTAGTCCAGGACCAGTCCAGGTTTAGACCAGGTCTAGACCTGGTTTAGTTCTGGTCTAGACCTGGTTTAGTCCACGTTTAGTTCTGGTCTAGTCTCTTAGCCAATCAGGACGCAGAACCAATTTTACACTATAAAAAAAAATGTTACACTATTTAAAAAATTAAATATTATAAATAAATAATTAAATATTTAAAAAAAAAAACCTTGGAACGAATCAGGCCTTTTCCATTGAAATAGCTACTCAAGTTACGAAAAATTCACATTACGAAACCACTTCTGGAACGAATTAATTTCGTAAGGTGAGGTACCACTGTATTGTACTATATTGTACTATTTTGTTCTATATTGTACTGCTGAACACTCCAGGAAAAGCAAAAATGACTCATCATGACCAAGCAATATTATAGTGTTTCACATACTGTATGATGAGAATTATGGTTGCACCTTTTTGTCTAACTTTGGTTCTCATAGTCCAGCAAAAAGCTGAGTAACAAATTCAACTTTTGATTATTTCATTAAGACATACTACAGAATAAATGAAGTCTGTATGTGACATCCAAAGCAAACTCAATAATGTTAATAATACATGTGTGTTTTACAGTGTCAATCTCCAGCCATAACAATGTATTCAGTGATGCCATCCATCTACTGTGCTTCCTGTTATTGTGCTGCATATATGACAGTCCCCTCACACTACAATGAACCAGTCACTGCATGTTTCCATACAGTGGCTTTGGGAATGGGCTCCTCTTTTCTGTACAAACAGATTTCATCACAAAGCCAAAGAGGTGCACTTGTTTTTGGTATGTAAAGTGAACAAAGTACAGGGCCACGAAGGGCCACTATCACAACAGAGATTATTACGCAGTCATGCATATTACGGCTCATTTTATTCATGCTCAGGTGGTCTTTGAAAAACAACAACAAGGCGGCCAATGTAGTACAGAAATCAAATTCAAGAGTCCTGTCCTGATCGTTCATTTCTGAAAAGAAATGAAATGCATGAACTATAACATCTATATTATGTGGTGCTCCTTCTCCCAAATTAAAAGGAGTGAAACAATGACTGGGCATATGTGATGATAGTACAGTATTTATCAGTTTATTTAGAAAATAAAATTATATTAAAGGTGCACTATGCAACTTTGAGGTGTGGGGTCCTCAAAGTACTTGTCACCATGGAGATTAGGGATGCAAATTATCGATTAATTCATTAATTGATAGTTGATTGACCTTATCGATCGATTAACGATTAACAGGTGAAAAACCGGCGTTTTTCACCTGAATTTTAGTGTTTCAACAGGGTCTTTAAGAATATAAGCTATAGTAACATAACACTGAGTCATAAATATATCATAGTATTATTATATTGTATATTCCTCAATTAATTATTCCTTAGTAAAAAGCAGACAAATGTATTGATGCTGAATAACAAAATACAGTAATCCCTCGCTCTATCGCGGTTCGCAGATTTTTTTTTTTTCTCCAATTTTTTTTTTATAGTGTAACATTTTTTTTATAGTGTAACATTTTTTTTATAGTGTAACATTATGTTCTGTCCTGATTAGCTAAGAGACTGGACCAGGACTAAACGTGGACTAACCCAGGTCTAGACCAGAACTAAACCAGGACTCCACCAGGTCTAGACCTGGACTAAACCAGGATTAAACCACCATGTGCCGCTGCTGGTTTCGTGCGGCTGGTTTCGTGCGGCTGGTTTGTGGCTCGGGGCCCCAGCCATAAACCAGCCGCACGAAACTCGGGGCCCGAACCACAAACCAGCCGCACGAAACCAGCAGTGGCATGCATTCCGGGCGCCGCGGTTCGATCTCGCCTCGCGCATACACCCGGGGCTGCTGAGCAGTGCCGTTGGCGCCTTCGGCCGGCTGTGAGTCGAGTTTGGCGCAGCGCGGTGCGCGGTTGCCTTGTTTCGTGACCACGCGGGTGCACGTGTCCGCGATTAATTACAATTAATGCATTTGGTTCGACCAAGGTCTTAATCAACAATTAATCGTTAATTGATTAATTGTTGACATCCCAAATGGAGATGTAATTGCTTTGCTTTGGAATGTTACAAAGATGTGTTAAGTGTATTTTAATGACTAAAAGTTACATTCTTCTTACTGTCACTGAAGTCACCACTCCACAGATCTGACGTGGTGGCATCAACTACTTGTTTCTATGGAGTTATATAACTTTAATGCCATATTGTAGATCATTCCAGAAAAAGCAATAAAATCTCCATGGAGACAAGGAGATAGTGGGCTCTCCACCAGAAAAAAATTACACAGTGCACAGTGCAGAGTTAATTTACACCAATACAATAAATGAAAGTATGTTTTGGTTAATTCACTATTCAGAAAAGGTGCTTTGAGTAAAAGTAAAATGCATGCAGTTGTCTTAACATGTAGGAGTCTTTTGATGGGTGCTTCCTGCACTAACCAACTAACCATGTACATTAGGGATAAATAGAGTAATTTGATCCATACAGTGTCAAAAAAGTTGTGCAACTACTGAATTCATTAAGACAATGCAGATAGAAAAAAAAATACAGAAACCAGACAAAATGGTATGGTATGGTTTAAGGTTCATAATCATCTGGTTCACCTATGAACTCCAGTTTAGTCTAGTGACACTCGCTGCTTTGCCTGCATCACTAATGCTCAATTACTTTGTTTTGCAAATAAAGCAGCATGTGCAACTTTACTCGATATAGAACATTACTGAGACCATGAAGCATTTTACAGTCAAGGAAAAATATATGGTCTCCAATATAAGACAGAAAGAGAATCGTCTGTGCTATTTTAAAACTCCAAATTTATGTGTCAAAATACACACAGCCAAGACAGAAAACACCACCAGTGGTTCAAACAAATGTCACAATGGAGGATGTTAGCTAAGCAAGTGAAAAATAGCACTACTACTACTAGCACTAGCACTACTACTACTACTACTACTACTACTACTACTACTACTACTACTACTACTACTACTACTACTACTACTACTACTACTACTACTACTACCAGGCTACTATGTTACTGAGGCACAGACTTTATCACAGAACAGTAGGGCTGCCCATTCTTCACTTAAAATAATTATAGTTGCAATGTGGCTAGATAATTTCCTACATAAATAGAAAATATTTCACCTTTCCTTCTAGGCCTTACCCAATGTATAATCTCTAGCCTATATTCAAATTATTTATACTTACTAAGGTGATGGAGAATAGAGTAAATAAACAAAGTATACATTACTCTATTATTACACTGACTGCATAGCTCTAATTTTGCAAGGGTGGCCCACAAAAAAGCATTTCATACCTAATTTCTTCAAGGGATGCACCAATACGATACAGTAATCCCTCGTTTATCGCGGGGGTTAGGTTCCAGAGATAACCCGCAATAAGAGACATTTTATACGCTTTTCGCATTATACGCTTTTCTCAGACTGAAATTAACCTTTTCTCACATTTGTCTCTAGTTTAAACACTCAAACTTTCATAGATTTTCAACAAAATGTATTAATAGTGAAGCGTGGGGGGAGAAACGGCTCCGGAAGGACGCGCGAGGAGCACTGCCACGTCCTGGGACGCGACGCGCACCAACCCCTTGGAGAAGTGTGCCACATGTGCACCCCTCATCGTGGACAAATCCGTGACAGAGCAGCGTGACCGGCGCGAGGCCGCGCGTACACCGGGGCTGCGAGCACGAGATAGAACCGTCGCCCGGACCGCGTCTTCTCAGCCCGAGCCACAAACCAGCCGCACAAAACCAGCAAAGAGTGGTTTAATCCTGGTTTAGACCTGGTCTAGTCCCGGTTTAGTCCAGGTCTAGACCTGGTCCAGTCCTGGTTTAGTCCAGGACCAGTCCAGGTTTAGACCTGGTTTAGTCCACGTTTAGTCCTGGTCTAGTCTCTTAGCCAATCAGGACGCAGAACACAATGTTACACTATAAAAAAAATGTTACACTATAAAAAAAATTGAAAAAAAAATCAGAATTTTTTTTTTTTAAAATCTGCGAAACAGCGAGGCCGCGAACAGTGAACCGCGATAAAGCGAGGGACCACTGTATTGGTATTGAATATTGTTGATACTGACAAATTAGCTAAATCAGGTATCAGTGCGATGATATCCTTGTTGCACCTTTAATTGGATGTAATAGGAGTGCTTATTTACAGGTAGATTTTGGCCTAAAACTTCTCTTAATGTTTGAACTTTTAGTCATATGAAGCTGGTCAGTAGTGATGTGATAGATAAATAACAGTTACATAACACAACAGGATCTCTTGTGTAATAGTTAATTGTGTTTTAAGGAAATAAAGGTCATTTTCCATCCCTACACTGGTATTGGCATATACTTAAAGTCAAAGTATCCATATCGGTATCAGAACTGAAAAAGCAGGATCAGTGCATCTCTATTTCATTCATTCATTTCACTGAAAGTATCACATGACTCTATTACATACTTATACCTTATTATTTTATGGGGAAAACATACAATACGTTTCTATATATTATTTCACTGACTGCATGGTGCTAATTTGATGTAAGGGTGAGATTTGAAAAAGCAATTCATTCATTCTCGAGGCTCATCCTTCTCATCTTCTCATCATCACATGACTTTATTACATGGCAACCAGCCTGGCATCATCCCAGCAGCAAACACCTCTACGTGCACAAGGACACAACTCACAAGGCGGACTTTAACTTCATTGGGGTACCTTTACTTTACCTTTTTAACCATCCGATACGCCTATTTTTTTCCTCGTCTGACCAACTTAATTCAATGCACTTTAATTAAGATAACCTAGCTGTGCAACCCAGGGCTTGGCTTTTTACTTTCGGTTTTGTTTTACGGTAAAACATGCGTAATAAGCTCCACTAGGGTGACTGATATAGTGAATGAATGAGTTAGCTGGGATTTACAACCACGTGCAGCGTAGTGTGTAGATCCACCACAGAGCACTTGCTAGCAATAGGCTAATATTAGCTTTAATAATATCAACTCCCGTGTTGGTTCAGACTGCGAGCTAACAGGCTAGCGGCTAGCCCATTCAGCTAGCAGGGCGCATAGCGGAACCTTGGAGATGACTGGAGACGCGGCGTGCTGCTATTAGCTAACCAAAATAAGGATGCTTTCGTACTGAATGAACACCTCGCTTGGATCGTGTACTGCTAAAAGCTCTTTCCTCCTCTTCCTCCAGCAATTTAGGCCCCGCTTACAGCCCACAGACACCGGTCACAGAGAGCGCACTGTGATGGCCTCAGGATATATGATGAAACCACCTTGACTTTTTTAAAACCATGTCCATCCATTCTCCTTCCGCCCAGCCCAAAACGCAAAACAGACACGTTTACCTTGTATGAATCGGTCGCTAGCATTATACTGAAATCGGCGTTTCCGCGCTCCATCTTTCTCCTGTGGGTGCTGTGAGTCAGTCGCAGCTGTCAGTAGGGTGCTGTGTGTTGTGTTGCGCGCCGTGCTGCTGCTGCGAGGAGGGTCGATCTGCAGCGGGGGGCGTTCTAGACGTGCCACAGAAACTCCCCAATGGGCGTTTCTGTAGCATCTAATCAACCAGTCAGGAACTCTCCAAACCTGAAGAGTGCGCTCTCAGTGTAACATTGATCAAAGGTCAACGTCAGCTTTATTGCCAATTCTGTACGGTGGCCGAGGGGTATACAGTACAACAATAACAATACAGCTGACATTGAGCAGCGGGGCAGGGGGAAGGACAAGGGGGACAAACCGGGAGAGAAGAGGTGCGGGCGGGCGGGCTCACGTCATCCGCACCCCGGCCTCTTTTCGGACGCTATCGGCTACCCTCGGCAAGCAGCCATGTGATCCACACGTGACTCCCAACAGCCAAATACTGAACAAGGAAGCAAAAACGTGTAGATGCGTAAAGACGGATAAACAGAGGACAAGGCTAGACGATTAAAAGCATCAAATATCGCATCTTAAAATAAAGAAAATGACCCACATATCTTTGCTTTTCCTTTGTTATACCTCTTTATTCCATTCTCCTGCGTTTGGAGATGCCCACTCTTGCACTTCGCAGTAATACCACGAAGAGGCAGTGTTGACTTGAAAATAACTTTACAGTCTTCAACCATAGCAGGAGTAAAATTAGTAAAAAATCTTAGTAAAATTATAAAATATCAATGCATTTATGCTATCTATCTACTTATTTACCAGTTAAGGTTTGTTATATTGTGTAGCCAACATCTGATAATGCGCACTGACACTATGGTCCAACCTGGTGCCAGAGAAGTGCCAGAGATTCAGCGGGGCGGTGTGAGATTCTTGGCCGCTCGAGTGATGTGTTTCTCGGCCAATGCGTCTGCGTTCAGCCCCTGCGAGGGCGGGGCAAATCAAGAACTGTGTGACATTTCCGTGTGTAAATTTGAAGTTTTGGGATTTTTTTTTTTTGTAGAGGAAACAAGTGTGTTACTAGGCAGGATATATTTGACCACGCTCGGATCACATGATTTCCAAAGACAATTGCAAGGTGGCACTTCTTATGGAGGAAGTACCAACTGAAGCCATGTCAAGTCAAGTTGTGAGGACTTTTACATGTACTTTGTGATGTCTTTGCATACAAAAGGAGCTAAACTGGAGTATACGCGTATGCTGAAGTTAAAGCGAACTTTCGACCTGCACAGAGATGTGGTGCGTGATCTGCGCGAGAAAGAAGCGTCAGTTTGCAGAGTCAAAGGTGAGGCAGGTGTCCACTTGGATGATGGACAGTACACAGTAGTAGCCATTGTAGGTTAAGTCTCTATTGACAATATGAATACCCCCTGCTGCTGTGCTTTCTGCTTTGTGAAGATACCTGGGGCATGGTTAGTTGGAATATATAACTACTATTTAAAAGTCCTATATTACAATTGACTCTTGTGAGCTTTTAGCCATTTTATAATTGTGTTACTGTACCTCTTCAAAAACGTACTGAATCTGGAGTTGTGTTTTGTTTCATTCATTATTATTAGTCTGTCAACATCTCTAAAACTTAAAGATCCCATGACATGGTACTTCTTGATGCTTTTATATGGCTCCTTAATGGTTCCCTAATACTGTAAATGAATCCTTCTTCAAAATCAACACTCAGTGCATGAGAAACAGAGATAAGATGAGAAAGAGTATGCGTGAAAAGTCCCTCAGTCGTCCAGGTAGAATCCATGATAAAAGGAGAAGTTCAATTTGTCAACTGGACAAAGTATGTTTGGTTGAAAACGTTTCGCCGCTCATCCGAGAGGCTTCGTCAGTTCTAATAAGAATACTGGTAAGACACTTGCTTATATCTTGCTGCAGGGAGGAGCTAACTAGCTAACTACTTTCCGAAACTATCTCATTGGTTTCCGTCTTTTGTTTCTCTGGCGTTTAGATAACGATCCCTATTCATCCCTACACGCCTGTTTTTCACACCTCTGGCCCTGACCTGGCTAGCCCTATTGTTCCCCTGTTTGCTTGATCTAGGCTTAAGAATGGAATTATAGATGGGAGACAAATTATGTCTGACTCCACCATTTCTGTTCAGAGAAGGATTCTCTTTTTTGACAAAAATAGCCTCTTTAACTCCCCTCTCAAACCAGTTCTTTTCCCTGGCTAAGATCTGAACCTCACTGTCCTCAAACGAATGGCCCGTGGCTTCTAGGTGAAGATATACGGCAGATGATGGTCCACTCTGGCACGCCCGTCTGTGTTGGTACATCCTCTTGTGAAGTGGCTGCTTGGCCACAAACAAAGCAATGTGGTCTACTCCATTCAGTGTAGTGAAGACTGCAGTGAGCGCTACATTGGGGAAACCAAGCAGCCACTTCACAAGAGGATGTACCAACACAGACGGGCGTGCCAGAGTGGACCTTCATCTGCCGTATATCTTCACCTAGAAGCCACGGGCCATTCATTTGAGGACAGTGAGGTTCAGATCTTAGCCAGGGAAAAGAATTGGTTTGAGAGGGGGGTTAAAGAGGCTATTTTTGTCAAAAAAGAGAATCCTTCTCTGAACAGAAATGGTGGAGTCAGACATAATTTGTCTCCCATCTATAATTCCATTCTTAAGCCTAGATCAAGCAAACAGGGGAACAATAGGGCTAGCCAGGTCAGGGCCAGAGGTGTGAAAAACAGGCGTGTAGGGATGAATAGGGATCGTTATCTAGACGCCAGAGAAACAAAAGACGGAAACCAATGAGATAGTTTCGGAAAGTAGTTAGCTAGTTAGCTCCTCCCTGCAGCAAGATATAAGCAAGTGTCTTACCAGTATTCTTATTAGAACTGACGAAGCCTCTCGGATGAGCGGCGAAACGTTTTCAACCAAACATACTTTGTCCAGTTGACAAATTGAACTTCTCCTTTTATCATGAGAAAGAGTAATTTTTCTCTCTCTGAACAGGCCATTATGGGCGTTGTTGCTTGAATGCAAATGAGGAGAAAAGAGCTGGCCTATAGTAGAGGGTGGGGGCGTGGCCAAACTCTCCGCTCTCGGCTCTGAGCTCTCAGCTGATCCATTTCCGTGTTTTTGCACGGGGGGAGAGATTTGAAGCGTTCCATTGAAAAATAAACACATTTCCACAGAAAATAAAATTAAACCACTGCTGTTCAAAGGTCCAGAGGCTCAGATAAAGGACTTCCGAGCCTAGAAACACTCGGACGTGCCTCCAGGCAAATAAAAAAACGCATTTCGCATTGCCTAGTGCATTCGCAGTCCAAACTCTCTGGGCGTGATTTACAGAGACGCTGAGTTCAGACAGACGGGGGTGGAACTGCATTTGCATTTCTTTTTTCGATCTGACGTCAATAAGGTGCCTTGTTCAAAATCGCCCGTTTGAGCTCCGATTTTTTGTAACGCAGAAAAGGATCGCAAATGCTCAGTTTAGACATTTCGCAACTTTTAACCATGGGGGGGGGCTAAACAGGGTAGGGGAGCTCACATTAACGTTCAAAAACCTCAGAAAGTGAAAATTTCATGCCATGGGACCTTTAAACTGCTCTGATCCACCTTGTGATATAACAATGCAGTAGTTTCCAAATTAACAGCTACATTTTGCCTTTTGTTCAATTGGCAATTCCACATCTGAAATGATCCAGATGATTCTAGTGAAGGTGTATGGAGTTTAAAAACACAGTGTAGCACTTTCTGTATCGTGACATCACAAGGTGGAACAGAGTGTTTTGCATTTCAGAGAAGAACTCAGCCTAAATATGCATGTGTGAATGAAACAAAACACAACTCCAGGTCTGTTTGTGATGAGGAAATATATAACATAGATCAAAAAATTATTTATTTTGACAGGCCTGGGACCCTTCGGTCATATCGGAGTACAGTTTTGCTGTTCTTAGTCTTGTCTCTCACCTGAAACACACAATTATTTAGAGTTAGTTGCAGTACGTTCTTATCTGAGTGCTATTAAACCATTTTCCTCCAAGAAGTATGTGCTGTACAATCATGCACCTGTGTTCATCTGTTACTCTTCCTCCACAGAATACTCCGGAGAGGTAGACGCGCAAATTCTAAACATTGAGTGTGATGGGGGCATCCTTTACTCCTGGAAGGTACAAACTAAAAATAATCAGTGTTACACCCTATTGGACACATTCCCTGATATGATAACACATTTTACATGGTAGTGATGTTTTCAATAACCTTATTCATACATATATTTTCTGCTTGATTTAAACCTCTTTGGCATTGTAGGAATCCCGGGGCCCTATGAGTATGAAATGCACCCCATTCAACTGCATCTTCTCAGCGGCATGCATTTTTAATGACAGAGCTGCATAAAATCTAGTTGTGGGTTTTAAAGGTTAAGGCCACAGATAGTCCTGTTTTTTTAGTTAGCCAAAAACCAGCCCCCTTTTTTTTGTACACGTAAAATGTTAAATGCAACAGAAAAATAACATTAAAGGTTCATTATGTGATTTTTCCGGTGGAAGATCTGCTACCTGCTTGTTGCATGGAGATATTACTTTGTCTAATGCTCTAATGCTAATGCTCCACAGTATGGCATTACACTTGCTCGATTTTTTAAAATTGCTTAAAAATACCATGAAAAACTGCGTTCCTACTATGAATTATGGGGAGAGATAAGTTTAAAGGGATATGCCACCCCCAGGTCAAACTTGGGCATCTCCCCACAGTCCAGAGACTAAAATGGCAGTCCAGAGACAATGGCTGCGTCACCAGAAAAACGCTTTTCACCACTTATTTTAGTCTCTGGACTGTGGGGAGATGCCCAAGTTTGACCTGGGGGTGGCATATCCCTTTAATGCCATACTGTGGGACATACCAGGCAAAGCAATATAGCATCTCCATGGAAACAAGCAGGTGGTTACATAGTGCACCTCTTGAATGCAGAGGATATCAGTAAAATTAGTAAAGATGTAAAAAAAAAAAAGCCACCTATAATACATTTTACAACTAAATATTACTGTAATTCCCTTTCTAAATACACTGACCAAAACTTCCAACACAACACATACAAATGTAAAATATTTGGTGTACATAATATCCCATTTTATGTACACCAAATTTGAAATATTTGGTGTACATAAAATGGGATATTGGTTTTGAGTAATGATACATCAACTACACCTTAAAAGCTCAGAAAATTGTTTTGATTTTGTCGTGTGAGCAGCTCGTTCCACTTGACTGCACATTGTTTACAATTTTGCCTATCCCGTCAGGTTGAGTAGAACTCTTTGACCAGTCCTTCCAGAATTTGGTCATTAAATAGCCGTAGCAATGGGCAACTTCAGTATTCCTTGGCATTGTCCTAGGTCAGCGTGTGACCATGGTCAAAATCAGCGAGAGTGAGCCATTGGTATGCTCACTGGTGGAATGTCACAAAGACGGGTTGCAAGGAACTTGTGCGTCCATGTGTCGACCATATCACGTCTCTGGAGCCGGTATAATGAAACAGGAAGCACCAGTGATCGACGACGTGCCCCCAGACCATCCTGACCCCTGTCGCAGTTCCACTCATCCATTGCTATCACCTATCGCTGCAACAGGATAACGCGAGACCACATGTCGCCAGAGTCTGTCAGGACTACCTGAGGCAGAATAATGTTGATTGGAATGCGTATTTCCCAGATTTAAAACCCATAGAACTAGGGATGCACCGATACCCCTTTTTTGAAAATCGATACGTCTACGAGTACAATCATTTCGTTACTTGCCAATACCGAGTACCGATACCAATACTTTTTAACCCCCACCCACCATAAATAAATAAATGGAAATGCAGGTTTTAGTTTTATTCTCATTATAAGTTCTGCATAGTTACCACTTTGCAAACAGTGAAAACGCTTCATCCACTGAGCGGTCAGACTGAAGAGCGACATTGGGCAGACGCTGCTGCTCCAAATATCTGTGGTGAAACTTACGGACTTGATGTCACGTACCAGCGACTTCACATGAGCCCTGACACCATTGCAAACTTAAGGCAACATTACGTCTGTGATGAAACGGCGGCTGGGTAGCTCGTATCTGGGCTCATCGGTCAGTCGCTGGAATCCAATATCATCCACAACTGAAAAGGGCTGGTCGTCCAGCGCAATATACTCTGTAAGTGCCTCGGTTATTTTTTTTGCCCGGGGACTATCTCTGGACATTTCGCCTTCTTCTTTAACCCTTCCAATAAAGTTGGCTGGTGTTGGCGGCTGTTAGCCTTGATGAATTCGGCGTATTTGCCAGCATGGCGTGTTGGAGTTTGTTTGAGCATTTTATTAGACGTGTCTTTTTCTCTGGACATTGGACAAGTTCTTTTCTAACTCTTTGTCTCCCCCTATCATTTAAGATTGGTAAAACAACATATGGCATACTGAACGTTAAAGAAATGTCGTCTAGCAGTGGTATCGGTGCATGGTATCGGCCAATGGTTGTCGAGTATGAGTACGAGCAGGGCTGGACTGGGACAAAAAAACGGCCCTGGCATTTTTGACTCAGAGCGGCCCCTCATAATTAGCGAATTTATGTATGTGTTCCCCAAAGTAATGTATTTTACTATTGTTACGTCTTGGCCGAGGGGAAACCAGGGCGCAACATTTAAAGGAAAAATCCCAGCTCCCAAAAACCACCAGCAAACTCACAGGAACTACACATTCAGTGGTTTATTTAAAATGCATCACACACACAAGGTCAGGAGCACGTTGGCTGGCAGTCTACCTGTAAGTGGAGAGAGGAGAGCCCCCAGTAAATGACAGCTTCATATATTTGGAACAGATTTCAGAAATATTATAACATATTCAGGAAATTATACTCACAACTCAACTTGCTTCAAATGAAGTCAAGAAGTAAGGCACCCTTTCATGGCAACGTGTAAGAGGATCCTTAAATAAAAAAAAGTCAATATCCTACATATGAATACCAAACCAAAGAACCAAAGACCTTTACATACTACATACAGTACATAAAACAACCTTTAGATACTGAGGAAAACAGGGAAATGTATATTATAGATATTGGCTGAGTGAAATTAAAGCATTACAAAGATTACTAACTGGCAAAGCATGGGAAAGGCAGCTAAATAGGGACATAAAACTATTGTGCATTTTGTTGGTGAATCATGATTTATGACCCCTAAATATCTATGACAAAATAACCCCAAAAAGAAATGGCATTCTGAAATAATGACAGACATATAAAATGAAATTGTTATTAAATGTTCATTTAAAAAAAAAATCAGATTGATCTCTACTCACTTACCCAGAAACCAAATGCCTGTCAATCTCGTGAACAATGCTGAATGAGGATGAGGATCCTGAAATGGAACCTTAAAAATAGTAACAGAAAAGGATACAATGAGTGTTGATGGAAAAAGTAACTACAAAAGTGTTTATTTTAAACAAAACAATGAAATGAATTTTCATACGTATGTTGCTTACTTTGTGAAAATGAACAGTCAACAAAACCTGAGAGACAGGGCCTTCCTAAGCAGAAAAAAGAGGAATCCATGAAAGGAAGCTGTTTTGTGAGTCCGACGATAAATTTTGTCATTTTGAACATTTCACTGAATAATATAATTAGTGTTAATATTAAAAATATCCTCTCACCTTAGTATAGTAGGAGCTTCTGAAGGAGTTCACTTTTCTCTGCAACTCTGTCAATGACAGTGTCTGTGTCCAAACCCATAAGAATGTCCTTTTCTGTGGCCATCAACATGAAAGCCTCTAACTTGCTTGCAGATAAGCTGCTCCTCAGTCTGCTTTTGATGAATTTAAGTGTTGAAAATGACCGTTCACAGGCTACTTGTGTCACTGAGAGGGTCAGTAAATACTTGTATGCAAGAGCAAGATGATGATATGCATCTGTGAGCAAGTTGAATCTGAGGAGAATTTGGTAGCAACACAGGTGGCAATTTTTGCAAGAGGCACAGCTTTTGTTGATAATTTTCATCTCCTCCTTGTTTCCATCAGGGCTTTCCTCCACAGTCCTGGATGCATATTCTTCCAGTGGTGATCGTTTCAGCATTTCCCATTGGCTTGCCAAGCTTTGCAGTTCTGATTGCAGGTTGTAAACTGTTGCTGAACTGTCAAATTTAATCAAGCGCCTGCTGAGATCTTGGAGTGCAGAATCAGGAAGAGCACTGGTTTTGATTTGTGGAAAGTTTTTGGGGTCCAGAAATGATAAATCTGCATATAGACTGCCATGTACCAGGAATCTTCTCTGAATGGCCTCAGTAACTGTGTCCATTATTGGGTTGTGGACCTTTACCTCAAAGGTTTTCAATGCATCACTGGATGTTTCTTCCTGAGACATCTCTCCTGGCATGGATTTCTTCTTTTTTGGTCTCCTCTGAGGTAGTGAAAGCTCCACCTCCATGTCCATCTCCTCATCCTGCTCCTCGAGCTTTTCATTTGCCCAAATGACAAAATTGTCTGCTGGATCCTTGACTGCCTTGAAATCCCTTGCTATCTGTTGTAGGGCCTCATGTGTAGAGATCACCATCCTGTGGGCAGAGAGAATGTCCATCCCTCCTGTTTGCAGGTACTTTGACAATGGTGTTGTCTGCTCAAATATTCTCAGGAATAATTGGGCTGTAAGGATCATCTCATATCTGAGAAGGCCATCTTTGTACCTTTGCTTTGGTCCGAACACTCCCTTTTACTGTCTTCTGCTCTTCAATGGCTGAAAGTGTACACAAAACATCAATGTAGAGACAGTCCTGGGGTTTTCTGAATGAGCCAAACATCTTCTTTAAAGCATCATGCTTTGCCCACCAACGTGTCTCTCCAATGGCTGCTATGCGCCTGTGTCTGTTGCTGTGACTTTCTTTCTCCCATATGTCCATCCTCTGATGAGATTCCCTGATGAACACTGCTGATTCACTCAGAAGATGAAAAAGTGATCCACTCTCAATCACAATTTCAGTGGTGTCAGAGAGAACCAGATTCAGGACATGTGCATAGCACCACACATGAACATGGTGAGGGTACTGTGATGTTAAGAGTGAAGAGAAGCCTCTGTACCTTCCTTGCATATTGGCAGCCCCATCTGTGGCATTTCCAATGCAGAGGCTTTTGTCCAAGTTCAGACTATCAAGAACATTACTCAGCAACTGAACAAATGACTCTCCTGTAGTAGCACTGCATCTTACCACTGCAACAAGCCTCTCATTATGGTATCAGTCACATACCTGAGGACAACTGAGCACTGGTCTTGTGCTGTAATGTCTTGTGTGGTGTGTGGTTGGATAGAAAATATTCCAGCTTTTAGGATTTCGGTGGCACTGTTCTCTTTGATCAACTTTTGTATTGTGTCAATCACTGAGTTGACCGATGATTTAGACAGTAGAGTGACAAGGGAACCTCTGCCTATTGAGCCCGATGCTGATTCATGGTGTTTTTTGCTTTTGTTAATTACTTCACTGAGATGCTCTTTCAAGACCACATCATATTTTCCCAGTAAAATGATCATCTCCAAAAAATTACCATGGTCAAGGCTATTGTCCTCCAAAGTATAAGCAGCCTCATTCTCTTCCTGTCTGTAGCTCAGGCCCCTCTTCCCTATTACTCTGACAACTTCCACAACACGATCTAAGACCTGGCGCCTCCTCTTGATCTGCTCTCTGTGAACAGTTAGCTGTCTTCCCCTAAGTAGACTGTTTATGTCTGCTTTTGAGCAGTTTAAAAAACAAGCTTCAGCACAAGCTCTGTGCGCTATGCTTTTTTCATGTTCTTGAGCTCTCTGGTGGACATGTCTCCAGTCTGACATTCCAGTTAAGAATGTGCTGGCATCATTTGGCTTGCTAAAGGCCAAGCATACAAAACAAAATAAAGCATGACGTTGATTACAGTACGTCAGCCACTTCCTGCTTGTGCCATCTTTGTTGGTGAACAGCTTCTTCACTACAGGGTTTGTAGCATCTTGCTTTGGGTGGTAATTTAAAAAAAATTGCATTCTAGCAGGCTCTGGACGGGAAAAGTAGTCTACTCTCTCTTCTCTGTCCTCAACTGCTACTTCAACAGCTTGGCTTGACTAGACAGGAAGAGGGACAGATTATTCCAGTTTATTAAGTGATAAATAGAAAACCTAAATTAAAAATAAAAATATTGGGAACTACCTGAAAAAACTGTGGAACTATCTAAACCATCAAAACATTTAGTATGTTTAGGTTACATTTTTATTTTTTGATAATGATCAGATATATTTCATACTAAGACAACACGAGGCAAGGCAAGGCAAGATGGCTGACCGGAAGTAACGATGCTCTCACTTAAGGTAGATTAAATCAGCCTATTCAATGTATGATGTGTATGGAATTTGTTGTTTATCAAAAAAAAGTCTGACCAATATGGATGCCACCAGTGGAATCAGTAGTGTGAAAACATTTACATGATTAAAAGGTTTCTTGTTGACCTAAAGCAGGGGTGTCCAAACTTTTTTCATCAAGGGCCACATATCTAAACACAGACGAAGCAGAGGGCCGATCGAGGGCCATAGACTGGTGCTTAGTACAGTCAATAATTGAAATATATCCATGTTTAACATATTAGAATGAGCTATCAGTCCTTTATTTGTGCAAAGATCCTCAAAACCACACAATAAATATGAAATATTGTCTTATCAACGTATATTTTCAAAAAACTTGCAGTCAAAAGTTCTGCTCAAGGTAATTTGAGCCAATTCACCTGGAAGCCTGAGGGCCAAGAAAAATTTGTCTGAGGGCCACATTTGGCCCACGGGCCATAGTTTGGACATGCCTGACCTAAAGTGTATTCAGTCAACATGGTTTGTTGTTTAGATGCAATGTAAATATAATCAAGGCAAATAGACCACTGTAGATTGCCATCTAAACATTTATTTTTTTTGTTAGCTGCCCATTAGCTAGTTAACTACGTCAGAACTTCACCGTTTTCTGTCCATGCGGCATGCCTGTCCATCACCTAAAAGTCCCGTCCCGGTATTATCCTAACATTACAACCTTACCTGCTGTGATACACTTCCTTGGTCACTGTCACTCTGTCCACCGGGTGTCCTGTCAGCTGTCTGTAGCTGCTCCTCCTCTCCTCCAGGTTCCGTCGGGTTTCCTCGGGTTCCCTCAGGTTCTCTGTCCACAGTCTCTGGCTGCTCCTCTCCATGTCCACCTTCAGCCTGAGCTGCAGAGGACGTGGAGGCTCCAGCCCCTCCAGAGAACAGATCTGTAATTTTTGAGCATTTTGCAGCGTCTACAGTGAGGCTTCTTAATTTTTTCGCCCGCAACTTCTCTGCACCTCCTTTCTTTCGCTTTTCCATGTTTACCTGCTTATTCGTATGAAACGAGCGGCGATCAGCGCACAGAAAGGAGTGGGGCCGCGCTCGTAAACTCCTATATCCTGATTGGTTTAGTCCACTGTTTATATTGAGAAGATGGACCAATGGGCCGCCTCCTCTAAACTGTGAGCCGGAGTCCGGTCTCTCTCTTAAAAAACAAAAAAACAAAAACACAGCATCGGCCCCGGCCCCGAGGACTGTCGGAAAATGCCCGGTATGCCCGACGGCCAGTCCAGGCCTGAGTACGAGTATATTAATGAAGTATCGGGCCAATACCCGATACCGGTATTGGTATCGGTGCATCCCCCATAGAACATATATGGGATATTCTGGATCGCCGGGTGAGAAGGCGTGATCCAGAACCGGCCACAGTCCGACAGTTGCGTCAAGCACTCCAGGAGGAATGACTGGCTTCGGTTATCCAGAATTGCGCCTTCAACTGATGCAATGAATTGGAAACCAGGAAAAATCTGTTCTTCATTCCTGACTCTAAAACTGTGTTTTTTATTTGAATCTTAATATTTGTTATTTATTGTTAAATGTAGCATAAGAAAATGACATGTGTGCTGCAATAAACCCAAGTGTTGTGTTGGAAGTTTTGATCAGTGTAGTAAATCAACAAACCACATTTTGAAGAATAGTCTCAAAAGAGTCCAAAACTGAAATATTTGCTCTCAAAGTTTGAAAATGTTTCATTTTATCATTAAAACATTTTATGTCAAATGGCTGAGTTGAAGTGAAGCAATTTAGGATAATAAGGAAAGGTCAAGGCAAGTAATGAACAGGTCAAGCATGACGATTTTCACATGCCACTGGAGCCCAAACGCTGTCAGAATTATGTGGGTTTTTTGTCTGTCTTGTTTAATCAGTTTAATGATTCATGATCTTTGAAAAGAATTCACTTTCTGCATGCCTGTAGGGAGCCACGGGAACCACCAGAATTGGGAAATATGATCCCGAAACAAAACAAAACAAGGTATATTTATTAAAATATGTTCAATATATTTTGCACAATGTTCATGTGGGAGTATTTTAGTGAGACATACATCCTGCTGTGGTTGTTTTTGTTTTCCTCCACAGCTCCTGTATACTTTTGACAAGCAGGTGTGTGTAAGCAGCTGTTCTCTGAATAAGGAGGAGACACTGTTAGGTGAGTGTGCTAAATATAAACTGATCTTTGCATTCATTTAGCTTGATATTGATATTTGCTACTCAATACAGTTATAAAACAAATTAAAAGGTGCTCTATGTAACTCTTTTCCTATTTTTGCCTTTACCTGGAATGTTCTATAATATGACATTAAAGGTGCACTGCATAACATTTCTAGTGCAGGGTCCACCACCTGCTTATCTCCATGGAAAGGTTATTGCTTTGTCTAGAATATCCCACAGTACAGATTACATCTATCTATGACGAGGGTGACAAGCAAGTTACAGCACTACGCTACATTACACGTCAGATCTGTGGAGAGTCACTATTATTCACACAGAAGGAATTATTGTATTTTTGAGCAATAGAAACATCAATAATTAATACATGCTAGATGGAAATGTTTAATGTCATACCATGGAACTTTCAAAGCAAAAACATCTCCATGGACACAAGCAGGTGGCAGACGCTCCACCAGAAAAGTTGCATTCTTACCATGAGCGGGGTGTGTCTATCAGATCTGGTCTGGTGATGGTACCTGCTTGCCTCCATTTAAGTTTAAAGCCATACTGAGGGTCATTCCAGACAAAGCAGTAATATCACCATAGAAACAGAGGGTCCATCAAATGCTTTTCTGTGTGGAGATGTTATTGCTTTGATTGGAATGTTTCTTGTTTCTTGGAATCTTGTCTGCATGCACTTTTTTTTTGTTCTAACTTTCTTTTGCACTAAACTGCCTGAAGCTAATGTGACAAGTGAATTTCTCCTGTGTGAGATCAATAAAGTCTTGTCTTATCTTATCTCCAGGAAGACCCGACCAGGCCAAGTTACAGGTTAGATCAGTGGAGAAGCGAGCCCGCTCAAAATCAGAATGCCTGTTTTTCCAAGTATTTTTGAGCTAGAAAACCACCTGTAATTGAATAAACATGAAGTAGAGCAGTTTAATGTCATACTGTGGAATATTCTAGGCAGAGCAAGAAGAGGAAGAAGAAGAAGAAGTGACTTTATTGATCTCACACTGGAGAAATTCTTCTCTGCATTTTAACCCATCCTATATACATATACATATATATATATATATATATATATATATATATATATATATATAATCAGGAGCAGTGGGCAGCACATTACTGCGCCCGGGGACCATCTCCATGATCTTCTTGCTTCGGTTTGGTCAGGATCTAAGCTGGAGGATTTTTACCTATGGTGCATGTTTTGGGTTGGCATATCCATAGAAACAGGCAGGTGACGGGCCTCCAACCAAAAGGTTACATGGTGCACCTTTAAAAACATTGGAGTAAATACTGTTCAAACACAGCTTAGATTAGAAGATTGGCAGAGAATGAAGTTTAAGTGCTTTTATGAACATAAACGTAAGAAAAAGTCCAATTTAATTGCAAAAATGAAATTTGTGGAAACTAGCTGTAGACTGTTCTGTACCGGCTTGTCAAAGCCTGATCCTGTCTCAGAAGCATCAGCAAGGCTGATCCTGGTTAGAACTTGGATGGGAGACTGCTTGGGAAATCAGGTGCCACAGTGGGGCGCCGTTGTGTCCTTAGGCAAGACACTTAACTTAACTTTTCCAGACACAGATTTTAAGTGTAGTAATATTCATTACAAATTAAATCAAATGTGAAAAATAGGCTGTGCAAAAATGTGGGCACACTTGTCATTTTGTTGCTTTGAATACCTGTAACTAATCAACACAGAGTAACTGGAACACAAAATTGGTTTGATGAGCTCATTAAGCCTTGAACTTCATAGACAGGTACATCCAATCATGACAAAAGGTATTTAAGGTGGCCAAATGCAAGTTGACTGGATATCCGGGGCTGGATATTTCAACAACAACCCAAAACACTGCTCAAAATCTACTCAGGCATTCATGCAGAGGAACAAGTACAATGTTCTGGAATGACCATCCCAGTCCCCAGACTTGAATATCATTGAAAATCTGTGGGATGATTTGAACCAGGCTGTCCATTCTCGGCAACCACCAAATCTCACTGAACTAGAGATGTTTTGTAAGGAGGAATGGTCCAATATACCTTCATCCAGGATCCAGACACTCATTACTGGCTATAGGAAGTGTCTAGAGGCTGTTATTTTTGCCAAAGGAGGCTCTACTAAATATTGATATGATTTTTCTGTTAAGGCGCCCAAATTTATACACTGGTCTAATTTTGTTTTGATGCATATTGCACATTTGTTAAACCACTGTTAAACCTAATTTCACAGCTGAAATATTACTGTGTCCATTAGTTATTTGATAGATCAAAAACGATGTTGTGGACCCAAACACCCAATGATTTATAAATGAAAATAATAGCAATTGTCAAGGGTGCCTGAACTTTTTCATACAACTGTATGTCTGTGAAAAGAGCTATATAAATAAAGACTTACTTACTTACTTACTATAGCAGACTGTATTGAGCCCATTGATTGGTTAATTCTTCCCACAGCAAGAGAGGAGGAAAATGTGAATGAATAAAACAAAACACAAACTTAAGTATTTAAACAAGGAAACAACATTACAAAGTACATCTGAACTTACAATATTGTGGCTCCAACATTATCCAGATACTGCAAAAGTATTGGTGGCACCTGTCTGTATGTATAATTTATGTTTTTTCCCCCCATTCAGCTGTGAGTCTGGCACAAAATACAGCAGAAGTTGGCGGGATCAGACCAGGTACTATGTTGTCTCCATTCGGGCTGCGCAATCAAATCGAAATTGTTGTTTGAGTTGGCAAAATGATCAACTTTTACAAAGGCAGCAACAAAGGCAGCAGTTAATTAGATAACAGTGTGCCCTCTGCAGAGAACAAAATATCCTGCCCTTTTATTGAAACTTTCTAGCTCAGAGTTCTACAAACCCATGGTAATGTATTATTAGTATTAGTTTATCAGTTCATGTGTCTTCTGTCACATGTTAATTCTCGGGGTTCTTTACAATGTGCACTTCTACATTGTAAAGTGAGACACTGCAGATGAAGAGAAAAAATCTTAAAGGAAAAGTAACGTTTTTTTACAATCTGAGCCTTCTTTCGGCAATAAAACAAGTAGTTTTACTCACCCATAGCAGTTTGGTGTCATTTTGAGCAGTTTCGTAGAAGTTATGTTGTAGCGTATCTGTTAACTTGAGTGCTCGGGGCATTACTTTGCGGTCTCCAAATAACACAAACTTCAGCACTTTTCAAATCATAGAAGCCCGATATCTTAATCTACGATTTCGTTTGGTCAAAAGTGGCCTGTAATCCGAGATTTAGCCATAGTTTCGAGTAGATGAGGAGGCCAGTGCGCATGTGCGGACTGTGCTCTCAGCTCCCGGGACCCAAACATGAAACGCAAAGCTGTAAACTATGGATAAATCTCGGATTACAGGCCACTTTTGCTTCAAACTAAATCGTAGACTAAGATATCGAGCTTCTATGATTTGAAAAGTGCTAAAGTTTATGCTATTTGGAGCCCGCATGGGGCATATTACATGCTTGGGGAATATATTATATGCCCCGAGCTATGGCTAGAAGTTGCGCTAGGCTAACCACAAATCTAAAACATCTCCGGAAGTGCTCCATATGACACCAAATTGCTATGGGTGAGTAAAACAACTTGTTTTATTACCGAAAGAAGGCTCAGATTGTAAAAAAAAATGTTACTTTTCCTTTAAATTTAGAGATATCAGTTTGAAGCTTCTGCTGTTTACGCACACATTGTGAGAAAAAAAAGTAATGTTTTTTATAAAAATAAGGCTTTTTTTTTTTAATGGCTAAAAATTACATTTTTGGGGACACTGAAAACAGAAACAGGAAAAGGACCAGGTTTACATTTTTTGCTGTCTTGCTTACTTGTATACTAAAAAATATACATAGGGGATTGTGGATATCTCATTTATTATTTGGGACTGAAAATTTACCAACAAATTCTAATTTCACCTCATTCTTTTGGTTAAAACTTAAAATTAGACTTAGAATTTGACTTGTAAAAAAGTACAAGACGATAACATTTGGTGTATATACTCTAGGTGCTACTTTAAGAGGTGCAGGGGACTCACCTCTATGGCTGAAAGTTGATTAAATTAAATATTAAAACATCTTTCAGTGCAGAGTGGGCAATTTGGTTGTGTCCACATGAGAGCTTTTATGCTAAGGGAAAAACAGATCAAGAAAGAAAAAAATGTTTGAACATAAATCACACATCTTAGCACGATACTTCAGCAAATAATAAATAGATTTCTTTCCAAAATTGTGCTGGCGCTAGTCTTACCGTCTAAAAATTATATGGCATTATGTATATCGCTATGTTTGATTATCTTTTTCTTTGCAGTGGTCAAATGCCTCACCCTGCTCATAGAAATCCACCCCATCAACAACACAAAGGTCCTGAAGGCAGTGGACTGTAGGGTCAAAGTTCAGGTACACTTTGTATAAAATGGCTCAAATTCACTGTTTTTATGACATCCACCAGCTTACAATGCAGTCCTGGACCATCATCACAGAGTGTCATTCTCTATTTATTGGAAGTTTAAAGTACAATAGCCTCAAGATGGCATCACATTCATTTTCTTCTTTTCTTCATATTTATACTGGCTGTGGTCCCATGTTGTTTTATAGATTGGTGCAGGTTTTATCGAGCTAATGTCGAGACAGAGGTCACTAGCTACAGCTCTGTGTCTGAAGCTTGAGCCCAGTTTAGTCTGGCCTGGTCTTGTTCTAGTCCTGGTTTATCTCCGGTCTACTCTAGGTTTAGTTCCAGGTTTAATCTGATTTTAGTCCCAATTTTTATGTGGTTTGATTAGAAGTGTTAAAGGGCCTATATTATGCTATTTTCTGATCTATGTTATATAGTTGTTTCCCAGTAGTCGAGTTGTAAAATGAAACCAGGGGGTCAGCTAATATGTCCCTTTGATGCAGAAATAATATGATAATATAACTCACCCCATAAGAAGATGGTCAGCTCCGTAGTTTGCTGTGTGCGATAATTTGCGTGTCCACGTGTATGCGCTCCAGAGAAACAGACATATCCCGAGTCCCAAGGCGAGAGTTCTTTCTTACGTAGCATTAACGTAGCGTACATATTAACGGCGCTCACTCACAGCTGATCGGCGATCAGGCGCAAACACAACAACGCTAATCGTCATGGCGGGAGCGCGATTGGTGGTTATGCTGCAACATGATTGGAGCATACCCAACATACCCCCCCCCCCCCCCCCATCCCCCATCTCCCCTCAACTCGAGTACTGTTGTTTCCTCATCACAAACATCTGGACACCAAATACTCTTTACCACCTTGTGATGTCATACAGAAAGTGCTCCACTGTGTTTTTTTTAATCCTTAAAATCCTATCCTTCACTAGAATGATGTGGATAATTTCAGCCCTGGAATTGCCAATCTCTACTGAACTAAAGGTAAGAGGTAGCTGTTAATTTGAAAACTACCGCTTCATAACATCACAAGGTGGAACAGAGCATTTTGAGCTTTGGAAATGTCAACAGATGGTCATTTTGCAACAAAACAAAACAGAACAAAACATAGACTACAACCCTACGGATCATGACTGAAAGGGTTTAGGCTGAAGTAAAAAGTAATAATGCCTAACCCTATTAGGCAATATTCCATGAAAGAAAAGCAGCGTATTAACAGCAAGTTTGCATTTACAATTTCACTCGCAACTTACTGTATATAAGAGACAAAATATAAATTAAAACAAACAAAATTGAATGCATCTATAGCTTTCAAAACATAATGCTGTATACCCCTTTTTAAAGGCCTCTACAGTGTTAGACTTTTTAAAATCGTCAGTCCATATACTAACCCCTCTAACAAAAAACAATCACTTTTTATCTTATCTTTAAGTATGGAAGGAATGGACAGTAAATAAAAGGAATTTTGATTTAAAATCTTTTCAACAAAAGCTCACAAGAATCAGTTTTGCATAATATAGGACCTTTAACTCCTTTAACCTTGGAAGCATATTTGTTTAGATACTAAAAAAGGGGGAAAAAATGCAAATAAAGTTATTTATGAGTCTGTACTAAACAAATCAAAATATCTGAAACTGGTTGGAAATTTTAGCTTGAAACCAATTCTTCTTGCAGCTTGGCAGGTAAATGAAAGAATCACTTTATGGAGACCCACTGCACTAGCCTGATAGGACTGTGTAACTCTTATTGACAGATACGCTATCACACACTAGAAAATATACCAAATTACCATATATTTCCACTTATCCTTTGCCTACAAGTGCTTCAGTGTATTTGTAGACAGACTTTAATGTACAAATCCTGTAAAGTTATTTCACATTGCGTTTAATGATGCACAAATTGGCACGTGGATAGATATACTGCTTTAAAATGACAGAATTAGCAGAGCACACCCTCCATCTGCCAGCCCCAGCTCACCGCCAACTCATGTTCCCTTATGGCTCTGCACAGTTCCTCCATCAAGAAGAGGCTGACAGGAGATCAGTGCTGGAGAGCCACCTGCTGCTGCTCACTGAAGATGGCTGTAAGTCTATGTGGCCTTGACTTTTCATTGGAGTGATGTGATGATTTAATAGGGTTGTGCAGTTCATGACATTTTAATTGAATCAAAAGATGCTCATTTCAAATTTGCATCAATACATTGGGATTTACTGAGTCTTCCATCCCATATATATATATATATATATATATATATATATATATATATATATATATATGTATATGTATATGTATATATATATGTATATGTATATATGTACTGCGGCAGCAGAGGCACGCAATTATGATTGGCTGCAAGTGCTGGGTTTATGTAGTGAGGATTCCGATCAGAGAGAGAGAGAGTCCTTAGAGGTTTAAACCAACTGGATTTCAGCATTGAAACTGGCAACCCAAATGAGAGACTCATGTGGCGCTCATTCTTATTGGATAATCATCTTGAGAACCTACATATCAAATTATAACATTAACTACATGGCCATAATGTCCAATGTTTATTTTTATTTATTTTTTTTATTACACATTATAGTTGTGTCGGGGACAGTACCTCTAGACTGGCACACCAGGGTGGTGGTCCCTCTGCTTAAGAAGAGGGACCGGAGGGTGTGTTCCAACTACCGGGGAATCACACTCCTCAGCCTCCCTGATAAGGTCTATTCCAGGGTACTGGAGAGGAGAATCTCGGATCCAAGAGGAGCAGTGTGGTTTTCGTCCTGGCCGCGGAACACTGGACCAGCTCTATACTCTCCATTGGGTGCTCGAGGGTTCATGGGGAGTTTGTCCAACCAGTCCACATGTGCTTTGTGAATCTGGAGAAGGCATTCGACCGTGTCCCTCGTGGGATCTTGTGGGGAGTGCTCTGGGAGTACGGGGTTCGGGGCTCGTGGCTAAGGGCTGTCCGGTCCCTGTATGACCGGAGCAGGAGCTGTGTTGCCGGTAATAAGTTGGACCTGTTTCCGGTGCTTGTTGAACTCCGCCAGGGCTGCCCTTTGTCACTGCCCTTTGTTCTGTTCATTATATTAATGGACAGAATTTCTAGGCGCAGTCAGGGGCTGGAGGGGATCCCGTTTGGGAACCACAGGATCTCATCTCTGCTGTTTGCAGATGATGTTGTCTCGATGGCTCCATTGGACCGGGACCTTCAATGTGCGCTAGGGAAGTTTGTGAAGCAGCTGGGATGTGGATCAGCTCCTCCAAATCTGATGCCATGGTTCTTGTCTGGTAAAAGGTGGCTTACCCTCTCTGGGTGGGTGGAGAGTCCCTGCCTCAAGTGGAGTTCAAGTATCTCGGGGTCTTGTACACGAGTGAGGGGAGGATGGAGCGTGAGATTGACAGGCGGATCAGTGCAGCGCCGGCAGTGATGCGGTCGCTGTACCGGACCATTGTGGTGAAGAGGGAGCTGAGCCGAAAGGCAAAGCTCTCAATTTACCGGTCAATCTACGTTCGTACCCTCACCTATGGTCATGAGCTCTGGGTAATGACCGAAAGGACAAGATGGATACAAGCGGAGGAAATGAGTTTCCTCCACAGAGTGGCTGAGCGCTTCCTTAGAGATAGGGTGAAGAGCTCAGTCACACGGGAGGGGCTCGGAGTAGAGCCGCTGCTCCTCCACGTCGAGAGGAGCCAGCTGAGGTGGCTCGGGCATCTGTTCTCCTGGACGTCTCCCTCGGGAGGTGTTCCAGGCATGTCCCACTGGGAGCAGGCCCCGGGGAAGACCCAGGACACGCTGGGAGGGAACTGCAGTCCCTCCCTGCTTAGACTGTTAGACTGTTACCCCTGCGACCCGGCCCCGGATAAGTGGAAGAAAATGGCTGGCTGGCTGGATGGATGGATGGAATTGTTATCAGTAAAATGTATATTTTATTTGAACATGTTTATGCTTTTTCTGGGGACACAGTTAGGTCATCTTTATTGAATTACTTACTGCTCCTTAAAGTGGAAAGTGATTTTTCCCCCCTACATTTTCCTACACGTACTCCTTAGTGTAATAACCTCTCTTCTCTGTCGTAGATGTAGACCTGTACCACATTTTGCTGACCAGGCAGGAGGGCTACAGAGTGGTGAGTCCAAGATCCCCAATACACCGTTGAAGATATGGTAGACTGAAGATATGATGAAGTTGTAACATTTTTAGAAATCTTTCCATCTATCTTTTCCCGAAGCAGTATCACATTGAACCCTATACCCCCACAACTTAATCCCAGCTCACATCTGAAATACAAATTACAGTTCACGATCTGGCTCAGTTTTGTGCAAGTATTCCTGTCTTTTTTTTAACCAATAAAAATGTAATGCATAGGAGTAGAATGAACTGAATCAGGTTTTTATCCGTTGGTTTAAGTATACCCCAGTTACCCATTCAACTGTGTTTAATATGCTCATGTGCTATGTAGTATGTAACAGCATATAAAGTAGACTGGCACCATTTTTGGACTGTCCTTCTGTTCTTTACAATGTTGCTATATAGAGTTAACTACTGTAGTTCAAAAAAGACAAGATGATCTAGTATAAATCATAATTGAATGCATATATATTTATTCTGTCCAAGTTATAGTTACAGAAATGTATTGACTTGGGTTTCGTAGTTACCTTATTCTAGTTCTGATTGGTGGATACTGTCCTTATGTCCTTGTGCAAGACACTTCGCCCATCCTTATGAATGTAGAGTGTGTGTGAGTGAATGGTCGGTGGTGGTTCGAGATTGGAAGTTGTAACTATATTCTGCTTCCTCACAAACGACCAGCCAGTGCGTTTTGTTCTTCTCCTAATCAAATCTCTTTTCCATTTTATAACATCATATCAAAAAGTGTTTAAATAATATCATTGCTTTTATATTTAGGGTATGTAAGATTTTTATTTCAAATTTCATAAAAATGACCTCTCTGTATCCCCCCTTATGAGGTAGACATGTTCAAATCAAATACAGTTTTTACTGATTGAAGTGTAATATTGATTTTCTTAATTATGAGAGTATATACAGTATGTCATGTCAGTGTTGATGTTGAGTTTAGTGTTTTAGATCTCAAAATGATTATCCAGTCAGGAGAAGTAGAATGAGCCTCACATGAGTCTTCCATTTGGGATGCCAGTTGCAGTGCTGAAATCCTGCTGATTTAACCTCAAAAGGCCTCACTTGCCTAGTGCAGCCTCTGAGCAGGTTCTGAGCTTTCATGTGAGGCACTTGGTATTTCACTTTACATCAAATACAATACACAGTATTTGATGCTTTAAACATAATTTTGTTGTATTCTATGACAATTAGAGTAAAATCCTGCATGTGGAAGCTCAAATCCATGATAAACTAAAATTATTTGGGATTATAGTTCCTTTTTTGCAGTCTTTTTTAAGAGTGCAGCTACATACTGCAGCTGTTAATAAACCCATAGTTTATTTGTGCATTGTTCCAAGTGCTAAATAACTACTTTGTGATGAGAGACTTGTGACATTTGTCAAGACATAACTTGCTCATCCCTGTGGGTAAAACAATTGGTACTTCAAAGTAATTCATCACAGGGTCCACAATGCTTTTATTCCTCACATCCAACTTTTAAAACTACAAAGCACCTTTTATCCTTGTGAGGACTTTGCATGAAACATTCAGGGCATCTGCAAATCTGAATTTGAATGTGTTTACTCGACCCAGGTGATAGCGAGCCCCGAGAGACTGACCAGAACCGCAGAGAGGATTATAGAGGACCTTTGCTGGGTCCAGTGGGATGGGCACACACAGAGACTGTACTATGTGACTCATAAGGTAATACACAATTTCAGAGATTTTAACCATGTTATAGTTGTTCCCCCTTCTCATTTACCGTCTCGAAATTGTTTTTGGAGTGATTCATGCTTGTTTGAGCAACCTTTTATTGCTTTTCACGGCATATTAATAAAAAATTATCATTATAACATTCTTGGTCATTCAAGAATGAGAGTCTAATATTACATACATTTTACTGTTAGTCATGTTATGATGCTGTTACCTCATCAAAAACGTACCTGAATTTGTGTTTTGTTTCATTCACACATGTCTGAGTAATCCTTTATTATTAGTCTTCATCTCCAAAGCCCAAAATGCTCTGTTCCACCTTGTGATTAATTGATTGTTTTAACAGTTACCTCTTACCTTTTGTCCAGCAGAGACAATGCCAAGGCTGAAATCGTCCAAGTGATTCAAATGAAGGTGTATGGAGTTTAAAAACACAGTGGGGCACTTCTTGTGTTATCACAAGGTGGAACATTTTTCTGTTTGAGAAAAGAACTCAGCCTAATATGCAGGGGTTGTGTGTTAAATGTGCGTATGAAACAAAAAACAACAACATTAACTACAGTAACACAGATCAGAAAACAATGTAATATACTGTAGGTCCTTTAATTATCTAAACTGTTTGAGCAAATTATATTGGTCAGCCTTCATTTGTAGTCTCATTGTTTTTAATTTTTTTGAATACATTTTTTTTATTTTATTTTACATACTAGTACTGTATTATTCGAGTTGAGAATAACAGGAAATCTTTCATATGTCACAGGGCAAGTTCCTGCTGCGATGTGTGCAGTTCTATCCAAATCACAACTGTGAAACTGTGGTATGTCTCCAAGGTTTTTAATAATATTCTTTTGTGCGATAAAACACTGTGCTTTTTACATTGCAATAATATGGGCTAAATTATTTGAATTTCAAATATTGACCTGGATTGAAGTCAGTTTGTGCTGCTATGAACTAAATGATTACTTAAATGATAACTTGTTTCATGACATTTTTACTGGTTTCAAACTTTTCTAGTTAATTTTGATTACTCCATTAAAGATCCCATGACATGGTACTTCTTGATGCTTTTATATGGCTCCTTAATGGTTCCCTAATACTGTAAATGAATCCTTCTTCAAAATCAACACTCAGTGCATGAGAAACAGAGATAAGATGAGAAAGAGTAATTTTTCTCTCTCTGAACACTCTATAATGGGTGTTGTTGCTTGAATGCAAATGAGGAGAAAAGAGATGGCCTATAGTAGAGGGTGGGGGCGTGGCCAAACTCTCCTCTCTCAGCTCTCAGCTGTGCGCTCTCTGATCCATTTCCGCGTTTTTGCGTGGAGAAGAGATTTGAAGCGTTCCATTGAAAAATAAACACATTTCCACAGAAAATAAAATTAAACCACTGCTGTTCAAAGGTCCAGAGGCTCAGATAAAGGACTTCCGAGCCTAGAAACACTCGGACGTGCCTCCAGGCAAATAAAAAAACGCATTTCGTATTGCCTAGCGCATTCGCAGTCCAAACTCTCTGGGCGTGATTTACAGAGACGCTGAGTACAGACAGACGGGGGTGGAACTGCATTTCCATTTCTTTTTTCGATCTAACGTCAACAAGGTGCCTTGTTCAAAATCGCCCATTTGAGCTCCGATTTTTTGTAACGCAGAAAAGGATCGCAAATGCTCAGTTTAGACATTTCGCAACTTTTAACCATGGGGGGGGCCTAAACAGGGTAGGGGAGCTCACATTACCGTTCAAAAACCTCAGAAAGTGAAAATTTCATGCCATGGGACCTTTAAAAATGAAGTAAGCTTGAAACAACAGCAATGTATTGTATTTTTCAAACCTACATATTAATATGAATGCATTTAACACATATGCAGGAGATGTGCGGTTCTTTTTTGCTGTTTAATTCATTGTGTTTTATTTCCATAGCTAGAGCTCCCATTGGAGATGCCAGCTAATTCATTCCCAGCAGTCAAGTAAGCCAATGCATACACCACAAATAGAAAAACTGTAGTCTCAGCTTTCCTACATTTCTCTTTATATTATTAATACCTTTCATTGGGTAAAAACAAGTTAATCCCTATACATTTCCTCTGCGGTGTAAGTTTATTTTGCAGGCTGCATTCATCATCATTATTTTCCCTTGTATTATTTTTTATTTATGTATTTGGTCAACAGGTTTGTGAATCTGGGTTTCGACCATTATCACACAGAGAAACCAGAGCAGGAGCTTGTTAAAATGGAAGTGTTCACAGACCGAATAGGTAACATGCTTTCCCATACGCATAATGCATAAGTAATGTGTCCCAAGGTTACGAACTGTGCTTCTAATGTATATGCTATGTGTTGTGCCATTTTTCTCCTTACAAACAAGAACGTAAGTCCCATAACAGACTTTTAAATGTACAGTTGGTGTATTTTAATCAAGGTCATTCTTTTTCTATTGAAGGATCCATATTATGCTATTTTCTGATCTGTTTTCTCATCCGAAACATACCCGAAACATACATAAGTGTCTTTTGTTTCATTCGCACACAGTTTAACACACAGAGACTGAGTTCTTCTTTCAAACTGAAAACACACTGTTCCACCTTGTGATGTGATAATACAGGAAGTGCTCCACTTTTTTTTACATGACATCACAAGGTGGAACAGAGCATTTTGAGCTTTGGAGATCTCGACAGAGTAATTATAAAGCGTTATTCAAGCAAAACACAACTCCAGGTATGTTTGTGATAAGGGAACAACATGGTTTAAAGCTCACAAAAGTGAATTGTGTGTAATATAGGACCTTTAAATGTATTGGATAATTATGTATAGTGTTAGTGCTGTGGTTCCTGTGTGATTTTCTTATTGATACTTTGCAGTGACATCACGCTGGGGTGTTTTGCATGTATGTCTCTATAGTGGAATGTTCATGTACCATGGAGACACAATGCTCACATTAGCATACATAGACTTTTTTTTAGATAGTCTGAAAACTCAAGAAACATTTTGAAAAAGGTGAGAGCGACTAACCAGAGAATGTTGATGAAATCAGCTGCACAGTATCAATTTTGGTTTACAAGGAGTAATGAGTAAAGCAGAATGTTACTAAAAGATTTTTGGGTTGTTATAATGGATTAACTTCTTTGTGCAAGCCTTGTTGAGAAACAAAACATATATTTTAAAGGTGTTCAAACCAAAATAACATGTAGAGCTTTTTCCATGTTTTAGTTTGGGCAGTACTTGCATTTAATCACATGTTGATTATATGCTAATGTGTTTAATTATTGAACATGCTTGTGAGGACTCGTTTTATTGTTTTGCGTTTCGCAGGAAGCATGTGCATCTGCTACAATCACCCTTTGAACAAAAATAACAAAGAAGTGGTCTACACTCTGGCTCTGGTTCACAAAGGTGAAGTACTGTGATGGGAGGGTTTGAGCCACGTTTATAGTATTCATGTAATTTTCAGTAGAATAAGTCATATAACATTAATAACATTATCATATACACTACCAGTGAAATGTTTAGACTCACTCTCTCAATGTTTTTTTCTATATATTTACTTTCTTTTGATATGCATACAGATGACATAAAATATATTAAAAAACATTGAATGAAAGTCCAAACCTTTGACTGGTAGTCTACATTTAATAATAGTAGTGACTAGATGAAAATGTTTACACTCTGGGATTGGCCGTTTGCTGCTGAGTTTTATTCTGCACTCTTCTCTTTTAAATTGTTAATTTAAACAGTCATTAAACAAGGATTACTTACTTTTGTTTTTATAATGACTTTAATGCATATTTCTTGTTGTGTAAAGCTTTGAATAACTTGAGTACAAATTGTGCTCTACACAAACACTTGCCTTGTCTACCTTCCTTATTATGATTTTATCCCAGCAACATGAATTTCAATGTATTCAGTAATAAATACATTCATTGGCAGATTCATTCACTCATAATAAGCAAATACATCTTCTGTTCTCACTTAGTGTGTAAAAGTGTGTATTTGTTACACAGTGCTTGTTTGACTTGTGTATCTTTGTTTTTTTTTGCCCTTCCACAGGCTGCAGTAAAACGTTTCATGTGTCTCTGGGCAGCGTGGAGTTACCGGAGAGAAGTGCTCAGCTCCATCCTCTCTTCATCCCCATAGGTCCAGAACAAACAGAAAAACATCGTAACACACTCTCTCTCTCTCTCTCTGTCTCTCTCTCCCTCTCTTTTTGACTTGCTGTCATTATCTCTCTTTCTCTCTCCCCTACCCCCTCTTCTCTCTCTCTCTCTCTGTTTCTCTCTGTCTCTCTCTCTCACATTGTTATGAATTCAACAAAGCGCTCAGTGTGGCTCTGCCTCTCCCTTCGACATGTGTAATTTGTATTTGTATTCACACACACAGCCAATAGTAATGAATGCCCAGAGTGTACAAAATATTAAAACATGATGCAAGAGAAGTGTCCCTGCTGTTGCTACACTCTTGTCTCTGGAATTCAGAGGTACACTGTGTAGCTTTTCTGGTGGAGAGCCTGTTGCCTGCTTGTCTACATGAAAATAAGATTGATAAGTTTAATGCTATACTGAGGAATATTCAAGGCAAAGTAATTATATCTTCATAGAGACTGAACTGAGTGGCTAGCGCTCATGCTTCACAGCAAGAAGGTTCCGGGTTCGATTCCCGGGTCGCCCAGGCCTTTCTGTGTGGAGTTTCCTCCGGGCACTCCGGTTTCCCCCATCAACCCAAAACATGCACCATAGGTAAATCCTCCAGCTTAGGTCCTGACCAAGCCGAAGCAAGAAGATCATGGAGATGGTCCCCGGGCGCAGTAATGTGCTGCCCACTGCTCCTAATAACAGGATGGGTTAAATGCAGAGAAGAATTTCTCCTGTGGGAGATCAGTAAAGTCACTTCTTCTTCTTATAGACAAGCATATGGAGGACCACCAAAATGTTACATAGTGCATCTTTAAGCACTGAAAAACAGAGAAAGTTTATGCAAATGAATCATGTTTCTTTTATGGACAACTGAAATGAACATGTAAAGTCCATCAGAGTGTAGCCAGCCAAGAGACCAAGCCAAGATGTATGAGACTGCAGCAGCAAGGAGATGTTAGTGAGGGAGTTAGCTGAAGATTTGGTATTTTTTAGTATTTAAATGTAAAAACGTAGATTAAACATGCACAAGCATGATTCAAACCTGCCCATTTAGGCTGAGCTCTTCTCTCAAACAGAAAACACTCTCTTCCACCTTGTGATACGATTCAGTAATACAGGAAGTGCGCCACTGTTTTTAAAATCCATACAACTTTGCTACAATAATTTGGATAACTGAAGTTCTAATTGGCAATTAAAAATACAGAACATAAAGTAAAAGGTAGCTATTAACCCGAAAACTACAGCTTCATGACATCGACAGATGGAACAGAGCATTTTAAGCTTTGGAGATGTAGACAGACTAATAATAAAGGATTACTCAAGCATGGGTGAATGAAGCAAAACACAACTCCAGGAATGTTTTTGAGGACGTAATCACAATGTAACATGGCTAAAAGCTCACAAGAGTCCATTTTGCGTAATATAGGACCTTAAAGCCCCTGTTGCATTCTGCTTTTCCCCCCTGCAATAACAATAATCTCTGACAGTAATATCTGTTTTATTTTTTAGGTTACTACATTATGGTGTACGTGGAGGGCTATTTCCTACACCTCATAAACACCAGGCAGCAGGAGATGCTCTGCCACTCTCTGTTTCTCTCTGGTAAGACAAGAACTCTCTCTCTCTCTATTACAACTAAAGGAGACAGTGTAGTAGAGCTTTGACATTACTTTGTTCACTTTAAGGTCATGACATGGACTTGGGTCTGCAGTGGGGAGCGGTCGACGTCATGGTGGTGCATTCAGAAGAAAAGGCCAGTGTATCTCTGCTGGAGCTGAGCAGTGGGAGGGTCCATTCTGCAGAGCTCAGTGCTGCTCACCTGCTGCAGATACTCAGAGCTGACAAGGTTTTAAAGTAAGTTAGATTTATGCACGCTATACTGCATAATGTTCATATGGAGATAAGGTAGAATAGTGGTTTTTAACCTTAACTGAGTCACTGCGCATGTTTCTGTTGAGTTTATGTGACTGCACACCATCCACTGAATCATTATCACACCTAATTCTTAGGTGTGATTAATGTTGCTATTTCTGGCTCACTGGATTTTGCAATAGTAGTTGTTGTGCTTTCACATTGCATATAAAACTTTAATTTGGGACTTAAACTTAAAGCCCCAGTGTGTAGGATTCGTGGCGCATAGGTGGATGGTGCTATTGCACTTTCTGTTTTAGCTACGGCAGACCTCGAGGGTCACCCGAGCACGAGCTGCGCCGCTACTGTATAAATAAAACGCGGTCCCGTTTTTTTTTTGTTTTTTTCTCATGAAAACACACATTCCCGATCATGTACCATGACACTCTACACATCAAATGAAACCTTACAGTCTCCTCTTTTTGACTATGCAATTCATTTCCCTGCACAACAAACACTCCCCGAGCACATGGGGCTTTTATACGGAAAAGCACAAAACAAGGTTAGCTTACCTTAGAATGCTTTGCACAGGTCAAACTCTGTATTTCACCATAAACTTGCTCTCAATTTGTCCGTAAGGATCCAGCGAATAAAATCCAGTAAAACAATTTAGTCCAAAACGCGTGTTAGATCCATTACGACGTCTGATCCGGCAGCATGCTTGTGTTGTTTACCCAAAACCACGAGCCTTGCCGAAGGCGAAGGCGGAGCCCAAATGTCCTTCTGCGGCTCTCGTATTCAAAATGGCTGCCTCTGCATGGGGAAGATCCCCCTTTTATGTGACTATATCTAAGTCCAAAAGAATACTTTGATTTCATGATGGAAGTGAAAAGGCTTGGAAAACAATGTATTTTTGAATGGGTATCTTCAATTTCAGTAATTAACGGGTAAAAATCTTACACACTGTCCCTTTAAAGTAAACCGGGAGTAAACCAGGACTAGAACATAGGACTACATTTGAACTAAACTCAGGACACTCCAAGATGCTCAAGTATCATATAACTGTTCATGTGATACAGTAGATTACTCAGTAGAGACTCAAAGTGGACAATTTTTCAATACAAACCTGGCAATCCCCCAAGGTGCACAAGTATTCCCTGGCACACTGGTTGAAAATAAAGGAGGTACAATATACTGTAGTGCTTTTGGAGGTCTACTGCTGTCTTATCTTTATCTAATTATGATACACCTTTTCAGCCTAAAATCATACTCTAGAGTTTTATTTAAGACCTATTTTATTTAAGACCTATTTTAAACTCACCGGCTTTTCCTTTGTGCTGTTATCATTTGTTTAATCCTCTTTTAGGTCTGGTTTAATCCTTTTATAGATCTGGTTTAGATCTGGCATTACATTGAGAGCCAAATATTTTCCTGGTGTGAAAAGTATAAACTATTGCTGTAGAGTCAACTATTAGAGTTGTCAAAAAAGTACCCTAGTTGTATATGTATTTTTAGGCTTAATATATATCGTGTAGTGTTTTATTTACAATAGTGGGGACGTATTTGCCTTTTTTATGGCAAATATGTCCCAATGAACGTAATATTTGAGCTATAGAGGATTAAATAAGTAACTTCTGTTTCAAGTCAGGCATTTTAATGGATACAGTTAATTTACTGGCATTATCCTGTTTTGTGTCAGTGGATAAAATAGCTTCAATATTATCGTTAATTGCAATATTTCTTTGTAGCAATATATAGTGCATCAAAATGTGTGTTAGCTTGCATGCAAACATACTATATTTGTGGTTTTACTGTAAAGTTATGAAGGAATATATTTATGTGACTGCATGCTACAATGTTTTGTATAATAACTTTTTGAACACATAATTTTAAGCTTGGGGATGTATTGATCAAACTGCTCTACCTCACAGTGATTAATCTCTGTCTCTGGGCAACACAACAACAAAAGATTTGTCGATACAATATTACTCTGATACACATTTTGTTAGACACTAATAAAACAGGTCCCACATTACAGAAGTATGTGCATATGTGAGGGCAGTTTAAACTCAAATTTAAAGATAATGTTAGCCCTATCCCACAATGGTAAAACTAAACATAACATCTGTGGATCACATTGTTTTTAATGGTGAAGAACTACTGTATTTCTAGAACCATTTGGATAATTTCAGCCCTGGAATTGTCAGTCTCTACTCATCTAAAGGTAAAAGGTAGCTGTTAGCTTGAAAACTACCACTTCGTGACATCACAAGGTGGAAAAGAGCTTTTTGAGGTTTCGGAATGTAGATTAATAATAAAGTATTACTCAAACATGTGTGAATGGAACAAAACACAACACATAAACTCATGTTTTTGAGGTGGTAACATTATAACATGGCTTAAAGCTCAATTTTGCATATTATAGGATCTTTAAGATAATCATCATAATACCTGCTGTTTACAGATTTGTTAAAAACAGTATAAAACATAAGTATAACTTCATAAAATGGTCTACGTACAAATAAAACTTGATACCTGACAACAAAAGTGGTTGTAATTAGTGAAAACTGTAACTTTTAATATTCTTTTTTATACTTTTCTCAACATTTTGACAAATGATATATTCAGAAATCCAACTAGATGCATTTATATTGTGACTAACTATCTACTTCCTGCTTGACACTATGAGAAGTCAATGAGTGCCCATAATCCTCCACACTGCACACCGTTTTGTTTAAGTGCTTAATTACCTTGATGTTTGATAAGGTTGTTAAGAAGTCAGTGGAGGTTAGAGTGTAATTAAAAACTTTTACTAACCAAAAATCTTTTTCTTGATCTAATGAGGCTTTTCTTTGCAGAGTTTGAATGTTCTCTCTGTGTTGTTGCAAACTGGAATGGATGCAGTTAGCAAATTGCAAAGGCAGCAACTTTTGTACATTTCCTCCTCGAACAACAAAACATTCAGCTTAAAACCTGTCAACACAGCAGTATAGATCTGCACAAACATATTCTGAAATGTTATTCTTGTATTAGTTTGTCAGTTCATATTTTTGATTATCTTTGTCAATTCTTCTGTATGCTTTTATAATGTGAACTTTGAACAAAATCCTATTATTAAAAAGTGTAATTCTGTTCTACTCACAGTTGCAAAGCTTGTCAGACAAATTGCAGTTAGATATTTTTCTCAAATTCAGCCCTGTCATCTGTGTGTGTGTGTGTGTGTGTATATATATATATATATATATATATATATATATATATATATATATATATATATATATAATTTGTTACATGTTTTGCCTTATTCCAATGGTCCTCTTTTTGTACTTTTTTTGAACACTGAAATGTCTTAATTGTTGGACTAATTTCTAATTGTCAAGAATCAACTTGGGTCTTTTTAAACATGAGGGGTCTACAACCAGTCCTTTATAATAATATAAAGGCATTTTTGTTGGTAAATGACATTGATTTAAAGCAGGGGTGCCCAAAAAATTTACTTAAAGGAAAAGTAACGTTTTTTACAATTTGAGCCTTATTTCGGTAATAAAACAAGTTGTTTTACTCACCCATATCACTTTGGTGTCATATGGAGCATTTCCGGAGATGTTTTAGATTAGCGTTAGGCTAACGCCGTTAGCCTAGCGCGACTTATAGCCATAGCTCGGGGCATTCCCCGAGCATGTAATATGCCCCGTGCGGGCTCCAAATAACACAAACTTTAGCACTTTTCAAATCATAGAAGCTCGATGTCTTTAGTCTACAATTTCGTTTGAATCAAAAGTGGCCTGTAATCCGAGATTTATCCATAGTTTCGAGTAGATGAGGACGCCAGTGCGCATGCGCGGAGTGTGCTCTCAGCTCCCGGGACCCAAACATGGAACGCAAAGCTGTAAACTATGGATAAATCTCAGATTACAGGCCACTTTTGATTCAAACGAAATCGTAGACTAAAGACATCGAGCTTCTATGATTTGAAAAGTGCTAAAGTTTGTGTTATTTGGAGCCCGCACGGGGCATATTACATGCTCGAGGAATGCCCCGAGCTATGGCTATAAGTCGCGCTAGGCTAACGGCGTTAGCCTAACGCTAATCTAAAACATCTCCGGAAATGCTCCATATGACACCAAAGTGCTATGGGTGAGTAAAACAACTTGTTTTATTACCGAAATAAGGCTCAAATTGTAAAAAAAAAACGTTACTTTTCCTTTAAAACATTAGGAAATGGACAGGGCTGGACTTCCTCTCATCTCTGTTCTTTTCAATACAAATATGGCCAAATTAGAGTCCCAAGATTTAAAGTGTGCTTTGTTTATGAAATTAATATTGAAAGCCATTTTAATTTGTTTTTATTAAGACAAAATAAAATACAATTGACAATTGTGATATCTCCCAGCCCTACCCGGGTTTCGCAGTGTGATTGCCCCCTTTCTTCTGACAGATCCTTCTAGCTGCTTTGCAAGATGGGTCAAGTCCAGACTTCAAATCTCCTACCAAGGCGAAAAAGTTGAGCTCAACCTTAACCTAACCATAACCTTGTTTCTTATATTCCCTAAACTTTTCATGCACATAATATAGTTGAGTTCTTGACAACTGCCTTTCTCCCACACCATCTGTCTCTGCCGCACTTTTTCTTATATGCTTATGTGGTATAAATGTAAATTTTACTCTCTGTCCCATCACCCATCCAAGGTGTCCCGACTGTGAGCCTGACCCTGCGCGCCTGGCTGCCCTTCACTGCCTGCTGGTTTACATGGGAAATGACCCAAATCTGGAACTCAAGGTACACACTGAGAAGAGGGAGGGGAGTGGAAGAAGGGAGAGGGGGAGTTAGTGACATTTTAAGGAAATTTACTGCCAGTGGCCCGGGTCGTGGTGCCATCCTTAGTTTGTGTGCAGCTGAGTTCTTTTAACAAAGTTCGTCACAAGATCGATATGTTTTTGTTCATGGATCAAGGAGGACAGATGAAGCGGTACTGCCTTTTCCCTCCAGGCTAATGATTTTACACACACATTGGATCTGATATGTGCGGTGATAATGACTAAGGCTGTGGTCTGCCTGTAGCTCAGCATGCAGCAAGTAGATGTCAGTGTTGAGTTCAAAGTACGAAGAGTATGGGGTTTCAAAGATGAGCATTCATTTACTTTGAAGGTCCTGTTTTTGACCTGGACAACTCCAGATCAAAAACATACATGGAGTTGTGCTTTTTTCATTCATGCATGTTTACATCTCCAAAGCTCAAATTGCTCTTTTCCACCTTGTGATGTCATGAATTTAACAGCTCCTCTTACCTTTAGTGCAGTAGAGATTGGCAATGCCAGGACTAAAATCGTCCATTGATTCTACTGAAGGTGTATGGAGTTTAAAGACACAATGGAGCACTTCCTTTTACCACATAACATCACAAGGCAGAACAGTGTTTTCTGTTTCAGAGAAGAATATGCAGGATTTGTGTGAATGAAACAATACACGACTGAAGGTATGTTTGTTATGAGGAAACAACATTAAAACATAGATCAGATAACAGTGTAATATGAGCTCTTTAATAAAATAAAACAAAACAAGTTCAAGTAGAAGTAAAACATGGTTTGTCAGAAGAGGCTCTGGTTAGTGCTTTGATGAGATACTGCTGGGAATACCACATGCTACAGGGGGCAGCAGTGGCTCTGTTTTACTCACCCATAGCAGTTTGGTGTCAATTGGAGCAGTATCGCAGAACTTATGTTGAGCCGTTCTGTTCTACTAATGATCCCGTATCCGTTAGCGCGAGTGCTCGGGGCACTGATTTGCGGTGTCCAAATAACACAAACTTTAGCACTTTTCAAATCACAGAAGATCGCTGTGTCAGGGTAGACTTTTAGTAGATTCCAAAACGGCCTGAAACCCGATATCGCAACAGAAAAGTCAAGTTCAGAGCGGTGTTAGCTTCTTTCGGACTAGCAGTGTTTACAAAACAGCTGAGTTCACGCATGCGCACTGTCCTCTCTGATGACGTCATCAAATGAAACTATAGCTGGATATCGGGTTTCAGGCCGTTTTGGAATCCACTAAAAGTCTACCCTGACACAGCGATCTTCTGTGATTTGAAAAGTGCTAAAGTTTGTGTTATTTGGACACCGCAAAGTAATGCCCCGAGCACTCACGCTAACGGATACGGGATCATTAGTAGAACAGAACGGCTCAACATAAGTTCTGCGATACTGCTCCAATTGACAGCAAACTGCTATGGGTGAGTAAAACTACTTGTTTTATTGCCGAAAGAAGGCTCAGATTGTAAAAAAAACGTTAATTTTACTTTAAGACTTGCCCCTTTCCTCTTAAAGGACCATCGTTTCGACTGTTGACCGTGACACCCTCATCAGCAAAATGTCAAAAATGAGAAAAGTGGATGCCGAGTGCAGGATTTTCCAAGAGAAATGAACTAATTCACCCTCAATTCACTCTCACCCTCTGCACCGGACTATTGAGGAGCTGAGCAGCTCCTTCAGTAGCCGACTAAGACACCCCCAGTGCAAGAAGGAGCGCTACAGCAGATCCTTCATCCCCACCGCCATCAGACTGTATAATTCTAATATAAAGGCCAGACTTGCAATATCCTCTCTTCCATGTTGATGCCTGTTCTTACTATTATTATTATTATTACTATTTCCATTATTATTATTATTACTTACTACTATTTTTATTATTACTTACTTTATCCCGTTCCTGCCTGCATGCACTTTCTTTCTTGTCCAAATGTCCTGGAGCTAATGTGGCAAGTAAATTTCTCCTGTGTGAGATCAATAAAGTCTTATCTTATCTTATCTTATCTCTAATTCCTATTTGTTGACAGAGGTGAATGGGGAAACCTGTATGCTTGTGTTGAAATTGCATTCTTCTTAAAGTTTCAGGTTGTCATAATATTATAATATTTCGTAAAAGAAAGATCAAATAAAAAGACTTCTGTAATAGATTTGTGTTTCTCTGCACAAATATTTGGACTTATTGCTATTTTTGACGTATATATGTGACATGAGTTTTCTGATCCGTCCCCTTTGGGATCAAAATAGGTTGGATACGGCCCCCCGGACCAAAATGAGTTTGACACCCCTGCACTAGTGCATATTGTTGTTGTGTTTTTAGGCAAGACTTCACCCACATAACCTAATATAAATGTTGCTGCAGTAGGGACTTTAGTATATTATCACCAACAGTTGATAGTTGTAGCGAATTCATAATACACACAATTGTAAAGGGAGTTTTTAGTATCTGAAAACAGTGTTTTATAAGACAAATGCATAGTTATTTAGTAGCAGCAGCTTTTGTCATTGCAAATGCAGTAGTGGTCACAGTTATGGTGAGTAATACTAAGCATACATACACATTATTAGTAGATGGAATATTAGTAAACAATAGCAACAAACTGACTGTCAACTAATGAAGAATAATTAGTAATTGACATTTGAATGATTTGCAGCTGATTCCCTGGGAGTGTGACGCTAACTGCAAGCACTACTCTGCCTGAAGCTCTGTTACTCAAATTAGACTTTAATCTGAGCTTTATTTTAACACAATCTGGCCAGACACTTGGTTGGAACTATCGCAGGAGAGTTGATTTGTGCTGTTAAACAAGTCTCTCTCAAATAACATTGCAGTCTCAAGTCAGTCTCTTTAGTTAGCCACACTTTTTGGTGAAAATCAGGCACATACAGGACCATGTACACGCTCCTAAACATGTGTTGTTTAAATCCGTTTAATGTTTTGTTTTGTTTTTCTTGAGTTTTTAGGTTTTTAAGCCTTTTTTTTGTCAGTGTTGGCTAATGTGTGCATTGTGTCACCATGTAACTGTTGAACAGCCCCAGCGTGATCCCACTGCAATAGACTCATGTTGGATATATCTGTTGCATTGTATTTATGTCCTCTTTGATTACTGGGTCTCATATTCATTGTGGATGCTGTGGAGGTCAATGATGAGTGCGAAAAATAAGACATCTAGACATCAAACAGTCAATCCAGGGAAGTTTATTTCTTTGTCACAAACACATTATAAAAGAAGCTAAGATGTCAGCGCTGCTTTGAGAGTGCATATTTTCTTCACTGAGAGGTCAAGTGTGTTGCCACTCATATTAGTTCAGAAAGAATTGTGGAAATTGAACATTAAGTGTAGCTTTTTTTTGTTTTTTTGTAGCTTGTCCTTTGTATTAGCTCTAAATGAGGCCAGTGGCTAAAAATCAGTGACTTGAAAAGAAACAGAATTGCTACTGGCACATTTTGCTTTGTTCACCGGATACTTGAAAACGCTGTGTAAATTAACCTCTCCAACTCACACCTTTGCAATTTAGTTTTGCTTCTGTTAGTATCCTCATTATGTCCATGGGGTGACTTTAACTGCTTGTGCTAAATGATTGTATCAGTAGCAGGGCTCAGTATCAGGTTGTTTGGGAAGAACAAATGAAACTAGACGTTTTAATATTACATCAACATGAATAAACTTTGTGGCTGTCTTTTGTTTCAGTTCTAATGTCTATACAGTAGTTACTTATATTGTAATTTGACAGCTAGGTAGGTAATGAATGAAGTTCTTGGGATAATTTAGTAATAGCCTTCATTATACAGTAGATGTATTTGTAGTGATGGTAGCTGCAGTGGTAGTAGCAGCAGCAAAGTACAATAGTAGTAGAAGAGGTTAAAGTGGTAAAAGTATGATTGTACTTTGGTCTTTTTAATCAAGAGGTCCTCATGATTACAAAGTTGTTCAAACACATGGTTTGGAGTTCAGACTATTGACTTATTCTTAAATAGCAATTATTAAAAGTCTGTTCTTTATGTTCAAGAAATTAATATTGAGCACATTTTTTGAATAAAACACTGGCCTCATTTAGAGCTAATACAAAGGACACAAAAAGCTCCACTCGATGTTCAATTTCCACAATGTTTTTCTGCACTAATATGAGTGGCAACACGCTTGACCTCAGTAATATTACTTAGTAATTCAGTAGTAGTTAGTAGTCCCTATAACTATATAACCCTCTAACTGCTAGCCTCGATGACCTTTATTTGGCTGGAGGCGAATGCTATGGATGTCACCCTCCCTTTGTTCACTTCTTTATACAGTCTATGGTCCGGTTAGTAACAGTTAAACTTGCTCTTCTGCTTCAGTTTGAATATTTTACAGTAACAAGATTGTCCTGTTCTGATTTGCAGCACTTCTTCCTCTGGCTCATAGAGAACACCATTAATCTTCCCAGTTAAACTATTAATGTATTTCTTTCCTCTAGATTATTGAATGGCTGTGCGACGGCGTGAGCACCTTCCAGTCTTTTGATCACATCCAGGAGTTCATTCTAGGTCAGTCCGAACAGGAGGCACACTATCCTCAGACTCTGTCTTTTTATCTCCACATGTGTCTTACACCTTCGCTTTCACTACTGCCTTTGTTTGGCTCTTAAATTTCTCATCACCAACTCCACTCCAAAGAGGGTAGTTTAAAATGGAGTTATTGTGGGGCCTTGAATACTTGTAAACAAATTGGATTATAACGGCTTATTTTACGCCTGCTGTGCCTGCCTAGCATTCCTAAAACGTGGGCAAAATATAGAAGAACTTACATCTGTGTTTAGTCCTTGTAGCAGAGTGGTTAGCGCTCAAGGAGGATGGAGCCAGGTTTGATTCCCAGGTTGAATGGGGCTTTTCTGTGTGGTGTTCGTATCTTCTTTTCGTATCCAAGTAGGTACTCCAGTTTCCCCCTAAAATATGCAAAATAGGGTAATTTTTCAGCTAGATACACCAGAGGATAATCAGGTTCAATATTACACTGTTTTCTGATATATGCTATAATGTTATTTTCTCATCAAAAACAAACCTGGAGTTGTGTTTTGTTTCATTCAAACATGTTTAACACACATTCCTTGGATATTTAGGCTTCTCTCAAACTGAAACCACTCCGTTGCACCTTGTGATGTTATGTAGTGATACAGGAAGTGCTCCACTGTGTTTTAAAGTCCATACACCTTCACTAGAATGATTTGGATACATTCAGCCCTGTAATTGACAATCTCTACTGAACAAAGATTAAAAAGGTTAAAGGTGAAATGTTAAAGATAGCTGTTAACTTGAAAACTACCCCTACAAGACTTCACAAGGTGGAATGGAGCATTTTGAGCTTTAGAGGTGTAGACAGACTATAAATGGATTACTCAAACATGTGTGAATGTAACAAAACACAACTTCATGTAAGTTTTTGATGAGGTAATAACATTATAACATGGTTTAAAGAGCAAAAGACTCAATTTTTTACATAATATAGGATCTTTTAAAGGGATATGCCACCCCCAGGTCAAACTTGGGCATCTCTCCACAGTCCAGAGACTAAAATAAGTGGTGGAAAGCGTTTTCCTGGTCACCCAGCCATTGTCCAGGTCTGCCAGCACTGACCGCTGCGGTATCTGCAGCTACTCCGCGTTAGACTGGAGTCTAACGTCGCCAACGAAAGATTTTGGCCAAAAGGAATTAATTTGCTCGATGCGTTTCCCAATTACTTTCTGTGTAGTGCACATTCATATCGAGTGCAAATAAATGTGCAAATCAACACGGAGAGCTTGACTTGGTCATTTTGGGTGGGAACTATTTTTCAGTGCGGAAAAACACAGCCGAAGCACACACCACGCTGACAGGGGAATCCCTGTTACGCACCAGGAAGGCAGTTCCCCTGTTACGCAGCGTGGTGTGGCGCCGTTAGACTCCAGTCTAACGCGGAGTAGCTGCAGATACCGCGGCGGTCAGTGCTGACAGACTCGGACAATGGCTGGGTGACCAGGAAAACGCTTTCCACCACTTATTTTAGTCTCTGGACTGTGGGGAGATGCCCAAGTTTGACCTGGGGGTGGCATATCCCTTTAAGTCCAATATACCTCTTAAGTTCCAAAACCTCAAATCATAAGGTTCCAGCACATTTTATATTTACAATGGTTTCTTTCAAACAACTTAACAACAGCCAATTAAACCTGCTAGACCCCTCTAAAACTGTAGAAATAGAGAACACTAAGGTGGAGTGTTTCATTTATCATCATCGCTACAATAACTGTAAGAGGCTTCTTACCTTCAACTCACATTGCAGCATGCATTCATTGCTCCTGTGGACTTTACACGCATTAATTCTTTATACATTTTTGCAGTTGCATGAAGGTAATACTAGTTGTGATAGTTTTGTCCATTCAAGTCCATTCTTCAATTGTAGGGAGTATTATAACCTCTGATATAGCTATCCGCAAAGAAATGTCAACAAGAGCTGAGCTGGAGGTGCCCTTGGTTCAGCAGTGCAATGGAAAACTCATCATCAGACACTGCTCACAATGAATCAGGTTCATGATCTGGAGATGGGCTCTGCTTCTTTCACATTGTCCCAGAGGCACTGAAGGATACGAACACAGAGGTCAAATATCCCTACAGGGCAATAAAGTATCAATTAACCTTATACCATGGTCAGTGTGGACTCTAATGCTAACTGCTTTGCATTATTATTGTACAACCACACAGGTAGTTCAGGCAACAGTTAATCACAGTTATATCACTACACTGTGAGCATCACCATAGCAAAGGGTAAACAAATGAACTACTGTTAAGAGACTAGCTTCAATTAAAACATACATAACTAATGCTTTGAACATCTATGGACAGTCAAAAGGTTGTCAGATTTAAAAGTGAACAATTTCTGTTTGTGGGTCGATGGTATAATTGGATTTAACAACTTGGAGAAGTGCGTCACACTTTTTATTAACACTGAATTTATAATTCAGTTGAAACTTATCCACAGATCTTATGTCACACCCAAACCTTAAAAAATTAATCCTAATACTTCAGAGCTGTGCTGGCTTGGATGTGGCCAGACCAGCACACTTAATTATTTGCTGTGGTCATGTACTATTGTTCTGGAGCCACTGAATTCAGACCTGCTGAATGTACACATTCCAAAACAGTTTAATACGTGTATCCTTGGAAATACTATGTTGGATATAATATCCAAATCCACTCAAAGGATTGTAGTTTTGGGGTTTATGTCGGCAAAAAGGATTATATTGATAAATTGGAAAGTACACAAAGCAGACTGCTTTTGCGTTCACAATTGGATAAAATGCACGGCCACTCTTACTAGTATTCCCTGTAAACAAATTAGTGACATATCACCTTTAGATATAATGTAAGAACTAAAAACACAACAAATGTTGTAAAATGTTTTAAAATAATTATTGCTCTCATGATGAAAAATATGTAATATAATAATGTAATCATGGAGAGCACTGCTCTGAGTAGTTTAATTCTTACTTATACGATTACTAGGAACTGGAAAATTTAATTTCTCTATAATAATCACGCAACTGACTACTCAGCGTGTACCCAGTAAGTACCTACGGCCACTTGCTGCAAAGACTCCAATCATATTAAACTTCTAACGAGAATAAGATTGAAACGATGAATAATGCAAGAATTAGCTTGCATTAAAATTATTTTGCATTCTATGTAAAGATGTTTATGTTTATCCTGATTAAAAATGCATTACTTTTGCTTTTCTTATGATTGTTTAAAATGTCTGTCCTCTTAACCCACAGCCTCTTTGTACAGAATCTGTTATGAAAAATCTCTGAACCTGGACAAAATCCTGCCCTACTCCTCTGTGTTTGACAAGAAGGTACCTACAAACGTACATACCAAGCACCCAGATATCTATATAGAAAATATGGCCCTGAATACTGAAAAACTGTATGTATTTTTTATGGATGAGAGACCAGTAGTATTGCTGTGTTGCAGGACATACCAAAGAGTTTGCTGGAGATCCCTGGAGTAAAATGTACCACTGAGCTGCATACAGAGACTATCTTCAATATCAAGGTAGCAACATCATCAATAATAAATGCTATATTGTATTATTGAGTTAACTTGCCTCGCTCATATTTTTCATCTAATTAGCAGTCACACTCACACAGCGGTGGAAGGAGTCGGGTTGGTGCTCCGTCGAAAGTCATGTCAAATCATGCTTATGTTTTTTGATTAACCAGTGTTCCCTTCTGCACTGATTAGAAAGTAATGCATGCTTATCATTAAGTGCTAATGCGTGAAGAATCCCTCAGTCGTCCAGGTAGAATCCATGATAAAAGGAGAAATTCAATTTGTCAACTGGACAAAGTTTGTTTGGTCGAAAACGTTTCGCCGCTCATCCGAGAGGCTTCGTCAGTTCTGGTTCGAGTGCTGGTTAGACACTGCTTATATCTAGCTGCAGGGAGGAGCTCACTACCCTGAATTCTTCTGAAACTATCTCAACTAATTTGTTCTGCGATTCTCTCTTTTGTTCCTCTCAAATCAGTTCTTTTCCCTGGCTAAGATCTGAACCTCACTGTCCTCAAAGGAGTGGCCCGTGGCTTCTAGGTGAAGATGTACGGCAGATGAAGGTCCACTCTGGCACGCCCGTCTGTGTTGGTACATCCTCTTGTGAAGTGGCTGTTTTGTTTCTCCAATGTAGCGCTCACTGCAGTCTTCACTACACTGAATGGAGTAGACCACATTGCTTTAGTTTGTGGCTCGGTGTTTCACCTAGAAGCCACGGGCCATTCTTTTGAGGACAGTGAGGTTCAGATCTTAGCCAGGGAAAAGAACTGGTTTGAGAGGGGAGTTAAAGAGGCAATTTTTGTCCAAAAAGAGAATCCTTCTTTAAAGCCCCAGTGTGTAGGATTCGTGGCGCATAAGTGCTATTGCACTTTCTGTTTTAGCTACGGCAGACCTCGAGGGTCACCCGGGCGCGGTCCCGTTTTTTTTTTTTGTCTCATGAAAACACACATTCCCGATCATGTACCATGACACTCTACACATCAAATGAAACCTTACAGTCTCCTCTTTTTGACTATGCAATTCATTTCCCTGCACAATAATCACTCCCCGAGCACATGGGGCTTTTATATGGAAAAGCACAAAACGAGGTTAGCTTACCTTAGAATGCTTTGCACAGGTCAAACTCTGTATTTCACCATAAACTTGCTCTCAATTTGTCCGTAAGGATCCAGCAAATAAAATCCAGTAAAACAATTTAGTCCAAAACACGTGTTCCATTACGAGTCTGATCCGGCAGCATGCTTGTGTCGTTTACCCAAAACCACGAGCCTTGCCGAAGGCGGAGCCCAAATGTCCTTCTGCGGCTCTCGTATTCAAAATGGCTGCCTCTGCATGGGGAAGATCCCCCTTTTATGTGACTATATCTAAGTCCAAAAGAATACTTTGATTTCATGATGGAAGTGAAAAGGCTTGGAAAACAATGTATTTTTGAATGGGTATCTTAAATTTCAGTAATTAACGGGTAAAAATCTTACACACTGTCCCTTTAAACAGAAATGGGGGAGTCAGACATAACTTGTCTCCCATTCATAATTCCATTCTCAAACCAAAGTCAAAACAGACAAAAGAAACAATAGGGCAGACAGGTCAGGGCCAGAGGTGTGGGGACGGTCGTTAGGGTTGAATAGGTATGCTAAACTAGACGCCAGAGAAATTCAAAAAACAAAAGAGAGAATCGCAAAACAAATTAGTTGAGATAGTTTCAGAAGAATTCAGGGTAGTGAGCTCCTCCCTGCAGCGAGATATAAGCAGTGTCTAACCAGCACTCGAACCAGAACTGACGAAGCCTCTCGGATGAGCGGCGAAACGTTTTCGACCAAACAAACTTTGTCCAGTTGACAAATTGAATTTCTCCTTTTATCATATTAAGTGCTAATCACATTTAAAATGAATTGGTCATTGAATCAGAAAGTTTGTAATGATTGGTTGATAGAAGTGGGTGGTATAAGTGGGTGTTTTGGATATATGCAGAATGGGAATATTGGGTGTATCGCTTATTGATATTTTGCAGCTGATGTCATCAACATTCCCTGGGGGTGTGATGTTAACTGTAGGTTCTGTCTGAAGCTCTGTTACTCAGGTTAAACTTTAATCTGAGACTTGTTTTCACACAATCTGACCAGAAAGAAGTGACTTAGCTGGAACTACAACAGGTGAGCTGATTTGTGCTGTTAAACAAGTCCCACAAATAAAATTACAGTGACAAGCTAGCTAAGAGTTTTGTTTTGGTTTGTTTTTTCTTTTCCGTTAGTCACTCTCACCTTTGTGTTGAAAATCAAACACCTAAACTGCACCATGAACGCTGGTATTGATCAAAGGCTCCCAAATTGTGCTTAAATCAATCTGAAATCTTTTTGACAGTGTTTGCTACTGTGTCCACTATAGAGCTACATGTAGAACACCCCCATTGTGATGTCACTGCAGAGTATCAATATTATGCCTATTTAAAAGGCTACAAAAAAGTCTTCTACACAAAAATATTAAGTTTTATTCCTGCACTTTCTGGTTAGTTTTAACGTCCATTTAAAATGTGTGTGATAATTGAACAACTAAACATGTAGGCCTACTTTTTAAAAACATTTCTGATGGATTGCCATGGTCTAGACCAGGGGTTGGCAACCCGCGGCTCCGGAGCCACATGCGGCTCTTTGATCCCTCTAATGCGGCTCAGTACAGCGGTCCCTCGTTTATCACCGGGGTTACGTTCTAAAAATAACCCACGATAAGCAAAATCCGCGGAGTCGTCAGCTTTATATTTTACAATTATTCTCCATGTTTTAAGGCTGTAAACGCCTCACCACACACATTCTACACTTTTCTCAGACTGGAATTAACGTTTTCTCACATTTCTCTCTTGTTTAAACACTCAAACTTTCATAGATTTTCAACAAAAAAGCACAGTATTATAGAACGAAACCCAAGTGTATTTCGTGTGTATTTCACAGTTCTTCTGACCGAGCCTCTTCGTCCTGGCACCTCTTCGCTGTCGCAAGTTTTGACGTGGAGAAAGCTTGCAAACATACAGCACTCCAGAGTCACACTGCGATTGAACATTTATATAAATCTGGCAAACTGAACGCATTCTGTACAGGAGACACGGAGGAGAATAACTGACGAATCGGCAAAGCTCTACAGACCCTTAGCCAATCAGGACACAGTTGCGCGTTGATACACTATAGAAAAAATTGGAATAAAAAAATCCACGAAACAGCGAGGCCACGAAAAGTGAACCACGATATAGCGAGGGACCACTGTATTTAATTAAAATGTATTTTATTTTAGTTCATTCATTTTCAAAATGTAATTCTATGGCACAAAGGCAAAAAAAAGCCGTTCTATGCAGTGTTATTTCATTTTAAATTTCAAAAGGGTTATGTGGCTCCCAGTGTTTTCTTTACTGTGTGAAACTGGTCCAAATGGCTCTTTGAGTGGTAAAGGTTGCCGACCCCTGGTCTAGACAATAGACATACACAATCATTGACACGTTAGTGGAAATAGTGTAGCTGTAATGCTTTATTTATAAATAAGTAGGATATTTTTATTCTGGAAATCTTTTTAAGTGTGTTGCATTTTTGCATCATGTTTTTAGTAAAAAAAAAAATGTCTCAACGTACCCAGAGGAGATCATATGTTGTTTAATTTACTGGACTATTTATTCCAGTAAGCATCTTGTTTTAAAGGTGCACTGTGTAACTTTTCTGATGGGTGGCATCAGTATAGCATAAAAAAAATGTTTTGGGTTAGGATTTACAGTGGAGGAAATAAGTATTTGATCCCTTGCTGATTTTGTAGGTTATAGACTATTATAGGCTGTTCATTTCTTTGTCAGTGGGCAAACCTATAAAATCAGCAAGGGATCAAATACTTATTTCCTCCACTGTATACAGTACTGCTCAAAAATACCTTGAATTACATGCATTCTTACTGTGTGTTGGCTTGCCTTTTCATAGATCTGACTTTCATAGATCAACTAGTTTGTTCAAATTTAATATACAGTGCTGTGGAATATTTTAGGCAAAGCAATGCCATCTTCAAGCAGGTGACATACACTCCACCGGAAAAGTTACGTAATGCACCTTTCAAATGATGCGACTTCCCCTAATTTTCTATTGGCAGTGTTGTACCCAACCCAAGCCCAAAGTAACTGGCGACAACTGGAGGCATTTGCAAACTGGGTGGAATAAAACCTATAATTTTCCTAAACTCTGTAACAATTGCATATTCATGCATGTTTGACTTGCTGTATGAATCATTTAGCTAATCAGGCTGCTCTGTGTGTTTTACAATGATTTCGTAATTTCCCCCTTTTTCAAATAACCAGTAACACATTTAATGTGCATGGACTTTATGAAACAATGCAGCAGGGTTTTAATATGCCTCGAAGGTGCCTTTTGGGATAATGGCTGCAGCTTGTGCTATTTTAGAGTTCAAAAAATGCACTCTTTAAGTAACGGTCTACTCTACAGATTTAATTACTTGTCATTGTTTTTGCGGCAGTGTCCTTGCTGTGTCACCGAGTTGTTTGTTTATATTTCCCTCTCTCTCAATGTATCTCTCTCTCCCTCTCTTCTGTCTTACTCTCCCTCTTCTGTTTCACTCTCCCTCCTTCCTTCTGTTTCCTGCGATCTCTCTCACTGTCTCCATCTCTCCCTTTCTCCCTCCCCCTTTCTCTTTCTTTCTGCCTTTCTCTATCTACCCCACGTCCCTTCTGTCACACTCTCCCTCCTTCTCTGTCCTGTTATCTCTCTCTACCTCTCTTTTGCCTGTTTTTTCTTTCCCTCCCTTGTCCTCTCTCATTCCCTCTTTTCCTCTTTCTCTGTCTCACTTCTTCTCTCACTTCCTCTATTGCCCTACTCTCTCTGTCTGTCTCTGTCTTCGCTCTTTTTTCTTCTTTGTCTCTGTCTCTTTTTCTGCCCATTCTTTCTCCCTGTCTCTCTCGCTCCCTTGTCCCTTAAACCTCTCTTTCTCCCTTCTATTGTTATATCTTGTTTGTCTTCCCTCTTCTCTCCATCTATACCCATCTCTCCCTCCACTTGCTCTCTCTCCCTCCCCTCTCCTTTCTGTCTCCTTCTTCTCTCTCTCCCTCCCTGTCTTTCTCTCTCCCTCCTCTCTCCCCCCTCCCTCCCTGTCTCTCTCTGTCTCTCTCCCCTCTCTTTTCCCTCCCTCACCCCTCCTCCTTCATCTCCCCACCTCCTCCATTTCTTCTACCCTCCCTCCATCCCAGGCCAGCATTCTCTCAGGTTTTTGGTCCGAGCTGCAGTGGAACACGGAGAGGACAAAATACCTAGAGGCCGTCCCCAACCCCAGATATAGGACCTCACACGTCCAGGCCGAGTGGGACAGATTGCTGGTTTGTGTCCTCGTTTACCCTGCAGTCATGGATCAAAATGTTTTACTATTTGAATATGATTATGTCCTTGAAATTTAATTCACAGCGATATTATTGCCTCTAAGGTCTTAGATAAATATGTTATGCTTGATGGTGCATATGGCACAATGTAGTGTTTTATTTAATTAACCACAGAACATTTAAACTCCCAAATGTAGCTGGTCCCGTGTTCATTTGTAAATGCAGTTATAGATGTTATCTACCTATTACTGAAGCATTTACCCATGGTGCATAATCCCTCAGTCGTCCAGGTAGAATATTCAGTTCTGAAGAAGCAGCTTGGATCAGCTGCGAAACATATTTGACCAAATAAACTTTTGTCCAGTTGACAAATTGAATTTCTCCTTTTGCCATTTACCCATGGGTTTCAGAGTTATGAAAAATCAGAGCCGTTGACATGGCGATATATGTTTTGAAAAGTGGTCAAATTATTGCCTAAGAAAAGGAAGCTGAAACACAACAATACAAGGTGATAGAAATAGATTTGTTGTCCATGTATGGCTGTAGCAAATAACAACGTTGTTCTAAAATTGTCCTCCAAAAAGGTGCAAAATGACGAATTAATCAATGTCCTAAAATGCACAAGTGGTGAAAAATTTTGTTTTGAACTGCAATCACTGGCCAAAAGTCCTCTAAATGGCACTTATAAAAAACTGAATAAGCTAAACACACTTGTTCACTAACACTTAAAGGGATATGCCACCCCCAGGTCAAACTTGGGCATCTCCCCACAGTCCAGAGACTAAAATAAGTGGTGGAAAGCGTTTTTCTGGTGACCCAGCCATTGTCCAGGTCTGTCAGCACCTGTGTTGTGCAGTAACGCGTTACTAATAACGCGTTACTGTAACGCCGTTACTGTTGACAGTAACTAATACTGTAACGCATTACTTTTAAAATAAAGGAACTCAATTACCGTTACTAAACGGCGCGTTACCGCGTTACTGAACCTGCTCATTTTGAAACTGGCATCATGTGCGCGACTCGCATAGGCACAGGGGAATTTTTTTTCTCCCTTTGGTAAGGGCGGGATAAGTAATGATGATTGGCTAAAGCAGAATAAGATTTCATGTTGAGCTAACCAGAGACACACAGTGGGTGGTGGGCGGGTTCTACACACAATCCCAGCACACAGTAGTAGCGCACACACACAATACACACACCCCGTGTCAGATGGCGAGTCCCGAGTCGAAGACAGAAGTATAGGCAGTATTTTAACCTCATCGAGGTAAAAGGTAAAAACCTACATGTTACGTGCACATTGTGTCAAAGACCAAAGACTTTGTCCACGTCCAATATAAGCAACTCGAATTTAATGAAGCATCTCTGGACGGCGCGCGCTTCTGTTAAACTAGTGCCCCCAGCAGGCCCCATGATGATAATCGTATGCTAGGTGCTGTTAACAATGAAGGCCACGATGACGGAGCCACGCCAGCCAAGCAACAAAAGCTGTATAATGCACTGTAAAAAAAATCCAAATTATTTGACATTTTTTAACTAAAAAAAAAAGTAACGCATTAGTTACTTTCCTAGGTAACTAGTTACTTTTATAGTGTAGTAACTCAGTTACTTTTTTGGGTTAGTAACTGTAACTAATTACTTTTTCAAAGTAACGTGCCCAACACTGGTCAGCACTGACCGCCGCGGTATCTGCAGCTCCTCCGCGTTAGACTGGAGTCTAACGTCGCCAGAGAAAGATTTCGGCCAAAAGGAATTAATTTGCTCGATGCTTTTCCCAATTACTTTCTGTGTAGTGCGCATTCATATCGAGTGCAAATAAATGTGCAAATCAACACGGAGAGCTTGACTTGGTCATTTTGGGTGGGAACTATTTTTCAGTGTGGAAAAAGAAAGCCGAAGCACAGAGCACGCTGCGTAACAGGGGAACTCCCTTCCTGGTGCGTAACAGGGATTCCCCTGTCAGCGTGGTGTGTGCTTCGTCTGTCTTTTTCCGCACTGTAAAATAGTTCCCACCCAAAATGACCAAGTCAAGCTCTCCGTGTTGATTTGCACATTTATTTGCACTCGATATGAATGCGCACTACACAGAAAGTAATTGGGAAACGCATCGAGCAAATTAATTCCTTTTGGCCGAAATCTTTCTCTGGCGACGTTAGACTCCAGTCTAACGGGGAGGAGCTGCAGCTGCGCGGTGGTCAGTGCTGACAGACCTGGACAATGGCTGGGTCACCAGAAAAACGCTTTCCACCACTTATTTTAGTCTCTGGACTGTGGGGAGATGCCCAAGTTTGACCTGGGGGTGGCATATCCCTTTAAGTCAAACTAGTTTATTTGGTGTGTATGTCAAACTGATAAGAGTCCATTTAAATACCGGTAGCCTTATAGTAAGGTCTTGGGTTGTGTGGAATTTGCATGTTCTCCCATGTCTGCTTTGTTTCCCCTGTCTGTAAAACATACAATAGGCTTCCCTCTGGACTATCCTCATTAAATAAATAACACATAATCAATACCTAATAATGAATCACATAAGAATATCATTTTGCATTTATTTCATCACCAACCTTTTCGTAACTGAAGTATAATAAACTAAATCTCACTAAACATTTGCACATTACTGCAATACTTGACATTTTGAAACTCAGTCAATATTGAAACTGTTCTCTTTTGTAAGCTTTATTTTGTAACTCCAGTCAATAACGTTGTTTGTTTCAGAAGTCAGAGAGGAGACCTTCATGCCACACCAATCACATCGAGGAGAATACCAAGAAGTAAGTCTATACTACTACTATTTACTATCAGGGCTTTTTTAGGAGAACAACGACTTTGCTTTGGTGTGTCTGTGCTAATGAGGAGCCACCATAGGCTGTATAAAGAAGTGGACTAAGGGAGTGTGACGTCACCCATAGCGTTCAGCACCAGTCAAATGAAGCTCACGAAGCTAGCGGTTATAGGGGTAAATTTGGAGCCATGTCCACGTTGGAAATAGCAAAATAAAAACACCAGGATCATGTAGAGCATGTTAAAGGTCCCATGACATGGTACTTCTTGATGCTTTTATATGGCTCCTTAATGGTTCCCTAATACAGTGGTACCTCACCTTACGAAATTAATTCGTTCCAGAAGTGGTTTCGTAACGTGAAAAATTCGTAAGTTGAGTAGCTATTTCAATGGAAAAAGCCTGATTCGTTCCAAGGCCCCGATCCAAGTTTTTTTTATTTTTTTTTATAGTGTAACTTTTTTTTATAGTGTAACAATGTGTTCTGCGTCCTGATTGGTTTCTCAGACTGGATTTAAACTTTTCTCACGTTTGTCTCTCGTTTAAACACTCAAACTTTCATAGATTTTCAACAAAACGTATCAATATTGAAGTGTGGGGGGAAGCGGGAGGGGGGAGAAAACTGTGCGGTCACGTGTGCGCAGCATGACCCGGCGCAGAGCTGACAGCAGGACTAGACCAAGGTCTAAACCTGGACTGGACCAGGACTAAACCAGGACTAAACCAGGACTAAACCAGGACTAAACCTGGACTAAACCTGGACTAGAACAGGTGGATTAAAGCGCCGCGTGCGGGTCTATTTCCTGGTTTCTCACGAGTCACAGCTGAGGGGAGCAGGGAGGAGGAGGAGAACTGCGCGGTCACGCGTGCGCAGCATGACCCGGCGCAGAGCTGACAGCAGGACTAGACCAAGATCTAAACCTGAACTGGACCAGGACTAAACCTGGACTAAACCAGGACTAAACCAGGACTAGAACAGGTGGATTAAAGCGCCGCGTGCGGGTCTATTTCCTGGTTTCTCACGAGTCACAGCTGAGGCGAGCAGCGAGGAGGGGACCGCAGGGAGGAGGGGACCGCAGGCAGTCTGAGCGCATGTGAGCGCGGCTCCTCCTGGTTTAGTCCAGGTTTAGTCCAGACCATCGCGGCTCCTCTAGACCTCCTCTAGACCTGGTCAGGTCTAGAGGAGCCATGCTCTTGCATGGCTCTTGCTCACATGCGCTCAGACTGCCTCCTCCCTGCTCCCCTCAGCTGTGACTCGTGAGAAACCAGGAAATAGACCCGCACGCGGCGCTTTAATCCACCTGTTCTAGTCCTGGTTTAGTCCTGGTTTAGTCCTGGTCCAGTTCAGGTTTAGATCTTGGTCTAGTCCTGCTGTCAGCCCCGCGCCGGGTCATGCTGCGCACACGTGTTCGCACACACTTCTCCCCCCTCCCGCTTCCCCCCACTCTTCAATATTGATACGTTTTGTTGAAAATCTATGAAAGTTTGAGTGTTTAAATAGAGACAAATGTGAGAAAAGTTTAAATCCAGTCTGAGAAAAGCGTATAATGTGTGTGGCTGAGCGCGCATTATTTGAATTTTTGAGATTTCGCGTTTCGTAACTTGAAATTTCATTCGTATCTAGAGACAAAAATTTACCGTGAAGGCGTTTCGTAACTTGAAATTTTCGTTTGTTGGGTCATTCGTAAGGTGAGGTACCACTGTACTGTAAATGAATCCTTCTCCAAAATCAACACTCAGTGCATGAGAAACAGAGATAAGATGAGAAAGAGTAATTTTTCTCTCTCTGAACTCTCCATTATGGGTGTTGTTGCTTGAATGCAAATGAGGAGAAAAGAGCTGGCCTATAGTAGAGGGTGGAGGCGTGGCCAAACTCTCAGCTCTCAGCTTATCCATTTCCGTGTTTTTGCACGGGGGGAGAGATTTGAAGCGTTCCATTGAAAAATAAACACATTTCCACAGAAAATTAAATTAAACCACTGCTGTTCAAAGGTCCAGAGGCTCAGATAAAGGACTTCCGAGCCTAGAAACACTCGGAGGTGCCTCCAGGCAAATAAAAAAACGCATTTCGCATTGCCTAGCGCATTCGCAGTCCAAACTCTCTGGGCGTGATTTACAGAGATGCTGAGTACAGACAGACGGGGGTGGAATTGCATTTGCATTTATTTTTTCGATCTGACGTCAATAAGGTGCCTTGTTCAAAATCGCCCGTTTGAGTGCCGATTTTTTCTAACGCAGAAAAGGATCGCAAATGTTCAGTTTAGACATTTCACAACTTTTAACCATGGGGGGGGGGGCTAAACAGGGTAGGGGGGCTCACATTAACGTTCAAAAACCTCAGAAAGTGAAAATTTAATGCCATGGGACCTTTAATAAGAACATTTCAAGACCAAAATGAGTATCAGTGCAGCAGTTACTGAGAGACATTTTTCCAATGTTAAGTCAACTGGATCAGAATCGATGGAGCCGGAAGCGCCCCCATGCTCGCTTCCAATTGGAACGTGGTGGCTTGCGGGTAAGCTATGTCCATTTAGATATACAGCCACAATATCATTATAGTTAAAAATATCCCCCGTAATTTTAACACCTCATAACAACTTCTTCCAAGCTTATTTTGTGATTACGGTGCATAAATTATGAACTGTAATGGAAACTATAAGTCGTAAATTGCTTTTTTTGATCTGCTTTACTACTGTCTCTAATTAAAGCAGAAAATAGGTTTTCCAGCTCTCAGGTATACAGCATTAAAATGAGCCTAAATCGCAACTGCACTGTGGAAGACGTTTTATTTTCTCAGACACAAACCAGTAATACAGTCTGTGCCAAGGACCCAACAAATCCAATAAATATAGCACAAAATGGTACGAAATGGTCCCGTTATGTTATTAAATATTTGTTGGGAGTCTTGTAAGTAACACTTCAGTAATCTATAACCACAATAAAACAGCAAATTTAGAGTAATATTTAAAAATGTGCACATCAATAGAAATAACACAGAGCTAAATAGTTAATGCCTTTTACTTAACATAGGCTGTATAATAATATATAATATATAATATTATTGTATTTTTTTTCTTTTTTTTGAGTTATAATGACATTTAAACATCTTATTTATGTTTTTATTTTATTTATTTCTGTCCATGGTCCCTCTCTGATAACTTGCATCAGATTTTATGTTTTTTATTTAATTCAAATTATCTTAATTATCTGATTTCTGGACCTTTATCAGATATAGATCTTCACTATAAATTGATCAATTTATTTGAAATCGATGTTATTATTATGTATAATAAGTATAAGTATTATCAATCTGTGTATTTTGGTGTGCATGTAAATTAATCTAAATCTAATCACAAGCCATCAAAATTGTACTTGCTTAAGGAAGGGCATCTGGCATAAAGATAAATACATGCATAATATTATAAACTACAGTGAAGTGATTATATATTTTATTGATCTAATGAAAAAATAAAATGGTATCAATGCATTCTTATGTTTTTAATGTAGAATTTTAATGTTGAAAGGACATCCAAAATCCAATTATATTCTGTGCTATGAACTCCAGTCCAGTTTGTTCCTCCATCAAACCAAGTCTCAATGGATAATCCGCTTCCTCCAGGCCATTCTACCTTTTACACTTCTGATATTTTCTGTGCTTTTGGATAGTAGAGGGGCTTTGTATGTTCTGGGCTCAAGCATAAAAATAAAGCTCTTATTCTTATAGTGGCTGCAGAGACTGTACGTACATATCACAGATCTATGTGCTTTTGTTTTCTAGAGTGCTTTCAATGGTGGACACATGGAGTCTTGGTAAGAAACTTTTGCTTTGCTTAAAGGTCCTATATTACACAAAATTGAACTTGAAGCCATCAAAACCATACCTTAAACATGTTTGAATAATCCTGGTTTGTTAGTCTGTCTACATTTCCAAAACTCAAAATGCTCTGATCCACTTTGTGATGTCGTGTAGTGGTAGTTTTCAAGTTAACTGCTGCCTTTTACCTTTAAAGGAAAAGTAACGTTTTTTTTTACAATCTGAGCCTTCTTTCGGCAATAAAACAAGTAGTTTTACTCACCCATAGCAGTTTGGTGTCAATTGGAGCAGTATCGCAGAAGTTATGTTGAGCTGTTCTGTTCTACTAATGATCCCGTATCCGTTAGCGTGAGTGCTCGGGGCACTGATTTGCGGTGTCCAAATAACACAAACTTTAGCACTTTTCAAATCACAGAAGATCGCTGTGTCAGGGTAGACTTTTAGTAGATTCCAAAACGGCCTGAATCCCGATATCGCAACAGAAAAGTAAAGTTCAGAGCGGCAGTGTTAGCTTCTTTCGGACTAGCGGTGTTTACAAAACAGCTGAGTTCACGCATGCGCACTGTCCTCTCTGATGACGTCATCAAATGAAACTATAGCTGGATATCGGGTTTCAGGCCGTTTTGGAATCCACTAAAAGTCTACCCTGACACAGCGATCTTCTGTGATTTGAAAAGTGCTAAAGTTTGTGTTATTTGGACACCGCAAAGTAATGCCCCGAGCACTCACGCTAACGGATACGGGATCATTAGTAGAACAGAACGGCTACAACATAAGTTCTGCGATACTGCTCCAATTGACACCAAACTGCTATGGGTGAGTAAAACTACTTGTTTTATTGCCGAAAGAAGGCTCAGATTGTAAAAAAACGTTAATTTTCCTTTAATTCCAGGGTTGAAATTGAATTCAAAAACACAGTGAAGCACTTCCTGTATTGCCACATGACATCACAAGGTGGAACAATCTTTTCCGAACACAAAAAATATACAGGGTTTGTGTGTTAAACATGTCTTAATGAAACAAAACACAATTCTAGGCATGTTTCTGATGAGGAAACAACATTATAACATAGATCACAAAATAGTGTAATATTTTCCTGAAGTCTTGTGATTGTTTTTAAATCACCATGGCAACATATTTATATGGGTAATAACATCATATACCTTAAAACAGCTGATATTGAAATTTGCTAAATGCTAATTGCAATAATTTAAACCAACACTATACATTTGTGAAGTTAAGTTTTAATACTGTAGAAAATTATAGCCAAAGGAACAACATTTCCATGGAAACAAGCAGGAGGCAAGAGTCAGATTTGTGAAGATGCAAGACCGAAAATGACAGTCACTGGATCATTAAACTGTGATTTTATTTGACGTAATTTAATCTTGCAACCCTACATTGTATTTGAAAACATCATAGCATCAGTTTTGGGGTTTTGTTAAACACTTTTGTTGTTACATTTTGTTTTGTGAAAAAGGCAAGGGTATACAGTAGATTTGAATAAGTTTTACATCTATAACAGTAGTTTAAATACATACATAATACATAATACTGAACATCGATGCTGGTATAATATTGTGTCAGATCTGTGCGTAGCTGTCTGTTTTGCTCGCTCAGGTGCACGCTACAGCACCACTTAATAAAGAATGGAGGATTGCCCTGGGACTGGCGTAGATAGGAGAGGCATGTTTGTGTTGTGGGACTGTGCAGTGTATTCGCTTTTATGTGATCTTCTGAGGTCGCATTCCTCTGGTCCACTGGAGAATTGGGCAGCACAAGGGCTCTACACTAATTTATCATAGAGAGAGCAAGGGAGAGGTGGGGTAGAGAGGAGGGAGAGGGAGGAGCGGGGAGGGGGGGGGGAGAGAGAGGGAGGAGAGGATTGGATGGAGGGGGGGGGTTTGGGAGGAGAGAGGGGAGAGGGCCGAGTGGATAGAAATGCAGTAAAACTATGTGAAAAAGCAAAAAGGTGATGATTATATAACACTTGCAGTTTGTTACTTCCTAACTCTCTGTCTTTTGCTCCCTCTCTCTTCTCTCTCTCTCTCTCTCTCTCTGCCTCTCTTTCTCTCTCCCTGTTTCATTGTCTCTCTCTCTCTCTCTCTTCTCCCCTCTCTCCCTCTTGCCCCCTCTATCTCTATCTCTTTCTCTTGCACTCTCCATCCCTCCCTCTCACTTTCTCTATCTCTCTCTTTCCCTCTCTATCTTTCCTGACTCCATTGCAGGTGTGTTACTGTTAGGTCAGCGTCTAAAACTTAATTCTCATGCATGATCTCACTGCTCAGACACTTTCTCTTTTACTTCATACTCAAAACAAAACTTGATCCCTTTGTTTCCCAGTCACACCACAAGGACTAAATTACATCTACACCAGGACTTAACCAGTACTGGACAATTACTGCAACACAATCAAAACTATAAGTTAGATACAACTTAAACATCAATTCATAGATAGAATTTAAATACAAGTTAGTGGAATTACTCACTTTAAAGGTGCATTGTGTAACGTTTCTGATGGAGGGTCTGCTACCTCCTTGTCTCTGTGGAGATATTGTTGCTTTGTCCAGAATGCTCCTTCATGGAGACAAAAAAACGTGAGACCGCTGAGGCAAGTTACACATTAGATCCGTGGGGAGGCGACCAGGCTCATATTTTCTTAAAGGGACAGTGTGTAAGATTTTTACCCGTTAATTAGTGAAATTGAAGATACCCATTCAAAAATACATTGTTTTCCAAGCCTTTTCACTTCCATCATGAAATCAAAGTATTCTTTTGGACTTAGATATAGTCACATAAAAGGGGGATCTTCCCCATATAGAGGCAGCCATTTTGAATACGAGAGCCGCAGAAGGACATTTGGGCTCCGCCTTCGCCTTCGGCAAGGCTCGTGGTTTTGGGTAAACAACACAAGCATGCTGCCGGATCAGACATCGTAATGGATCTAACACGTGTTTTGGACTAAATTGTTTTACTGGATTTTATTTGCTGGATCCTTACGGACAAATTGAGAGCAAGTTTATGGTGAAATACAGAGTTTGACCTGTGCAAAGCATTCTAAGGTAAGCTAACCTCGTTTTGTGCTTTTCCGTATAAAAGCCCCATGTGCTCGGGGAGTGATTGTTTTGCAGGGAAATGAATTACATAGTCAAAAAGAGGAGACTGTAAGGTTTCATTTGATGTGTAGAGTGTCATGGTACATGATCGGGAATGTGTGTTTTCATGAGAAAAGAAAAAAAAAAAAAACGGGACCGCGTTTTATTTATACAGTAGCGGCGCGCGGACCTCGAGGTCTGCCGTAGCTAAAACAGAAAGTGCAATAGCACCATCCACCTATGCGCCACGAATCCTACACACTGGGGCTTTAAGCAATAAAAACACCTGCCATTGAATAAATGCAAGATGGACAAGTTTAATGCTACTGTGGAACATTTCAGACAAAACAATAAAATCTCCATGGAAAAAGATCAAATGACCAGAGAAGTTACATAGTGCACCTTTAAAGGGATATGCCACCCCCAGGTCAAATTTGGGCATCTCCCCACAGTCCAGAGACTAAAATAAGTGGTGGAAAGCGTTTTCCTGCTCACCCAGCCATTGTCCGAGTCTGTCGCCACTGACCGCCGCAGTATCTGGTGCTCCTCCGCCTTAGACTGGAGTCTAACGTAGCCAGAGAAAGATTTCGGCCAAAAGGAATTAATTTGCTCGATGCGTTTCCCAATTACTTTGTGTGTAGTGCGCATTCATATCGAGTGCAAATAAATGTGCAAATCAACACGGAGAGCCTGCCTTGGTCATTTTGGGTGGGAACTATTTTCCAGTGCGTAAGAATACAGCCGTACCACGCACCACGTTTTGCAACAGGGGAACTCCCTTCCCGGTGCGTAACAGGGATTCCCCTGGCAGCGTGCTGCGTGGTACGGCTGTATTCTTACGCACTGGAAAATAGTTCCCACCCAAAATGACCAAGGCAAGCTCTCCGTGTTGATTTGCACATTTATTTGCACTCGATATGAATGCGCACTACACAGAAAGTAATTGGGAAACGCATCGAGCAAATTAATTCCTTTTGGCCGAAATCTTTCTCTGGCGACGTTAGACTCCAGTCTAAGGCGGAGGAGCACCAGATACCGCGGCGGTCAGTGGCGACAGACTCGGACAATGGCTGGGTGAGCAGGAAAACGCATTCCACCACTTATTTTAGTCTCTGGACTGTGGGGAGATGCCCAAATTTGACCTAGGGGTGGCATATCCCTTTAAGTATCTTGGATGATCCCATAGCCACATCCTTTCTCAGTTTAACTTCTGACTCAAAAACATTATTGTGCTTTGATCCTTTTGGTTCACAGCCAATGACAAATACAAGGCGTCTCAATAAGCCAATACATATTGCTCAACCTTTTTATGTGTTTTACTGGTCTGAAGATATTTATTTGTCTGAGCAGAGATCCCTGTAGAATTACATGGAGTTAGTTAAGCATAGGGAGGAGCTGGAGCCCTGTCTGTGTGATCAGACACATTGTTCAGTGTTATTTATGATTACTAGGCAAGGCAAGTTTATTTGTATCACACAATTCGTACACAGAATAATTAAAAGTGCTTTACAGAATAAGAAATATATTAAAATCACAATACAGACAAATCAAAACATTAATAATCATCATAAAATTAAAAAGAGAGACATTAAATGAGAGAGAAGAGTGTAGAATGAAAACCTTTCAATCATATGCACGGCTAAACAGAACCGTTTTGAACCTGGGTTTAAACAGAGTCAAAGTAGAGGCCTGGTCTCACTATTCCAGGTTTTAGCTGCATGAATCTGAAACGCTGACTCCCCAGTGATGTACTTTGGTGCTACGTCATGGAGAGACTTGTACACAAGCTTTAAAGTCTATTCTCTGAGCCACAGGAGACAGTGCAGAGACCTGAGCACAGACTTGTGTGCTTGTACTTCCTGGTTCAAGTCAGGATCCGGGCTGCAGCCTTCTGGATGTACGGCAGCTGTCTCACAGTTCGTTTGGAGAGGCCAATGAGCAGGCCAGTACAGTAGTCTAACCTACTGGAGACAAACACAAGGATAAGTCTCTCTAAGTCTGCTTTAGACATTATAGCTTTGATTTTTGCTATCTTTTTAAATGGTAAAAGGCTGTGGATGTTATTGATTTGATGTGGCTGTTAAAGTTCAAGTCTGAGTCCATTATTACTCCTATAGATTTCTAGCCTGATTTGAAGGTTTTAGAGTAAGAGATGGGAGATGACTGCTGACGCTGTCTCTTTGTTTCTGTGGGCCAAAGACTATGACTTCTGTCTTGTCTGAGTTTAGCTGGAGAAAGTTGTTGTTGTTTTGCATCCACACACTGATCTGTTGGATGCAGTGGCAGAGTGAGTCCACTGGTCCATAGTCCCTTGCTGCCAGTGAGACATAATGCATAGTTATGGTAGGACACATTATTGCTGCGTATTAACTGGCCTAACGCCAGCATGTACTAAAAGGGGGCCCAGGAGTGACCCTTGGGGCACCCCGTAGGGTCACATGGCCACATGGCCCTGACCCCTGACCCTGTGTCTGAGACACAGTTTCCAATTTCAACAAAGTACTTCCTGTCTTCTAGATAGGACTTGAACCAGTTTAGTGCATTACCAGAGATGCCATCCCACCCAGTCCTCTAGTCTCTGTAAGAGAATCCCATGATCGACAGTCTCAAAAGCAGCACTCAGATCTAACAGGATTAAGACTGAGACTTTGCCTGCATCAGTATTCAGGCGGATGTCATTTGTCACCTTGATAAGAGCAGTCTCAGTGCTGTGGTGGGCTTTAAAACCTGCCTGGAGATTTGGAGAAAGTTAGTAAGCTGTTGGTAAACAGCTTTTTCAAGGACTTTGCCAAAAAACGGCAGATTTCTAATTAATTTAGTTTAAGTTTAAAGGGCCTATATATATATATATATATATATATATATATATATATATATATATATATCCTGTGGCGATCGGAGCACTCGGGGCTGTAACCCCCAAACTGGAGGAGTGGTTACAGCAGATCCCAGGAAAAACATCTGAGTCCAGAAAAGTGCAGTATTAAGAACAGCAAAGATACTGCGCAGAACTCTCAAGCTCCCAGGCCCCTGGTGTATATATGTATGTATATACTGTACGTGTATATATATATATATATATATATATATATATATATATATATATACACTCAACAAAAATATAAATGCAATACTTTTGTTTTTGCTCCCATTTTTCCTGAGATGGACCCAAAGATCCAAAATTCACTCCAGATACACAACACTACCATTTCTCTCAAACATTGTTCACAAATCTGTCCAAATGTGTGACAGCGAGCACCTCTGCCCCGCCGAGACAATCCACCCCACCTCACAGGTGCGCCACATCAAGATGCCGATCCGACATCATGACCAGTGCACAGGTGCGCCCCAGACTGCCCACAATAAAAGGCCACCCCGAAATGTGCATTTTTTTTTTTTGCTTTATTGGGGGTCTGGGGACTCAGAACCAGTCAGTATCTGGTGTGACCACCATTTGCCTCATGCAGTGCAACACATCTTCGCATAGACTTTATCAGATTGTCAGTTGTGGCCTGTGGAATGTTGGCTGCTTGGCAACTGCCCCATAACCCTTTCCAGCCTTGTGGAGGTCTACAATTTTGTCTCTGGTGTCTTTGGACATCTCTTTGGTCTTGGCCATGTTAGTAGTTGGAGTCTTACTGATTGTATGGGGTGGACAGGTGTTTTTATGCAGCTAATGACCTCAAACAGGTGATTCTAATTTAGGATAATAAGTGGAGTGGAGATGGACTTTTTAAAGGCGACTAACAGGTCTTTGAGGGTCACAATTCTAGCTCATAGACAGGTGTTCAAATACTTATTTGCAGCAGTATCATACAAATAAATTGTTAAAAAATCATACACTGGGATTTCTGGATTTTTTTATTATGTCTCCCACAGTAGGCATGCACCTACAATGAAAATTTCAGAACCCCCCATGATTTCTAAATGGGAGAACTTGCAAAATCGCAGGGTGTTCAAATACGTATTTTTCTCACTGTATATATATATATATATATATATATATATCAGTTGTATGAAAAAGTTTGGGCACCCTTTGAGGTTAATAATAATGAGGCATAATAATTGACTCAGTCAAAATGATCACAGTGGCATGTCATTCATTTTCCCATAAAAGCCGAGGACTGGGTGGTTTTCCAGACAGATTTTAAGTGTAGTAACATTCATTTGTATGAAATTAAATCAAATATGAAAAATAGGCTGTGCAAAAATGTGGGCACCCTTGACATTTTGTTGCTTTGAATACCTGTAACTAATCAACACAGAGTAACTTGAACACAAAGGCTTAAATTGGTTTGATGAACCAATTTAAGCCTTGAACTCCATAGACGGGCACATCCAATCATGACAAAAGGGCCAAATGCAAGTTGTTCTTCTCTTTGACTCTCCTCTGAAGAGTAGCAACATGGGGGGCCTCAAAACAACTCTCAAACAACCTGAAAACAAAGATTTTTCAGCATTATGGTTTAGGGGAAGGCTACAAAAAGCTGCCTCAAAGATTTTTTGTTAAGAGATTGGCAATTCCACGGCTGATATTATCCAAATGATATGGAGTGTAAAAACACATTAGAGCACTTCCTGTATTACCAAGGCAGAAGAGAGTGTTTTGAATGGACAGTGAACAAAACACAACTCCAGGGGGGTATTCCACGAACGTCGCTAAACTTAGCCGCGACTAAGTGCTAAGTTCTCGCCTGGCTGAGACACAACTTAGACAAAAGCTTGAACCCGTTCCACTAACGCGTTTCAGCTGCGCCTAGTCAGAGCTAAGTTCAGTCTGGCCTAATCAGGCCGGGCCTAGACGCGTGCACGGGGTAAATAAGAAGCCCTGAACAAGCAACTGTCGAAAACGCGATCATGTGGAAGATTCGGGCCGATTATTTCAGCGCATCAGAACAGAAGTTGCTTTTGGAACTCTACAACACATTTGCAATAACCAAGGCCAGAGACATGGCGTGGCAGAAGTTCGCCGAACGCTTAAATACGTAAGTGAAGTCCCATAACAGTGCTGGACATTGAGTTTTTTAAGTCTGTTTTTCACCATTGACATCAACGCTGATTTGTGGCGCAGGGGGAAAGTTTCCGTCTGGCGAGCGGGAGATCGTGAGTTCGATACGCATGGTGGGCAGTTGATGGCATAATTATTATACATTTGTATAGCAGTCTTGTCAGTTGTAATTTATTTTTACTGTGTAAAAGTATTTGCTCCAACTAATACGTTAAATTGTGTTATCTTGTCTTTGAGCAGGAATAATGTGAAGAGGACTGTTTTGCAGGTAAAGACAAAGCATAATAACATTTTGCAGAGTGGTAAGTAGGCTAATATTAATATTATTATTCAGTGAAATTAGTAATACTGTTGAAATGGTACCTTAATTTAATTTAAAATGAACAGTAGAGCTGGCACTGGCCCTAAACCGGGGTCGCCCACTGGTGGAGGTAACTGAAGGAGGGACCCCATCAAAGATCCTTCCTGCGAGTTCTCCTGAAGAGTATATTCAAGTTACTGAAGATGGCGTACACTTGGACCCTCCTCAGCAGTCCTCCAGCAGTGCCTTTCCTGACCCTCAGCAGTCCTCCAGCAGTGCCTTGCCTGACCCTCAGCAGTCCTCCAGCAGTGCCTTGCCTGACCCTCAGCAGTCCTCCAGCAGTGCCTTGCCTGACCCTCAGCAGTCCTCCAGCAGTGGCCTCACACCAGAATGTCATACCTAATGTCTTTTATTGTTTTATGCCTATTGATGGAAATTGATAAATAGGATTTCATTAAAAAGGCTTGCACAGCATCTCTTAAGCAAATTTGTTGAATCATTGAAATGTTGCATCATGGAGCGTGCCTGTTATTTGGCTACATTTACTTTTAAAAGTAAAGGTTTACCTGTAACTTTATTCTTTGATAGAGATGTCACATAAAATATAAAGTGTCAATGTCGTCAAGTGAGAGTGATGTTAGGCCCAACTGATATAATTTGATGTGATGATAAGAGTAATTGTAGGTTAAATTCATTTCCATTTCTGTAATATGTTGCAAATATAAATGCGTGAAAATTTAACTGAAATTTGACGTGGGCATCAATAGGTCAATAGCGGGAATCGAACCCGGCCCGCCCACACGAGAGTCAGAGCACAAATCCACTCGACCACAGATATTCTTTGAAATACTGCTGGAATTCTTCTATATGTTAATGTCGTAAAGACAGCGGTTGAAAAGCATATGTTTAGATTACCGGAGAATTGTCAAGAACCAAGAACGTAAGGTAATTTGTTTTTTTGCTGATGTTGTTTTCGGACAACACAGATACTCATGCGGGAGGTGTGCGGAACGGTGTGTTTGACACTCTGTTTACGTCAGGTACGTATTCTCTGCGACACGGCCTAAGTAAGACACAACTTTAGCCTTGCCCCGACCAGACTATCTGCTAAGACCATGTTGCCCCAGTAACTCAGCGGGAACTAAGTTTAGCGAGCGTCGTGGAACCGAACTCTCACTTAAACTAGCGCCAACTGACGAATAAAGCCGGGCTTTGCGCTTAGTAGCTTTCGTGGAATACCCCCCTGGTCTGTTTGTGATGAGGAAACAACATTATAACATAGATCACATACTGATATAAAATGTCTATAAAGTGATTTTAACATGTCCTAGTTTGTCTTCATGTCAGTAAACACATCGTCAGCTCTCCCATATACCATGAGCATCAGCTAACTGACAAAAACAAGCAGTATCTTTGAACTGCTCTGTACCGTCAGCTCCTTGATTTCTTTAAGATCTTTTTATATTTAAGGGGAAAAAAAGCACCGACTTGATTATAGCTTCAAACGAACCGCCTGGTGCATGTTGGCATAGAGAAAGTGATCAAAAGATGAGTATTGGTGGATGCAAGGGAGAAAAGCATCGTCTGTAGTAAGCATGTTTTCTGTGGCTGACGTTGCTCCCACATAGCATTCACTGCTAGAAAATTATGAACATTTAATATCAAACAGAGATTTTGTCTGAATTTGAAAGCTGTTTCCAAAAATACATCAAAAGGCGCTTTGTTTCTTAGTTATTTGATGATGCACTGTGCAACTTTTCCAGTGGAATTCCAACATCGGCTCGTCTCCATGGGATGTAAACTTGTCTAAACTTGTCTATCTTAATTTATTCACTTACAGATGTTTTAATTGCAATTATGAAAATGCCTTGAAATACACACATTTTTAAAGTATGTGGGATTGCTGTGAAGTACTTGTCTACTAACATCTCCATCCAGAAATGTTACATAGTGCACCTTTAATATGTCCCGAAACACATCCTCTTGGTCGGAACATGTGATATATGATGATAAGTGATCAAATAAAACAGTTGATTTGAATATATGCAGATTTATCATATATACTACTACATCTACAAGAATAAAGAGAGAAAATAAAGAGAACAGAAACTCAGCGTGTAATCTTCCTAACAGGGGCATAAAGTGATGTTTCTGCAATTTGGGGTTTAATTTTACGTTTCAGCATTTTTTTGTGCATTGTTTCAAACAGGACATAATTTGCATTATTATTATTATTATTATTATTATTATTATTATTATTATTATTATTATTTTTATTATTATTATTATTATTATTATTATTATTATTATTATTATTATTATTATTATTATTATTATTCCCACCCACAACAGTCTGAAGATGTCCATGTTTCTGGAAACACCTAATGAATCCTACTTTAGGTGCATTGTGTAACTTTTAGTCTGTTAAATGCTTTTCTTCATGGAGATGTTATTGCGTTGTCTGGAATGTTTCACAGTATGGTATCTTTATGGAGACCAAACTAAACAAAGTTACAGGTCAGATCTGTGGAGAGGCGACCCCACATAGTGAAAATGCCTGTTTTTCTAGGTATTTTGAGCAATAAAACCACCTGTAATTGAATAAATGTAAGGTAGATCTGTTCAATGTTATATTGTGGAACATTCTAAGCAGAGCAATGACATATCCATAGAAACAAGACGGTGACGCGCCCTTAAAGGAAAAGTAACGTTTTTTTACAATCATCCTTCTTTCGGCAATAAAACAAGTAGTTTTACTCACCCATAGCAGTTTGGTGTCAATTGGAGCGGTATCGCAGAAGTTATGTTGAGCCGTTCTGTTCTACTAATGATCCTGTATCTGTTAACATGGTGCTCGTATCATATGCTCGGGGCATTACTTTGCGCTCTCCAAATAACACAAACTTTAGCACTTTTCAAATCACAGAAGATCACTGTGTCAGGGTAGACTTTTAGTGGATTCCAAAACGGCCTGAAACCCGATATCCAGCTATAGTTTCATTTGATGACGTCATCAGAGAGGACAGTGCGCATGCGTGAACTCAGCTGTTTTGTAAACACCGCTAGTCCGAAAGAAGCTAACACTGCTCTGAACTTTACTTTTCTGTTGCGATATCGGGTTTCAGGCCGTTTTGGAATCTACTAAAAGTCTACCCTGACACAGCGATCTTCTGTGATTTGAAAAGTGCTAAAGTTTGTGTTATTTGGACACCGCAAATCAGTGCCCCGAGCACTCACGCTAACGGATACGGGATCATAGTAGAACAGAACGGCTCAACATAAGTTCTGCGATACTGCTCCAATTGACACCAAACTGCTATGGGTGAGTAAAACTACTTGTTTTATTGCCGAAAGAAGGCTCAGATTGTAAAAAAACGTTAATTTTCCTTCAACCAAAAAGTTGCACAGTGTACCTTTAACATCCATGGGCTTCAGAATGATGGAAAAATTAAGCATTTACTTCTTTAATGCAAAATTTTATCTTCTGAATCGTAATAAGTCCTCAAAATAGTGCCCATAACAGGAAGCTGAACTCCACGAATAGGAGTTAACACTATATTCCAGTCATCTCCTCGTTAACATTTTTAAGAAATGCAAAGATAATGCAACCACAATTAATTTGTATAATGTAGCCAGTTTTTAGATAAAATTTGACCCAAACAATGTTTTTCTTCATCATTTTTATGTATTTTCTCCTTCAGACACGTGCTGCACACTGCATAGTCTCAATTCATCCTGCTGTGTTACAGATAAGAAGGTGGTGCCACTTTTTCAAGAAGAGGATGTCCAACAGAGGGCGCTAATCGGCCTGGTGAGTCACAGCCCACACTGGCCTGACTAATGTACCAGTCACTCTAAGAAACCTTCATAAAAGATACTGAATCTTAAATGAGTCCATTGGCATTAGCGAGACCAGCTTCATAGGAGGACGGTCATCTTTTTCAAATGGGCCACTGACCTTGTGCTCATGAAGAAAATGTTTTTTTTTCCAATTGTGCTGTGGTGAACTTGACACGCATGCTCATAAGCCTGGCATCAATTATATCAAATAGCCACTACGTGAATATCAATGCAGACACCGGGCTCGCGCTTCTGTCAAGTCTTATTAGCAGACAATAAGATGGCAGTAATATCGGAGAAGGAGTCAAGGTTAGCTTATAGAGCAGAAGGAGAGAGATGTTCATGAAAAGGAGGATAACTATGATATGGAAAATGGCAGAGGTCAGAGGATGGGGCATGCAGGAATATTGCTGCCAGTTAAAATCTTATAATATGATAAATTACTTTTTTGAGCTCTTAAGGCTATTTTTATAATGTTGCATCTTAATCAAAAACATGCCTGATGTGTCTCATTCACTGCATTATCTTAAGAGTCAAGAGATCATCCATGTTCAGCCCTTCTCTTAATCCCTAATCATTTTTGTAGTTTGTAGACTATAGACTGAATAATGCCTTTAAATGTTCATTATATTTTCTGATCTATGTTATAATATTGTTTCCTCATCAAAAACATACCTGTAGTTGTTTTTCCAGATATGTTTTGTGAGGAGATAACAGCATTATAAAATGGCTTAAAGGAAAAGTAACGTTTTTTTTACAATCTGAGCCTTCTTATGGCAATAAAACAAGTAGTTTTACTCACCCATAGCAGTTTGGTGTCAATTGGAGCAGTATCGCAGAACTTATGTTGTAGCCGTTCTGTTCTACTAATGATCTCGTATCCGTTAGCGTGAGTGCTCGGGGCATAGCTTTGCGGTCTCCAAATAACACAAACTTTAGCACTTTTCAAATCACAGAAGATCGCTGTGTCAGGGTAGACTTTTAGTAGATTCCAAAACGGCCTGAAACCCGATATCGCAACAGAAAAGTAAAGTTCAGAGCGGCGTTAGCTTCTTTCGGACTAGCGGTGTTTACAAAACAGCTGAGTTCACGCATGCGCACTGTCCTCTCTGATGACGTCATCAAATGAAACTATAGCTGGATATCGGGTTTCAGGCCGTTTTGGAATCCACTAAAAGTCTACCCTGACACAGCGATCTTCTGTGATTTGAAAAGTGCTAAAGTTTGTGTTATTTGGACACCGCAAAGTAATGCCCCGAGCACTCACGCTAACGGATACGGGATCATTAGTAGAACAGAACAGCTCAACATAAGTTCTGCGATACTGCTCCAATTGACACCAAACTGCTATGGGTGAGTAAAACTACTTGTTTTATTGCCGAAAGAAGGCTCAGATTGGTGAAAAGTCCCTCAGTCGTCCAGGTAGAATCCATGATAACAGGAGAAGTTCAATTTGTCAACTGGACAAACTTTGTCCAGTTGACAAATTGAACTTCTCCTGTTATCAAGGCTCAGATTGTAAAAAAAAACATTACTTTTCCTTTAAAGTTACTTTTGCATAAATACTTTTTTTTTTTTTCTTCCGTTTTTTTCCGTATTTTGCACTGCTAACCTGCAGGTCAGTGGATCCGACCACTCAACCCATTGTCAAGAGCGGGATTCGAACCGCCAACCCCTGGATCAGAGGACGCTCTACCAACTGAGCTACTGCAGCCCTTTAATAGGCCCTTTAATAGAAAATAAGATGTTATAAGATGTTGGATAGGGTACCAATAGATCCCTAGGAATTAATTAATGAACATTTCATTAATCAAATTGTAGTTCTTTAGTACAATACATATAATTCAGAAATCCCGTGGTGAGTTACTTAGAAGGGGATGGAGAGCTAGCTAGAGTTGATTCTTGGCAACTTTATGCAATACTCAATGCATTATTTTGGCTCTTGTCAAACCCATTCATGTTGACCTAAAACACTATGTGAGCTCCAGTCGTGGACAAATTCACTTTCGCTCTGATCCGTGGACCATGGCAACTTTGACAAACGCTGACAACCGATTATTTCTCCTGTGCTCCCAGGTGTAACGCTCCAAGATGCACTGTTAAAAATAACAGGGCATCTACAGGTCTCTCTCTCTCTGCTCTATTTACAGACTGCATGTTTTTTTTTTTTTTTTAACTAAACTAGTTTTGCGTGACAAAGGGTCTTGTTCACGAGTGAGGGGAGGATGGAGCGTGAGATTGACAGGCGGATCGGTGCAGCGTCGGCAGTGATGCGGTCGTTGTACCGAACCGTTGTGGTGAAGAGGGAGCTGAGCCAAAAGGCGAAGCTCTCAATTTACCGGTCAGTCTACGTTCCTACCCTCACCTATGGTCATGAGCTTTGGGTAATGACCGAAAGGACGAGATCGCGGATACAAGCGGCCGAAATGAGTTTCCTCCGCAGAGTGGCTGGGCGGCACCCTTAGAGATAGGGTGAGGAGCTCAGTCACACGGGAGGCACTCGGAGTAGAGCCGCTGCTTCTCCACGTGGAGAGGAGCCAGCTGAGGTGGCTCGGGCATCTTTTTCGGATGCCTCCTGGACGCCTCCCTCGGGAGGTGTTCCGGGCATGTCCCACCGGGAGGAGGCCCCAGGGAAGACCCAGGACCCGCTGGAGGGACTATGTCTCCCGGCTGGCCTGGGAACGCCTTGGGGTCCCCCCGGAGGAGCTGGAGGAAGTGTCCGGGGTGAAGGAAGTCTGGGAGTCCCTGCTTAGACTGTTACCCCCGCGACCCGGCCCCGGATAAGCGGAAGAAAATGGATGGATGGATGGATAGTTTTGCGTGAAGAGTCCCTCAGTCGTCCAGGTAGAATCCATGATAAAAGGAGAAATTCAATTTGTCAACTGGACAAAGTTTGTTTGGTCGAAAACGTTTGGGGAGAAATGGGGGAGTTAGACACAACTTGTCTCCCATCTATAATTCGATTCTCAAACCAAGTCAAAAACAGACAAAGAAACATTAGGACAGACAAGCCATTGCAGAGGGGTGGAGAGGGTCGGTTGTCTTGAATAGGGAGACGAAAATGGACGCCAGAGAAATTTGAAATACAAAGAGACAGATTAGTTGATAGTTTCAGAGCTATGTCAGTGTAGTGAGCGCCTCCTAGGGCTGATAGATATGCTAATACTAGACGCCAAAGGAATTCGTAAAACAAAAGAGACAGAGGAGCTGGGATAGTTTCAGAGCTTTTTTCAGTGTAGGAGCTCCTCCCTGCAGCTAGATATAAACAGCATGAGAACCAGAGCTGACGAAGCCTCTCGGATGAGCGGCGAAACGTTTTCGACCAAACAAACTTTGTCCAGTTGACAAATTGAATTTCTCCTTTTATCATAAACTAGTTTTATGGAGTGGAGTTTATCAACATATCAAAGGTCCGTTATAGGTCCCATATTACGCTATTTTCGATCTATGTTATAATGTTGTTTACTCGTCAATATCGTATCTGGAGTTGTGTTTTGTTTTATGCATCTATGCACAACTACAGAACCAACTATCCTCTGCAATTTGCCACTAAATATTTTCCTTTTACTTAAGTATTTTTGACTACTTAGACATGCACTTTCACTGCTTTCCCAGCTGTTCCTATCAGCTTATACTAAAGACGGCATACTTAAAGAGCTTCAATTTAATAGAGTTCATTCTATTCTTAGGGCGACCAGGGCCTCTTGTCTCTGCATCTCTCCCTCCTTAAACTCCTCCTGTTTCTTCTTTCCTTTCTACCTAAATTACATTGTCTTTTTGACACTTTATATCACCAGGTTCACAAATCCCTTCCTCTTCCTCTTCATTGCTTTTTTTGGCTAATTAAGGGACAGTTTTTAGTCACAGGAGAATTTCAATTTGAACTTAAGTTGACCTTGCAAAGTTACAAGCTAAACACAAACTTAAAGTCACTCTAAAATAAAAAAAATAAAAAAAGTGTTTTTATTTCTCTTCATTCCAGACGGTTGACAAGCTGCGAGATCATCTCAGCAGGCACCTCCCTCGGTTGGGGAAGAAGAAAATTGACTCACTGGTTGTCAACTATGTGGCAAAACTGGTAAGAGTACAGTCCATTTTACAATCCAAACTTGAAGTAAAGTTCATTTAATAGTCAGTGTCACTCAATGTTTACAATGACTGGGTAGAAAAAAAATGCCCACTTTTAGCTCTTGCAGTTCTGTAGACAATAGATAAAAGAATCCTGGGCAGATAAACTTGTCGTCAAACTTGTTGTCAGCTCTGTAGAATAAAGTTGAGCCTTTTGATGTGATTACCATATTTGGACAAAGTATGGGACATTGTGGGCATCAAATTGGAAAGTGACATTTGCTTTTAGCTGTTACTACCACTATCACTACTACTACCACTATCACTACTACTACTACTACTACTTACTGCTACTACCACTTACTACTACTATATATATACAAATGGTATTATTCATTATCAAGTTAAGGTAGACTTAATTTTCACCCTAAATTTATTCAGTTTTCTTTTATTGAATCCTTGCTTGCCAAAATAATAACAATAATTAAAAAATAATAATAATAATAATCTGTAGAATATACATGTACATGACAAACTTGAATTACAGTAATGACATAAAACACATACACAAAGCAATTTTAAGATGCACTTAAAGGAAAAGTAACGTTTTTTACAATTTGAGCCTTATTTCGGTAATAAAACAAGTTGTTTTACTCACCCATATCACTTTGGTGTCACATGGAGCATTTCCGGAGATGTTTTAGATTTGTGTTAGGCTAACGCCGTTAGCCTAGCGCGACTTATAGCCATAGCTCGGGGCATTCCCCGAGCAGGTAATATGCCCCGTGCGGGCTCCAAATAACACAAACTTTAGCACTTTTCAAATCATAGAAGCTCGATGTCTTTAGTCTACAATTTCGTTTGAATCAAAAGTGGCCTGTAATCCGAGATTTATCCATAGTTTCGAGTAGATGAGGAGGTTCCAGTGCACATGCGCGGACTGTGCTCTCAGCTCCCGGGACATGCCAAACATGAAACGTCCTCAAAGCTGTAAACTATGGATAAATCTCGGATTACAGGCCACTTTTGACCAAACGAAATCGTAGAGTAAAGACATCGAGCTTCTATGATTTGAAAAGTGCTAAAGATTGTGTTATTTGGAGACCGCACGGGGCATATTACATGCTCGGGGAATATATTATATGCCCCGAGTTATGGCTTGAAGTCGTGCTAGGCTAACGCAAATCTAAAACATCTCTGGAAGTGCTCCATATGACACCAAAGTGCTATGGGTGAGTAAAACAACTTGTTTTATTACCAAAAGAAGGCTCAGATTGTAAAAAAACGTTACTTTTCCTTTAAGGTAGACTTAATTTTCACCCTAAATTTATTCAGCTTTCTTTTATTGAATCCTTTCTTGCCAAAATAATAATAATAATAATAAAAAAAAATAAAAAATCTGTAGAATATACATGTACGTGACAAACTTGAATTACAGTAATGACATAAAACACATACACAAAGCAATTTTAAGATGCACTTAAGAGACCACCCTACTGATTTTTATGTAGCTTTGTTCACCAGTAGTGGACCTATATATAACAGTCTATAACATCTGCAAGTAATATGTTAATTATTCATGAGTAAGAAGACTAAAAACAATGAAATACAAATTGGTTTTCATTCAGTAAATCGTATTTCATAGTTTTGTAAAGAAGTTTTTACCCTACTGTAGCAATGTAGACCTATATTTACACCAAATGTTTAAAGGTCCTATATCACACAAAATTGACTTTTGTTACCTCATTAAAAACATACCTGGAATTGTGTTTTGTTTCATTCTCACATGTTTGAGAACGCTCTGTTACACCTTGTGATGTCATGAAGCGATAGTTTTCAAATTAACAGCTGCCTTTTACCTTTAGTTCAGCAGAAATGGCCAATTCTAGGGCTGAAATGATGAAAATGATGCTAGTGAAGGTGTGTGGAACAGAATGTTTTCAGTTTTAGGGAAGAACTCGGCCTAAATATGCAGAGTACCTCCATTCTAGCGGCCACCCATGTTTAAGAAAAAAATCATTCTTCAGTTCACATTATATTTTATTATTACAGTGAACCCTCGCTGTATCGCGGTTCACTGTTCGCGGCCTCGCTGTTTCGCGGATTTTTTTTTCAAATTTTTTCCAATTTTTTTTTTTCAATTTTTTTTATAGTGTAACTTTTTTTTTACAGTGTAACATTCTGTCCTGCGCCATGATTAGCTAAGAGACTAGACCAGGACTAAAACAGGTCTAAACCAGGACTAAACCAGGTCTAAACCAGGACTAAACCAGGTCTAGACCAGGGATGGTGACGCAGGGTGGTAGGGACAGAGTCTCTGATGTCCTTCACGAGAGCGCCTGGGTGACAGGAGGTGTGGCCTTTGTTTACTTGCACGAGCCATGGAAGAGAGTGCGAGCCGGACAAATGGAAGAGCCAAGAATCAACATGGACGGGCCTGGCCCGGACGCCGCACGGTCTGACACCGCATTGATAGCGGTCTGATTTTGGAGCCGGGGTGAAATGCAACCAACTCTTGTGAGCGCAGGTTAGTCTTACCTGGTCTTGTGGTGAGGACTGGTGCTCAGAGGTGTCTGTTAGCGGTTTGGCACTGTTAGCATTGGCTTGAGTCTTGCCCAAAATGATATCCAGGTCGCTTTCCACTCGACTTTCGCACATGGCATGGATATGTGGTACCAAAACAAACACACGTGTCCGCGCGCACGTGTCCGCGCGCACGTGTCCGCGCGCACGTGTCCGCGTGTCACGTGCCCCCCCCCCCTCACTATTAATATATTTTAATGAAAATCTACAAAAGTTTGAGTGTTTAAACAAGAGAAAAATGTGAGAAAATGTTAATACCAGTCTCAGAAAGGTGTATAATGTGTCTGGTGAAGCGTTTTCAGCCTTAAAACATGTAGAATAATTGTAAAATATAAAATTGTCCTACTTCGCGGATTTCACTGATTGCGGGCTATTTCTGGAACCTAACCCCCGCGATAAACGAGGGTTCACTGTATTGTGACTTTTCAATTGGATTTCTCAGTTCACACATGATCCTATTTCCTACTATTCAGTTTCCACGGATAAATACTACATTCCCTCACCATTTTTAACTTTGTATTGCATTCAGGCGTCACACACAGAGTAGAGATTTCAAACCAATCGGCGTGTGCATATTTTATTTGTTCCCCCATAGAGTCACTTGTGTTTGGGTCTTTAGTATTCTTCTTTGGTACAGAGCCCTTCACACTCCCAGCTACTGATGCAAAAAAGACACAGGGAACATACAGTATCAACACAACACGGTAATAAAACAGGCCAAGGGTGAGCCAGGGAGTGAATGGAAATTAGGATGCACTTTTGGGAATTCGTTGAATTGTAAATGGCAGAAAATACCACATGCCCTGATGTGGTGAAGTGCTCTGTGGGTAAGATTGGTACAGCACGTCCCAAGGTTCAAAGGCAGAATTGAATGGAAATTATTTAAAAATTATTCACCCAAACTCAATAAATATGCGCAATGGTGGAGAGTTTCTGTTGCTTTTTTCTCCAGGCATTTTAATCAATCTATTACTGTGAACTTGCTCGTATGGGGTTGTCAAGAAATTATACATAGAAAACTAGTATTGAATTGTGTTTGAGCAGAGCAATTTTCTGATATTATGTTGAATTGACTTTTGAATTAAACTTGTGTTACCTCCTCAAAAACATACCTGTAGTTGTTATGTTACATGGCAGTTTACAAGTTAACAACTTTTAGAGATTGGCAATTCCACAGTTGTTATCATCCAAACGATTCTACTGAAGGCGTATGGAGTTTGAAAACACATGTGGAACACTTCTTGTATTACCACATGATATCACAAGGTGGAATGCTGAGTCTTTTCTGTTTGAAAGAAGAACTTGGCCTAAATATGCAGGATTTGTGTATTAAACATGTGTGAATGAAACGAAAAACAACTAACTCCAGGCATGTTTTTGTTGAGGAAAGACATAATATGAGCCCTTTAAAGATCCCATGACATGGTACTTCTTGATGCTTTTATATGGCTCCTTAATGGTTCCCTAATACTGTAAATGAATCCTTCTTCAAAATCAACACTCAGTGCATGAGAAACAGAGATAAGATGAGAAAGAGTCATAAATATCTCTCTCAAACACTTTATTCTGGGCGTTGTTGCTTGAATGCAAATGAGGAGAAAAGAGCTGGCCTATAGTAGAGGGTGGGGGCGTGGTCAAACTCTCCGCTCTCCGCTGTCAGCTGATCCATTTCCGTGTTTTTGCACAGGGGGAGAGATTTGAAGCGTTCCATTGAAAAATAAACACATTTCCACATAAAATAAAATTAAACCACTGCTGTTCAAAGGTCCAGAGGCTCAGATAAAGGACTTCCGAGCCTAGAAACACTCGGACGTGCCTCCAGGCAAATAAAAAAACGCATTTCGCATTGCCTAGCGCATTCGCAGTCCAAACTCTCTGGGCGTGATTTACAGAGACGCTGAGTACAGACAGACGGGGGTGGAACTGCATTTGCATTTCTTTTTTTCGATCTGACGTCAATAAGGTGCCTTGTTCAAAATCGCCCGTTTGAGCTCCGATTTTTTGTAACGCAGAAAAGGATCGCAAATGCTCAGTTTAGACATTTCGCAACTTTTAACCATGAGGGGGGGGCCTAAACAGGGTAGGGGAGCTCACATTAATGTTCAAAAACCTCAGAAAGTGAAAATTTCATGCCATGGGACCTTTAAACTGTCCATGCAGCTCCACAGTGCCATTGTTGCTTGTTTTTATGCCTAGATTGTATTCTAAATGTTAAAACAGTATCTAAAATACTTTACAAAGTCAGACTAATAAAATGACCTTCAAACAGGAGGAGTAGAAAGGTTCAAAGAGGAGATTTATGGATCTAGTGAAAGAGGACATTAAGTCATTTGGTTTCTGGGCAGAGGATGCAGAGAAGCGTAATATGGAGCCACATGATTTGCTCTCTGACAACTGAAAAGGAAATGGTATATTTTCTAGGTAGTATGTGGGGTCCCTGCTTATTGCTTAAAATAAAAATGTATTATAATACTTATCTCTTACATAATCTTGCTCAGCTCTACAGTTTGTCAGGGGTCATTTTTTTATGTCCAGCAGCTGTAGTTTCACAACTTTACACTTTCTCAGTCATCTGTCCTTAGGCAATGAAAACCATAATTGGAAACATGCCCAAATATTGAAAAATCTTCATTCACACATCACTAGTTTTATGTATGATCGTAGAATCAATATATTTTATAATGTATTCCCATCAGACAAATTATAGTCTCAGAGTGTATTAAAGGGCTCATATAATATTACTACATATACGACTACTGTTCTCTGATGTTACAATGTTATTTCCATCACAAACATACCTGAGTTCTTCTCTCTAACTGAAAATACTGTTCCACCTTGTGATGTCATGTGGTAATACAGGCTCCACTGTATTTTTAAACTCCATACACCTTCAGTAGAATCATTGGGATGATTTCATTCCTGGAATTTGTAACCTCTACTGAACTAAAGGTAAAAGGTCGCTGTTAGCTTGAAAACTACCACTTAAAGGAATATTAAAGGTCCCATGACATGGTACTTCTTGATGCTTTTATATGGCTCCTTAATGGTTCCCTAATACTGTAAATGAATCCTTCTTCAAAATCAACACTCAGTGCATGAGAAACAGAGATAAGATGAGAAAGAGTAATTTTTCTCTCTCTGAATACTCCATAATGGGCATTGTTGCTTGAATGCAAATGAGGAGAAAAGAGCTGGCCAATAGTAGAGGGTGGGGGCGTGGCCAAACTCTCCGCTCTCGGCTCTGAGCTCTCAGCTGATCCATTTCCGTGTTTTTGCACGGGGGGAGAGATTTGAAGCGTTCCATTGAAAAATAAACACATTTCCACAGAAAATAAAATTAAACCACTGCTGTTCAAAGGTCCAGAGGCTCAGATAAAGGACTTCCGAGCCTAGAAACACTCGGACGTGCCTCCAGGCAAATAAAAAAACGCATTTCGCATTGCCTAGCGCATTCACAGTCCAAACTCTCTGGGCGTGATTTACAGAGACGCTGAGTACAGACAGACGGGGGTGGAACTGCATTTGCATTTCTTTTTTCGATCTGACGTCAACAAGGTGCCTTGTTCAAAATCGCCCGTTTGAGCTCCGATTTTTTGTAACGCAGAAAAGGATCGCAAATGCTCAGTTTAGACATTTCGCAACTTTTAACCATGAGGGGGGGGGGGCCTAAACAGGGTAGGGGAGCTCACATTAACGTTCAAAAACCTCAGAAAGTGAACATTTCATGCCATGGGACCTTTAACGTTTTTTACAATCTGAACCTTATTTCAGATTTCATCCATTTATTTTATTAATATAACAAGGTAATATAACAAGCAAATCAGCTGTGAATGCGCGCTGTCCTCGATGACGACGTCATCTAGCCGCTTTTGACTCAAGCGAAACTGTAGACTGACACATTGAGCTTCTGTGATTTGAAAAGCGCTAAAGTTTGTGTTATTTGGTAACTGCAATCGGATGCCCTGAGCACTCACATTACCCGGATATCGCTAAGCTACAAAATCTCCGGAAATGCTCCAAATGACACCAAAGTACTATGGGTGAGTAAATCACCTTATTATATTACCGAAATACGGTTCAGATTGTAAAAAAACGTTAATATTCCTTTAATGACATCACAAGGTGGAATAGAGCATTTTGAGATTTGGAGATATAGACAGACAAATAATAAAGCTGTGAATGAAACAAAACACAATTCCAGGTATTTTTTGGGAGGTAACAGCATTATAACATGACTTAAAGGCGCATTGTGTAACTTTTCTGAGGGTCTGTCAAATTTTATTTTTATTTTTTTCCGTGGAGGTGTTATTGCTTCATTTGGAATGTTTCACAGTATGCTGTTATATTTCTGTCTTCATGGAGACTAAACCAGACAGAGATACAGGTCAGATCTGTGATGAGGCAACCCCGATCACAGTCAGAATGCCTGTTTTTCTACGTGTTTTTGAGCTATAAAATTATAAAAATTTAGTAAAACATTCTAAGCAGAGCAATGACATATCCATAGTACAAGCAGGTGATGGACCCTCCACCAGAAAAGTTACACAGTGCACCTTTAAAGCTCACAAAAATCATTTTTGCTTAATATAGGACCTTTAAATTGCCATATTTTTTATTATACAGTATGAAATATTTGTTTCTAAAAGAGCCTCACTTCCAACTGTAGCAAAGACAATAGGGCTAGCCAGGTCAGGGCCAGAGGTGTGAAAAACAGTCGTGTAGGGATGAATAGGCATGCTAATCTAGACGCCAGAGAAACAAAAGACAGAAACCAATAGGCGAGATAGTTTCGGAAAGTAGTTAGCTAGTTAGCTCCTCCCTGCAGCGAGATATAAGCAAGTGTCTTACCAGCATTCTAATTAGAGCTGACGAAGCCTCTCAGATGAGCGGCGAAACGTTTTCGACCAAACAAACTTTGTCCAGTTGACAAATTGAATTTCTTCTTTTATCATGGATTCTACCTGGACGACTGAGGGACTCTTCACGCAACTGTAGCAAACTTTGGTCTAAATGCCTCCACCCGAAGATTAAAGCCTAATTAAAAACATTGTAGGGAAAACATAATGCCGGTGCCTCCATCCTGTTTGTTAAACCTCTGAATTGTTGTGGACAAAGGCTCCTCTCTCCTCACATAAAGAACGTCTCCTCTTGTCACTGCTTATTGAGACTAATGGCTGCGTTGACACTGGGGAGAAGTTGGAGCTCAAACAGATTACAGCATTTAAAAGCCAAGGAGGTTCTGCCGTGATAGATTGCACCTATACACTGCATTAACGTCATAGTAATGCATTCGCCTTGGCCAACCCCAGGTGGTGTGAATGTTTTTAATTCAGGCCAGTGTGAGCGGATATGTTTTATGGAATTGGCTTTTTGACCTTTTCTGTTGTGTTATTGTATCATGCGGGCACCTCATTGAAAACGTAGCACTATAGTTTTTTTGTTTTTCGTTCACGCCTGTTTGAGTAATAAGGTGTTCTATGGCAATGTCTTTCGGATAGCTTCAAATGACTTCCTATTTTAGAAAACACATAGCCATAACTCAATACTTGTGTATCTAGAAAGCACTGTTAATAAGGGACTTCTTCACAACCTAACCTGAAATGCCCTAACCTGCATATTAAGGACACAAACAGGTCTTTCTCCTTCTCAGTATATGGAGAGGCCTGTATAATGTGAAAGCTCAGAACCTCTTGAATTCACTCACAGAGCTGCAGAGGCTGCACTAGCACTGAGTCATGATTCGCTGCAGGTGCTGGGGCTTAGAAGTTTTATACATCTCTGGAAAAAATAAGAGACCACTGCATTTTTTCTTCTGAAATCAGCATCAATACATGTATTACAGCCATTCCATTCCAGCGTCTGTTGAATTCCAACACAAACACAAAGCTGAGCTACTTCAGTTCTTGCACCAGGAGAGGAATAAAGTCACCCAAGAACAATGTGAAAGACTTGTGGAGAGCATGACAAGACGCATGAAAGCTGTGATTAAAAATAAGGGTTATTGCACCAAATATTGATTTGTGAACTCTTCTTAAGTGTAAACATTAGTATTATGTTGTTTTAAAATGAATTTGATCTTGTTTCTTTGCATTGTTTGAGGTCTGAAAACATGTATCTTTTGTTATTTTGACTAACGTTATTGACGTTATTGCTCTAAACCAATGGTCTCAGGCACGCGGCCCGCGGGCCAATTGCGGCCCCCGGGACGATAATTTGCGGCCCTCGTCTTAATATGAAAGATTAATATAAGTGAGGCCCGCAAGATTAATATGAATTTCATTTCTTGTGTGCGACGCAGAATGAACCAATCACGATATGGTATATGGCTCTGGAGGGCGGGACATCGGTCGTGCTTATTTTCTCTAAATGTGTGGCGGGGCTAGGGTGAGGTCCCAGTGCTTAGAGCTTTTAGTGCTTGTGTGTGCTTGTGTGTTTGGGGTTGCGGCAGGCAGACATCAGACAGGGACAGTGATTGATCCATTTCTTAGACACGAGGGAGGCAGACAGTGGTGCATTTGTGCGCGCTTTGCGCGCGCTTTTCCCCGCGCGGGCGCACAGCTCTGGCGGGACGGAGGGAGGGCGCTTCTTCCGTGAACGCGTCTCCGTCCGTCTCTGACTCCATTCAGAGCCTGTCAGATCTGTGGAGAGGCGGCGGGCGGCCCTGTTCCCACACGTGCAGATAGTGTCACGGCCTCACTCGCGCTACGTGTTGTTTGATGTGCGCGCGCGTGAGACCCGGGCGATACTGCGATAATCCATATATTGACTAGACCAGGACTGAACCAGGACTGAACCAGGACTGAACCAGGACTAAACCAGGTCTAAACCAGGTCTAAAACCAGGACTGAACCAGGACTAAACCAGGAATAAACCAGGACTGAACCAGGACTGAACCAGGACTGAACCAGGTCTAAACCAGGACTAAACCAGGACTGAACCAGGACTGAACCAGGACTGAACCAGGACTAAACCAGGTCTAAACCAGGTCTAAAACCAGGACTAAACCAGGAATAAACCAGGACTGAACCAGGACTGAACCAGGACTGAACCAGGTCTAAACCAGGACTAAACCAGGACTGAACCAGGACTGAACCAGGACTGAACCAGGACTAAACCAGGACTGAACCAGGACTAAAACCAGGACTAAAACCAGGACTGAACCAGGACTGAACCAGGACTGAACCAGGACTAAAACCAGGACTTAACCAGGACTAAACCAGGAATAAACCAGGACTGAACCAGGTCTAAAACCAGGACTGAACCAGGACTGAACCAGGACTAAACCAGGACTGAACCAGGACTGAACCAGGTCTAAAACCAGGACTGAACCAGGACTGAACCAGGACTAAACCAGGAATAAACCAGGACTGAACCAGGTCTAAAACCAGGACTGAACCAGGACTGAACCAGGACTAAACCAGGACTGAACCAGGACTGAACCAGGACTGAACCAGGACTAAAACCAGGACTGAACCAGGACTGAACCAGGACTAAACCAGGACTAAACCAGGACTGAACCAGGACTGAACCAGGTCTAAAACCAGGACTGAACCAGGACTGAACCAGGACTGAACCAGGAATAAACCAGGACTGAACCAGGTCTAAAACCAGGACTGAACCAGGACTGAACCAGGACTAAACCAGGACTGAACCAGGACTGAACCAGGACTAAACCAGGACTGAACCAGGACTGAACCAGGTCTAAAACCAGGACTAAACCAGGACTGAACCAGAGAATCCATGTTTAAAACAGTTAATGTTCAATGTTCCATTTCAGGCAATTAACGTTTAAAAAACTGTTAATACATACATTTAAAACTGAATAAAAAATAACTAGCCAGCCAGCCAGTCAATATGCGGTTTCTTTAGTCGTCTGTATCTACTGTATGACCATTATAATTATTAAATTATTTATTACTGATTGATTTATTATTTTATCATTTTTTCATTTATTTCATTTGTATGAAAAATAAATATATTTGAGAACATTGGAATGATTTATTTGCACTTTTCTTGTGGAAATCCTGATGCGGCCCAGCCTCATTCAGATTCTACCCCATGCGGCCCCTAGGTAAATTGAGTTTGAGACCCCTGCTCTAAACGATACTATTTTTATTTGGAATTTGGGAGAAATGTTGTCAGTAGTTTATAGACTCAAACAAATACAGTGGTACCTCACCTTACGAATGACCCAACAAACGAAAATTTCAAGTTACGAAACGCCTTCACGTCAAATTTTGGTCTCTAGATACGAATGGAATTTCAAGTTACGAAACGCAAATTCTCCAATCCAATCCAATCCAACTTTATTTATAAAGCACTTTAAAAACAACAAATCTCAAAAATTAAATTAATGTGTGCTCAGATGCACGCCCCGAAACGTAAATACACTTTATCAACACACACGGGGTTAGGTTCCAGAGGTGGCCCGCGGTGGGAGAGGTCCACGAGGTAGGACAACTTTGTACTGTATTTTGCAATTGTTCTACATGTTTTAGGGCTGTAAATGCCTCACCACACACATTCTACGCTTTTCTCAGACTGGAGTTTCTCTTGCATTTCTCTCTCGTTTGAACACTCGAACTTTCATAGATTTTCAATGGAATGTGTTGATAGTGAAGCGTGGGGTGGACACGGCTCAATATAGCGCCGAACGTGCGAGCGGAGACACAACAACACATCATCAGTATGGTAAAACTCACCTGTCTCACGACGGTCTAAACCCAGCTCACGTTCCCTTAGTGAGTGAACAATTCAACGCTTGGTGAATTCTGCTTCATAATGATAGGAAGAGCCGATCAAAAAAGCGACGTCCATACGGCCTGTTAGCTCACAGTGTCGGCGCCCCGGCTCTGGAGGTCAGATAGAAGCAGAGCCCGCCCCGCCCTGCTCTTATTCCCGCTGAAAGAGCGTCTTTCTCGGCCTCTCAGCCCTAGCGCGGAACGGAGCGCAAGGAGCGCGGAGACAGGAGCACCGCGCTCCTCCAACGGCACTGCCATGTTATAATAATAACAGGTCCAATCCAGGTTTAGTTCTGGCCAGACCTGGTTTATTCTACGTTGTTTTAGTCCTGGTCTAGTCTCTTAGCCCGTCAGGACGCAGAACACAACGTTACACTATAAAAAAAATGTTACACTATAAAAAAAAACCTTGGAACGGATCAGGCTTTTTCCATTGAAATAGCTACTCAACTTACGAATTTTTCACGTTACGAAACCACTTCTGGAACAAATTAATTTCGTAAGGTGAGGTACCACTGTATGTTCCTTTTGCCCAAACACATATCTATAAGTAGTAAAATCAGAAAAACTGATAATTTTGCAGTGGTCTCTTATTTTTTTCCAGAGCTGTAGGTTTATTTTAATCACAGAATCTGGTGACCCAAAGTGTGGAGTTCAGTTATTTTATTTTATTAAACTATTTTACTTAATGTACAATTTTTTTCTAACAAAGAATAAATCAACATAACAATAATTTTTGTTATGAGTAAAACAACAACCAAAACCATCAAAAGGATCAAATTCAATCTATCAAACTTCAGATTTATTCGAAATTCAATGTCCACACAAGCAGCCAAGATTTACATGCACTCCATGATTTTTTCTCATCTGACATACTGCCTCACAAGTCTATCCCAGGCCAACCATACCACACTCACACCATTACAATCACTGTACAAGCAGACACTTAAAGTACTGGACAAGAAACCACGCCACTTTCATCATTGCAACATCCTGTCTAAATACAATCTTTTAAGTTTGGATCATCTCATTAAATTCACAGATACTTGCCTGGTTTATAAAATCCTCCATGGTCTTGCTCCTCCACCCCTTAGTGATTTTATTAGCTTAAGATCCAGCTCCAGTCGTGTCACCAGAGGTGCATCAAGAGGAGACTGTCTAATCCCATTTAGGAAGACAACATTCAGCCAATCAGCCTTTTCCATTAGAGCATCCAAAGAATGGAACAGCATCCCAACAATAATCAGGGAAAGCCCAACATACAGCTCATTTCGATCCCAGCTCAAACATTTTCTTTTAACAAACCAGACCTGTCAGCACTAAACTACTGCCGCTGCCATCTTGTGTTCACCCTTGCATGTTTTTTATTGTTTAATATTTTACTCTTTTTTGTATTAACGTTCTTTTAACTCTGTCTTGTATTGCTTTTATCCTGCATTTTCTTTTTAACTTGTGCCCCTTGTTTTGCCACTGTCACTGCTCATTTTACTGATTCTTATACTTTTAATTCTTGCCTGCAACTTTTACTACACTGTAAAATTTGATTATGTGTTAATTAATATGTATTTTATTGATGTATAACAATTATTGCACTTTTTCCAGGGAGCCATGTGTCCACCAGGCATCGGACAACAGATGAAAACTAGCCTTTTGGCTAATTCTGGCATGTTATACAGTAATTGTTGGTCAATATGCACTGTCCGTTATAAATAAATAAATAAAATAAATAAAATAAAATCAATACATGGTTTAAAAATGTTTACTTTAACACAGATTGTTACTGTTTTATAAAATATTTAAAGCAGACCTAATATGCAAAATAGACTTTTCAGAGCTTTTAACCATGTCAAAATTGTTTCTCCTCACAATTTACATGCCTGAAGGTGTATTTGGAGTGATTCGTGCACGTTCAATCTTTAATTGCTTATTTTCAAGTCCCCATATTGCTGATCAATCCCCATTTTCACTGACACCAATATACGCCCACTAGAGATGTGCGGATGGCGGGTGGATGACGTGACGAAAAATTATATTTTTTTAATAAATTCGGGTGGGTGGCGGTTGAACAACCAAATTTTTAAAAATGCACGTTATCGGGCTGTGCAGTGCAGAGAATTTTGGAATTATCATAAGTTGGCGGATGACGGATGGGCGCGGTTTTGAAAATTCCTGAAAAAACGTGCGTGCAAATGGATAGCGGACGGATGACGTTCTTTTCATGCGGTTGCGGATGGAAAAAAAAGCCCATCCGCGCATCTCTAACCCCCACTGCTCTACTTCGTTCTCCAACTTGCATCACGTAGCATATTTTGGGATATGAAAATAAATCTGCTAGTCTGTACTGTGCTCTACAGCTCTCCATTGGATTTGCCAGTCTTTGTTGTAATGATTCCCTTTGGGCACTGCAATTTTCTAACACCAAAGTCTTTTATTAAGTTGTTTTAAATGAATATTGCAAGTTCAAATGTGCTAAATATAACATAATGATCTAAGGGTGTCTCAATTTACCGGTCAATCTACGTTCCTACTCTCACCTATGGCCATGAGCTTTGGGTAATGACCGAAAGGACGAGATCGCGGATACAAGCGGCCGAAATGAGTTTCCTCCGCAGAGTGGCTGGGCGCTCCCTTAGAGATAGGGTGAGGAGCTTGGTCACACGGGAGGAGCTCGGAGTAGAGCCGCTGCTTCTCCACGTGGAGAGGAGCCAGCTGAGGTGGCTCGGGCATCTGTTCCGGATGCCTCCTGGACGCCTCCCTCGGAAGGTGTTCCGGGCATGTCCCACCGGGAGGAGGCCCCGGGGAAGACCCAGGACCCGCTGGAGGGACTATGTCTCCCGGCTGGCCTGGGAACGCCTTGGGGTCCCCCCGGAGGAGCTGGAGGAAGTGTCCGGGGTGAAGGAAGTCTGGGAGTCCCTGCTTAGACTGTTGCCCCCGCGACCCGGCCCCGGATAAGCGGAAGAAAATGGATGGATGGATGGTGTCATAGATTATAGCTACCGAGAAGACTCAAGCACAATAGATCTTCTTTCCTACCATCCAATCAATCAATCAATCTCACTATAAAATTGACAGAAGTAGGCCTATCTATTTTCCGTTTCCCATTTCTCCACAAAGACCTACTTATTTTGACTAGAGAATAAATTGACCCCATGTTCCTTTATTGAGCCAGTAGTTTAAAATATGCCATGTTAAAATAATGTGTGTTAAAATAATTATAAAAATGCCCCTTTAATATGGAGTGACCATAATTGAGTAGATGAATTAAAAACTACGCGGTGAATCAAAATGTGCAGATATAGTCTTAATTCTGCAGCACCAAAGTGATGCTGTAGCCAAGGTTGTTAAACTTCTTCTCTCAGTGGGGAACCTCTCTGAGTAACTCTAGTCTTTTGTCAGGACAAGGCTCATTAGGACGAATCGCTGAATCTAAGGTTTGTTTTAATGGAACAACGCAAAGGGATTATGAGGTAGTGGCTGAAGAAGCACTTGTTTTGTCGCTTATTCAGATTAAAATATTATTGAGATGTGGTTCATCTCAATAGACTACACACTTTTCCAGTATATTACAAAGATAACTGATGCTCCGCCCATTTCAAAACAAATATGGCTAGTTAAGCAGAAAAATAAAGGGAAAATATATTATATGGGAGTCTGTTAATCTGAAGCTTGAGAAATGCCATTTGTTTTGTTTTTTTTGTTTTTTTGACAGTTGGCTGATCACTGAAAAAAAAAGAAAAAAAAAAAGATTGCATTATCATATAATTTCTTTTTGCCAGGCACATAAAATTGGGAAATTTAATAACGCAATTTTTTTATACATACTATATTGCAAATGTGTATATTTATTTTACTAATATATTAAATGCATATATACTGAGCAATTTTGGAGTCAAATGAGAGAGACCTAGACCTACATAGTTTATTAATATTTATATATAGTTCAGGCCAAAAGTTTGAACACACCTTCTCATTCAATGTGTTTTCTTTATTTTCATGACTATGTACATTGTAGATTCTGACTGAAGGCATCAAAACTATAAATGAACACGTGGAATTATTTGAGTCCGGGGATCTCCTCCAGTCCTGGGATCTCCTCCAGTCCGGGGATCTCCTCCAGTCCTGGGATCTCCTCCAGCCCTTGATGACAGAAGCAGAATGAATGAGCTCCACAGGCTGTGGCTACCTCAGGGAGGACAGTCTCTGTGAGCTGTTCTGAAGTGACATTGGCTGTGAGTGCATGTGCACTGAGTTCCTCTGTGTGTTTCTCTGAGCATTTTGAATGATGTCCTCAGGAGGAGGAAGAACAGGGGTAGCAGACTCCAGGTCTGTGCTGGGGTCTTCATGCTCCTCGGTTTCAGAAGAGTGCAGATCTCTTCTACCATCAGGTCAGTGATGGCCTCCAGCAGGCTGGGGGAGATGGACCAAAGAAGCTCCTCCAGTTCTTCATGGGAAAACATTTGGTGGGTTCTCGCCATGATCTTCAGAACCATTTGGTCCCGCATGAAGTCCGAGAAATGCACTCTCTGGAGCATGTTTCCTAGAGCTTCAGTTACATTGTCCAGCACACAATGGGTCAGTTTAATGGCCTGGATGCCGAGGTCAGAGGACCGTATGCTGAACGTATGCCACAGTCTGTGGAAGACCTTTGGTATAACGGCCAATAGCACATGGGCTGGAGCAAGAAGGGACACACCTCTGTCTGCTCAGACAAAGAGTCCGAAGACTCCTGAGCCAGACGGACGAACTTTGGGTCCCTGGGGGACAGAGACAAAGTCAAATGAGCTGAAAATTCATTTCAGACATGATAATCAAAAGTGTGTGTGCCCTACAGACCCTTAGAGATGTCTTTAGGACACACAAGGAGCCGCCTTGCTTCAAACAGAGTGTCTCTCATTTTGAGTGTGTTCATAACATCCCAAGTCTGAGACAAAGAGAAGAATCAGCATTAGTGCACAGGAGTGTCACAGGACTGGATTTAAAGATTGAAAATCTTAATAAATTCAGAAGAGGTTTTGTTTCATTCAGTCCCACATCTGAAGACGGATCGACCTCTTTGCCTGCCTGCCCTGGTCATGTGGTCAGTAGTGACCGCAGAGGTCACTCTCTTCCATATCAGGGTGATGAACAACATCTGTTGAAAAGACATTATTGCTTTACTTTTCACACTTTGCCAGTCAGCTTATTTTGGTGGGACATGTGTCCTACAGAAAATGTACCCTGATTGGTCGATAGAGACCGTTTATTAGGGTAAGAAAATCCATCACAAACGCAGTAACCACAATGAAATGCAGAGAGACCGTAAAGTTTGCATACGCGACTGAGCTCAGCTCACAAATGACATCATCTAATGCTCTACTAGAGCAGAGGGTTTTTACTTTGGACAAAGACACGGAGACACATGGTTCCTGTTGCTGTTAGAACACGAGAGTGAAAATAGGAATAAAGCTGACCGCTTATAACTGTTTGTGTTTTAAATAGGCTATTAGCCATTATTTGACGTGCATAATATCCACACTGAACAGTTGGACAGTTAAACACCATTTTTAAATTTAACTATTCATTGTTCAGGTTTATAGACCATTTTAAGTATAGACGTGAAACAGCATCAGGCTGCACTGTACGTGAAGAGATAATTAAAACATTTTTAAACAATTTCTGTCTTTCTCTGAAGAGGTGTAGATAATGGTGGTAATGCTTAAAATAAGGGACCTTATATATATATATATATATATATATATATATATATATATATATATATATATATATATATATATATATATATATATATATATATATATATATATATATATATATATATATGTGCTGTTTAATGTCACTGTGGAATATTCCAGGCAGAGCAATCCATAGAAACAACAAACAAGCAGGTGGTTAAGTTATAGTTTCATTTTTTTACATTCAAAAATGCACATTTAAAATAGTCATTTTCACTTGTCATAGTTTTTTTGTTTTTTGTTTTTGGTTAATTTTGATGTTAAGAGTGAGGAAGATATTTGAAATACCCACTCAGAGGCCAGGGGAAGACAGTTATGAATGGGCAAGGTCTTTTTACTTTTATTCTGCTGCAAGAAAAAATGCCACAGCTTAGATCTAGTACATTTTAGCCAAAAAGATGACCTTAACTTTGTGGATCTCTATTGTAGTAGACCTGAATAAAGAAAAATGGCCAGTGTCTTATGAAAGCGACATGGTCTATTGTGCTGTATCGCTGGATTTCAGATGACATCACTATTCTATAGGTCAATAATATTCATTACAGATGGGGCAAGTACATTTTGCTCTTTTTTCATTTATATTTTTGTATTTAATAGACGAGAAAATAATGCAGATGATGAAAACCATTAAAGTGGTAGCCCTGATTAAGGTTGCATAACTTGCAATTGAAATCAAATCAAAATGAAAATTGTCCCAATCGTCAAAATGCAAAGGTTGCAATTATTTATGCAGTAAAATGTCCTCTGCACCCACCATTGTCATTCCATCCATCCATTTTCTTCCACTTATCTGGGACTGGGTTGCGGGGGCAGCCGAGAGACATAGTTCCTCCAGCGTGTCCTGGGTCTTCCCCGGGGCCTCCTCCCGGTGAGACATGCCCGGAACACCTCCAATGTGTCTTTTTATATGAGTAAAACATGTTACCTGTGAAGATTAGACTTTCAGAAACATGTTCTGGCATGTGTGGGACTCATGTATTTATTTTTTTCATATTTCATATATACTTTTCTCAAATTGAAAATCACTTTTGGATGGAACTCCAAATGTCTTGATTTCTTGATTTCTAAAACATTGTCTACCTTTTCTACCTTCTCTCAAATGTTTTTGCTCCTGGACTTTAAAATGTGTACTTTATTGATTTGAAAATATTCTGTACTTTTAAAATCTGTATCTGGTACAAAAAAAATAATATTTCTACAATATTCTTAGATATATGGCAGTGCACTTAAAGCATTGGAGACATTCTGACCCTAAAATGCAATGGAACGTGTGCAGTTGAACAGGAGTTGGGGGCATATTTTGAGACACATCTAGTTTACTTTATTTGGGCAACTAGGACATTTTTAAATCAAGATTCAGTTATGTCTAACTGTCAATGAGGGGTTTATTTTTAACACATTTGAGAAAACAAAAACTGATATATATATTAAAAAAACAGCTGATTTAGTTGTTTCCATTGAACAAAATTCAGCACAAAATCTTAATTAAAATCACTGTATTTGAAGCTTTATAAGACCTCAAAATCTGCACAAAAGATTTTTTACTTTTTACTCATTTTTAATGGGTATTTTATTAGTATTAGTACATTTTTCGTGTGATTTTTCGTTTTGCTTTTACTTAAGTAACAAAATTGAGTGCTTCCTCCACCACTGGGTTTGGAGCAGACTTTGGAGGAAGAAATTTGACTAAATGGCAATGATTAATATAGCTTAGTTTCAGAAAATCAATACTGAAATCAATATTGAAATTGCCCTACTTATTTGTGAGTTGCTAGCTGCATATTTTGGCATTGCTCCTATCTGTACTACATTACTGACTTTTTCAATCTCCCCGCTGCTCCTTCTTTGCATAAATAAGTTGTGCTTTTCTCATTGCGTGCCACCCTCTCACAGCAAAATCACATAATCTCACATTCAGCACTCACCCTTATAATGTTTTGTTTCTGTTTTGGAGATGCCTGTCTTTAAAGTGTGTAATCGTGCTTAACTATGGGTGCCTGTTTGGATTTCATTTCAGTCTAATTGTGCCCGTCTTTCTTAACCTCTCCCATGTGATGCTGTTTTTAGCTGGAGCTCATAAGGCACATGCTGGAGACCGTCTGGCTCAAATACAAGATGGGCCCACGTGCTTTCTGTCTGTAAGTGTGTATATATATTAGTACAGTGGTACCTCACCTTACGAAATTAATTCGTTCCAGAAGTGGTTTCGTAACGTGAAAAATTCGTAAGTTGAGTAGCTATTTCAATGGAAAAAGCCTGATTCGTTCCAAGGCCCCGATCCAAGTTTTTTTTTTTTTATAGTGTAACTTTTTTTATAGTGTAACATTGTGTTCTGTGTTTCTCACATTTGTCTCTCGTTTAAACACTCAAACTTTCATAGATTTTCAACAAAATGTATTAACAGTGAAGTGTGGGGGGAAGGGGGAGGGGGGAGAAAACTGCGCTCTGACACGTGTGTGATAGCGCACATGACCCGGCGCGGAGCTGACAGCAGGTCTAGACCAAGGTCTAAACCTGGACTGGACCTGGACTAAACCAGGACTAAACCTGGACTAAACCAGGACTAAACCAGGACTAGACCAGGTGGATTAAAGCAGCGAGGAGGAGACTGCACGCAGTCTGAGCGCATGAACGCATGAACGAGACCCATGCAAGAGCCGCGGTGGTCTAGACCTCCTCTAGACCTGATTTAGTCCAGGTTTAGTCCTGGTTTAGTCCAGACCACCGCGGCTCCTCCTGGTTTAGTCCAGGTTTAGTCCTGGTTTAGTCCAGACCACCGCGGCTTCTCTAGACCTCCTCTAGACCTGGTCAGGTCTAGAGGAGGTCTAGACCACCGCGGCTCTTGCATGGGTCTCGTTCATGCGTTCATGCGCTCAGACTGCGTGCAGTCTCCTCCTCGCTGCTTTAATCCACCTGGTCTAGTCCTGGTTTAGTCCTGGTTTAGTCCTGGTCTAGTCCTGGTTTAGTCCTGGTTTAGTCCTGGTTTAGTCCTGGTCCAGTCCAGGTTTAGACCTTGGTCTAGACCTGCTGTCAGCTCCGCGCCGGGTCATGTGCGCTATCACACGTGTCAGAGCGCAGTCTTCTCCCCCCTCCCCCTTCCCCCCACACTTCACTATTAATAATTTTGTTGAAAATCTATGAAAGTTTGAGTGTTTAAACGAGAGACAAATGTGAGAAAAATTTAAATTCAGTCTGAGAAAAGCGTATAATGTGTGTGGCTGAGCGCGCATTATTTGAATTTTTGAGATTTCGCGTTTCGTAACTTTAATTTTCTTTCGTATCTAGAGACCAAAATTTACAGTGAAGGCATTTCGTAACTTGAAATTTTCGTTTGTTGGGTCATTCGTAAGGTGAGGTACCACTGTATTGTTATAATATGTTATACCCATAGACTGTATTAAGCAGTGGACTAAGGGAGTGTGGCGTCATCCATAGCCTTCTGCTCCAGTCAGATGCTCACGAGGCTAGCAGTTACAAGAGTGAACATCGTGCCTGCGTGTTTTAATAATACCATGAAGATATTTAACCATAAACCAGGCTCAAATATTTTAAAGATCTTATATTATGCAAAATTTACTCTTGTGCGCTTTAAGCCGTTATAGTATTGCCTCAAAAACATACCTACAAAATTAATACATACATGTGTTAATTTAACAAAACACAATTCCAGATATGCTTTTGATGAGGAACGAACATTATAATAGATCAGAAAACAACACAATATGGCCCCTTTAAAAACTGAACTGCAACTGAAATGGTGGTTGGTCCAAATAATAATATGTTAGAATATCAGATGGGGCATTCACAGTTGCCGTGGTTATGATTTGAGCCTTGTTTAGTCCTGACATAGACTTGGTTTAGTCCTGGCTTTTCCTCATCTAGTTTCCTCGTCTAATCGTATGAACTCCTCATTAGTTTCACCAACAGCTAACAAGATCTTCTACATGTTATTGTAATACAGTACTTCCAGCAGCAGCACTGTTTAATATCACAGATATAATGTACCCCTTTTTAAATCTCTTCTTTCTCGCAGTTCCCAGCGGGGCAGCTCAGAAGACTGGTCCGTGTTTCATTTCATGTTTCGAATCCTTGAAGCTGCAGTTGGCCTGTGCCTGCCTCTGCCTCCTGGTACTGAGCACAGTTTAACAGTTTTGGCTAAGTTTGTCCCAAGAATAATAATAAAATGTTTTTCTTTGTGGACTTCCAGGCTTCCATACCCTGTTAGCAGTAATGGCTGTGCGATGCCTGCCTCACCACAGCTTCCTCCAGTACATTGACCACAAACTGCTACAGCTCACAGACACATTTGTGGCTCGGCTAATGACGGGTGAGATTGTAACTATAATGTCCGTTATAATAATTGGTAATACTTAAAAACTATACCATTTCCACTCTTAAAGCGTTCAAAGAATTAATAATTGAAGGCCCTATATTACGCTATTTTTGGATCTATGTTACAATGTTGTTTCCTCATTGAGTTGTGTTTTGTATACATACATACATATTTAATAAACAAATCCTGCATATTTAGGCTGCTCCACTCTGTTTTTAATAATTTGGATCATTTCAGGCCTGAAACTGAACATCTTTACTGAATTAAAGTTAAAAGGTAGTTGCTAACTTAAAAACTATCACTACATCGCAAGGTGGAACAGAGCATTTTGAGTTTTGGAGATGTAGACAGACTAATAATAAAGGATTGCAGGATTACTGTACTCAAACATGTGTGAATGAAACAAAACACAACTCCAGGTATGTTTTTGATAAAGTTCTAATAGGACTTAAAACTCACCAGAGTCAATTTCTTTAAACCAGGACCAAACCACGAAAGTGTGATCACAGCCCAAGTCTCCCAAATACAGTCTTTATTTGATGACTTCCTCCTGTCTTGAATCCAGGGCTATTACTGCAGCAGATTTGTCGCTTTGCACTGTCAAAAATGTGGCAGTCATTTTATACCCCACTTTGCAGCTCCGGGGAGATTAAAGTCACGCTTTGGGACATGTCACTGCTGCACGCTTAACGCAAGCCTCAACTGTCTACTCCCCTGTCTCTCTATGTACAGGTTTTGCAAAGCTTAAAGACTGTCAACAACATTAACAGCTTATGTTACTACACAAGTGTGTTTATTTAGTACGTGGGCAGAAGCTATTGTTCACAAGCTAAACAGTATTGCTAGCCAAATAGAAACAACACCAAAATATTTACAGACGTTTGGTCAGTCTCTCATGAACGGGACAATTATAGAGGAAGATGGATTTTTCTTTTTTGTTAAAATGCCTTCAAAAAGACTTTAAAGGGTGGGTGTTTTGTTGATTTAAAATGTGATGGAGCGTGCGTCACTTCACAATTCAGTTGTGAATCTAGACTAAATAGTAGCTAGTCTGTTTGGAGCCAGTCTAATAACAGTCAATAAAGTGGTGCCAGATATATAATGTTAAAATCCTGCATGTTTAGACTGACTTCTCTCAAACAGAAAGCACTTCTTTCCACCTTGTGATGTCATGTGGTAATACAGGGAGTGCGCCACTGTGTTTTTTAACTCCATGAATTTTCACTAGAATCATTTGGATAATTTCAGACCTGGAATTACCAATATCTGCTAAACAAAATGTAAACAGTAGCTGCTGCTTGTAAACTAACACTACATGGAGAAACAGGGCATTTTAAGCTTTGGAGATGTAGAAAGAGTAAGAAGAAAGGATTACTCAAACATGTGTGAATGAAACAAAACACAACTCCAAGTCTGTTTTTGATGAGGCAACAACGCTATTACATGGATTAAAGCTCACAAGAGTCAAATATGTGTAATATAGGACCTTCAAATGCCTTCCATGTTGTTCTAATTCTGATGTGCAGTTGTTATGTTTCTCATTTTCTCATGCTAATGAAATTATTAGTGGGGCAGCAATAGCTCTAGTTTCGTACATACTGTTAGTACATACTGATAACTCTATAATGATAACTATCTATCTCTATATCTCTAGTATAATGTTTGGGATAGGTTATCACAGACTCTTCTCTGTTAGCAACCACCATTACTTGTAGATATACTGATCCTCACAGGCTTTATTTCTGGCCATTTTGGTAAAATTTACGTAGGTCCTCTGGGTTTTCAAAAATATACAGATACTAATTATTATTATGTGTTGATGAGATTAAATTACACTTATGTTTTACACTGGTGCATATTGCATCTTATACTGCACTGAAAACTCTCAGAAGCAGCTGGAATGGTGTGAATTCACAGGTAAAATTTCAGAGAAAAGGCTGCACGGGTTAGTTAGCACCTCTGTCTCCAACTCCCTAGCAACCAAAACGAAGACAACATGTTTTTTTTACTATGTTTTCTGAGCTTATTTTGTGTTGTTTTTTGCCTAGATTTGGACAACAGCAACATCAATGAGAAACTGAAATTCAGCATCCTCAAGAGACTACCTCAGGTACCTCTGCAGTGTCCAAACAAGCTTATTTTACATCCACTGGAAATCCTAAACAAGACCTGGGATGTCTATGCACACACACTATCAGCAGTTATACAATATATGATGCTATTATAATGCTGTCTATTTGTAGAGTTTGGAGCTTGCCCAAGTACCCACACTGGTCCAATTAGTAGTTTGAAGTTATTTTCAGGCTCATCTCCCTGTAGCCCCCTGGAGCCCTCACAGAGCACTGGTGTAATTGGCTGCAGCGGGGAGAGGGTCTGGAGCTACTAGTCACTGTTTCTAAGCATATGTTACTGTACCTTTACTGCATGTAGTAGTAGTAGTAGTAGTAGTAGTCGTTTTTAAGCATTACTGTAGTGTATGTGGAAGTACCGAGTAGTTTTATTGACACTGGACTATAAAATAATCATACAAACAGCGTGTTACAATTGAAATATCAGTCCAATTTACCCAAAGTGGAAGTTGACAGACATACAAGCTTGAGAATGTTCAGTCTCATTTAATCTTTGAAGTTTAGCAGGGTTGGGTCTGCTTGGATGTTAGACCGCTGGGAATACTACATGCCACAGTGGAACAGCAGCGGCTCTAGTGCATACTATTGTGTCCTTAAGCAAGACACTTCACCCACATAGTAGCTTACTTTCAAGTATGGATTGAATGAGTAGTGCAATATTAGGTGTTTTTTAAGTGCATGCATTATTGGCCCGAGCAGTAACAGAGTAACTGGTGAAGGCTTTTTTTCTTCGCCCGTTTCCTCTTCTCTTCTGTTATTTTTCCTCGCAAACAATCACAATTTTGAGGGCTTAAACATCGCCGAAAAGTCCCCAAACCAGGTATGGGATTGACCGGTCCGGTGAGCATTTTGCTAAAACAGCCCAAAGTGGCCCGACTCAACGGCGCCGCTTAGAACCGGCTGGTTAGCTCAACTGGTAAGTCACTGGCTTTCCCCCGTGGAAGACCTGGGTTCAAATCCTCCCCCTGGCAATGAGCAAGCCAGTGTGGTCCTTGGGCAAGACCCTTCACGGTACTGCCCCCCCGGGCGCCGAAAGATGCTCACTGCTCCTGAAAAGGATGGGTCAAATGCAGAAGTCAAATTTCTCCCATGTCTCACTGTGTGTTATTGTGTGTGAGACCAAATAAAGGCTTAATCTTAATCTTAATCTTAGAAGAGGACCTCTATGGGAGAGGACAGGCAAAGTTTGGCAAGACAAGACAAGCCAAAAGTTGAATTGATGCATACCCCTATGAATCATTTTTTGTGTTTATTTTTGTGTGCTAAATTCCATATGTATTAATTCATAGTTTTGATGCCTTCAGTGAGAAACTCAATAATTGTGGAAATAAATGAGCATCTGGATTAAACAAATGTAAATGTGATTATAACTACCAAGCTAATTTACATTTGCAGGCCTTATACAGGGAACAAAACAGATACCACATACAAATACGTTTAAGTTAGTACAACACAAGGACATGTTAGAAAGCATGTTTTTGACTCATGGTGACACATTTTAGATCATGCTTAGTCATATTAGACTCAAAAAGCTGAATATTATCTTGGGTAGAACGACTAAATTAAAAGATGGTAAGGTTGCAAAAATATAATTCAGTAGTTTTGCCATTAATATTGTATTTTGTTGTATTCCAAAGTGCCTCTCCAGTCTTGTGTGTAAGAGGGGTGTGTTTGTTTTGTTCTCAGTGAGATCTGAAGAGTTTTAGCCTTTCCAGCTTCTGCCCATTAGCCTTTTGTTTGGTGGATTTGGCAGCAGCTCACTTTTATCTGGTACAATAAACAGTGCCCAGAACCTTGACAAAAAACTGGATTTTTCTCCACCATTTCTCTGTTTATTTGTGTGTTGGCCCTGTGAGCGTAATCATTTGAAATAACTATATAGGTGGCTGTGGCAAGAAAGCTTTTTTATTACAGTAACCTTGGGAAAGAACTAGTCACTTCTAGTGAATGAATTTGAAAGCATCCGTCAGTGGTTGCTTTCATATTTGTTTTTTGATTGAAAATTTGTGGAATATTCATATTTATGTTTGTTTTGAAAGCACTGTGACTGTATTGCAATATCCCCATAACATGTAATGCACATCCTGATGTTAATAAATCATACTGAAATGTGCGGTCAAGTCAACAAGTCACATGAGTGCAGAATGAGACATTTTTTAATGGAAAATATTCGTATCACTTAAAATGTCTTCAATGAAAAGGGCAATTTAAGTAAATGCCTCTTTAAGAACTTGACATTTTCATGGGGAAGGTTTAATATTTTATGACATTACCATTTATTCAAGAATGACCTAAGCTCAACCTGAGCAGATTTAATGATGCTAAATGAGGGGTCATAGATAATCCTTGTCAAATGTATTAAGTGCATAACATTTGGGTTCTGAAGTTAAACATAAATTCATTGTACAGAGCGAGAATCAACATTTATTAAAAACAAAACAATACCTAGCAAAACAGGCATTCTGACTGTGAATGGGGTCGCCTCTCCACAGATCTGACCTGTAACTTGGTCTGGTTTGGTCTCCATGAAGATAGAAATAAATTTAAATACATTTAATACCATACTGTGAAACATTTCAGACAAAGCAATAACCTCTCCATGGAGAAAAGCATTTGACGGATCCTCCACCGGAAAGGTTACACAATGCACCTTTAAAGATCCCATGACATGGTACTTCTTGATGCTTTTATATGGCTCCTTAATGGTTCCCTAAAACTGTAAATGAATCCTTCTTCAAAATCAACACTCAGTGCATGAGAAACAGAGATAAGATGAGAAAAAGTCATAAATATCTCTCTCAAACTCTTTATTCTGGGTGTTGTTGCTTGAATGCAAATGAGGAGAAAAGAGCTGGCCAAACTCTCCGCTTTCGGCTCTGAGCTCTCCTCTGATCCATTTCCGTGTTTTTGCACGGGGGGAGAGATTTGAAGCATTCCATTGAAAAATAAACACATTTCCACAGAAAATAAAATTAAACCACTGCTGTTCAAAGGTCCAGAGGCTCAGATAAAGGACTTCCGAGCCTAGAAACACTCGGACGTGCCTCCAGGCAAATAAAAAAACGCATTTCGCATTGCCTAGCGCATTCGCAGTCCAAACTCTCTGGGCGTGATTTACAGAGACGCTGAGTACAGACAGACGGGGGTGGAACTGCATTTGTATTTCTTTTTTCGATCTAACGTCAATCAGGTGCCTTGTTCAAAATCGCCCGTTTGAGCTCCGATTTTTTGTAACGCAGAAAAGGATCGCAAATGCTCAGTTTAGACATTTCGCAACTTTTAACCATGGGGGGGCTAAACAGGGTAGGGGAGCTCACATTAACGTTCAAAAACCTCAGAAAGTGAAAATTTCATGCCATGGGACCTTTAAGAATGACTTTCTTACAGTTACAATCTACGCAGATAGCAGACAAAATGGGCCATAGACAAGCCTTGACAAATAAGAATAGTAAAATTATGAACCCATACTATACATATTCAGTTTTTGCAACCTCTTGAGGGTCATTGATCTACACCTGTATATATATTAGTGTATGTTGAAGTATTGAAGTTGTTTATTTTACTCTCTCCATCTCAAATCTTACATAAAAATGGCAAAAATCTCCCCACTATTGCAAAAAAAAAGTACCCACCATAAATATTGAGCCCCAAAATATATTGTTCCAGCTGTCATATATTGAACGCTAAATGTTTGTAGTAATTATCGTGGCCTATAGACCAGATGAACAAATCTACAATTTTAAAAGGCAAATTCCACTGTAGTGTTCAAACATGCCATCCAGCGCAGTTTTAAACATGGGCCTGTTTGAATGTTGTGAAGCTGCATGAACCCACCTTACTGCATTATTCAGAGGAGCACAGTGTAGCGTCGTGGAGCAAGATCCCGGTGCAAGTCATTACTAAAATCAAAATGATAAGAAAAGTAGGAGAAAATATATGAATTGGGGGTAGGTGTCACCATGACCTTGTTGTAGGAGATAGTGAAGCACATAAATAGCAATCATTTAGTGAGATAAAGTATAATGCAGCTGTGTGTTGTTTATGTTGACACTCGTTTATACTGGAGTCTGTACTGGGAAGGGGGTCCAGTCCTAGCCCGCGATGGACCCTCAAAGTGCTATAGGCCCTGGTGTGTCGCAGCTGCACCGCCGAATGCTATGCCACACGACAATGAGAGCGCCTTTACCGCCTTTCATGAGCAGTCATCTCCATAAAGTTGTGTCAGTGCTGAGCTTGGCTGCACATGAAGTGATGATCGTATCTCTCTCTTTTTGGCTCTCTCTCTCTCTGTATCTCTGTTTCTCTCTGTTTCTCTCTCTCTGCCCCCTCCTCTCATACTCTCTCTATATTTTCCTCTCTACCTTTCTCTTCCTCTGTGTTTCTCTCTCTCTCTCTCTCTCCCTCTCTGTCTGTCTCTCTCAGCCCATGGAGCAGACCATTGTCCACATGTGGGACCACCCCGTCACCTCAGCCTCAATATCCAGAGATTATGTTCATACACTGCTGGAGAAACGCAACAAAACAAAGGTAAGAAAGCACCATTAGAATACAGAATATACACTATGAAAATTATCCTGTACAATCTTTTAATTTTATTCTATTTATTTTATTTCGATTGATTCATCCATGTTTGAGTAATCCCGTTTTGTTCTGCATTCAAGGCTTCAGAAAAGATAGTTAGACTCCAGGTCACACACACATGTTAAAAATGCTGCATGATCATTTTTAAAAATTAAACGTGCCATAAAAGAGAATTTGCTGCTTGCTATGGTGAAATGGCACTATGAAGAAGCGGGGACCATACAAGATAATCACTTCTGGAATTAACCTTTTTGTATTATTAAGTCTGTTTAAATCAGTATTGCAGTTTAAAAGGAATTGAATGTAAATTACTTCCACATGTTATAATGTATAAGAATGCATTAAAATGCATAAGAAGTAATACTGCCCTTGCCCTATCAAGACAGTACAGTCACTCACTCATTATGGTCAATGTAATTATAATGTCAAATCAGGTGAACCTTTTGATGAGGACTGGGAAATGCAGGGGAAATCACAATACAATATATATGAGCAATATATGAGCAGTCCAAGCAGTGTTCTGCTGCCCAGAACACAATGCACCAGCCCCATGAATCCTTCTGCAGGTGGTGGGTCCACAGGAGGACGGCTCACGTCACAACGGGCCTTGATGTATCTTCTGTCATGGGGGCTACCAGTGTCCACAGACACTGGGGGCGAGGTGGGGTTAAGTGTCTTGCCCAAGGACACAACGTCGGAGCTGTGGGAGCTGGGAGCTGGGATCACATGCGGTCAACCCATCAAGAGCGGGATTCGAACCACCAACCCCTGGATCACGAGGCATATGCTCTACCAACTGAGCTACTGCCGCCCCAATATATAACATATATCTAAATATATTACAACATCACTACATCATAATAGTATTCATAACTATTTCAAAGAACAATATTTGGGATCTGGATATTTTGTCACTCACATCCATAGACTGTATATATAAATGGACATCGCTAAACCGCTAGCCGCTGCGCCTAAATAGGAAGTATTCATGGGGGTGCTTCTGGCTCCATCAACTCTTTTTCCAATTGATTTTACACTGGAAAATGATCTCCCCTCTCTCCGTAACAGCTGCAGTGATTGGTCTTAAAATGTCTGTATTAACCCACCCTGGTGTTTTTATTTTGGTATTTTGTATGTGAATAAGTCTGAGTTGCTAATATGGACCTGGCTCCAAATTTGCTCTTATAACTACTAGCATCATGAGCTTCATTTGACTGGAACCGAACACTATGGATGACGTCACACTCCCTTGCTATTTTTTACATCTGAGAGTAACATTTATATATTTTTCCTACGAACTGAAAAGGATGCAGTTAAATGAGAAGATCTGACAATGGTGTGACAATGTAACCTCAAAATAGGTCTCAAGTTAATATTACATGATTGTGCTTATGCAACAACGTATATTATTTATTTGTTGGGAATTAAATATGACATTTTAGTTACTTTTGTGAGTGCAAACATTGAATTTGAAGAAAATCACGAAGTACTAATGTGCAAGAAATGTCATGCAAAAAAAAAAGCCTTTTGTTAGACACAAACAGAGTGACCTTTAAAGAAAACTGTACATTTTCTTAATAGGACAGGTTTCTGTGAGCGTATTGTCATGGAAACCAGAGTATGTGATGAGAACCATAATCAAATATAAATAGCTGTGAAAAGTTCCTGCAAAGTCGCCTAAGTGCTGAAAGTGTATTAAAAGTGGAGCAGGGGTGAATAGTTCTGGGGTTTTGCTGTAGATGTGTCTTGATGGCATACATCCTTGAGAATTCATTGTGATATGCAGCATGTCTGTGGTCCTCAGGGATTCGCACTGAGCGGCAGAGAGGGGTCTGGCTTCAGACCGGAGTTCCTCCCTCTCACCTACCTGGCAAAGATGCTCTCTGATATCGAGGAGCAAGGTACGGTCCTGTGTGTGAAGGCAAGACTAAACTTTGTGTTTTTAGATGTTCGGATACATGTGCAGCCACAGGGATTACTACAGAGATTTAGAACAAGTCTGGGGAAAATGTCTAGGAATAAAATTCTGTTTGTTGTGTCATCGATAAAACAAGATTCTGTTTTCAGGGATGGAAAAATAGTCCAAATGTGCATTCAAGGACTGCTACTTAAAAATGAAAGTAACTGAGTTCATTTTAAATACATTTCTAAGAATGGTGTTTCTTCTAGCTCCACTATCACCACTATATTTTTAGTCCAAACTCATCACAGTAGTCCAAATTCATCACAGTAAATCAAAAACAGAATCCTGATTAAACATAATTGTAAATACATAAATAATGCTGTCCTTGTCCTTTGGGTGGACGAAACACCGAGCCACAGACAAAGCAATGTGGTCTATTCCATTCAGTGTAGTGAAGACTGCAGTGAGCGCTATATTGGGGAAACCAAACAGCCACTTCACAAGAGGATGTACCAACACAGACGGGCGTGCCAGAGTGGACCGTCATCTGCTGTTCATCTTCACCTAGAAGCCACGGGCCATTCTTTTGAGGACAGTGAGGTTCAGATCTTAGCCAGGGAAAAGAACTGGTTTGAGAGGGGGGTTTAAGAGGCTATTTTTGTCAAAAAAGAGAATCCGTTGTTAAACAGAAATGGGGGAGTTAGACACAACTTGTCTTCCATCTATAATTCGATTCTCAAACCAAGTCAAAAACAGACAAAGAAACATTAGGACAGACAAGCCATTGCAGAGGGGTGGAGAGGGTCGTTTGTCTTGAATAGGGAGACGAAAATGGACGCCAGAGAAATTTGAAATACAAAGAGACAGATTAGTTGATAGTTTCAGAGCTATTTCAGTGTAGTGAGCGCCTCCTAGGGCTTATAGATATGCTAATACTAGACGCCAGAGGAATTCGTAAAACAAAAGAGACAGAGTAGCTGGGTTAGTTTCAGAGCTTTTTTCAGTGTAGGAGCTCCTCCCGCCAGCTAGATATAAACAGGGTCTAACCAGCACTAGAACCAAAGCTGACGAAGCCTCTCGGATGAGCGGCGAAACGTTTTCGCCTTTGTCCAGTTGACAAATTGAACTTCTCCTTTTATCATGGATTCTACCTGGACGACTGAGGGACTTTTCACGCATCCTAATATTTAATGTTAAAAATCATATTCTGTCTTTTGACTTAAAAAAGTGTTTTATATTATCATTGTGGTATCAAAATTGGTATGAGTGTCAAGTCTATTTCTTAATATCGAAATCGACTTTGAAATTGAAATTTTAATGGGTTTCTGAAATTTGCACCGTTGTGATGGCAATTATGAACTGAAAACTAAATATTCTGTCTTTTGAATGTTGAAAAGTGCTCAACTGAAGAACACCACCTTCTGTAATTTAGAAAATTGAACTCTTAAATACTTTTTTTCAATAAACATATTTGACTATATTCCCTGAACAAAATCTTATGTTTTTTTAGGCACAAACCCATTTGAAGAACAAGAAAATGTGGATGCCAAATTTGTGGAAGAGATTGCACTAAAACAGACATTCATTCTTCTCGGTTTTGAGGAAAAGTGAGTAACAAATATGGCAACGGGGACGATGCTGCGTCCGTGGAGCAGATGGAGAGATGGATGGACAGAAACAGCTCAAGGGGAAAATGTGTTTGAACACGACAGGCCTGGAGGACAAGTAACGGCTGGAGGAATGACGGAAACCTAGGACCAAAAAGATGAATGCAGAGCGTCTAAAGGCACAGGGCCCATAAACAAGCTGTGACGATGAGATGACAAATTAAGGCGGGCTGCTTCGATAAATGGGACGTGAGGGGAGAATAGAAGTGGCAGGAAGATATATTTGGCCCAGACTGAAGAAAATGCATCTAATTTTTGCAATGGATGCTGCTACACCATGATCACAATGCAAGGGGACAATTGTGGGGTGATTGTTTGTAAAATATGGTATGTCAGCTAGATTGTGTTTGAACTATCATCTCCATCCTGACGCAATCCATCCGAACACATTAGGGAACGTAAGTTTTACAATAGAAAAATCATTATGAGCATTCATGGTCCTGTTTAGGTGTTTGATTTTGAACAAAAAGGTGAGAGTGACTATACTATTTAACAGCACATCTCTCCTGTTGTAGTTCCAGCTAAATCAGTTTTTATGGTCAGATTTTTTCCATTCAATTCAAATCCAGGTATGTTTTTGGTAAGTTAACGGCATTATAACATGGCTTAAAGCTCACAAGAATCCATTTTTATGTTATATAGGACGTTTAATGAAATAACAGCTTCAGTAATCTTGGTAAATCAACCAGATAATTGTATTACGTAATCAAGAAACATAAGATTCCTTTCTTGAAGCCTGTCATATACACTTTTAAACTCATAAACTGCAATTTTATGAATTATTGACTCCTCTACAATACCCTGTTTGCCTCTAATGACTAGATCTGTTTAGTTTTTACTACGTCCTACAAGTAATAGTAGGACCACCTGGCAGTATCATCACAGTGCATATGCCCATATTACTGGGCCTATCAAAAGAGGGCTGTTTATGGCTTTTTCTCTTCGTTCGAACCTCATCATAAAGTAGCAGCCAGTGAGATGATGTGGAATTATGTTTTAGGATATCATTTTTTACCATTGCTAGAGCATCCTGAATAAAATTGGAAGTCTACAAAATGGAGGATGCTGTAATAATTTTTATATTATGCAAAATGGACTCCTGTGAGCTTTAAAGGAAAAGTAACATTTTTTTTACAATCTGAGCCTTATTTTGGTAATAAAACAAGCTGTTTTACTCACCCATAGCACTTTGGTGTCATTTGGAGCAGTTTCGTAGAAGTTGTGTTGTAGCGGGATCCGTGAACGTGAGTGCTCGGGGCATAGCTTTGCGGTCTCCAAATAACACAAACTTTAGCACTTTTCAAATCACAGAAGATCGCTGTGTCAGCGTAGACTTTAAGTGGATTCCAAAGCGGCCTGAAACCCGATATCCAGCTATAGTTTCATTTGATGACGTCATCAGAGAGGACAGCGCGCATGCGTGAACTCAGCTGTTTATAAACACCGCTGTCAGATCTCGGTTACAGTCCGTAAGAAGCTTAGAAGACGAAAACATCTCCGCTTGAGAAAATGGTGCGAACATGCATTTATCCCGGTTGCGAAAACAAAATGACATCTTGGACGAAGTTGAGCTTTCACAGGCTTCCGCATCAGAATCCTGACTTATTGAAAATGTGGCTACTTGCTTTGAGAATGGACCCAAACATGACAGGGAAAGCTGTAAGACGTCTGGACCCTCGTGTTTGCAGTACTCACAGTTAGTATTATCAAAATATGACTATATAGGCATAACAAACCAATTCAATGCAAACAAATAATTGTGTGTTGGCTACTTACTCAACTGAAAGTTGCCCGTTTGGTCCCGCAGGCTTTGGCTGGCTCCTCCAATTCAACTTCCGAACACGAAAAAATGTTTTTATTACACCACGGTTCATCATGGCACAAATATCCTCCAGAGTTGACAGACACAGATTTCTGTTATCATCACCCAGACGTTCATCTCCTGGACGCAAATCCCACTCGACACAGAAAAGGCATTCTTCCTCTGTTGCCATTGACATACAATGTCCACATAAACACCACAAAGTACTGTCTTTTCGTAGACGGGCCGTCTCTTGCTGTTCTCTTGTGCGCTGCTCCTCAAGCTCTCTTCGCTTCCTTCTTTCTAATATCTCTTCCTCCGTAAACTCAGGCTCAAAAAGGTAGGGATGGCCATCATACTCAAATAACTCCTCTTCAATCTCAAAGTCCGAATCTTCAGCCATGTCTCGCAACAGAAAAGTAGTGTTCAGAGCAATGTTCCCCCTAATTTTTCATGTGTCTGAGCAAACACACCAACTCCCTGAGCGTTCCTTGGACTCCTGTGAGCAACATCCGACATGCACACTGTGGCCACACCAGTATCACACCTGAGATCATGGCAAGTTACATAGCTTATGAATCAAATTACTGCTGTTATTTCTGTTAGATTACTTTTAATATAACTGATTTTTTGGTCCACTTCTCAAAAATCTTTTCATGAGCTTTGTACATGTTGTATGTCAGTGTGAGGGTCCTGCTGTGGTCAGTGAAACATTGAACATTACAATATTTTGAAAAATAACCTGTGTATATACACAGTGTATGTACCTGTGTATAAACCTAGGACACTATAAGATGGGTCTTTCTCAAAATAATGATCTCCAAAATAAGTATACATTTTTATCAGTTTATATCTTGCTTTTTAATCATTACCCAGTTTAAGTAATTCTGTGAGAGTGACAGAGCTCTGTGGTTTAACGCTCTGGGGAGAGGATTCACACTTCACACAAAAAGTCTCGTCTTTTTGCTCACAAAAACCTATGGCTTGGACAGAAACAAAGAAAACAGCCGAGGATTACATTATGGCTCTACCTGTCTCCTCTTCTGTGCGGGCGGCGCTCCCGTCGGCTGGTGCGGACCTGCCGCTCTGACCCACGGCGATGCGCACGACAACTATGGTCTTACAGAAGGAAGCGAGCGAAATGCGATCGAAATGAATCTGTTTGTAGTTGGCTTGTCCCTAACGCATGTGCACATTCACATGTGCAAACTGAATCTATCAGACTGGATTCCATGTGTCAATCCAGCGCTGAGTTCAGGTTAGATTTTATTTTATGCGCTGAAAAGGATTTGATGTGCGCGCTGAACGTCTGGGCAGTGCGCGATTGCGCACGCGCGCACCTTAGAGGGAACAGTGGTTCAGAGCGGTGTTAGCTTCTTTCGGACTTGCGGTGTTTATAAACACAGGGCTCTCAAGTCTCACGCTTTGAGAGTGTGACACACGCAATTTGACGTGTTCACACGCCACACATGGTATTTCTCACGCTGAAATTTAGTTACGCAATTCAAGCGCAGCGCACAGCGCTTCTGTGCCCAGAAAATCGGTTAGATAATGCAGGCACCGCGCATTTTCAGCGAAAAAAAGTCACTCGCACCCCCCGCTCCTTGGAAATCACGCAGTCTCACGCGCTCAAAACTGATAAACAGCTGAGTTCACGCATGCGCGCTGTCCTCTGTGATGACGTCATCAAATGAAACTATAGCTGGATATCGGGTTTCAGGCCGTTTTGGAATCCACTTAAAGTCTACGCTGACACAGCGATCTTCTGTGATTTGAAAAGTGCTAAAGTTTGTGTTATTTGGAGAGCGCAAAGCTATGCCCCGAGCACTCACGTTCACGGATACGGCTACAACAAAACATCTACGAAACTGCTCCAAATGACACCAAATTGCTATGGGTAAAACAGCTTGTTTTATTACCGAAATAAGGCTCAGATTGTAAAAAAACGTTACTTTTCCTTTAAGTCATGTTAGAATGTCGTTACCTCATCAAAAACATACCTGGAGTTGTTTAGTCTGTCTACATCTCGAAAGCTCAAAATGCTTTGTTCCACCTTGTGATGTCATGAAGTGGTAGTTTTCAAGTTAACTTTTGTTCTGTAAAAATGGGCAATTCCAAGTTTTTTTCAAATGATTATAGTGAAGATATGTGGAGTTTAACTTCCTGTATTGCCATTTTACTTCACAAGGTGGACCAGAGTGTTTTCTGTTTGAGAGAAGAACTCGGCATAAATATATAGAATTTGTGTGCGAATGAAACAAAACAATACTATGGATATGTTGATGAGAAACATTATAACATAGATCAGAAAATAGCATAATATGTGCCCTTTAAGAATTAAGTATAAGAAAATGTATCATACAGGGATTATGAATCAAGCATTACTGAGATAAACAGTTGTGACTGTTGGTATTTTTAATCCAAGTGTGCAAAGGGATCATGATTACAACTACTGTTCCAAACATTTTCATAAAACAAACAATAAAAAACGTGGAATCATGTGAAAAATCAACAAAAGTGAATTTTAAAACACATTCACAGTAACATTATAAATATTTAATCCTGTTTACTGTATCAACAAAAGCCATCTAAACTTATGTTCCAAAAGAATTTTACACTAAACCCCTTGTGTACCGTTCAAACAATACTCCATAACGCCCCACAGCTTCTCCAATAATTTATAGACGGCGATGTCAAAAACAGCAGAGCATTATTATAAATCAGATGCACTTGTTTGTCCCTCTATGCTTCCTGTAACTCTGCACCCCATCAATTTGATTACATGCTGACAAGAGCTTTGAACACGCTGAACCTGATACATTCAGCAGCAGCCATTTTAAATACAGTACCTCTCCTATTCACCGGATTTACAAAGAGGTGAGATATTATATTATACAATGACGTTGAGCTGAGAGAGGCTTATGTGACAGCTAATACACCAAAAATACAACTCATCTGTTTGAAATACACAGACGCGTATACTGTACAAGACTACAAATCTGCTGAAAATGTGTTTTGTCTGTAAAGATTAATGACTATAATTTTAATTATCTGGTCACCTATATTTTAGTCAGTGGCTCTCTTTCTATGGGGCTTTGATGATCATGCAGTAATTGTCAACGAGAGAATTACTTCTGATAACTTAAAGGAAAAGTAACGTTTTTTACAATTTGAGCCTTATTTCGGTAATAAAACAAGTTGTTTTACTCACCCATAGCACTTTGGTGTCATATGGAGCATTTCCGGAGATGTTTTAGATTAGCGTTAGGCTAACGCCGTTAGCCTAGCGCGACTTATAGCCATAGCTCGGGGCATTCCCCGAGCATGTAATATGCCCCGTGCGGGCTCCAAATAACACAAACTTTAGCACTTTTCAAATCATAGAAGCTCGATGTCTTTAGTCTACGATTTCGTTTGGTCAAAAGTGGCCTGTAATCCGAGATTTATCCATAGTTTCGAGTAGATGAGGACGCCAGTGCGCATGCGCGGAGTGTGCTCTCAGCTCCCGGGACCCAAACATGGAACGCAAAGCTGTAAACTATGGATAAATCTTGGATTACAGGCCACTTTTGACCAAACAAAATCGTAGACTAAGACATCGAGCTTCTATGATTTGAAAAGTGCTAAAGTTTGTGTTATTTGGAGCCCGCATGGGGCATATTACATGCTCGGGGAATGCCCCGAGCTATGGCTATAAGTCGCGCTAGGCTAACGGCGTTAGCCTAACGCTAATCTAAAACATCTCCGGAAATGCTCCATATGACACCAAAGTGCTATGGGTGAGTAAAACAACTTGTTTTATTACCGAAATAAGGCTCAAATTGTAAAAAAACGTTACTTTTCCTTTAAAGCAGACCTATTATACAAAAGAGACTTTTTAGATATTAGTTGATAGTTGTTTAGCCTCACCATTTACTCACCCAAAGTTGTATTTGAAGTGATTCGTGCTTGATCGTCTTTAATCGCTTTAATTACCATTTTGTTGACCAACTCTTGTTTTCACCCCCACCAGCATAGGCCCGTTGCTCTGTACTTCTCCAAATTTATTTTCTTGATCTACGATATGCGCAGGATTTAGAAGTTTTCTAACGCGGAAGTCAGCACACTTGTTTCAGATCAGTATTGCAATTTAAAATGTCCAAATTATCATAGATTAGAACTTTATAGCAAGAACAGTAGATCTTCTTTAGGGCTAAATATGGCGCTGCTGCAGAGTTTACTGCTGGTTACCTCTGACCGGAAAAGACTGCTTTTCCAAGTGCTTCTGAGGCAACAGAAGGGCTACTGTGTTGGTATTTGAGGTCCAAGTGAGGAGCATTGCTTTGGTTTGTTCACTTAAATCTGATACTTCTCTATTCATGACTGATGATTTGCGACTTTTTAGAATTCAAAAGATATACTATTTTGGTTGTATTGCACAAAATGGACTCCTGTGAGCTTTAAGTCATGTTATAATGTTGTTACCGCATCACATGCATACATCAACATACCTGGAGTAGTGTTTTGTTTCATGCACACATTATTAGTCTGTTTACATCTCCAAAGAACCGTTTAAAGTCATGTAGTGGTAGTTTTTAGCTAACTTTAGTTTCAGTTCAGTTGAGATTGGCAATTAGGGATGAAATTATCCAAATGATTCTAGTGAAGGTAGAGGTTAAAAACACAGTGGAGCACTTCCTGTATTGTGTGTTCTGTTTGAGAGAAGAACTCAGCCTAAATATGCAGGGTTTGCGTGTTAGACGTGCGTGAATGATACAAAACTCTGGGGATGTTTTCGATGTGGAATCAAGATTATAACATAGATCAGAGAACAGCACAGTATGGGCCCTTTATATTGTTAATCACTATGGCAATGGTTGAGATTTTTCATCATTCAGAAACCCTCCTATGGATACTTGTGTGTATTTAGTTATGTGTAAAAGTGGTCATTTTTCTTAGTGGTGAGTCCCAGTGGTGGGGAATATCAAATTATGTTTGGGATTTCTTGTTTCTTGGAAGAGAGAACAAAAATCTCTACTTTAATACATAGTCCCGCTGACTTCTTGTCACTATAGTTTTGACTGAGTTTCACTGATCCAGGTGAGGTCGTGGTCTTGGCCTTGTATAGGTATGCCTTAGAGTTATATTCCAGTTATAGTTGCTAGTGCTCATGGTCTAGCTGCTTCTATGCAGATTTACACGTCTACTTTGTATTCACAAGACTAGGCCTTGTACAAAAAAATTGTTCTTGTATTAAAAAAAGATATTTATCGCATATACGAAAAAAAATATTGGGACATACAGTGTTGTCCATATCACTAAGCTCAATTCAAATTCAGAATGCTTGTTTGAAATGGTATAGATAGATGAGTGCTTCTCAGTGAACCTGTATTGCATTGTTAAAGGTCCCATGGCATGAAATTTTCACTTTCTGAGGTTTTTGAACGTTAATGTGAGCTCCCCTACCCTGTTTAGCCCCCCCCCCCCATGGTTAAAAGTTGCAAAATGTCTAAACTGAGCATTTGCGATCCTTTTCTGCGTTACAAAAAATCGGAGCACAAACGGGCGATTTTGAACAAGGCACCTTATTGACGTCAGATCGAAAAAAGAAATGCAAATGCAGTTCCACCCCCGTCTGTCTGTACTCAGCGTCTCTGTAAATCACGCCCAGAGAGTTTGGACTGCGAATGCGCTAGGCAATGCGAAATGCGTTTTTTTATTTGCCTGGAGGCACGTCTGAGTGTTTCTAGGCTCGGAAGTCCTTTATCTGAGCCTCTGGACCTTTGAACAGCAGTGGTTTAATTTTAATTTATGTGGAAATGTGTTTATTTTTCAATGGAACGCTTCAAATCTCTCCCCCCGTGCAAAAACAAGGAAATGGATCAGCTGAGAGTGGAGAGTTTGGCCACGCCCCCACCCTCTACTATAGGCCAGCTCTTTTCTCCTCATTTGCATTCAAGCAACAACGCCCATTATGGAGTGTTCAGAGAGAAAAAAAATACTCTTTCTCATCTTATCTCTGTTTCTCATGCACTGAGTGTTGATTTTGAAGAAGGATTCATTTACAGTATCAGGGAACCATTAAGGAGCCATATAAAAGCATCAAGAAGTACCATGTCATGGGATCTTTAAATACGCAGCAGAGTACAATGTAATACAGTAAGTGTCACAGGCAGCCCCCAATTGTGCATTAATAATAATAATACCGTATTTTCCGCACTATAAGGCCTTCGATTTTCTCAAATGCCGACAGTGCGCCTTATAATCTGATGCGCCTTATATATGGATCAGTATTGGTTAATCATGGCTACTGTAGTCAGCCACTACTGTAGCTTCTATTCTATGCGCTTTATAATGCGGTGCGCCCTATATGTGAAAACTGTTTTAAATAGGCCATTCACTGAAGGTGCGCCTTATAATCCGATGCGCCTTATAGTGTGGAAAATACAGTAATAATAATAATAATAATAATAATAATAATAATAATAATTAAAGCCGCAAGCGGCGTTGGTCGGGACCTCGCACCTGCGTTTGTTCGTCTTACTGAGACGCACAGCCATACGAAATTTCGTGTGCCTGGCACAATTATCTCACTTCCTGTTGGGCGTGGCCATGACATTGTAGATACCCTGTCAGAACAGACCCTGTCAGACCCTGTCAGACTCTGTTAGACCCTGTCAGACCCTGCATGTGGCCTCCATGCTGAGGCCTACATGAACCTTCGATGCTTGTCCCCACATTGCTGCTTGCAGCTAGATCAGATCAAAGGTACAAAGATCAAAGACCTTTGATCAGGGCGTTGCCTAGCAACAAATACCTCCCATTCATAACTCATCACTCCCATTCAATAAATACCTAACTTTATCGATCCGCCGTGTCGTCATATTACCGCCTATTTGAAAATCCTTCGCAATTTAACATCTCCAACGTCTTAAGATTATGTTCACCAAAATTTAAGCCTATCTGAGGTACGGTGTAGGAGAAGTGTTTCAAATTCCATACCTAACTTTATCGATCCGCCGTATCGTCATATTACCGCCTATTTGAAAATCCTTCGCAATTTAACATCTCCAACGTCTTAAGATTATGCTTACCAAAATTTATGCCCATCTGAGGTACGGTCTAGGAGACCCCCCACTGGGGGTCCCCCAGTGGGGGGTCTCCCAGGGACCCCCAGGTCCCCCAGGGACGAGACTTTGTGTGGTCGTACTGGCAGCACTTTGTGATGCCCGTGCAAAGTTTCGTTTGTTTTGAAGCATGGGAACATGCTCAAAATTGCCCCAGCGTGTATGAACAAGAATAATAATAATAATAATAATAATACGGAAACAAAGCAACAACAATAGGGACCTTCGTCCCCCTTCGGGGCTCGGTCCCTAATAATAATTCATAGCATTTATATAGCTTTACAGTTCATTGTTCATTCACTCCACACTTTGCGTAACATTGCGTAACTTTTTTGGTGGAGGGTGTGCCATCTGCTTGTCTCCATGGTATTGTTATCATTTTGCCTGGGATGTTCTGCATTATCGTGTTAGTTTAGTTTTGTTTAGTCTTTATTTGAAAAGGGACAATGTACAGAGACATTAAGCTCATAAAACAAAGATGATTTGCACCAGATTATAGCTACATAGCTAGTTTCCATCTGCAGTCCCTAAGCAAATATATCTTGCATTTATTCATTTACTGAGTAGTTTTATGTTTCTCAATACTACCACAAAATCATACATTCTTATGTGAGCAGCCCCTCTTCTCCACAGAGCTGACCTCTAACTTGGCCTGGTGATGTAGCTGCTTGTCTCCATGGAGATAGTTAAATTAAATGCCATTCCAGGAAAAAAACAATAGCTATATGGAGTCAAGCAGATGGGGGACCCTCTGCCAGAAAAGTAACGCAATGCACCTTTAAAGCCCCAGTGTGTAGGATTCGTGGCGCATAGGTGGATGGTGCTATTGCACTTTCTGTTTTAGCTACGGCAGACCTCGAGGGTCACCCGGGCGCGCCGTAACGCGGACAGCTCTCGTACCTGCGCACGAGCCGCGCCGCTACTGTATAAATAAAACGCGGTCCCAGTTTTTTTTTTTTTCTTTTCTCATGAAAACACATTCCCGATCATGTACCATGACACTCTACACATCAAATGAAACCTTACAGTCTCCTCTTTTTGACTATGCAATTAATTTCCCTGCACAACAATCACTCCCCGAGCACATGGGGCTTTTATACGGAAAAGCACAAAACAAGGTTAGCTTACCTTAGAATGCTTTGCACGGGTCAAACTCTGTATTTCACCATAAACTTGCTCTCAATTTGTCCATAAGGATCCAGCGAATAAAATCCAGTAAAACAATTTAGTCCAAAACACGTGTTAGATCCATTACGACGTCTGATCCGGCAGCATGCTTGTGTTGTTTACCCAAAACCACGAGCCTTGCCGAAGGCGAAGGCGGAGCCCAAATGTCCTTCTGCGGCTCTCGTATTCAAAATGGCTGCCTCTGCATGGGGAAGATCCCCCTTTTATGTGACTATATCTAAGTCCAAAAGAATACTTTGATTTCATGATGGAAGTGAAAAGGCTTGGAAAACACTGTATTTTTGAATGGGTATCTTCAATTTCAGTAATTAACGGGTAAAAATCTTACACTGTCCTTTTAAAGTGTAAACAGGGTGTTAGGTTTAATGCTACTTCATTCTCCTCCAAAACACACATACATAAATCATATAAAAAAGTAATGCTGCCAAATACTGTATAATAAATTATTCATAATAATTAAGGTAAAGCATTCCTATAAATAGTCCTGATCAGTCGTATACTCTGCCCTGACTCCTTTCTGTTTTTAAAATGTGATCCATTTTCTTTTTAGTTCGGGGCCAGACAATTCCAATATTGTGAGTTGGCGTTGCGGTTCACAATGGGGTCACTGCTTCTATTTGCTCTGTTGTCTGGTCGTGCTGCAAGTCAAGCTTTTAAAAGGTACGAGGAGGAGGCAGTAGCAGCAGTAGAATCCACCAGCCTCCTATAGATAGAATATGTGTAAGAGTGTGTAGAACTCCAACTGTCAGATTAAGTTAGCCCCAGACTGTGGAATGCTAATTACCTCACTACACAACACCAGCTGCATAACAGAAAATAGCTGAGAGATTTGGTTGTGTTTATGGGAAGGAGGAATTCCCCGGAAAAAGGGAGGATTTAGAGGAACAAGTTGGCAAGAAGTGGAGGCTCAAAGATTGTGTAATATGTTTATAATTATGTAATATGGCCCCCAAAACTGTGGGTGAGTCAGCGCGTGATGACTCCTGTGAGGAGAATTTCCTGGAATCACCACATACAGCATACTTTCAGACGCATTTCAATCGCTCTGACGTCTTCTTGAGTTTAATGGTGGGAGGCACTTTCAATGGTCTGTTATAATGTCACCTTCTGTGCAGTTTTAGTGTTTGTGCTGTGTAAATATTTTGACAGTGCTACAATAAAATATAAAGTCTCCTCCATTTTACGCTAGTGTCTTTATACAGTTAGCCGGCTGTAAAAATCTCTCGGCATCAGTGATACTCACTTGAACAAAGGAGGCACAACTGTCGCCAGTATTAATAGTTTTATAATCACTCATTTTCATGCTACTTCATAAAGACGCTTGATGAGTTTTCATAGTACACATCCACCTTATTCATCATCATCATATCATTTCACCTGTGAGTAAAAAATGACAAATGTAGGCTTATCTTTAGTGCTCCAGGTACTGCCAGGTACTAAGTTAGCATTTATTTATTTTGAAATGTGGTTGTGGACAGAGTTTATGTGTTTGATTAACTATTTTGGATGAGAATCAGAAATGACACTTGTGGTAATTTTTTAAAGGGGCAGTGCGTACACTTTTATCTCCAAAAGGGCCATTCTTTTGAGGACAGTGAGGTTCAGATCTTAGCCAGGGAAAAGAACTGGTTTGAGAGGGGAGTTAAAGAGGCTATTTTTGTCAAAAAAGAGAATCCGTCGTTAAACAGAAATGGGGGAGTTAGACATAACTTGTCTCCCATTTGTGTCTGGGTGGGTTTCCTCCGGGCACTCCGGTTTCCCCCATCAACCCAAAACATGCACCATAGGTACTCCAGCTTAGGTCCTGACCAAACCGAAGCAAGAAGATCATGAAGATGGTCCCCGGGCGCCCTAATGTGTGCTGCCCACTGCTCCTAATATATATATATATATATATATATATATATATATATATATATATATATATCAATAAAGTCACTTCTTCTTCTTCTTCTTCTTCTTCTTCTATTTATAATTCGATTCTTAAACCAAGTCAAAACAGACAAAGAAACATTAGGGCAGACGATCCAGGGCAGAGGGGTGGAGAGGGTCGTTAGGCTTGAATAGGGAGATGAAACTAGTCGCCAGAGTAATTTGAAAAACAAAGAGACAGATTAGTGGAGATAGTTTCAGAGCTATTTCAGTGTAGGGAGCTCCTCCCTGCAGCTAGATATAAACAGTGTCTAACCAGCACTAGAACCAGAACTGACGAAGCCTCTCGGATGAGCGGCGAAACGTTTTCAACCAAACAAACTTTGTCCAGTTGACAAATTGAACTTCTCCTTTTATCATCCTTTTATCTCCATGGAGATTTTATTGCTTTGTCTGGAATCCACAGTATCACTAAGATAAATTTATCTATCTGCATTAATGCAAATCTGGCATTTTAATACTGAAAAAACATGCGTTCTCACTCTCTCTAAAAGACAAAGTTCCCTCTCCACATATATATCTGACCTGTAACTTTGCCTTATTGCATCACCCACTTGTCTTCATGGATGTCGATAAGATTAATGTGGAACATTCTCAATAGACTCAAAAGATCAATAGACCCAAAGTTACATAGTGCACTACTTGACACGAAAATAGAAAATGCTGAGAATGTTTGTACATTAATATGTAAACACAAAACATGGTTGATTAAAAATTCCCTTTCAGCATCACAAAATAAACTTTTGGTATTCAATTTCATAAAAGACAGCAGCCAATTCCAGAATGACAGATTTCTAGTAAAATTAAAACCAACAATTAGCAAAAGCAGCGTTAGTGTGAAAATTTGTTATTTCCATTTGTTTATTTCTCAGGCCCAGATTCACTGAAATGCATTTTAGTACAGCCCCAACTGAGATGGGGCATGAAACTAGAGCAGATGTGCAGTATTTCCCACTCTTCATCTTGTTTTGTCTTGTTTAAAAATGCATAATGGGACGTAACAAAGCCATCTGATTCACTGAAGTTCTGTTGGTTAAATCAATGATCTTGTTAAGCCCTGCAAGACGACTGCTGTTTGGGCTTTACAAATATAAACTGAAAAAGTGAAAATGAAGTGTACTCCTAAATGTAAAAAAGGAGAAAGAAGTTAGTGAAGTTGCTGAAGTTACTGAAGTTGCTGTGTTGTTACCTGCAAACTATTTTATAATATGTGTACACAAGGACATTTTTGATCTAAATGGAATGCTAAATGAGGAGGTATTTATAATTAATAATTGGATTATATGTATTACAATAACCACAATGTTATTAATAAAATAGAGTTAAAGTAAAAATTCTGTTATAACTGTATACCATAGAGGATTATTTGTTGAGAATTTGTGACTGGATATTATCATATTACATTAACAAATGCAAGTTAGAGTGATTTCATATGTACATTGTGATTGGTAAAAGGAGAAATTCAATTTGTCAACTGGACAAAGTTTATTTGGTCAAAGACGTTTCGCAGCTCATCCAAACTGCTTCGTCAGTTCTGGCTAGAGTGCTGAGGGACACTGCTTATATCTAGCTGCAGGGAGGAGCTAACTACAATGAAATTACTCTGAAACTATCCCACGTCTTTGTTTCCAGTTTGTGTGTGGGGTCTTGTTTATCATACCCATTCAGGACCATAATGGGTGTTTTCACTACCTGGACCTGATCTGGCTAACCCTATTGTTTTCTTTGTTTGTTTTGATTTAGGTTTGAGAATGGAATTATATATGGGAGACAAATAGTGTCTGACCCCTCCATTCCTGTTCAAGGAAGGATTCTCTTTTTTGACAAAAACAGCCTCTTTAACTCCCCTCTCAATCCAGTTCTTTTCCTTTGGATGAGCTGCAAAACGACTTCGACCAAATAAACTTTGTCCAGTTGACAAATTGAATTTCTCCTTTTACCATGGATTCTACCTGGACGACTGAGGGATTCTTCGTACATTGTGATTGTCATAAACACTGACAAAAGGGACATTTAAAGGAAAAGTAACGTTTTTTACAATTTGAGCCTTATTTCGGTAATAAAACAAGTTGTTTTACTCGCCCATATCACTTTGGTGTCATATGGAGCATTTCCGGAGATGTTTTAGATTAGCGTTAGGCTAAAGCGTTATATAGCCATAGCTCGGGGCATTCCCCGAGCATGTAATATGCCCCGTGCGGGCTCCAAATAACACAAACTTTAGCACTTTTCAAATCATAGAAGCTCGATGTCTTTAGTCTACGATTTCGTTTTGGTCAAAAGTGGCCTGTAATCTAAAACATCTCCAGAAATGCTCCATATGACACCAAAGTGCTATGGGTGAGTAAAACAACTTGTTTTATTACCGAAATAAGGCTCAAATTGTAAAAAACATTACTTTTCCTTTAACTCTTTCATGCATTTGACTTCCTTCTCTCCTCACAGCCTGCTCTCCATTTAAATTCTCTCTTTGTCATTCTCTGTGCTCTTTCATTGACTTGCACACTCTCCCAATCTCTATTTACATTTACAGCCACTCTATGGCCTGGCTCGGAGCTTAAGTCCTCCACAATTTATTCACTCGAGGCAACATTATAAAAGCATGGCATAAATACATTAGTGTCCTTAAGGGGGTTGGGACACTCTGATTATAGCAGGTTTCTGGGCACAAACAGGAATTTTTGGGGAATTTTTATGCTCTCTTACTCATAATCCTCCCGATACCCTTCTGGACTATTCAATTTGACTTTAAGAGTAAACAAACGCTTGCCAAAAATCAAACAAAAGGAATTAAAAACACACAAAAGTATGAAAAAATTGTCATTTCGACTTGTAAAAATAAAGTAAATGCGTACAAAAGCTGATGTTATTCTCACACATTTGCCATTCAAATTACACTAACTACCAACAGTGCAAAAATACATCGCCATAGAGGTAAGTAGCTGCAATTATGGGCTCCCTCAAATAGTCCAAGTTGTTATTTCAGTTTTATAGTCTGGACAGCAATCTTCACCTGTTCTGTGTGAGTATATACCAGTGAACTTTTTAAAATCATAGTTTCTGCATAGGGTTTCTGCATAAAAACTGAAATAGAATATAGATTGATAGAAGTAGAGAAGGATAATTTAATATAATGTGAAACTGTTTGACTAAAATTGCATCTTTGTTGTTCCCGTTGTAAGTTATAGCTAGTGTAATTTGTGAGATTACTTCCAAATGTTGTTAAATTGTGATATCATGCGAAAGATTTTATGACCGATACTTACTGTTTAAATAGTTTTCCCTTTAGAACTGGTCTCCATTTCTGGTATTCTTGGTAGTTCTGATAGTTGGTTTGTTCAGCAATGCACACATTAGCAAACACTGTCAAAAAAGGTTTTAATATAATCTAAAAACACAAAATGGATTCAAACAACACATTTCAGGAGTCTGCCATCAAAATGAGCATTTACAGGCCTGTTAATATGTTTGATGTTCAACAAAAAAGTTGAAAGACTAACTGAAAAACTGTTGGCTAATTCTAGATAAACCCTCTTGTAGGAGCCATTTCGTACATTCTGTGTTCTGGAACATTCTGTTTTATAACAGCACTTCCTGTCCCACCTTCACGTTCAGGAAATGCATTGTGATTGGTCCACTTTGATCTTTATTCCTTGTTCTTTTAGCTTTGATCTTACCTACTATAAATACAGACGTAGGAACCACACTGACTCATAGAGGACACAGACACCGAAGAAGACACACCAGAAGACAGAAGACACACCACACCAAGACACATACACACACACAAGAAGAAAGGGACCACGCTACGTAGGTAGTGTGGATCTGGGGGCCAGGAGGTTACCTCGAGCCAAGAGTTGGCGGGGTATTAGGACGCCTCGGGCCACAGAAGCTACACAGTCTTTTGACCGTCACGTAAACGTCACGTGAGGACGTCACGTAGGGAAGTCAAGAACGACGTTAGGTAGCGCATGAGGACGTCATGAGGTCGTCATGTAACGCCGCGTAATAGTCACATAAGAGTGTAACATCGGACGTCTCCCGTGTGACAGACGGGATACGCACCGCTACAAGGCACATACGGACAGCAAGGAAGGACGTCGAATAGCATCGTCAACGCAACGTAGAGCAGGGCTCTCAAGTTTTGAACGGGGTCGTGCGTGAGACTGTAATTTCCGAGGAGCGGGGGGGAGTGAATATTTTTTCCCGAGGAGTGGGGGAGGCTTGAATTGCGTGAGAAATGCCGTGTGAGCGTGTGAACGCGTCGAATTGTCTCTCTCAATGCGACTTGAGAGCCCTGCTGTAAATGTTTGTCTAAAGAGCAAACTTAAACTACAAAGCAACTAATGAGAGTTATATAAATGAAGTTATTACCTGATGGTTCTCAGTTTGTTTTATCATCACTGCAGTGTGCGCTTAGCAGCTGAAACTACACTCTACAGTCTGCCCAACAACAGAACAATCTATTTTCTGATTGGCTGATTTTTTTCCGGGGAGCGGGACGGGGAGGAGGGGGAGAGTTTTCTTCGCTGAAAACGCGCGGTGCCTGCATAAACTGAGCCACACAGACCGATTTTCTGGGCACAAAAAAAAAAAAAAAAATCAGCGTGAGAAATGCCATGTGTGGCGTGTGAGCGTGTGTCACACTCTCAATGCATGAGACTTGAGAGCCCTGAAGGGTGAGTCCTGTCGGGAGCCTCGAAGTACAAGGAAGCCCGGTCTCCCAGTGACAGCAGGAGCTCACCGCTATACGACACGCAAAGACGTCAAGAAGGACATCACAACACATACAGAACCTAACACAACACGCATAGGAAAACCACAAGCGTTAAAAATTAATCTTTCCATTTCCCTCTTTATTCACCTTATTTGTATCCACTCTGTATGACCTTCACTTTAGTAAAGATAGAAAAGACAAACCTTTTGATTCAAGACTCTTTATTTACATTACGTGACGCGTCGGAAAGAAACTTCAAGAAAACACCGAGGCCGAGGCTAGTGAGGCGGTTCGCTGCACTCACACCTCTGTTATATTATATTTGATTAGTGAGCTACTGTACCCAAACAATTTCCCTTGTGGATCAATAAAGTTTGTTTAAATCTAAGATAGCTTGTGACTGTAATTTTATCTGTAAGATGTGTTTAACGGCACAAATCATCTCACCTGTTTTAATTTCAACTACATTATCTCTTTCTGGTCAGATTGCATTAAATTAAAACTCAGATTAAAGTCTAATTTGAGTAACAAAACTTCAGACAGAGCAGTGCTATCACACCCCCAAGGAATGTTGACATCATCAGCTGCAAAGTTATCAATATTATATACAATATTTTTAACTGTTTATTATTATTTTTTTATACTGCTGAGTACAGAGTTGCGTTTAATATTGTACATGCAGTGAACTTTACTCAAACATGTGCTCCTCAGACCTGTTACCTGCGAGTATACATGTTTTTTATTATATCTCCAGAGGTTTGGGGGCTGGTTTGCGAATGTGTCTCATGTTGGCTCCAGAGGGCGTGGGTTTGAAGGGGGCCAGGGCTCCGTAGGGTCTGGGCACAGGCAGCTCCGACCCTTCAGGGATGTAGGCGTCTGGACGGCGAGGGGCGGTGGTGAACTCTCCATTGGGTAACTGCTTCCACTCATCCTCTTGGGCCAACTAAAATAAGATATCAACAATTTTAGAAGATAATTTGTGAAAAAGGTAAAAAGGCACCACATTTGAACATTATTGTATTTATTATTTCACAATTTAGAGCCAACCAGTCTCAGAAAAGGGTCCATTTAATCTATGTTCTAATCTTGTTTCCTCATCACCAACATGGAGCTTTGTTTTGTTTCATTCACACGTTTAATACTTAAACCCTGCATATTTAGGTTGAATTCTTCTCTCTGTTCCACCTTGTGATGTCATGTGGTAATACAAGAAGTGTTCCAATGTGTTTTTAAATGCCTTACACCTTCACTAGAATCATTTGGATTATTTCAGATCTGGAATTGTCAATCTCTACTCACCAAAAGGTAAAAGGTAGCTGTTAGTTGGAAACAGCCACTTCATGACATCACAAGGTTGAGCTTTAGAGATGTAGACAGACTAATAATGCAGGGTTATTCAGACTTGTGTGAATGAAACTGAGCACCCGGAAAGAGGCTGCACCTCGGGATTAGTGAAACCCAGATAATCAAGTTTTTAGTATTTTTTTTTTTTCAAAATTTGTAATTTTTGTTTTTTTGCAGAAGGTGCTAGTTGAGTTCATGAATAATCCACTCCATGTTTCAGATAACAGCATTGGCTGCTTAAAAAGCATACATTTTGTCTGTGAAATTGGCTTGTTTTTCGTGAAGAATCGAGGCGTGTTTAAATTACCATCCTGCCACTACGGACCAATCACGTGACATTTGCGCTGTTTGTTTACTTTTTCCACCTATCAGCTGTGAGCAGTTTCTGAATATGTAGCTGCACTTCATAGGATGCATTTGCATTTCGGATGTGGAGTTAGTGTGTTTGCTCAGACACATTAAAAATTAGGGGGAACATTGGCCATGTCCCAATTCCAAGTATTACTAGGCAATAGAATAATATTTTTGTCTTTAGGGAACAAGGAGCAGACCACCCGGCTCATTGAGCTGAGGCGGGACCTGTTCCATTTCGCAGACGCCCATGTGAGAAACATAGTGCACTAAGGACAGAGCGAGTGTGCGCCGTCTCGACGACAGACCGAGTGCACACTCACAAGCGTGCCGTCGCTGAATTGGGGAACGGCCTAATTCTGACCTGCCCTGAAACGCCACACCACAGTGATGCCAGTGATGGGGGGAGGGCTTAGCTTAATGTCATGCAAATGAGCTCTGAAGGCCTGGTACTGACATGGTACTTCTTGATGCTTTTATATGGCGCCTTAATGGTTCCCTAATACTGTAAATGAATCCTTCTCCAAAATCAAGCCTCAGTGCATGAGATAGCCTCATGAAGACGGTCAGAGTCATAAAAATGTCTCTGAAACGCTTTATTCTGGGCGATGCTGCTTGAATGCAAATGAGGAGGACAGAGACAGGCCAGTGCAGTGGGTGGGGGTGTGGCCAAATACGCCGCTGTTTCCTGGATTAGCGGTGTGCTGTGCGCTGGCCCCACTTCCATGCTTTAAGCGGGAGGAAGATATAAGACGTGTTCCATAAAAAAATTAAAAAAACACATTTCCACAGAAAATAAAATTAAACCACTGCTGTTTCAGAGGTTCGGAGGCTCGGATAAAGGACATCCGAGCCTGGAAACACTCTCACGTGTCTCCAGGCAAATAAAAAACGCATCTCGCATTTCGTAGCTCTTTCACGGTCCAAATTCTCTGGGCGTGATTTCCAGAGACGGTGGGTAGACATCCAGACGGGGGGTGGAAACCTTTCCGCGAGTGTGACGTCAGAAAGTTCAGAATCGCTCCTTTGGGCTGTTCAAACGTGGAAAAGGACTGCAATTGCTCAGTTTACACATTTCATAAACAGGATACGGGGGAGCTCACATTAATGTTCAAAAACCTCAGAAAGTGAAAATTTCATGCCATGGGACCTTTAACGCGTTTTTTCCTCAGCTTGTCGATTTCACAATGGGCTGCTTTCAAATGGCCACAATTTCTTCAAATGTTCTCAGATTTCCATGTGTAAGGCATCATTGGAAAGCTTAGAATCTACACTTCCAGAATCTGTAAATAACTCAGAACGCCTCCGGAACGACTTCTGACTGGTTTTGCCGTGGTCACATATACACATCTCTGGGTATGTTTTTGAGGAGGTAACAACATTTTAACATGACGAAAAGCTCACAAGATTTTAGCTCAATTTTGTTTAATATAGGACTTTTAATAATTAGGGCTAATCATGTTTCAGACTTGTTGTAGATCTAAGTTGTTTTGATTCCATGTTAGTCATTTGGTGATCATCGTAAAGCAAAATATATTGTTCAAAAGAATTGGTTAATATAATGCAAGATTTTAACATTGGGGAGATTGTCAATTCAGAGTGAAATAAATGTTTGTGCATTTTTTGTAGACCGCAGCACATTGATGTCTTCAAGCAATCAATCAAACTTTATTTATGAAGCACTTTTCATACAAAAAAAATGTAAAACCAAGTGCTTTACAGTGATTAAAAACAACCCACATTTCGTTCCACCCACCCAACCAGCCCCCCACAGCTGCCTGACACCAGCCCAAACAGTCACACTTACACACATACACACACAAACACACACGCATGCACGCATACACACGCACGCACACACACACACACACACACACACACACACATACATTAACATGCTAAAATACATAAAACCATCAGAGGAGCCGTCTACACCAAGAGCAGAGAGCCGTCCACCGCCACCAGGAACTGCCACAGGACCCAGGAGCTCACAGGACAGACCCCAGCAGCTGCAGCCGACCACCGCTCCCGGTGCAGAGGGCTCCTACAGAGGGAGTACTGGAAATCCTAAAAAATGATAGATGAATATTAGTTCAAACTAATAAAATCCCTAAAATAAAATATGAATAATAAAACCGGCAAAAGTATAAAATTTCAATCAAAGGCCAAGCTAAGCAGGTGTGTCTTGAGCCCACTCTTAAAAACATGAACGTTCTCTGCAGCCCTGAGCTCCTCCGGCAGTTCCATAGACGAGGGCCGTAGTACTGGAAAGACGCCTCTCCATGAGTGTGTGTCCTGACTTTGGGAACGACCAGGAGCTGCCGGAGGAGCACAGGGTCCGTGAAGGTTCGTAAGGTAAAAGCAGTTCTGAAAGATAAGAAGGCCCAAGACCATTAAGACATTTAAAAAACAGTAAAAGAACTTTAAAATCGATCCTGAAACTTACAAGGAGCCAATGCAGTGATTTTAAAACTGGTGTAATGTGATCCCACCCCCTGGTTCTAATCAGGACACGTGATGCTGAATTTTGTAATAATTGCAAACCTGAAATACTCTTTTGGGAAGACCAGAGAGCAGGGCATTACAGTAGTCTATTCGGCTGGTGATAAAAGCATCAGTGTCTCGGTGTTGACCCGAGACAGAATGGGACAGACTTTGACTATTCAAGATTCAAAGCTTTGATTGTCATATGCACAGTAAAGAAACACGTTTCCCTGTACAATGAAATTCTTACTTTGCTGCCCACCCTGGATGCCAAAAGCATGCAAAAAAAATTAAAATGGTTGGTGGAGAAATAATGATTTCTTGCATTCCTTGTAGCATTGTTGTATGTTTGTTGTTGATTGATGAATAATCGGTGATTTATAATTGTTTTGTTTATTCTACATCTGTGGTCTGCCCTCTGGCACTCTCTCTTGGATCTTCTCAACTCTTCATTTCTCCATGGAGGTTTTAATTTGGTTTTAATGTTTTTGGTTTTGAGTGGAGCAACCAGATCTAGTGCTGACCGTAGTCTACTGTTAAAATAGTCAATAATAAAATCACAAGGGGCAGGTAAAACCATTGAGGGATTTTTATCTAAAACATCAATAAAATTTGCATTTCCTCACAGTCCTCACAGAGTTCTCCCGCTGGATAAAACCAGTAATATTAAAAAACGCACAGTAGTGGTCGGACACAGCCAAGTCAACAACAGAGGACACACTAGTGGAAACACATACAATTTGGGGGTTGCTAAAAACAATTGAGTGATATTCAAAACTTGTAAATTTTTTCAATAAAATAGGTTTGGTTGCCAGAGTGCTTGTACATATAGAAGCAGTGCCACCTCCCCTTTTACCATTTTTAGTTGAAAACACAAAGTTCAAAGTGGGTGGTGAGGCCTCTGTGAGAACAACTGGTGCATCTGTACCCAGCCATGTTTCAGTTAAAAAGAAACAGTCAAGTTTGTGGTCTAAAATCATCTTATTAAAGGAAAAGTAACGTTTTTTACTATTTGAGCCTTATTTCAGTAATAAAACAAGTTGTTTTACTCACCCATATCACTTTGGTGTCATATGGAGCATTTCCGGAGATGTTTTAGATTAGCGTTAGGCTAACGCCATTAGCCTAGCGCGACTTATAGCCATAGCTCAGGGCATTCCCCGAGCATGTAATATGCCCCGTGCGGGCATAGATACTCGAAGCTCGATGTCTTTAGTCTACGATTTCGTTTGGTCAAAAGTGGCCTGTAATCCGAGATTTAGCCATAGTTTACAGCTATGCGTTCCATGTTTGGGTCCCGGGAGCTGAGAGCACACTCCGCGCATGCGCACTGGTGTCCTCATCTACTCGAAACTATGGCTAAATCTCAGATTACAGGCCACTTTTGACCAAACAAAATCGTAGGATAAGACATCGGGCTTCTATGATTTGAAAAGTGCTAAAGTTTGTGTTATTTGGCTATAAGTCGCGTTAGGCTAACGGCGTTAGGCTAACGGCGTTAGCCTAACGCTAATCTAAAACATCTCCGGAAATGCTCCATATGACACCAAAGTGATATGGGTGAGTAAAACAACTTGTTTTATTACCGAAATAAGGCTCAAATAGTAAAAAATGTTACTTTTCCTTTAACAATAAAAGACTTGTTCAGCAAAGAGCGGACATTTAAAAGGGCCGTGTTTAAAGTTAGCAGGGACTGAGATTGTGATGAAAGTGCTTTTGGAAGAGATTTGAGATTATGGATGTTGGCAGTAAATTTATGAAAAGTTTTACGCTTATGCTGCTCTCTGCTGACGGGAATTAACTGTGCTTGATTATTTTGTCACGCTTCTTCTAGAGTGAGTTCGATATTGTCTGAGAGGAGACGGGATCCGGGGATGTTGGGGTGTAGGCGGTCCTTTTTAAAAAGTTCAGGTCTCTTAAAAAATGCAATAAAACTGTCCACATAGGGGATTTTGTTGTTTCTGCAGTATCTTTTGAGCCATGTGCAATGCTCTTAAACGGCTGAACTTCACATCTCCAAAACGAGGTGGTGCAAAAGGTCCAGAGATGGCATACTGTCTATCTAAACTGTGGATTGTACTGATGAGGATTTTGAAGTTTAAGATAATTTGTTCCAACATGAATAACTATCGTTGACACTGTGGGGGTGGTAGGGTCGGAGTGTATCACGTCCTTCATGAGAGCACCTTGAGTAATAATGTCAAAATGTTACATAAGGAGGAACAGGGTGAATATATTTTATTTCCGATTGAAAATACAAAAACGTTAAAGAGATAAGCAGTAGAAAAGATAGAGTCAGACTTTGAAAAACATCTTGACAGAAAAAGCAGCAACTGTGTCAGGGCAAAATCAAGCTGGTGTATGTCTTATTTGTCTGAATATTTCACAGTTCTTTTGAAAGCTATGCGGAGAATGTCACTCTAAATCTATACATATGAACTATATTGTGGAATTTTCTTTAGAATTTCATGCTTCAATTCTTTAGCTAGACAATACATAACTTTAAAGGTGCATTGTGTAATTTTTGCCATGGAGATGATATCGCTTTGCTCTCTACCAGAAAAGTTACACAGCACTCCTTGAAACAGAGTTGTATTATGACTCTCTAACAATTGAGATTTAACAATTTATACACCGAAATTGCCTGCAAGGATTTAGAGGGATTGAGAAGCTACATAAATAATATTAAGTACTAAATCTTCTATTTTCTACTTGTTGCTTTTGGTTTGCAATTTTAGCATGCTCCACTAACAAAATATTCATGGGGTTTCTCTTTTCCCCATTCAAAATATATAATGTTTAGTTTTGAATTGTTTATTGCTATGGAAACAATCTTACTTTTTCATCATTCTGAAACCCATGGATAGCTAGGAGATACAGAGACTATTCAAAGGCAATTCATTGCACAAAGCTTTTAGCATTTGTTTAGTATTTCAAAGTCTTCCTCCAGTTAACACATCTTGACTTCAATATGCTTTTTTTTTTTTACTCCGCACCTTTATTTGTTATTATTTTCCAGGTCTTGTCAAATCACAGCTGGTTTAAGAATCTGCAGAGTAAAAAATTATTACTGATGTGGATGGATGGATCTGGAGAGGATGACGCATATGGAGCCCAGGATGACCGCCGGGCTTATTTAACTGTGAAACAGAGCTATTTCGGTAAGTGTTTTAACATACTACTGTTTTACAGGTTTCAAAATGCTAATGTATTCAGAGTTTTGTAAGGTGTAAATGCAACACTTGTCACCACTGACAGTTAGAAGTCACATTTCCAGTAACCTGTGATTTGATTACAATATGCAATAGAGAGGTTTACTATTTCCACTTTTTTTTTGTGACGACACTTCTCACATTAAAAAGAGATTGTGGTGGTTATAAGCATGGATCTATGTTTTAAGTTTTTAGACTTGATCTCACACACAGGAGAAATTCACTTCTGCATTTCCTTTCACAATTCAGTGGGCAGCCCATCTTTCAGGCACCCGGGGGGGCAGTACCATGAAGGACCCACACTGGCCCAAGGGGGGGGGGGGGGGGGGTTAGGGTTATCTACGTTAGTGTTTGACCACTAATATTACGGTTGGCGGTTTGATTCCCACTCTTGACATAAACATTATTGGTAGAGTGGTCAGATCCAATGACCCATAGGTTTGCAGTGCGATTCCAGCTCCCACAGATGAATGACGTTGTTGTGTCCTTAGGCAAGACACTTAACCTGCCAACTAAATTATAAATGATAATGATAAACTGGTGCTTGATAATTATGTTTAAGCACTATTTATATTAAAATGTATTTAAATGAATATACACCGAGTACATGTAGGAATAAAGAGGATTTCTATCCATCCATCCATTTTCTTCCGCTTATCCGGGGCCGGGTCGCGGGGGCAACAGTCTAAGCAGGGACTCCCAGACTTCCTTCACCCCGGACACTTCCTCCAGCTCCTCCGGGGGGAGCCCAAGGCGTTCCCAGGCCAGCCGGGACACATAGTCCCTCCAGCGTGTCCTGGGTCTTCCCCGGGGCCTCCTCCCGGTGGGACATGCCCGGAACACCTCCCGAGGGAGGCGTCCAGGAGGCATCCGGAACAGATGCCCGAGCCACCTCAGCTGGCTCCTCTCAACGTGGAGAAGCAGCGGCTCTACTCCGAGCTCCTCCCGTGTGACTGAGCTCCTCACCATATCTCTAAGGGTGCACCCAGCCACTCTGCAGAGGAAATTCATTTCGGCCGGATTTCTAGTCTCACAATGCTCCCCAAAAATGTTTAAATGACATTATTTCATCTTTTCCTTTGTATTGTCAACCATTTATATGTGACTTGAAACCAGCATTATCAAACAGAATGAAATCTAATAATTATTCTAACAGGGTGGCGATTCAAAAATCTATTTTCAATCTAATGAAGCAGAATTTGGTGCCAGAGATTCGCACCCTACTGGCTGAAACAATTTAGAATATCTTCTGTTGGGTTCAAATCTAGTTTATTCATGAATACCGCAGAGTCCACGGGAAAGCAATCAGATGATGCACAATTGCACTCATTGGTGTTCATTTTTGACTACTTTTGCCCAAACCAAAACAGTGGAACTTTTGAGGACATCTTGAGAACCTTATGTGATCCCAATGTGTTTGATGGACCCATGTTGACGAAATGCTGTGAAAATAACATCTGGAAATGTAGCGCTTTGCTTTTGACTTCCACCCTGCGACGGCATGCAAATGAAGTGTGGCTAAAGCGCGCGCAGGCTTCAAAGAGGGGGGCCGTTTCCTCATGCATATGAACAGTTTATCCACTGGCATGTGATCTGAGCACTGAGCGCAACACAAATAATAATAGATCTCAAAGCACGGAGAGGACGAGCGCATGAATAAACAAGAAAATATGGATCTTCAGAAGCAACAGATTTGTGACAAGATTTTGTATTCAGTTTGATTTTGTGCAGACTGTTTTAGCAATGAATAACTGGGCTGTGTTTACCACCTTAAAGGTCCCATGGCATGAAATTTTCACTTTCTGAGGTTTTTGAACGTTAATGTGAGCTCCCCTACCCTGTTTAGCCCCCCCATGGTTAAAAGTTGTGAAATGTCTAAACTGAGCATTTGCAATCCTTTTCTGCGTTACAAAAAATCGGAGCTCAAACGGGCGAGTTTGAACAAGGCACCTTATTGACGTCAGATCGAAAAAAAGAAATGCAAATGCAGTTCCACCCCCGTCTGTCTGTACTCAGCGTCTCTGTAAATCACGCCCAGAGAGTTTGGACTGCGAATGCGCTAGGCAATGCGAAATGCGTTTTTTTATTTGCCTGGAGGCACGTCCGAGTGTTTCTAGGCTCGGAAGTCCTTTATCTGAGCCTCTGGACCTTTGAACAGCAGTGGTTTAATTTTATTTTCTGTGGAAATGTGTTTATTTTTCAATGGAACGCTTCAAATCTCTCCCCCCGTGCAAAAACAAGGAAATGGATCAGCTGAGGCTCAGAGCGAGAGCGGAGTGTTTGGCCACGCCCCCACCCTCTACTATTGGCCAGCTCTTTTCTCCTCATTTGCATTCAAGCAACAACGCCCATTATAGAGTGTTCAGAGAGAGAAAAATTACTCTTTCTCATCTTATCTCTGTTTCTCATGCACTGAGTGTTGATTTTGAAGAAGGATTCATTTACAGTATTAGGGAACCATTAAGGAGCCATATAAAAGCATCAAGAAGTACCATGTCATGGGATCTTTAAAGGGACAGTGTGTAAGATTTTTACCTGTTAATTACTGAAATTGAAGATACCCATTCAAAAATACATTGTTTTCCAAGCCTTCTCACTTCCATCATGAAATCAAAGTATTCTTTTGGACTTAGATATAGTCACATAAAAGGGGGATCTTCCCCATATAGAGGCAGCCATTTTGAATACGAGAGCCGCAGAAGGACATTTGGGCTCATCCTTCGCCTCGGCTCCTGCTAACAGCTGCTTAGCCGCGCTGCGTTTGGGAGAGAAGGAGAGGAGAGAAGGGGAAGGGGAGGGGGGAAGGGGGGAGCCTGTGTAAAGAAGCATGCTGCCGGATCACACATCGTAATGGATACAACACGTATTTTGGACTAAATTGTTTTACTGGATTTTATTCGCTGGATCCTTATGGACAGATTGAGACCAAGTTTATGATGAAATACAGAGTTTGACCTGTGCAGAGCCTTCAAAGGTAAGCTAAGTAAGCTAAGTTTTGTGCTTTTCCGTATAAAAGCCCCATGTGCTCGGGGAGTGATTGTTTTGCAGGGAAATGAATTGCATAGTCAAAAAGAGGAGACTGTAAGGTTTCATTTGATGTGTAGATTGTCATGAATCATGATCGGGATTGTGTGTTTTCATGCGAAAAGAAAAAAAAAAAGTGAACGGGGGACCGCGCTTTATGTATACAGCGGTGCGCGGTTCGTGCGCGGGCACGCGAGATTTCGGCGCTACGTCGCGCCCGGGTGACCCTCGAGGTCTGCCGTAGCCAAAAGAGGAAGTGGAATAGCTAGTAACCACCTATGCGCCACGAATCCTACACACTGTCCCTTTAAGATAGGTGAGGAAATGTGTTTTTTAAGCACATTTCTATATTTTTCTTTTTCTTTTGCTACTTACTGTATTTTGAATTTATTATTACAATTTATATTGTTGCTCTTTGTTATTATAATATAGTGAGCTACTGTGTCCAAATAATTTCCGTTGTGGATCAATAAAGTTTGTCAAAGTTTAAGCGAAGTTTGTCAAAGGCGCAGAGATACAGCCACAAGGGGTCAGTAGGAAAAAAAAAATCATTAAATTTGGAGTTTTGGCTCCAAACTGAGCAATTATACTTGACTTGAGGGTGTTTTGTCTTGGCTCTATAAAGTTTCCTGGAAGAGGGCCCAGCACCTACTTGTCTCCATGGAAATGATAGTGCTTAGCCTGGAATGTTCCACACTATGATATTAAATGTATCTATCTTGCATTTATTCAAGTGTTTTTATTGCTCAAAAGATCTCACCTGTAACTTGCCCTGATGCCATCTGCTTGTCTCCATGGAGAAAGATATTTAAGACCTTTAATGCCTTTAATTGGTCACTTTTTGATTCAATGTATCTATAAGCATTATGAAATGCTCAAATAATTGTTATCACTTAATTAAAAACAAAAAACAAAAAAAACACCACCAGTACTAACAAATACGTGAAAAATAAGAAGCTTAAAACATTTGCATACGGAGATGATACAGTTTCTATCCATGCATGTTTTGAATTACAACCTTCTGACCACTTTGTCTTCACGCTCACACAAAATCAGTGCCATCACTTATAATAAACACACAACAAGACTAACTCAGGATACACCCCACCAATAACAACAAATGAAAATAAGGAGCTTAAAACATTTGCATGACATCCTCTTTCAATATGGATTTGGGGCGCTGTTATCAGCTGGTATGAGGGGCGTGCAGGGACTTGTTTGTGAATTAGAAGATGCACGTTATGTGTTAGTCCTACATTACGCAAAACTGACTCTTGTGAACTTTTAGCCATGTTTTAATGTTGTTACCTCATCAAAAACATCCCTGGAATCGTGTTTTGTTAATACAGTGGTACCTCACCTTACGAAATTAATTCGTTCCAGAAGTGGTTTCGTAACGTGAATTTTTCGTAAGTTGAGTAGCTATTTCAATGGAAAAAGCCTGATTCGTTCCAAGGCCCCGTTCCAAGTTTTTTTTATAGTGTAACTTTTTTTTATAGTGTAACATTGTGTTCTGCGTCCTGATTGGCTAAGAGACTGTAGACCCAGGACTAAACGTGGAATAAACCAGGTCTAGACCAGGTCTAAGCAAGGTCTAAACCAGGACTGGACCAGGTCTAGACCAGGTCTAAACCAGGATTAAAGCGCCGCGTGCTGGTCTATTTCCTGGTTTCGTGCTAGCTCTGCTATTAGCAGCAGCACCGGTGTACCTCACGAGTCACGGCTGAGGCGAGTAGCGACTGCGTGCATGGGGGGAAAGGGGAGGGCGGAGAAGTGTGCGCACGGACACATGTGTGATGCATGACCCGGTGCGGGGCTGCGAGCACGAGACCCACACATTATACTTTCATAGACACATTATACTTTCATAGATTTTGAACAAAATGTATTAATAGTGAAGCGTGTGGGGGATGGGTGCGCGCGGACACATGTGTGATGCATGACTGACGCACACGTGTACACGCGGGGCTGTGAGCACGAGACCCGTGCCCAAACCGTGCCTCCTCTAGACCAGGTCTAAACCAGGATTAAAGCGCCGCGTGCGGGTCTATTTCCTGGTTTTGTGCTAGCTCTGCCGGTGTACCTCACGAGTCACGGCTGAGGCGAGCAGCAACTGCGTGCGGTCCCGAGAGGAGGCACATCCCCTCCCCTCGGGACCGCACGCAGTCCGAGCGCATGAACGAACGCATGCAAGAGCCGAGGTGGTTTAATCCTGGTTAAGTATAATGTGTGTGGCTGAGCGCGCATTATTTGAATTTTTGAGATTTTCCGTTTCGTAACTTGAATTTTCTTTCGTATTTAGAGACCAAAATTTACTGTGAAGGCGTTTCGTAACTTAAATTTTTCGTTTGTAGGGTCTTTCGTAAGGTGAGGTACCACTGAACATGTTTGAGTAATCCTGCATTATTAGTCTGTCTAAAATCTCCAAAACTCAAAATACTCACCTTGCACCTTGTGATGTCATGAAGAGGTAGTTTTCAAGTTAACAGCTACCTTTTATATTTTATTCAGAAGATTTTCAATTCCAGGGCTGTACTCATCCAAATGATTCTAGTGAAGGTGTATGGAGTTTAAAAACACAATGGAGCAGTTCTTGTATTACCACATGACATCACAAGGTGGAATAGAGCGTTTTTGTTTCTGATGAGGAAACATTAAGAAATAGATCAGAAAATAGCTTGTTACAGGCCCTATAATTTAATGGCATAATGATTTGATTTGATACCTCTTGTTTGAGTAAAGAGGAGTGTTCTGTTGTGTTTTGGGCAGGTGTGAATGGAGATACGAGACAGGTGAGGAGGTTCTGATCTGATCTGATGATTTCTCTGCTAAGTGAGCTTTCAGTTTCACAAAGAATTGGCCATAAACCTGGAGTCAGTTACCACGGCAACTCAGTCTGTGAACTTTTGAATGTTTTTTAAATTTATAATTTCTAATATAACAGTAATAATATACAACTATTAAAGGGATATGCCACCAAGGCACCGAAGCACACAGGGGAATCCCTGTTACGCACCACGTTGGGAGTTCCCCTGTTACGCAGCGTGGTGTGTGCTTCGGCTCTGTTTTTCCGCACTGAAAAATAGTTCCCACCCAAAATGACCAAGTCAAGCTCTCCGTGTTGATTTGCACATTTATTTGCACTCGATATGAATGCGCACTACACAGAAAGTAATTGGGAAACGCATCGAGAAAATTAATTCCTTTTGGCCGAAATCTTTCTCTGGCGACGTTAGACTCCAGTCTAACGCGGAGTAGCTGCAGATACTGCGGCGGTCAGTGCTGACAGACCTGAACGATGGCTGCGTCACCAGAAAAACGCTTTCCACCATTTATTTTAGTCTCTGGACTGTGGGGAGATGTCCAAGTTTGACCTGGGGGTGGCATATCCCTTTAACTACACAGTTAAATAAATAAATAAATGCTACTTTTTAAACATGTATCGCTAATCTAATTCCAATGTTACATTGATTTTTCTTATAATCATGCAGCACTATTCTGACATAGGAGCCTGTTCTAGTTTAGAGTGAATCCTCTTTTCTTGGCTCCATTGTTTGTTTTCGGCTAAATTCAAGGTGAATAAACACAGAATGGTCTAATGCGGGTTCATGAAACTTTTAAATGAATTATCATTATTTTTTATTATTATTATCATCCTTTATTGATCCCTGTAGGGAAATTATTCTCTACATATGACCCATCCTTTCAGGAGCAGTGGGCAGCTCATCTTTCAGGCACCCGGGGACCCATCTCCATGATTTTGTTGCTAGACTTGGTCAAGACCTCAGCTGGAGGATTTTTACCTATGCAACATGTTTTTGTATTGATGGGGGAAACCGGTTTGCCCGAACGAAACCCACCCAGACATGGGAAGAACATGCAAACTAGGTTTAGTTCAAACTGCTTTGTAAAATATAATAGATAGAGATAGATAGGTCATACAGTGGTACCTCACCTTACGAAATTAATTCGTTCCAGAAGTGGTTTCGTAACGTGAATTTTTCATAGGTTTTCATAGTGCAACTTTTTTTTTATAGTGTAACACTGTATTCAGCGTCCTGATTGGCTAAGACACTGTAGACCCAGGACTAAACATGGACTAAACCAGGTCTAAACCAGGACTGGACACCAGGATTTAAGTGCCGCATACGGGTCTATTTCCTGGTTTCGAGCTAGCTCTGCTATTAGCAGCAGCACCGGTGTACCTCACGAGTCACGGCTGAGGCGAGCAGCGAGGAGGGGAGGAGATGTGCCTCCCCGCACGCAGTCCAAGCGCATGAACGAACGCAGGCAAGAGCCGCGGTGGTTTAATCCTGGTTTAATCCTGGTTTAGATCTGGTTTAGGGGAGGCACGGTTTGAGCACGGGTCTCGTGCTCGCAGCCCCGCGCCGGGTCATGCTGTGCTATCACACACGTGTCCGCGCACACTAGTGATGGGCGGATCGATACCAAAGTATCGATATATCGAACCTGATGGGGTATTTAATATGCATCGATCCTGGTATTAAAATATCGATACCAAGTGATGTTTTCTTACTGATTTAACTTTCAGTTTATTTAGTTAATATTCATATGTGTTTTGTTCATTATTCAAGTTGTCAGGCACTACTTTTTCTTCTGCGTTCTCACCAAACGTGGGGTAGTACGTCATCCCGCGATAGACTCACTGCTGTGAGATTTCAGTCAAAGCGGCGCGGGTCTGCGGGAGCCATGGGAGACCGCAAGCGAACACTTGATCATAAATCATTAACCTCAACATGACGAAATGCTACTGACCAAACAACGACAGGAGGCTAGTCAGGCAGCTCCCTCCAGCACAGCAGCAACAGCAGTACGACAGAGGTCAGCTGCCGAGGCGTTTGAGAGAGGGAGAATCCAGGTAACCATCAAGCATGTAGAAGACTAAGAGTAGTGTATGTGAGAGGAGAATGTATGTATGTGAGAGTGAGAATAGTGATACTTCATTTGTTGTCTTTTTTTATATGCTGCAAGTGCCCAACATACAATAGATTTGATGTCTGCATTGCCATTTTCATTTCATCAAAGATTTTTTTTCAGATATCTGGTGTTAGAATGTGTGGAGCTAAGCCCCCTGGTGGAGCTTTGTGAAGCCAAGGTATCTAGTTAGAGCCAGGTTAGTGTTTTTCTGTAGTATTAAAAAATGTATGAAAGTATCGGTATCGGTATCGATATCGCGATTCTAACCCTGGTATTACTTGGTATCGTATCGAAACAAAAATAACTGGTATCGCCCATCCCTAGCGCACACACTTCTCCCCCCTCCCCCTTCCCCCCACACTTCACTATTAATACATTTTGTTGAAAATCTATGAAGGTTTGAGTGTTTAAACAGAGACAAATGTGAGAAAAGTTTAAATCCAGTCTGAGAAAAGCGTATAATGTGTGTGGCTGAGCGCGCATTATTTGAATTTTTGAGATTTCGTGTTTCGTAACTTGAATTTTCTTTCGTATCTAGAGACCAAAATTTAACGTGAAGGCGTTTCATAACTTGGAATTTTCGTTTGTTGGGTCTTTCGTAAGGTGAGGTACCACTGTACTTTAATAATTTTTTCAGGCAGCAAAAATACACAATAAGAATAATAATATTAGTAATTCAATTTATAGTGACGCGTTGTGTAATCAAAACATAACTCAAACAATGTATGAAAGGACAATTAGGTGAGCTGCCATATTTCCTAATTCCTCCATAATTCAAATTATCACTCAATATATGAACTGGAACTAAATATTTTGGGGCTCAGTATTTATCAAGTATACAATGATAGCAATATATTGTCCTTCAAAATTTGTTATCATGACAAATCTATGGAGAGTTTGAACTTTGAAATATACACAATACTGTTTAAGTTCATCAAATAATTTTCCTATGATGAGTTGGGATTAAAACATTCTGCTGAAATTCTAGGACAACATAGCAATCTAAAAACGAATACAACTTTATTTCACAACAAGCAGATATCAAGCAGGCAAGATTGTGAGTGCCGTTTTCCATTACCAAGATAAAACCCTTTTAGTCTAACACGTCTCGGATGTCCACTTACCCTCTCTCTCTCCTCTCTGTCCCTCTGCCTCGTCTTCTTGTCCCGTAGCATCCTCTTCCACTCCTCCTCCATCTCAGGACAGGGGGGTAGGTCCTGCTCCAGCCTCCTCTGGCACCTGTCCATCTGAAAACCCACACAGGGCCCAAGAGAGAGACACAGCTTTCACTTTGTATTCTCGTCACTGGGGGCTCTCCACACCACCACACAGGTCCACTTTATTTGTGTCTACACTCCAGAAAACAGATGGAGGCATTGGTGATGGTGAAGTTCTGTCTCTAAATGTGTTGAGTTTAGACCGAGATGGAGCAGGCTGCAGACAAACAGCGCCTGTAGGGGGTCCTAGGGTTATACCATGAGTGAGCTGCAATATTTATGGAGGAGAGGTGACTATAGGGAGGAAATACTATTTGTCACCTTAAAGATCCCATGACATGGTACTTCTTGATGCTTTTATATGGCTCCTTAATGGTTCCCTAATACTGTAAATGAATCCTTCTTCAAAATCAACACTCAGTGCATGAGAAACAGAGATAAGATGAGAAAGAGTAATTTTTCTCTCTCTGAACACTCCATAATGGGCGTTGTTGCTTGAATGCAAATGAGGAGAAAAGAGCTGGCCTATAGTAGAGGGTGGGGGCGTGGCCAAACTCTCCGCTCTCAGCTCTGAGCTCTCAGCTGATCCATTTCCGTGTTTTTGCACGGGGGAGAGATTTGAAGCGTTCCATTGAAAAATAAACACATTTCCACAGAAAATAAAATTAAACCACTGCTGTTCAAAGGTCCAGAGGCTCAGATAAAGGACTTCCGAGCCTAGAAACACTCGGACGTGCCTCCAGGCAAATAAAAAAACATATTTCGCATTGCCTAGCGCATTCGCAGTCCAAACTCTCTGGGCGTGATTTACAGAGACGCTGAGTACAGACAGACGGGGGTGGAACTGCATTTGCATTTCTTTTTTCGATCTGACGTCAATAAGGTGCCTTGTTCAAAATCGCCCGTTTGACCTCCGATTTTTTGTAACGCAGAAAAGGATCGCAAATGCTCAGTTTAGACATTTCACAACTTTTAACCATGGGTAGGGGAGCTCACATTAACGTTCAAAAACCTCAGAAAGTGAAAATTTCATGCCATGGGACCTTTAAAACATTTGAATAATGTCATGATCCTCCAGTCTCTCCCTTTCCCCCTCCCTTCTGTGTTTGTCTGTCTCACCTGGGAGGATTCACCTTACACCAGCTGCAGTCTCCTTGTCCTCACACCTGAGATCCATCTCCAGTCTACCCCTGCCCATATCAGCCCCGTTCTTTCTCCACTCCCTGCCAGTTCTCAAGATCTTGTTTGGTGTTTCTTCCCAGACCTTTTGTAATTGTTGTTTTTTCTGCTCCCAGTGCTCTCTCTCTCGGCTCCCCTGTTCATCTCGTGACTCATGTTCCTCTGGACCCCCCTGCCTTCAGTGGACCTCTTTGCCCAATACCATCCATCTGTACAACAAACCTCTTAACCTTACTTGAGTTCTGGTTTGCTTTTGGGTCCAACATCCGTGCTTTATAACAAATAACTATTTAACAACTAATATAGTTCATTCTACTTCCATCTTTTTGAGTAAAACATTCAAAGTATTAATATTATATGCATTAAAAGTATTAGAATTTATGGGTTTCAGGTTTCTATGCAACATTTTAAGAACTTTTCCCATTCAAAAGATATACTATTTTGTTGTCAATCACAATGGCAATGCTCTTAATTTCTCATAAAAAAGTGAATAACCTGATAAGCAGCTGGGTCACTGCTGATTAATATATTTATCAGTATATAGAGTCAGAATACTTCTGAATGAAACCTAAATCTTAAATCATCCTAAAATCTGCCTTGGTGTATCATTAGGCTAATTGAAAATCATATGAGGTGAGGTAACACAACCCCGGTCTCTACTGAACTGATTTAATGTTACTTTCTGAAGAACATGTTTCTTACTGCTGAAGCTTTGTATCTATCATAAAGTTTACTTTTAATTTTAGGTGCTATTATGTAACTTTGTTTTCTAAAAGAGCAAGTAATGATAAGAAAGAAATGATAGACTTATAAATAAAACACTGGGTCAAAGATTATTAACAATTATTATTCCTTGAAGCAACTTAATTAAAAGTCAACTTTAAATGAAGAAGCCTACCTTAGAATTCACCTTTAATTGCTCGTGTAGTGAAAGTTTAGCTTTTACAGTGGTACCTCACCTTACGAAAGACCCAACAAACGAAAATTTCAATTTACGAAACGCCTTCACGGTAAATTTTGGTCTCTAGATACGAAAGAAAATTCGAGTTACGAAACGCGAAATCTCAAAAATTCAAATAATGCGCGCTCAGCCACACACATTATACGCTTTTCTCAGACTGGATTTAAACTTTTCTCACATTTGTCTCTCGTTTAAACACTCAAACTTTCATAGATTTTCAACAAAATTATTAATAGTGAAGTGTGGGGGGAAGGGGGAGGGGGGAGAAGACTGCGCTCTGACACGTGTGTGATAGCGCACATGACCCGGCGCGGAGCTGACAGCAGGTTTAGACCAAGGTCTAAACCTGGACTGGACCAGGACTAAACCAGGACTAGACCAGGACTAAACCTGGACTAAACCAGGACTAGACCAGGTGGATTAAAGCAGCGAGGAGGGGACTGCACGCAGTCTGAGCGCATGAACGCATGAACGAGACCCATGCAAGAGGGTCTAGACCTCCTCTAGACCTGACCAGGTCTAGAGGAGGTCTAGAGGAGCCGCGGTGGTCTGGACTAAGCCAGGACTAAACCTGAACTAAACCAGGAGGAGCCGCGGTGGTCTGGACTAAACCAGGACTAAACCTGGACTAAACCAGGAGGAGCCCGCGGCTCTTGCATGGGTCTCGTTCATGCGTTCATGCGCTCAGACTGCGTGCAGTCCCCTCCTCGCTGCTTTAATCCACCTGGTCTAGTCCTGGTTTAGTCCTGGTTTAGTCCAGGTTTAGTCCTGGTTTAGTCCTGGTTTAGTCCTGGTCCAGTCCAGGTTTAGACCTTGGTCTAGACCTGCTGTCAGCTCCGCGCCGGGTCATGCTGCGCTATCACACGTGTCAGAGCGCAGTTTTGTCCCCCCTCCCCCTTCCCCCCCACACTTCACTGTTAATACATTTTGTTGAAAATCTATGAAAGTTTGAGTGTTTAAACGAGAGACAAATGTGAGAAACACACAGAACACAATGTTACACTATAAAAAAAGTTACACTATTAAAAAAAAAAAACTTGGATCGGGGCCTTGGAACGAATCAGGCTTTTTCCATTGAAATAGCTACTCAACTTACGAATTTTTCACGTTACAAAACCACTTCTGGAACGAATTAATTTCGTAAGGTGAGGTACCACTGTATATCCAAAGTTATTATAGCTGGTCACATGATCGGCTGTGAGCTGGAAACATTTGTCACAGTGAGGGACAGGAGGACACTGGGCAAAGTGCTCTCAATCAATCAATCAATCAAACATTATCTATAAAGCGCTTTTCATACAAAAAAATGTAACACAATGCGCCTATCCATCATGGACACTCCTGCTCATCCACTGCACCAGACCACAGAGGGACAGAGGAGCTCATTCTCCAACAGGCTCCTACAGCTCCGCTCAAACAGTGAGAGATACAGGACGACATTCATACCATACTCCATACAACTGTACAACAACTCACCTTATGTAACAGATAATACTCCCTACAACTGTACAACAACTCACCTTATGTAACAGATAATACTCCCTACAACTGTACGACAACTCACCCTTATGTAACAGATAATACTCCCTACAGCTGTATATAGCTGGTATTGTACATCTTATTTGATGTTGCATTTTATATGTTATTACTGCTTTTCTATTTAAATCTGATTTGTACATATATATTTTATTATCATTATTTTTATGTATATAATTATGTCTCATCTGACACTGGCTTATTGCTCTTTGGTTGCTATTCCATCTATTTTTTTACCCTCTGTTATATATTATATATTATATTTGATGAGTGAGCTACCGTACCCAAAACAATTTCCCATGTGGATCAATAAAGTTTGTCTTCGTCTAAGTCTAACATTAGCTATAATCAAATTTACGTTTGTACATGGTTGTCATAGATACCAATATATATTCATTATTCATTTACAACTTGTCTTCATATGATAAGTATTTCTTAATTAGTACTGATTGTTTTTTCTTTTTAACTGTCCTTCTGTGTATCATTACTTTTCATATTCTATTACAGACAAGAGATGAGGAACAATAACAAGACCATCAGAGATACATAAAATTAACGTTAACATTAACATAACATCAAATTAGATTCAATCTTTTGATGGGCTGTTTTACTGTAATATGGCTTAATGTAATTCAGCCTTTACCTCTCAAGCCAATTTACACAGACTTTTATTATCTAAAATAAAACATGCCCAGATAAAACAACAACACAGGAAACACAGCCCTGATATAATTAGCTGTTTAAACCCATATTATTTTTCTTGAGTTTTCAGACCATCTACAAAACTTATGCTGTTCATTTTCCCCATGTTTGTGCAGTGTGTGTAGTGTGTCGTCATAGTTACCCCCAGCAAAACAGAAAGGTTATCACTGAAAACCATTCATGGGTTTCTGCTTCCTGCTTTATGAAACTTATGAGGACTTTTTTCCATTCAAATGATATATGATATGTTTGTAATTGTTCACTGCTATGGCAACACTAGCATAAAACACTGCATCTAGGTTCATGTGTGTGGTGTACCTGCAGCTCTTTGTCTTTGATCTCCTGCTGCAGGCTGAGGACCAGAGCCTGCCTCATGGCCAGGAGAGCCGAGGTCGCCATCAGTTTGTGACTAATGTTGAGGATGTTAGCTCGTGTCTCATTCAACTGCAACGAAAACAAACATGGAGATATTAGTGGTAGATTTCATATATTTTAGAACTGCAAAAGCTAACCAGACTGAACAAGATTTATAAATGATTTAAGTAATCCTTAACTTAGTCATCAACAGGAGTTAGCTGAAGGTTAGCTGATGATAAACCATCTTGTGTGCTAATAGAGAGAGGTTTTATTAACACCACAAGCAGCAACTGAGCCAGAACAGTACAAGAATAACAATTGTGTCGTGTTGATGAAAACACTTATAAAATATCAAGAAGTTGTCAGGGGAATAGGTTTAGCTTCATGTGGTTCAAACAAATGAAAACTTCACATTCACAAGTCTTCAGTCATACGTTTGAGACAGGCCTCTACTTTGAAAATGTTTAAATCCAGGCTAAAAACAATTCTGTGTCTGTGACTGAAAGGTTTTCACACTCTTCTCTTTTAATGTTAAACCCCCCAGTGTGTAGGATTCATGGCGCATAGGTGGATTGCACTTTCTGTTTTAGCTACGGCAGACCTCGAGGGTCACCCGGGCGCGCGCACGAGCCGGTACTGTATAAATAAAACGCGGTCCCGTTTTTTTTTTTTTTTTCTTTTCTCATGAAAACACACATTCCCGATCATGTACCATGACACTCTACACATCAAATGAAACCTTTCAGTCTCCTCTTTTTGACTATGCAATTCATTTCCCTGCACAACAATCACTCCCCGAGCACATGGGGCTTTTATACGGAAAAGCACAAAACGAGGTTAGCTTACCTTAGAATGCTTTGCACAGGTCAAACTCTGTATTTCACCATAAACTTGCTCTCAATTTGTCCGTAAGGATCCAGCGAATAAAATCCAGTAAAACAATTTAGTCCAAAACACGTGTTAGATCCATTACGACGTCTGATCCGGCAGCATGCTTGTGTTGTTTACCCAAAACCACGAGCCTTGCCGAAGGCGAAGGCGGAGCCCAAATGTCCTTCTGCGGCTCTCGTATTCAAAATGGCTGCCTCTGCATGGGGAAGATCCCCCTTTTATGTGACTATATCTAAGTCCAAAAGAATACTTTGATTTCATGATGGAAGTGAAAAGGCTTGGAAAACACTGTATTTTTGAATGGGTATCTTCAATTTCAGTAATTAACGGGTAAAAATCTTACACACTGTCCCTTTAATTTTATGATGATTATTTAGATTTGTTTGTATTGGGATTTTAAAGGTGCACTATGCAACCTATCTACCATGTGTTTATTCATTTAGATGTGTTTAAGTGGCCAAATATGTTGCATTCTTCTTCCTGTGAGTGAAGTCACTACTCCACAGATCTGACCTGTAAAAACTCGTTTCCATGGAGTTAGATCAGTTTAATGCCATATTGTAGATCATTCCAGGCAAAGCAATAACATCTCCATGATGACAAGCAGATAGCTGGAGGGCCCTCCAGCAAAAAAAGTTTCACAGTGCAACTTTACAAATACAAATAAAAACTTGCCTTGCCTTACTTTTTAATATCTCAATGTGTATTGATTAACTGAAAAAAAAAAAATCAATACATCAATTAATTTGCAAAAATAATGACGAGTTTGCAACCATAATAAACTGTGCGTGAAGAGTCCCTCAGTCGTCCAGGTAGAATCCATGATAAAAGGAGAAATTCAATTTGTTGTCAAGTTTGTTTGGTCGAAAACCAGAACCAGAGCTGACGAAGCCTCTCGGATGAGCGGCGAAACGTTTTTGACCAAACAAACTTTGTCCAGTTGACAAATTGAATTTCTCCTTTTATCATAATAAACTGTAGACTGTTTTTCTAGAATGTTTCACAGAATGGTATTAAACCTTTTTATCTTCATGGACACCAAAGTTACAGGTCAGATGTGTAGATAGGCATCCCTACTCACAGTCAGAATGCTTGTTTTTCTAGGTATTTTTGAGCTATAAAACCACATGTAATTTAATAAATTTAAGGTAGAGCTGTTGTCATACTGTGGAACATTTTCGGCAGAACAATCACATCTCCATAGAAACAAGAAGGTGATGAAAACACAACCAACAGTCACACAGTGCACCTTTAACAGTAGAATAGGTAGGCTAACTTCCACCTGTATCTGTAGAGCTGCTCAGTGCCAGGGTCACGTTGCAGGAAGTTACATGTCTAAGCTAGGCTGTCTGAAAGTTATTTATAGTCCAAGTGAAAGATAAGTGCAAGTTCTTGTAATTTGTAATGCTCAGTGAACTCCTTAATGCCCGCTCTGCAGGGCTTCTCACATGGAGCTTTGACTTTGACTTTGCAAAAGAATAAAAGAAAAAGAAAAGAAGCTTGAGAAAGAACAAATGTCAGAAAGCAATAGACCCTTCAGGATTGACGTGTTTGGAATTGCTGCCCACACAGCTTAGATATTAATATTCTGTCCCATTTATTTCAATAGGACAGTGAAAGAAAAGTGGCTGTTGTTTATGTGTTTGATACGTTTGCCAAGGATCAAAGATGCAGTCACTTTTTGGTTGGGGTTCCATCACCTGCTTGTTTCTATGGATATGTCATTGCTCTGCCTGGCATGTTCCACAATATGACATTAAACAGCTTTACCGTACATTTATTCAATTACAGGTGATTTTATAATACAAAAAAACATCCCTGTGGAGAAAAGCATTTGCCGGACCCTCCACTAGAAAAGTTACACAATGCACCTTTGATAACAGAACTTCCAGCTCTAGTTTTTAAAGGTCCCATGGCATGAAATTTTCATTTTCTGAGGTTTTTGAATGTTAATGTGAGCTCCCCTACCCTGTTTAGCCCCCCCCCCCCATGGTTAAAAGTTGTGAAATGTCTAAACTGAGCATTTGCGATCCTTTTCTGCGTTACAAAAAATCGGAGCTCAAACGGGCGATTTTGAACAAGGCACCTTATTGACGTCAGATCGAAAAAAGAAATGCAAATGCAGTTCCACCCCCGTCTGTCTGTACTCAGCGTCTCTGTAAATCACGCCCAGAGAGTTTGGACTGCGAATGCGCTAGGCAATGCGAAATGCGTTTTTTTTATTTGCCTGGAGGCACGTCCGAGTGTTTCTAGGCTCGGAAGTCCTTTATCTGAGCCTCTGGACCTTTGAACAGCAGTGGTTTCATTTTATTTTCTGTGGAAATGTGTTTATTTTTCAATGGAACGCTTCAAATCTCTCCCCCCGTGCAAAAACACGGAAATGGATCAGAGGAGAGCTCAGAGCCGAGAGCGGAGAGTTTGGCCACGCCCCCACCCTCTACTATAGGTCAGCTCTTTTCTCCTCATTTGCATTCAAGCAACAACGCCCATTATGGAGTGTTCAGAGAGAGAAAAATTAGTCTTTCTCATCTTATCTCTGTTTCTCATGCACTGAGTGTTGATTTTGAAGAAGGATTCATTTACAGTATTAGGGAACCATTAAGGAGCCATATAAAAGCATCAAGAAGTACCATGTCATGGGATCTTTAAAGTCCATTAATGTATGCAGGGCTTGTGGAGCTTGATGAAATAAAACCATATTTATAACAATAACATATTTAACAGTCAGACTTTTGTGGGCTATTATATTATGGTGCATATTTGTCCAGCATAACAATGGATTTAAGAAGTTGTGCTGCAGCCTTGTCCACTATGCAATGTTGCAGCAAAAATGTCATTTGTTTTTTATTTTTGTATGGTCCCAGTCCCTTTCTCACAGGCCACAAGTACAACATATCCCTGTGACAAACTGATGAAGGCCATATAATAATGCACAGAATAACTCAATTCAAAAATTGGTCCTAAATACATTAGCTGAGATTTAAGTGTTGCACAAATGTGAAAGGACTGCGAATTTACCTAAGAAAAGCAGAAATATTATTCTTCATACTTTGCAGCTCATGTCATCAACATTCCCTGAGGGTGTGATCCTAACCGGAGGCACTGTTCTGTCAGAAGCTCTATTATTACATTATATCATGTGAATTGCAACAAGTCAAGATTTGTGCAGTTAAAGGTGTCACACACAAAATGACAGTCACAAGTTAGCTTGCTTTCCCAGTAGGTTTTCTCATCTAAACAGGCTCCTGTTGTGTGTCTTTCCAATGCATTTTGTCCTTCCATTTTGTTTGTCTTGAGTTTTCAAACTATATTAACATTTTTTGACAGATTTACTAATGTGTGCATTGTGTCACCATGGTAACTGCAGAACATTCCCTCATACAGATGCATGTAGAATGCCCCTATGTGATGTCTCTGCAAAGTATCAATACCCCTGGTTGAAAGATTACAACATAAGCTATCTGTTGCCAGGATTTATAACATTTTGGTTTTGCTGTGGAATATCCCAGGCAACGCAATAACAACTCAATGGAAACAAGAAAAGTTAGACACTGCACCTTATTGAATATCTATGTTTCTAACCAATACATAACGTTACCTTCTTAGCCAGCATGAGCCCGTCCTCTCTGCAGTTGTCTGTGCGCGCTCTCAGGGGTGTTATAAGGCGGCTCACTTGGTCCGCGAGGAGTCCTTTTTCCAGGAACTGTCTCTCACGCTCGGCTAGCCTCACCTCCAGCTGCACGTGCACACGCAATCATTACTGTCTTGGATCACAGCTTTTAGGACAAAATGTTTTCTACTAAAATGCCAAAAATAAGTGTCCTAAATAACAAGAAGCCCAATGCGCAGTGTGTTTTACCTGTTCCATCTTCTTCACCAGTTCGGCTACAGTGGGGTCTTTGCCGCTGAGCTCTTTGTAATCCACAGTTCGATCCAGGCCTCGCAGAGTCTTGTCTCGAGTTTCGGACAACTGAAAGACACATGCAAAAGTTACATAAACATCAAAAAGCACTCAGGATCCCACAAAACCTCCAAGGCATAGCTCAAGTCTCAAAGATATGAAATATGCAGGAGTGGACAGAACGGGTGATGGAGAAGCAAGCAATAATAATCTCCATAAGAATGCACTATTGTTCTCCTGGTAGCTATTGAATGTAAGACAATGAATATTTTGTTCTTTATGACCCCAACTAATCTATCATTACATTAGTGTTTTTATGATTCTTGCAAACAGTGTAAAATGTGATATGTTAACAATAACCAGTGTTGGGAAGTCACTGAATACATGTACTGGCAATACATATTCTGAATACTACTTTTGAGTAACTCTATTTAGGCACAGTTACTCTTTCATTAATTCAATTAGTAAGAAAAAAAGAAAACACAGCTCTTACAATGCGTGCATGTGCATTTTTCTCTCTTTAATGAATAGTAAACAGCACCAGAAATAACGCAGTTTGTAATACAATGTAGTGAAGAAATGTTGAATTAATACATTTTAAGTGCATTTAAGTCATATTTCTATATCATACAACATAGAAACAATGATTTGTATATTATTCGAATGAACACTGGAGCATAATGATTTTGCACAACGGGGGTTGTTCTTTGGAATGTGATGTGTGCAGGTACAAGCTGGGGATATCGCCAAACTGAGAAGAGGAGTGGGTGTGTTTGGCGGCAGAGGGGGAGAAAGTGAGGAGTGAGCGGACTCCGATGTCGCATGTTTGCATATTTGAATAATAATGACTATTGGATATCGATCTGGGTCTGAGGGGGAAGGGGCAGTCACTTTTTTGTACCCATTGGTTAAGTCATACTTAGGCGTACGCACCAGTGCAGAAATTTGGACCCAGAGTCCTGTATTAGAAATATTGTTAGGGAAATAAACTTTTGGTAAATTTGAACCTTTGAACCTGTGAAGTTTTGAGCGGGGTCGTGCGTGAGACTGTAATTTCCGAGGACCGTGTGAATTGCGTGTTGAGAGCCCTGTTTGTCTAAAGAGCAAACTTAAACTACAAAGCAACTAATGAGAGTTATATAAATGAAGTTATTACCTGATGGTTCTCAGTTTGTTTTATCATCACCGTTTTGTCATTCCTCGTGTTCACTCGCTGTCCTTATCACTGACAGAGTGCAGTGCGCGCTTAGACACTCGCTGAGAGGGGCGGGGAGGAGGGAGCGGGGCGGAGCGGGGAAGTTCTTTTTCGCTGAAAACGCGCGGTGCCTACATAAACTGAGCCACACAGACCGATTTTCTGGGCACCAAAAAAAAAAAATCAGCGTGAGAAATGCCATGTGTGGCGTGTGAACACGTCGAATTGCGTGTGTCACACTCTCAATGCGTGAGACTTGAGAGCCCTGAGTTATATTATTACAAAAATATAATGCAACTTGATTTAAAGGTCCCATGGCATGAAATTTTCACTTTCTGAGGTTTTTGAACGTTAATGTGAGCTCCCCTACCCTGTTTAGCCCCCCCATGGTTAAAAGTTGCGAAATGTCTAAACTGAGCATTTGCGATCCTTTTCTGCGTTACAAAAAATCGGAGCTCAAACGGGCGATTTTGAACAAGGCACCTTATTGACGTTAGATCGAAAAAAGAAATGCAAATGCAGTTCCACCCCCGTCTGTCTGTACTCAGCGTCTCTGTAAATCACGCCCAGAGAGTTTGGACTGCGAATGCGCTAGGCAATGCAAAATGCGTTTTTTTATTTGCCTGGAGGCACGTCCGAGTGTTTCTAGGCTCGGAAGTCCTTTATCTGAGCCTCTGGACCTTTGAACAGCAGTGGTTTAATTTTATTTTCTGTGGAAATGTGTTTATTTTTCAATGGAATGCTTCAAATCTCTCCCCCCGTGCAAAAACAAGGAAATGGATCAGAGAGTGCTCAGAGCAGAGAGCGGAGCGTTTGGCCACGCCCCCACCCTCTACTATTGGCCAGCTTTTTTCTCCTCATTTGCATTCAAGCAACAACGCCCATTATAGAGTGTTCAGAGTGACAAAAATTACTCTTTCTCAGCTTATCTCTGTTTTTCATGCAGTGAGTGTTGATTTTGAAGAAGGATTCATTTACAGTATTAGGGAACCATTAAGGAGCCATATAAAAGCATCAAGAAGTACCATGTCATGGGATCTTTAAACGTATTCCAAGTATTCAGAATACAGTACTCTGATTGGACTGTACATTACATTACATTAAAAAAAGTATTCTTCCCATCACTGAATAAAACACAATACTATATGTTGACAATTGCAAATTGAATGAGAATATTATGATACTTTCGGACAAGTTTTCTATTCTCCAGGTGCTCCACTTTCCTACATCGACATGCAAAATAGGCGGTTCCTCCAGCTAAGCACTCGATGATCAAGAGCTATAATCGAGATCTGGAAAATATATTTCTTTTCCTCATACTGTTGAATTATGATTTTCAATTTGATTTTATTCTGTCTGTCTTAGAACCAGTGAAACAGCTTTTTTAATTTCCTCACCAAAGTTGGAAATCTGCTTCAGACCGCATACGTTTATAGACTTGGCTGTAGACCTCTCGATTATAATGATCCAAGCACATCAATCACTGACGATTAGAAATGACTGAATCTCAGTTTCAAATAAAATGTTATCAAATCCACTGGACCAAAAAAGAAATACCAGAACTAATTCTGAAATATTAAAGTTTCACATTTCTTTCTAAGACTTATAGAGCAACTCAGAGCAAGACTCAGAAATTAAACTAAACTTTCCAACTATTGATGAACCAACCTATGGTGGCAAGTAACTGCATTTTTATACTTTTCATTTCAAAGCTAAAGTTTCATTTAATTTAACTGCCTTAAAAACAATACAGGTAATTTCCCATAGGACACATAACATAAAAAGATGAGTAAATAATATCAGTGCGGGAGCAGAGCTGTAGAATTAGTCCGCCTCTGTCAGCCTTGCCCTGCGGTTGTCTCAGATACGAATTACACTGGGGATTAAAAAACGCCTAACCCATTTCTCAGCAAAATGTACTGCCTATAAGACCTACTGCAAGGTGACAAGTCCCTGGCAAAGTGTGATAAGAGAAAGCAAAAATTCAAAACACCACTGGAACCCTCTGAGACACGAGGTATTGGGGGTACTTCCAGACATGTACAAGAAGAGTTGAAGGTACAAAGTCAGAGGAAAATACTACTGAGACAAAATGTATTCGAATTCAGGGCCTTCGCTAGCACACACAAGGCTAAACCGCAAGAGTGTGTACGGGGCTCAAGGGCTTACTCATTTTGATGGCGTCTTTGATGGACATAATTTACACTGGCTCAACAGAAAACCAATGCGCTGATGGGAAATATGGGTCACTTACAAAACTATAGCACATCGCTTTAGTGCCCTCGAGCCAATTTAAGGAACAAAAGCGGTTGGGTTAAGTAAAGAAAATAGAGAGCAAGGACCAACAAGAATAAAGTGTCTCTGACTATTTCCACTCCCTGGATGGATAGGTACCTGAAAAGCACTGGGCCATAAAATGCATCGCTCTAAATAAACGTGCTTCAATAAAGAGCCTTTACAAATAGGTCTACACAGTACTCAGTCTTCTATCTCCACCTGGGGTATTTTAAACCAATCTTACTTAAAGGTGATGTACCTGATTATTACCTCTTAAAAATGTGAAAAACAAAACTTAACTTTAAATGGTTTGCAATGATCCAAAGTTATTCCTCATTTACCGTATGTATTCTGATACCCTAATTATTCACTACACTGAGCTTATAAGCACTTTTCAGAACTTTTAGAGGCCAGAGCAGAATTTTCCTGTCACAAAGCTAATACCAACCAGCATGCTAATGAGCATTTCCTGACACTTTATTAGATGAAGCAGCAGGCAGCAGACATATTTTGACCTCAAGAGCTGCTTATAAAATATCTGTACCATATATCTGTACTGGGGCAAGATACATTTTGCTCAAATACATGGGATAAAATTGGGTACAGGGCCTTGGCTTTAACAAGAACATAACTTTCCAAGTAATAATCACAACATTAGCAGCTTACAAGAAAATTAGCCTTTGACCTTTCTGAAATAAAAGATTAGTGCGCCTCTGTTTTATCACTCCACACATAAAATTATATTATGGCTTACAAGGTCGCTGTGACTGCGACCTTGGCCTTTCATTGTCCACATGCAAAATAAATAAATTAAAAACATAAAACTCATACAGGAAATAAAGCAAAGTTTATAGCTCAACACATCTATGTTACTATGCGGAAATTACTATGAAAAAGTCCTAAGTCAAATCTTTATGGGGAGTGACTTGGCCCAAGGGAAGAGAACAGAATGGGTGGAACATTTTGAGATTGGATCGCCGTACCTCTCTTTGTCTTTCTAGAACACCTGTTCATCCCGATGGGAGTCCTGCATAGGCTGGACTAAACTTCCACTTTTCACTGCACTTAGAGCCATCTTGTCTTTCTCCTTCACATGCCATGAAATAAAAACAGCACGGTTATTATGACATGAGTGTAAGGGGAAAAAAAGTGAATTCAAGGTGCATTTACATAACTTTTCTGGTAGAGAGTCTGTCAAATGCTTTTCTCCATGGAAATGTTATTGCTTTGTCCAGAATGTTTCACAGTATGGTATTAAACCTTTCTATCCATAAGGGAAAATTAAATTACAAATTGGCGAACATAGAAATATAAGAGGGCCTAGGAGTGTGGTTATTCTGCACTACCACATTATTTTTATTAAATAAAATTTGTGTGTGTGTGTTTAAGGAGGAGGGGTGGGTTAGGGTTAGGTATTTTGTTAAAGGTCCCATGGCATGAAATTTTCACTTTCTGAGGTTTTTGAACGTTAATGTGAGCTCCCCTACCCTGTTTAGGCCCCCCCCCCCATGGTTAAAAGTTGTGAAATGTCTAAACTGAGCATTTGCGATCATTTTCTGCTTTACAAAAATCGGAGCTCAAACGGGCGATTTTGAACAAGGCACAAGGTCAGATTGAAAAAAGAAATGCAAATGCAGTTCCACCCCCGTCTGTCTGTACTCAGCGTCTCTGTAAATCACGCCCAGAGAGTTTGGACTGTGAATGCGCTAGGCAATGCGAAATGCGTTTTTTTATTTGCCTGGAGGCACGTCCGAGTGTTTCTAGGCTCGGAAGTCCTTTATCTGAGCCTCTGGACCGTTGAACAGCAGTGGTTTAATTTTATTTTCTGTGGAAATGTGTTTATTTTTCAATGGAACGCTTCAAATCTCTCCCCCCGTGCAAAAACAAGGAAATGGATCAGCTGAGAGCTCAGAGCCGAGAGCGGAGAGTTTGGCCACACCCCCACCCTCTACTATAGGCCAGCTCTTTTCTCCTCATTTGCATTCAAGCAACAACGCCCATTATGGCCTGTTCAGAGAGAAAAAAAATACTCTTTCTCATCTTATCTCTGTTTCTCATGCACTGAGTGTTGATTTAGAAGAAGGATTCATTTACAGTATTAGGGAACCATTAAGGAGCCATATAAAAGCATCAAGAAGTACCATGTCATGGGATCTTTTTGTTAAATGTTATACTCTATTGTCTTTAATTTAAAAAAATAAAATAAAATCTATCTTCATGGAGATCAAACCAAACCAAGTTGCAGGTCACATCTATGTAGAGGTAATAGTCCAAATGCTTATTTTTCTAGGTATTTTTGAGCTTTAAAACCAGCTGTGATTGAATAAATGTAGCTGTTTAATGTCATACTGTGGAACACTCCAGGCAAAGCAATGACACATCCATAGAAACAGACCCTCCACCATAAACGTCACAAAATGCACCTTTAAGTTGGCTGGTATCAGGTCAAGTGAAGGTTTGACTTTGACTTAGTGAACGAAGAGTTATTTGGTTTGATGTGATGCTTTCTTACCTGGTCTTCACTTTTTCCAGTTGGGACTAGAGCTCAAATACTAAACACAATACGGCACATATTCATAGACGCCTGAAATCACTACAGCTTGTTAGCAGCTTGTTTCCTCTCAGCTTTGGCTTGACACGGTTGAATTGCTAATCTAGTCTCGCTTTCCAGTCAGGGCTCTTGGCAGATTGTACTGTGTGTGTAAAAGTGTTTACTATCACACTCATCACCCATGATGAACAACAATGACACTGGGTTTAGGTTTGGTCTTTGGTAGTACGAATGAGCACACACACACCACCTGTTTGTCTGCTCAACTTTGAAGGCAGAAATCTCACAATGTCTTTTGTGATCAAACATGTCTCGCAAGTAAAATTGATACTGAGTAGCAGAGTAAAGTCATCTCTATGTTTACACCATCCTTTATAACTAGAGAAAGAAAGCTCAAGATGCGTGCTTAGCCTTAGAATTAGCCGTCTCAATTATGAAATTGATAACTTAAAATTTGAAATAGACAGCTTACTAAACAAAATAACGGGTCTAGTGCCAAAACAAATGTTTCACAGGATTAACGACTTCATAGCTACAGGTCAGTTGAGGCAGCACAACAAAACCAAAGAGCGACACATTAGGAAGTTTGCACAACTCCAGAATCAACATAGAAATAACCCCAAGGATCGGAGTGACAGTAGGAAGGAGGACAGACCTAGCCAATCGGTGCACAAAGAACGCTGGGTGAAAAATCTTTCCAACCGGGTACTCACTCAGACAGAGAAAGAAGTCCTGTGCAAAGGACTGAATTTCTCTGTGACTCCTAACCACATCCCCACGGTGGACTACATCACGGCAGCTGAAACCGCCATTAGAAACAACAAACTCACAGAGACAGAAGCTGGAGACCTTAGACTGAAATTAACAGCTGCATTGAGCAATGCTAATCTTCCACCCTCAAACGTAACACCAGAGGAGAGGAAGGCCATCATTGCTCTAGAGAGGGACCAGAGCATCCACATCCTGCCTGCAGACAAAGGGAGATGCACGGTGATCTTGGACGCAGCTGATTATGAGGCTAAGGTGAACAGCCTACTCAGTGACACGACAACATACGAAGTACTGAAACGAGACCCCACCAATGGGTACAAAAAGAAGATCATTGATTGCTTGCAGAAGTTGAGGAAAGAAGAAGTCATTGATCTACAACTGTATTACAGACTGTACCCTGGTGATGCTATCCCGTGCATCTATGGCCTCCCTAAGATTCACAAACAAGGAGTACCACTCAGACCCATTGTGTGTAGTGTTGACTCTATCACATATAATTTGGCCAAACACCTAAAAACCATCTTGGCTCCATTGGTGGGTAACACGGAGCAGCACATTGAGAACACAGCCGAATTTGTAAACAAAGTTAAGTTTCTCCAGTTTGGTCAGGATGAGACAATGGTTTCCTTTGATGTAACCTCTCTTTTCACTTGTATCCCCACAGCTGTAGCGGTCGAAGCAGCGAGAAGGAGTTTACTGCAGGATTCCAAGCTAGAAGAGAGAACCAAACTTTCTCCTGACCAAATCTGCCAACTGCTGGAAATTTGTCTAAATACCACCTATTTCCAGTTCAGAGGGAACTTTTACAGGCAGATCCATGGCTGTGCGATGGGCTCACCGGTCTCCCCTATCATGGCTAATTTATACATGGAACAATTTGAACAGAGTGCCTTAGCTTCATATCCAGGCACTCCGCCCACACACTGGTTTCGTTATGTTGATGATAATTTTACAAAAATCAAAATTCAAGATTTGGAACCTTTTACTGCACATATAAATTCTGTAGATCCTAATATCAAATTCACCCGTGAAGATGCCAAGGATAACACATTGGCGTTCTTAGATTGTGCAGTAACGATAGGAGGAGACCGGCGACTCCAAGTAGAAGTCTTCAGGAAGCCCACACACACAGACCAATACCTGCTTTTTGATTCACACCACCCACTGCAGCACAAACTGGGTGTTATTCGGACATTACAACACAGGGCCCAAGTGGTTCCCACAAGCACAGAGGGTAAGGAGAAAGAAGAGCAACATGTGCAGGAAGCCCTCTCTGTTTGTGGATATCCTAAATGGGCTGTTAACAAAACCAAGAGAGACAAGGGCAAGAAACAAGATAATAGAGAATCCGAACCCAGGAGGAAAGGGGTAGCGATTCCGTACCTGGCCGGCGTGTCGGAAAAACTACAGAGGATTTTCAGACAATATGAAATCCCAGTTTATTTCAAACCCACAAACACTTTAAGACAAAAACTCGTCCACCCAAAGGACAAAACACCGAGCCACAAACAAAGCAATGTGGTCTACTCCATTCAGTGTAGTGAAGACTGCAGTCAGCGCTACATTGGAGAAACCAAGAAGCCACTTCACAAGAGGATGTACCAACATAGACGGGCGTGCCAGAATGGACCGTCATCTGCCGTATATCTTCACCTAGAAGCCACGGGCCATTCTTTTGAGGACAGTGAGGTTCAGATCTTAGCCAGGGAAAAGAATTGGTTTGAGAGGGGAGTTAAAGAGGCTATTTTTGTCAAAAAAGAGAATCCTTCTCTGAACAGAAATGGTGGAGTCAGACATAATTTGTCTCCCATCTATAATTCCATTCTTAAGCCTAGATCAAGCAAACAGGGGAACAATAGGGCTAGCCAGGTCAGGGCCAGAGGTGTGAAAAACAGGCAAGTAGGGATGAATAGGGATCGTTAACTAGACGCCAGAGAAACAAAAGACGGAAACCAATGAGATAGTTTCGGAAAGTAGTTAGCTAGTTAGCTCCTCCCTGCAGCAAGATATAAGCATGTGTCTTACCAGTATTCTTATTAGAGCTGACGAAGCCTCTCGGATGAGCGGCGAAACGTTTTCAACCAAACTTTGTCCAGTTGACAAATTGAACTTCTCCTTTTATCAAAGCTCAAGATGCAAAACAAAGACATTAAAGGACCCATATTATGCTATTTTCTGATCTACGTTATGTTGTATGCTGTTTCCTCATCAGAAACATACATGGAATTGTGTTTTGTTTTATTCACACATTTAACACACAAAACCTGCATAAAACATTCTATTCAACCCCGTGATGTCATGTGGTAATAGAGGAGGCTCTCCATTGTGTTTTTGAACTCCTACTACCTGCACCAGAATCATTTGGATAATTTAAGATAAGATAGATAAGATAAGACTTTATTGATCTCACATTTACTTGCCAAAATAGCTCCAGGCAGAGGAAGTTTGAACAAGAAAGAAAGTGCATGCAGGCAAGAATAAAATTAAATAAGTAATAATAAAATAAGTAATAATAATAAAACAGTAACTAGGAGAGTATGGAAAAAATATTGCATGTTTGGACTATATAGTGGAGTTATACAGTCTGATGGCGGTGGGGATGAAGGATCTGCGGTAGCGCTCCTTCTTGCACTGGGGGTGCCTCAGTCGGCTGCTGAAGGAGCTGCTCAGCTCCTCTACAGTCCGCTGCAGGGGGTGAGAGGTGTCATTTATGATGGACGTGAATTTGGCCAGCACCCTCCTCTCAACCACCTCCTCTACAGAGTCCAGAGGACAGCCCAGGACAGAGCTGGCCGTCCTGACCAGCTTATTAAGTCTCTTCCTGTCCCGCTCTGTGCTGCTCGGGGCCCAGCAGACGACAGCGTAGAGGAGAGCAGAGGCCACCACTGAGTTGTAAAGATAAAAGATTTCAGCAATGGAATTTCCATTGTCAGCTGAACAAACAGTAAAAGGTAGCTGTTAACTTGAAAATTACAGCTTAATGACATCACAAGGTGGAACAGAGCATTTTGCACTATGGAGAAGTAGAAGCCCCAAGGATTACTCAAACATGTGTGAATGAAAAAAAAAACCACACAATTCTATGTATGTTTTTGAGGAGGTAACAGCATTCTAACATGGTTTTAAGCTCACAGCCAGTTTTGCGTTATATGGGAGCTTTAACTACAATGGCTGAATATTAGGGCTGCATAATTAAATTGCAATTGAATTTAAATCACAATTATAGTTGCAACTGTCTTAAAGGGACAGTGTGTAAGATTTTTACCCGTTAATTACTGAAATTGAAGATACCCATTCAAAAATACATTGTTTTCCAAGCCTTTTCACTTCCATCATGAAATCAAAGTATTCTTTTGGACTTAGATATAGTCACATAAAAGGGGGATCTTCCCCATGCAGAGGCAGCCATTTTGAATATGAGAGCCGCAGAAGGACATTTGGGCTCCGCCTTCGCCTTCGGCAAGGCTCGTGGTTTTGGGTAAACAACACAAGCATGCTGCCGGATCAGACTCGTAATGGATCTAACACGTGTTTTGGACTAAATTGTTTTACTGGATTTTATTCGTTGGATCCTTACGGACAAATTGAGAGCAAGTTTATGGTGAAATACAGTGAACCCTCGCTGTATCGCGGTTCACTGTTCGCGGCCTCGCTGTTTCGCAGATTTTTTTTTCCAATTTTTTTTTTTTTTTTTTTCAATTTTTTTTATAGTGTAACTTTTTTTTACAGTGTAACATTCTGTCCTGCGCCCTGATTAGCTAAGAGACTAGACCAAGACTAAACCAGGTCTAAAGCAGGTCTAAACCAGGACTAAACCAGGTCTAAACCAGGACTAAACCAGGTCTAGACCAGGGATGGTGACGCAGGGTGGTAGGGACAGAGTCTCAGATGTCCTTCACGAGAGAGCCTGGGTGACAGGAGGTGTGGCCTTTGTTTACTTGCACGAGCCACGGAAGAGAGTGCGAGCCGGACAAATGGAAGAGCCAAGAATCAACATGGACGGGCCTGGCGCCTGGCCGCGCGGCGTCTGGGGGAGCCGCAGCGGGGAGTGCCGCATTCGAGGGAGACCGCAGCGGGGGGGGGACACTCGCGCGCACAGAGGAGACAGTGGATCTTTTCCCCTCACGAACCCGACCCCGTCCTAGAGAGCTGTGGAGTATTGGCGACGCATTGATAGCGGTCTGATTTTGGAGCCGGGGTGAAATGCAACCAACTCTTGTGAGCGCAGGTTGGTCTTACCTGGTCTTGTGGTGAGGACTGGTGCTCAGAGGCGTCTGTTAGCGGTTTGGCACTGTTAGCATTGGCTTGAGTCTTGCCCAAAATGATATCCAGGTCACTTTCCACTCGACTTTCGCACATGGCATGGATATGTGGTACCAAAACAAACACACGTGTCCGCGCGCACGTGTCCGCGCACGTGTCCGCGTGTCACGTGCCCCCCCCCACTATTAATATATTTTAATGAAAATCTACAAAAGTTTGAGTGTTTAAACAAGAGAAAAATGTTAATACCAGTCTCAGAAAGGTGTATAATGTGTCTGGTGAAGCGTTTTCAGCCTTAAAACATGTAGAATAATTGTAAAATATAAAATTGTCCTACTTCGCGGATTTCACTTATTGCTGGCTATTTCTGGAACCTAACCCCCGCGATAAACAAGGGTTCACTGTACAGAGTTTGACCTGTGCAAAGCATTCTAAGGTAAGCTAACCTCGTTTTGTGCTTTTCTGTATAAAAGCCCCATGTGCTCGGGGAGTGATTGTTTTGCAGGGAAATGAATTGCATAGTCAAAAAGAGGAGACTGTAAGGTTTCATTTGATGTGTAGAGTGTCATGGTACATGATCGGGAATGTGTGTTTTCATGAGAAAAGAAAAAAAAAAAAAACGGGACCGCGTTTTATTTATACAGTAGCGGCGCGCGGCTCGTGCGCAGGTCCCTCGAGGTCTGCCGTAGCTAAAACAGAAAGTGCAATAGCACCATCCACCTATGCACCACGAATCCTACACACTGGGGCTTTAACAAAAAGGTTGCAATTATTTGGTAATAGAGCATGCTTTACAAACAACAAAATATCCTGTATTTTTGTAAGCCAACCTGCCAAGTAGTAGTAGTAGTAGTAGTAGTAGTAGTAGTAGTAGTAGTAGTATAGTAGTAGTCACAAACATATTCTGAAATGTAATGTAATGTAAATGAAAATGTATGTCAAAAGTCAAACGCTTGTCCTAGCTTGCAAAAACAAGGCAGTTGAAGCTTCTCGTTAAAAGAAAAGAAAAAAGACCATCTTTCCTGGTGGCCCCATTACTGCAAAACAACGCACAGCCGTCTCATTTAAAAGTATATGTTTGTGCTGTGATCAAATGCTCACAGAAAGTATAAAGATAAAACAGAAATAAGGGAGGCCACTGAAGTATGAAATATTAATAGATGTTTAAAAATGTAAACAAAGACTCTGAGATAAGAAGCATGTGGAGGTATCTCAGGTGCAGTTCATTACTCAGTGCAGATTTTTCTGGCCTTAAATGACCTGTGTTACGAAATGCTGTCTCTTCTCATCTACACGCGTGAACTGAGGAGTCAAAGACAGTGTAGAACAAAGTGATGTTTCCCATTTGGCTCTGGCGTTCACGGATGAGATTATGCAAACGGGCAGTACTCTTAATTAGAGGAGACAGAGAGTTCCGCTCATTCAAACTTCCGATTCATGTCATGTGATTTCAGCTTTAAACAAGTCATGGGGCAAACTGAGGGGGAGACGCAGGTGATGGTTGGTAGGTCATGATTTGAACATTTTGATACAGAAAAGACTCTATACCAATTTTGATACTTTTCATAATAGTAGTTATCCAGATAATACCATGTGAACTTATTTCTAAAATAGATTGAAACCACCTAAAACTATTCAGTTTTAGGCAGTTCCAACTTTTTAGGTTCTTACTTTTCTTCTTATATATTTTTTCAGTGTCAATGAGTATCTAGTTTCAATACTAAGTTCAATAGTGATTTGTATCTGGTATCTTAAGAATACCCAAAAAACAGTTTTTGTTTAGATAAAAATAAAGCATAAAAACTTGACTGGAAAAATGGTTTGAAAGACATTTTTGACAAATCTTTACCATGACCTAGTGAAGAAAAATGTATATCAGCTATTGATACTTGGCAATGACATCACGCTGGGGGTGTCCTACATGTATCTCTAATCGTGGAATGCTTAGGAGGTACCATGGTGACACAATGCACACATTAGCAAACACTGTCAAATTGGTTTTAAGATTATCTGAAAACTCATGAAAAAATTGATTTAAGCAGCACATTTTCACAAAGTTCATGGCCTCATTTAGGTGCTTGATTTTCAACGAAAAAGATGAGAGTGACAAACTGAAAAACTGCACAGATTAAAGGTCCCATGGCATGAAATTTTCACTTTCTGAGGTTTTTGAACGTTAATGTGAGCTCCCCTACCCTGTTTAGCCCCCCCCATGGTTAAAAGTTGCAAAATGTCTAAACTGAGCATTTGCGATCCTTTTCTGCGTTACAAAAAAGAAATGCAAATGCAGTTCCACCCCCGTCTGTCTGAACTCAGCGTCTCTGTAAATCACGCCCAGAGAGTTTGGACTGCGAATGCGCTAGGCAATGCGAAATGCGTTTTTTTATTTGCCTGGAGGCACGTCCGAGTGTTTCTAGGCTTGGAAGTCCTTTATCTGAGCCTCTGGACCTTTGAACAGCAGTGGTTTAATTTTATTTTCTGTGGAAATGTGTTTATTTTTCAATGGAACGCTTCAAATCTCTCCCCCCGTGCAAAAACACGGAAATGGATCAGCTGACAGCTCAGAGCCGAGAGCGGAGAGTTTGGCCACGCCCCCTCCCTCTACTATAGGCCAGCTCTTTTCTCCTCATTTGCATTCAAGCAACAACGCCCATTATGAAGTGTTCAGAGAAAGAAAAATTACTCTTTCTCATCTTATCTCTGTTTCTCATGCACTGAGTGTTGATTTTGAAGAAGGATTCATTTACAGTATTAGGGAACCATTAAGGAGCCATATAAAAGCATCAAGAAGTACCATGTCATGGGATCTTTAAAGTCTAATAAAACCTCAGACAAGGCAGAGCCTACAGTTAGCATCACATTTACAAATGATGTCATCAGCTATAAAGTATCAATTTGATATCATCTATATGTCTTTGTAATAGTGTAGAAGAGTACCAATTACAAACAAAATGAACAGGTTTTGGAGGAAAAGTGCACCAAGATTTAAATAAGCAAAGGACCAAATGTATCAAGTTTGTTTAAATATATAATTCAAAATAACAAACTTAGAAACTGAACATTTGTAAATTTCAACACAGCAGGCCAACCTTTCCAAAACAAGCTAAGAAGGTGGATGGAAATATGGGCACAAAAGATTTACAAGCAAAATAATTGAGTCACTGCTGGTTTGCAACATTTCCACCAAATCACAATATTGGGTTGAATTCATTTGGGCTCAGTTCCGATTTGAAATTCACCAAACAAACAACTTCAAAAATAACCAATACTTCAGTCCCAAAACACTAAATCGATGCAAAGTGGTAATTTCATTTGTCAAAGGAGTACAAAAACATGACGTCTGAACTTTCTTAGTCATCAATATGGACCTCATTCTAAAGTTCACAGTGAGGCCTGCATGGCTCTGCTCCATTTATTCCCATCAACACTTATAATATAAAATACCCAACATGCTTTGTATAAGATCATTTTCTACTGACCACACAATTTCTTCATGTATTTGAGCCAAATCTGTCTTGCCCCAGTTCAGACATACTGTACACTCAACGAAAATATAAACGCAACACTTTTGTTTTTGCTCCCATTTTTCATGAGATGGACTTAAAGATCTAAAATTCATTCCAGATACACAATATTACCATTTCTCTCAAACATTGTTCACAAATCTGTCTAAATGTGTGATAGTGAGCACTTCTGCTTTTTTATGGGATAATCCACCCCACCTCACAGGTGTGCCACATCAAGATGCTGATCTGACATCATGACCAGTGCACAGGTGTACCTTAGACTGCCCACAATAAAAGGCCACTCTGAAATGTGCAGTTTTTTTGCTTTATTGGGGGTCTGGGGACTCAGAACCAGTCAGTATCTGGTGTGACCACCATTTGCCTCATGCAGTGCAACACATCTTCTTCGCATAGAGTTTATCAGATTGTCAATTGTGGCCTGTGGAATGTTGGTCCACTCCTCTTATGCAAACCAATTGTTTCAGCAGCTGTCAGAGTGGCTGGTCTCAGACGATCTTGGAGGGGAACCTGCTGGATGTGGAGATCCTGGGCTGGTGTGGTTACACGTGGTCTGCGGTTGTGAGGCCGGTTGGATGTACTGCCATATTCTCTGAAACGCCTTTGGAGACGGCTTATGGTGGAGAAATGAACATTCAATGCACGAGCAACAGATCTGGTTGACATTCCTGCTGTCAGCATGCCAATTGCACGCTCCCTCAATGCTTGTGACATCTGTGGCATTTTGCTGTGAGACAAAACTGCACATTTCAGAGTGGCCTTTTATTGTGGGTAGTATAAGGTACACCTGTGCACTAATCATGATGTCAGATCAGCATCTTGATGTGGCGCACCTGTGAGGTGGGATGGATTATCTCAGCAAAGCAGAAGTGCTCACTATCACACATTTAGACAGATTTGTGAACAATGTTTGAGAGAAATGGTAATATTGTGTATCTGGAATGAATTTTAGATCTTTAAGTCCATCTCATGAAAAATGGGAGCAAAAACAAAAGTGTTGCGTTTATATTTTTGTTGAGTGTATAAACACCTCTTGAGGTCTAAATAAGTCTGCTGTGTGCTGTCTGCATCTAAACTAAAGCGTTTTCTTGTCCAGGATTCAGGAAGCGCATGTTTATGGCATGCTAGTTAATGTGATGGCAAACTCCGCTCTCTCTGAAAGTGAAAATTGGTTATAAACTCATCATGGTGAGTAATTAGGATGCTCAGAATGCATTATGGAAATGAAACTTTGGACCACTGCAAACCATTTTGGGACATTTGATTATTTATTTATTGTTTATTTGAATATGGACAGATACAACAAACATAGATTAACAAATAAGTAATTTATTGCAGATATCACAGTGTTTATTGCCTAGGCTAATTTGCAACACCGGTCCCCAGAAGGGTCGTCAACAGTTAACTAAAAAGCAGTGGGATTATTTGTAGAAAAAGCAATAACTAACAGTGAATTTGTCAAGAGGATAAAAAATATTACACACTTACACACATTTCACTCTTTCTCAGCCCCCTCTATCTCCACTGCTCTCCCATATCTTCTCTTTCACACACACAATCTATACATTATCAGCTATCAAGTACAGCAACTTTAAGTGTGATAACTTCAAGTCTTCCACTTTGCTCCTTTCTATTCTCCAAGCGACTTCCCCTTGATATGAACTACAAGTCTATTTTTACCAAAGCTTCCTCTGTACTTCCTGTGCCATCTCTCTGTCATGACAATCCTAAACCATTTTAACTGCTCATGATGGATCAGCTACAGCGAGTCTTTGTCACTCTCTCCCTTTTCCACTTCTCAATCAATCTCTTTCACCCATCTTTTGTGTCTGCGGCCGTAGCGTTCTTGTTGTTCTCATCCCTCTTTCCTTTCCGAGTTGTTTGTCATTTTTTTTAAGCTATTCGTCTCGGTGACAACCTGTGTGTTCTACCTCTGCTCACTCCATCCAACAGTCTCAAAGAATGCCTGCTTTCTTGCCTCATGGACCCCATAAAAGTAAACAAAACAAAACAAAACAAAACACGGCATCCTCACAAGAATGACATTTGCATAATTGAATACATTTTGCATAATTTCTCCTCACTTATTAGTAACTTAACAGCTTATTAGAGAGAAGGGAATCATAATAAAGAGAAATTATGTCCTTATTTTTGTAGTGGTTTTTAAAAGAAGGTTAAAAAGTGCTCACCAATTAAAGGGCAAGAAAGAGTGGGACAGTTCAGTAAAGCAGGAAGGTTAATACACCAAGAGTAATAATAAGGTTAGCCAAGGTAATTATCGCAGAATGTCAATAAAGAAGATGGTGTTTTCTTTCCAATGCCAAAAACAAGGATGACTCACACATTTTCACAAAAACATGTCATATTTTGGTTATGTAAAGTTCAAAGAGGTTAAAAAATGCTAGTTTAAAAAATAATAATAATAATAATGGTGAAAGTAATTTAAGTTTGAAGTAAAGGTAGGAGACACAGTTCCTGCTCCTCAGATAAAACATTCACTAGACTTAAAGCTACAGACGACATGAGATTTTGAGTTGAGTCCACTGAAGTCTCCAGACAAAAAGCAAGAAATAGATCATTAATGTTCCTTATTATACCACATGTTTCAAGCATTTGGTGTTATACTGATTATTCATGTCAAAAGATAGCATTTTTCTCAATATGGCTCAAGTTATTTAACTATTTACAGAAGGTATTAATAGCACCATGAACATACATGCAGACTGAACATACATTCTGAATTTGTAGAGAACTGTGAATTTGGCCATGAACATCAGTTTTAGAAGCTTGACCAGAGTGCCCCCCCACCAGCACAGCCATGTGTCCACAGTCTGCAGAAATAATTTTAATAAAGCCATTGCCATCCAAATGGATACCTGAGGGGAATATGTTACTTCTGTTGAAAGTGTTCTTACACAAAGGAACAAAGGGCCAGAGAGTCACACAAGAAGGACACATGTCCTCAAAAACGATTATATCCCCAAGAGTTGTCCTTGAATGACCACAATCACACAAAGAGAGAATTATGAAAAAGACATCTACATAGATATTTCTTCTAATTTTCATTTGTTTACAGTTTAATTTCTCTCATTCCAATTTCAAGGATGATCCACTGATTTATTTAAAAAAAAAAAAAAAAAACCTAACAAACATTGAACACAAAAAATACATTCATTGCTTTGTTTTTCTTACTTTTTATTTCCAAATTGCAAATATTGCTTTTATTTTTTACATTTGTTTAGACAAGGTTATTTTTCACTTTTAAGCTAAATTTTCAACATCAAAGTCTTGCTGTCATGGCTCTAGCTCTATACCATTTTGAGTACCACTTTATAATTACTTTATAATTACCTTAACTAAATATACTTAATAAAGTATGAACAAAAATGTCACTCATATTGAACAAATGGTTTATTAAGAATGATTCAGGTTTAGTAACTAATAGGAAGTTAGGGTCAAGATATACATTAATTCACTGAATACTGAATAATTCTTAGTGAACATTTTGATCATTATGAATTAACACTTTCTTTATTCTTTATTCAACTGACTGTGAGGGACTGGACATGATGGTTATGAAAAATATAATTGAATCTGTTATTGATCCCTTTACATACATATGCAATTTATCATTAACAATGGGAACTTTCCCTGACAAAATGAAATTAGCAAAAATAGTACCGCTTTATAAAAATGGTGATAAACACAACTTCTCCAACTATAGGCCAGTCTCACTGCTTCCACAGTTTTCAAAAATATTGGAAAAGGTGTTTGCAATAAGGCTTGATCGTTTTTTACAGAAACAAAACATCTTGAATGATAACCAGTATGGATTTAGGGCAAAACATTCAACCGCAATGGCAATAATGGAACTAACTGAAAAAATAGCATCCGAAATTGACAATGGGAATTATTTCTTAAGTATATTCATTGACCTACAAAAAGCTTTTGATGTAATAAATCATTCAATATTACTTAAGAAAATGAACAAGTATGGCATTCGAGGGGTGGCTCATCAATGGATAGCGAGTTATTTAGAAAACAGAAAACAATATGTACAAATTAATGACACAGAATCAGAAAGATATAATATCAAATGTGGTGTTCCCCAAGGCTCGATTCTTGGGCCCAAATTATTTAATTTATATATGAATGATTTTGTTAATGTATCTGAACTTGGGAAAATCTTATTTGCTGATGATACAACATTATTTTACCATGGAAAAGATATGAAAGAGGTCATAATTAGAGTAAACAAAGAGCTAAAAAAAAAGTAAAATATTGGTTTGATTTAAATGGATTGATTCTTAATATTAAAAAAAATAATTTCATTTTATTTAATGATAAAAATAAAAAAGACGACATATCATTAGAAATAGATGGGATACAGATTAAGAGAGTAAGTGAAACAAAATTTTTAGGAGTCATGATTGATGAAGGACTAAACTGGAGATCTCATATAAATTACACAAAAAGCAAAATAGCTAAAGCAATTGCGGTGATGCATAAAGTAAAGTTCTCACTAAACAGTGCAGCATTATTAATCTTGTATAACTCCATAATCGCACCATATCTGATGTACTGTGTGGAAATTTGGGGGCCGACATGTAAAACTTACCTACAGCCATTATTTATTTTACAGAAAAAGGCTTTGAGAATTAAGATAAGATAAGATAAGATAAGATAAGACTTTATTGATCTCACACAGGAGAAATTTACTTGTCACAGTAGCTCCAGGTAGGGACAGTTTGAACAAGAAGACAAGTGCATGCAGGCAAAAAAAGGCATAAAGATAGGTGATAATAATAATTAAAAAAATAAGTAATAAATCGAATAATAATAATAGTAGTGATAATAATAAAAAACAGTGACCGGGAGAGTATTGAAAAAAATTGGAAAAACTATATTGCACGATAGGAGTATTGAAAAAAACAACAATATTGCACATTGGGAAAACGATATTGCACGGTAGGACTATACAGTAGAATTATACAGTCTGATGGCGGTGGGGATGAAGGATCTGCGGTAGCGCTCCTTCTTGCACTGGGGGTGCCTCAGTCGGCTGCTGAAGGAGCTGCTCAGCTCCTCTACAGTCCGGTGCAGAGGGTGAGAGGTGTCGTCCATGATGGACGTGAATTTGGCCAGTACCCTCCTCTCAGCCACCTCCTCTACAGAGTCCAGAGGACAGCCCAGGACAGAGCTGGCCCTCTTGACCAGCTTGTTGAGTCTTTTTCTGTCCCGTTCTGTGCTGCTCGGGGCCCAGCAGACGACAGCGTAGAGGAGAGCAGAGGCCACCACAGAGTCATAAAAAGTCTTGAGCAGAGGCCTGCTCACTCCAAAGGACCTCAGTCTCCTCAGGAGGTGGAGGCGACTTTGGCCCTTCTTGTACAGGGCGTTGGTGTTGTGGGACCAGTCCAATTTATTGTTGAGATGAACACCCAGGTACTTGAAACTGTCCACAGTCTCTATGTCCTGCCCCTGGATGTTCACCGGTGAGTGAGGTAGTGGTCTCCTCCTGAAGTCGATCACCAGCTCCTTTGTTTTACTGGTGTTGAGGCTCAGGTGGTTGCGCCCACACCAGTCCACAAAGTCACTGATGACCGAGCGGTACTCCAGCTCGTTCCCCTCTGACACACAGCCCACAATGGCCGAGTCGTCAGAGAACTTCTGGAGATGGCAGCTGTCCATGTTATATGTGAAGTCCGAGGTGTATATGGTGAAGAGGAAGGGTGAGAGGACAGTTCCCTGGGGAGCCCCAGTGCTGCAGACTACCACCTCTGACTCACAGCCGCGCAGCCGCACGTACTGTGGACGGTCAGTGAGGTAGTCGATGGTCCAGGCAGCGAGATGTCCATCCACTCCCGCGTCCTCCAGCTTCCCCCGCAGCAGCGCTGGCCTGATAGTGTTGAAGGCGCTGGAGAAGTCAAAGAACATGACTCTCACAGCACTCCCGGCGGTCTCTAGGTGGGTGAGCGCCCGCTGCAGCAAGTAGATGACGGCGTCCTCTACTCCTACGTTTGGCTTGTAGGCAAACTGCAGCGGGTCCAGGGTGGGGCTCACCACAGAGCGGAGGTGGCTGAGGATCACCCTCTCCATGGTCTTCATGAGGTGGGAGGTCAAGGCGACTGGTCTGTAGTCGGCCGGTTCCCTGGCGTTTGTTGTTTTGGGAACTGGGACCACACAGGAGGTCTTCCACAGGACGGGGACCTTCTCCAGGCTGAGGCTCAGGTTGAACATGTAGCAGAGAACCTCACAGAGCTGGTCTGCACAGGTTCTCAGCAGCCTGGGGCAGATACCATCAGGACCTGTGGACTTCCTCTGGTTGAGCCGCCTAAGTTCCCTCCTCACCTCGTCTGGTGTGATGGAGAGGGGGGACGGGGGTGGACTGCAGGGGCTGGTGGAGGTGGGGGGTGGAGGGGGGCTGGTGCTGGGTTGGGTCCGTGTGAAGGGGAAGGGGGATGTGGCTACTGGCCCGGGGAGGTGTGAAGAGGAGGGGGGAGTCGGCAGAGGGGCAGAGGGGGTGGGGGGCGAGTCAAACCTGTTGAAGTAACGGTTTAATTCGTCCGCCCAGCGCTGATCACCATCAGCTGTCCCTCTGCCACTCTGTCCGAAACCAGACATGTTCCTCAGTCCTCTCCACACGCCCCGTGCGTTGTTTTGGGCCAGCTGCTCTTCCATCTTCCTCCCATAGTCCTTTTTGGCCCGTCGTATCCTCCATTGAAGCTCCCTCTGGACCCTTTTTTGCTCCTCTCTGTCCCCTGAGTTGAAAGCCCTCTTCTTCTGGTTCAGGAGGGCTTTAAGCTCAGGGGTGACCCAGGGATGGTTGTTGGAGAAACACCGTACCCTCCTGGTTGGTACAGTGTTCTCCACGCAGAAGTTAATGTAGTCCGTAATGCAATGGGTCAGGCCGTTGTTGTCGTTTCCATAAGAGCCGCTGAACATGTCCCAGTCAGTGTTCTGGAAACAGTCCCTCAGACTCTCACAGGCCTCCTGAGTCCAAAGCTTCACAGACCGCTTCTGCGCAGGTTGTCTTCGCACCCTGGGTGTTTATTCCGGGAGCAGGTAAACCAGACAATGGTCTGAGCGTCCAAGCGGGGGGAGGGGGGCGGAGGTGTAAGCGTCCTTGACATTTGCGTAAAAAAGGTCCAGAGTCTTATTGTCTCTCGTGGGGCACGTGATGTATTGCGTGAATGTAGGGAGAGTAGTGGATAGGGAGTTGTGGTTAAAATCCCCCGTGATTAGAACGAGAGCACGCGGGTGGTCTGTCTGCAGTCTCGTCACTACAGTATGGAGCTGCTCGCATGCGGCCCCGCCATCCGCCGATGGAGGAATATAAACACAATCACATTATCACCAACAGTCATTATAGAGAGCCATCCAACCCATTATTTGTTAAACTTAAAGTGTTGAAAATGTGTGATATTGTTGAATTAAGTATCCTCAAAGTCATGTATAAAGCAAAGTGCAGAGTGTTACCTGTAAATATTCAAAGACTGTTTGAGATGAGAACAAGCCAATACAATTTAAAGGGAACCTACATGTTTAAAAAACCTCAATTCAGAACCAAGGTTATGGAGCGAAGCGTCGCTGTGAAAGGAGTCAATTTATGGAATAATCTTGACAAAGAAATCAAAGAATCAAGTACAATAATGGCATTTAAAAAATACATAAAATCCAATGTAATGTGTATGTATGAAAAAGAAAACTAAATTGTTACACTTGAAAATGAAGCTTTATGTTTACAATTGATTAATAATTGTGATTGAAATGGAATGTAATGAGGAAAGGTTTTACAGTCACTATCGGTGTTGGTGTTTGGAAAAGGGAAGAGGGGGCAGATAACATAAGATAACTCTTCTTTCTGCTCCCTTTCATTCAATATTTTGTATTGTTATCACAAATGTTGATGTCTTTTTATACTTTATGAATGAAATAAATAAATAAATAATAAATAATAAATAATAATTATTAAGGCCCTCAGAAGTGTAGCTACTATAAAGTTGAGTACTCTTCTAACTTCAGCACTCAGTCACTGATACTGAAGTGTATTGTACGTGGGGTTTTCTGTGTATTGTGTGTAGTGCATTGTAAACAGACTGGACCAGGATTTCAGATATGAACAGACGCACAATGACTCACTGCCTTTGGGACAGTACCGAATGTCACCATCTCTGCCGGGCTATAAATCTCCAAAGCCGTGAAGTGTAACATCTAAAAATATGTATGTCTGACTGTGCAGGCGATACTGAGCTAGCTCTAACATTTGGCACAAGTAGTCATTCGAGGGTTGTTTGGATAACATTATACCAGCTTCAACCTGCTCATGTGCCCAAGGTGCCAATGTACCAGCCACTCATAGACATGATAAAGCTAACAATGAGCATGCTACCGTGCACTTCCTGATTATCAGACACTCAAGTTTTGTAGTTTGGTAGGAGTGAGATTTATATTGGGGGAGCGTGGTGGTGCGTGTGACTGCGTTTCGCTGAAAACGCATCAACTAACCGATTTTCTGGGCACAGAAGCGCTGTGAACAGTGGCTACAGTTTTTTTTTGCTTAACAAAATGTCAGCGTGAGAAATACCATGTGTGGCGTGTGAGCGTGTGAACACGTTGAATTGCGTGTGTCACACTCTCAAAGCGTGAGACTTGAGAGAGCTGATAAAACTGTTAATAATTAGACAGTATGCAGCTGACTTAGTTTGATCGAAAGTGCTACTGCACTTTAGAGACCGTTTTTGCCTAAATGCAGGGAGAAAAATTGTATACAGGCACATACAAAGTCTGACTTCACTGGACCTTATTATGTACATAACATGCTAACCCTGTAGTTTAGGTTTCCACAAACTTTAAAATTGCATGTATAGTTTTTAGCTGTTAATATTTCAGTCTTCTCCCAAATGTGAATGCTTCTGGGTGGATGAAATGTGCACTATGATCTGAATTATTTTAGTATTTTATACAGTTAGCAGTAAAAAAAAAAAAAACACAGTACTTACATGGCTTTAGTTCAATTATTAGATGAGATAACTTCGGCATTAGACAATAATCAGTTTACTTGTAGTATTTTTTTGGACTTGTCAAAAACTTTTGACACGGTCAATCATACAATTCTACTTGCGAAATTATATAAATATGGTTTTCATAACACAGTTTTAAAGTGGCTTCAGAATTATATTTCTAATCAATCCCAGTTTGTTTATATCAATGGTTGCAATTCTGATAGAGCTGCTTTACAGTGTGGAGTCCCCCAGGGTTCCATATTAGGGCCTTTATTATTTTTATTGTACATTTATGACTTATGTAATATATCTCAAGATCTTACCCCAATAATGTTTGCTGATGACACTACTTTATTCATATCCAATTCAAATTTTAATGTTCAAACTAATGCTGCTTTATCTGCTTATGCCAAATGGTTTAAAATTAACAAATTATCTCTTAATATCAAAAAAACTAATTATAAGATTTTTTGTGGCAAAAAGTCATTTTCATTTAACCCTAAAATCAAAATTCATTTAAACAAAATAACTCGTGTCTCATCAACCAAATTTCTGGGAATCATTCTCGATGATAATCTAAACCGGAAAGAGCATGCCGACTGGGTGACCAGAAAAATTAATAAATCTCTTGGTATTATAAGAAAAGTTTGTAAATTTTATTATGTTATGTATGTGCTAAATGAAATAAAATAAAAATAAAATAAAAACATTTGAAATCAAAATCACTATTGTAAAAAGTGTAACATCTAAAAATATATGTGCATCTGACTGGGCGAGCGATACTGATCTAGCACTGACATTTGGCACAAGTAGTCATTAGAGGGTTGTTTGACACTAGAAGTCCCGGGAATTTTGACAGCCCCCCTAAAGTCCTGGAGAAGGGTCAAAAGACCCTTAGTCCAAACTGATGGCTCAGATGGCCACAATTAGCATCTCTTCATTTGTAAATGCGTCCATTACCTGTTGAATCAGCAGGGGGGAGGACATCAATCTCCAGGTGGATTCAGACTCCGACCTGTCTCAGTTGTCTTCAGGTAATATTTCATTTCATATTATTTCCCATTTTACATTTCATTTCAGTGAGGGAGTAAATCACCTCAGAACTAGTATTTTTTTGCGTGCCAATGGGGCAAGCTTTTTTACTAGCTAAGATTTACTTGATTTACTCATTTCCAGCAAATGTTGTTTGCCTAGCAAATTTTGCCTGGCAAATTGGCTAGCAAATATTGCTAACCTAGTAAAAAAAATGCTTGCCCATCGGCAAATTTCTTAAAACAAGTAAAAATAGTCTAATTTGAGGTTTTTATTTCTATTTGAAAAATACTAGTTCCAAGGTGATTTTTACTACATTACTTGAAACTAGAAAAATAAACCAATTTTGCAGTGATTAGCTTCTATACTTGCATTTGTGATATCATTTGAATTTCCCATTGCTCATTATTACATTTTTTTCACGCAACAGATGAGGAGAGTTCTCCCCAACCAACAAAGAGAGCTCGGCTGGCGACTGATGTGAGAGAGACTGCAAAAGATGGCACAGTATGGCATGAAGAACAGGTGGGAACCGGTCCACATTTCACCCCACCATCGCCATACAGCGCAGATGGAGAGCCAACAGCTAAGGCCAGGAGGTCAATCACAAGTCGCCTTCAGAGCTTCCTTTGTTTCATCACTCCGGACATGCTTGACATCATTCGAGACTGCACAATTCAACATGCGAAGCAAACTGAGCATGTGGATTGGTTCATGGGCATACCTGAACTAATGGCATTTATTTCCATCACCATCATGAGGGGAATCTTCAAGGTGCCATCACTGCGTGACTGCTGGTCGAAAAAGCTGGGAAGCCCACACATCATCGAAACCATGTCCCGAGGCCGTTTCCAAAACATCATGCATCACCTGCGCTTTGATGACAGAGACACCCGCAGCGAGCGAGTACAGACTGATAGGTTTGCGGCAATTTCAAACATATGGGGATTGTTTGTCACCAACTGCATCACATCCTACATCCCTGGTCGACACATCACCATTGACGAACAACTTTTCCCGTGCAAGACTCGCTGCTGTTTCCTACAGTACATTGCAACTAAACCAGACAAGTTTGGTATCAAGTTTTGGGTGGCGTGTGACTTGAAAACCAAATACGTCTGCAACATCCTCCCATATCTTGGCAAGGACCCCACTCGACCTCGTGGGGAGAGAGTGTCTGAGAGTGTAGTCATGAGGCTGATGGAACCATTCTTGGACAAGGGCAGAAATGTTACCACAGACAATTTCTTTACATCACTGTCACTTGCAAAACGACTACTTAGCCGGAATTCAACCATCCTCGGCACAGTCAACAGGATTCGCCAAGAAATCCCACCGTCAACTCGACAGATGCACCGCGATGAATTTACCACCCAGGTGTTTTCATCCACTGGTGCCACACTGACTGTGTATGCACCCAAGCGGAAGAAGACTGTGTATATTCTCAGCAGCATGCACAGCACGATTCAGACACAGGAAACCACCAAAAAGAAGCCAAACACCATCACACTCTACAACACAACAAAGTGCGGCGTCGATATCATGGACCAGATGGTGCGGGAATACACTGTCCGCACAGGAACAAGGCGCTGGCCAGTAGCAGTGTTCTACAACATGATAGACATTGCAGCACTGAATGCCCACGTGCTCTATCAATTATGCACTGGGAGAAAGGAAAGACGGGTGGATTTCCTGTTTGAACTGGCAAGAGAGTTGGCTCACTCCCACGTGGGTATGAAAAAGGCCCAAAAGGAGCAATTGCTTCGGCAACAACCCTCCACACCACAACTCGGACAAAGAGCCAAGTGTCAGGCTAAAATCAAATGCAAGGACAATCGTGCAACAGTGCGCTGTGATGACTGTTACAAATATACATGTGGGAAATGCCGAAAGGAGCAATGGCAGTGCCAGAATTGTTAGTGACTGCTCAAATGTATTTCACTCATTTGCATTCTTTGTAAATATGCTTTTTTCCTTTGTAATTTTTTTTCTTCTATTTTTGGCACACAAAAATAAGTTACTTCTGCAACAACCTTCCACACAAAAACTGGGAAAACAGTTGATTTTGCATTCATTGTAAATATGTTTTGTTTTGTATTTTTTTAACAATAAATGTTTAGAGTTTTTGATCCCAAATTCTCGTTGATCCTGATGATTCACTGCATAAAAATCCACACGCACACACACACACACACACACACACACACACATGCAAAAACACGCATTACCTACGCTTGCGTGAAAAGTCCCTCACAGCCGTCAGAGTAATTTGAAAAACAAAGAGACAGATTAGGGGGATCGTTTTCAGAGCTTTTGTCATTGTCAGACACGCCTCCCGGCAGCTAGATATAAGCAGGGTCTAACCAGTACAATAACCAGAGCTGACGAAGCCTCTCGGATGAGCGGCGAAACGTTTTCAACCAAACAAACTTTGTCCAGTTGACAAATTGAACTTCTCCTTTGATCATTACCTACGCTTGCCTGGGGGTCCCCTCCCCCACACAGGCTCAAGCGACTCTGTGACTCAAGCGACTGCTGTGAGCCGCTAACAGCCACATTTCCACAACAAAAGGAGTGTCCACAGGGGGTCCAAAGGGTCAGATGACCCCTCTGTGGGTCTTTTAGGTAAAAAGGTCAATTGACCCCTCCGCGGGACTTCTAGTGTTGAATAACATTATACCAGCTTCACCCTGCCCACGTGCCCAAGGTGCCGATGTGCCAGCCACTCGTAAACAGGTACTAAAATCAGAATCCAACTGCAGTTTATTTGTGAGCAATTAAAATTCCTCTGAGCAAATGAAAGCCTCTGAGTATATTGAACTTCAATAGTCTCACAGATGGCGCGATCCGTCTTTGTCAAAAATTCCCATCAAAGGAGAGGGGGGGCTGGGTCTGCTATGAACAGCTAAACCGGTCACAGATGAATACAGATACACAATATATATGATAAATCGACAGCGAGACAGTAGCACAGACATTGAATTTTGCATAGAAAATGAATTTGCAGAGTGAATGAAGTTGGCAAGCCCCGCGCATAAGGGCAGACCCGTGCGATTCACTTTTGGCACCCAGGGGAGCAACATGGCAGCACGCGGAAAAACAACTCATTTGGCAGATGATTTGGAATTTACACAAAGAGGAAATGAGAGAAATTTGGAGCGACAGGGTAAATGAGTGGATGGAGGGATGGATAATATAATGTACTAATAGCAAATGTAAGCAAAAGTTTCTTCAAAGGTTCTAAATGAGAGGCAGATCCAAAAAAGTAAGGGCATAAGGGAGAAATTTACAGTACCCAATGTTCAGCCAATTGTACGGTCAATCGCAGAGAGAGAGAGAGAGAGAGATGTGAGTGCAGACACAAGCAGAAAAGTGGAAATGGAAAAGGGAGATGGAAGGGGGCAGAAATAGATGAAGTTAGGGCTGCTGTAACAAAAATGAGAGAAGTGTGACACCGAGGAAGATAGAAAAATGTCAGACAAAAGAGAAAACCTCATGTATCAAATTCCACAAAATGCTTTCTGTTATCTCTACACTGAGTTTTATCATCTATCCAAAAGCTTCAGACTAATATGGGTATTTTTGTATAAACTACGAGCGTGTGCAAAGCAGCTTGAAAAGACACGAAGGACACTTGCTACTTTGCAGTGATATAATGCTGGTGAATGTTCAGCGGTTACTATGGTGACACAATGCACACATTAATATGTTAAAGATCCCATGACATGGTACTTCTTGATGCTTTTATATGGCTCCTTAATGGTTCCCTAAAACTGTAAATGAATCCTTCTTCAAAATCAACACAGTGCATGAGAAACAGAGATAAGATGAGAAAGAGTCATAAATATCTCTCTCAAACACTTTATTCTGGGCGTTGTTGCTTGGATGCAAATGAGGAGAAAAGAGCTGGCCTATAGTAGAGGGTGGGGGCGTGGCCAAACTCTCCGCTCTAGCTCTCAGCTGATCCATTTCCGTGTTTTTGCACGGGGGTTGAGATTTGAAGCGTTCCATTGAAAAATAAACACATTTCCACAGAAAATAAAATTAAACCACTGCTGTTCAAAGGTCCAGAGGCTCAGATAAAGGACTTCCGTGCCTAGAAACACTCGGACGTGCCTCCAGGCAAATAAAAAAACGCATTTCGCATTGCCTAGCGCATTCGCAGTCCAAACTCTCTGGGCGTGATTTACAGAGACGCTAAGTTCAGACAGACGGGGGTGGAACTGCATTTGCATTTCTTTTTTCGATCTGACGTCAATAAGGTGCCTTGTTCAAAATCGCCCGTTTGAGCTCCGATTTTTTGTAACGCAGAAAAGGATCGCAAATGCTCAGTTTAGACATTTCGCAACTTTTAACCATGGGGGGGGGGGCCTAAACAGGGTAGAGGAGCTCACATTAACGTTCAAAAACCTCAGAAAGTGAAAATTTCATGCCATGGGACCTTTAAAAAGTCTAAAAACTCAAGAACAACCACAAAACGGATTCAAACAACACATTTTCAGAACCTTTCGATCAATAACTTCATGGTCCTGTTTAGACCATGGAAACCCGACCAAAGTCTGACGGGACAAATATTTAGAACTTATGCTCAGGCTCGGGTCGGATTCGGACACATCAGGGCGTCTGCTGTTTTCTGTCTACAGTAAAACCACTCGCTTTGAGACTCTTAGTGTTCAAAAGATCAGAGCACTGCATTTCTAGTTTAGAAACAAGTCAAAACTGTGTTATTATTTGCGAAATGTGGTGCAATACTTCAGATACATGATAAAGATAGATAAAGCATAAAAGATTGGCGATAAAGTACACAGGAAGTAAGTCACTATTGTGAATCTGCAGCTTCACCTCGATCCGTGCACTGTGCGATTGTAAACAGACACATATGAACTACTTTCACCTTTTTATTTTTTAAAAACACCTTAAATTGGGTTAACATTGTGAGTTTGTGGACTAGATGTTTTTATTTGCAGAGGAAAATTTCTATGGATAATGTGGATGGGATGCTGCACTTTAAATTTACTTCTTTATGAGAGGTGAGTAATAAAGTCTTCTCATTATTTTCGATATATCCCAAGTTTGTATTTTGCATCTCTGTGTCCGTTAGAGGCCACACAAACAATATCCTACGTGTGTCATTAGTAGCCCTATGAAAATAGTGTGATTTTAATTGTGTCGGTTTCATACACAAATATCATAATGCCTTTCAGGCTTAGGTTGGATTCGATCACTGCTTTGTCGGACATGGGCTGGGCTTGAACAGAAAAATTCAGCCTGATCCACAGTCTAGTCCTGTTGATTTTCAATAAAAAAAAGGTGAGAGTAGCTAATGTTAAAGGGATATGCCACCGCCAGGTCAAACTTGGGCATCTCCCCACAGTCCAGAGACTAAAATAAGTGGTGGAAAGCGTTTTTCTGGTGACCCAGCCATTGTCCAGGTCTGTCAGCACTGACCGCCGCGGTATCTGCAGCTACTCCGCCTTAGACTGGAGTCTAACGTTGCCAGAGAAAGATTTCGGCCAAAAGGAATTAATTTGCTCAATGCTTTTCCCAATTACTTTCTGTGTAGTGCGCATTCATATCGAGTGCAAATAAATGTGCAAATCAACAAGGAGAGCTTGACTTGGTCATTTTGGGTGGGAACTATTTTTCAGTGCGGAAAAACAGCCGAATCACACACCACGCTGCGTAACAGGGGAACTCCCTTCCTGGTGCGTAACAGGGATTCCCCTGTCAGCGTGGTGCATCGAGCAAATTAATTCCTTTTGGCCGAAATCTTTCTCTGGCGACGTTAGACTCCAGTCTAACGCGGAGTAGCTGCAGATACCGCGGCAGTCAGTGCTGACAGACCTGGACAATGGCTGGGTCATCAGAAAAACGCTTTCCACCACTTATTTTAGTCTCTGGACTGTGGGGAGTTGCCCAAGTTTGACCTGGGGGTGGCATATCCCTTTAACAAGATTGTTAATCATCTCATCTGTTGTAGTTCCAGCTAAGTCAACTCTTTCTGATTACATTGTGTTTTAATAAAACTCTGCGCAAAGTCTAACAAAGCTTGAAACAGTCAACAGAGTAGTGCCTACAGTTAGCTTCACACCCCCAGGGGCATCAGCTGCAAAGTATGAACTAAAAGTAACCTCTATAACTAACAAAACTGAGACAACTGCTGGATAATATTGGCTTTGTCGTGTGTGTTGTCTGATAAGAGGGATGAACTCACCATCATGCAAACTGATCACTTTAGTGGCTATATCAAGTAGGAGGAAAGGGATATTTGGGTCTTTAAAATTATTCTTATGCCTTAACATAAAACTGAGAGGAAAGTTTTTGCTCTCACTTGAAGGTTAATTACAGCTATAAAGATGATAAAGGCTGAAAAGCACAAAACCAATATTAATATTTAATTTTTTTATTAATAAGTGATGACTTTCTGTCCTTACACATCAATGTCAATATTTGTAGTACAATTATAATAGCACATATTAGAGCACAGTTAAATTAGTCAAAAGAAAATCCAAATTTTGTATAATAAATGTTATTCGTCACTTTATGCATTCTGAGCATCATCATTTTTCACTGTGATGAGTTTATAAGTGCTTTTCATAACTCTCAGAGACTATAATTAGATGAAGACAGTATTTTGCTTAAGCATGAAGACAAAATAGGTTCCAGCCCTTTTACAAAATAACACCTACAAACTCCAAACTTCATTGGCTCTTATTATGTACATAACATGCTAGCCCTATAGTTTAGGTTTCCACAAACTTGTTTAAAATTGCATGTTTAGTTTTTATCTGTTAATATTTCAGTCTTCAATTGTTATGCTCCTGGATGAGTAAAATGTGCAAGTGTATAGTACTGTATAGTGAGCCCTGAACTAGAAAATGTCTTGCGTAAAGGTTATAAATTATACAAAATTGACTGTTGTGAGCTTTAGGCCATGTTAGAATGTTGTTGAAACATACCTGGAGTTGTGTATTGTTTTATTCACACATGTTTGAGTAATCCTTTATTATTAGTCTGTCTATCTCAAAGCTTAAAGGAAAAGTAATGTTTTTTACAATTTGAGCCTTATTTCGGTAATAAAACAAGTTGTTTTACTCACCCATAGCACTTTGGTGTCATATGGAGCATTTCCAGAGATGTTTTAGATTAGCGTTAGGCTAACGCTGTTAGCCTAGCGCGACTTATAGCCATAGCTCGGGGCATTCCCCGAGCATGTAATATGCCCCGTGCAGGCTCCAAATAACACAAACTTTAGCACTTTTCAAATCATAGAAGCTCGATGTCTTTAGTCTATGATTTCGTTTGGTCAAAAGTGGCCTGTAATCCGAGATTTAGCCATAGTTTCGAGTAGATGAGGACGCCAGTGCGCATGTGCGGACTGTGCTCTCAGCTCCCGGGACCCAAACATGGAACGCATAGCTGTAAACTATGGATAAATCTCGGATTACAGGCCACTTTTGATTCAAACGAAAGCGTAGACTAAAGACATCGAGCTTCTATGATTTGAAAAGTGCTAAAGTTTGTGTTATTTGGAGCCTGCACGGGGCATATTACATGCTCGGGGAATGCCCCGAGCTATGGCTATAAGTCGCGCTAGGCTAACGGCGTTAGCCTAACGCTAATCTAAAACATCTCCGGAAATGCTCCATATGACACCAAAGTGATATGGGTGAGTAAAACAACTTGTTTTATTACCGAAATAAGGCTCAAATTGTAAAAAATGTTACTTTTCCTTTAAAATGCTTTTTTCCACCTTGTGATGTCATGAAGCTGTAGTATTCATGTTAACAGCTACATTTTACCTTTTGTTTAGCAGAGATAGGCAATTCCAGATCTGAAATTATTATATTATATAATTCTAGTGAGAACGCCTTGGGGTCCTCCCGGAGGAGCTGGGGGAAGTGTCCAGGGTGAAGGAGGTCTGGGAGTCCCTGCTTAGACTGTTGCCCCCGCGACCCGGCCCCGGATAAGCGGAAGAAAATGGATGGATGGATAGTGATGGTATATGGAGCCTAAATATGTAGGATTTGTGTGTTAAACATGTGCAAATGAAACAAAACACAGCTCCAGGTATGTTTGTGATGAGGAAACTGGAAATGGGATAATATGAGCTCTTTAAGAATATTGTTACTACACTTTAGTACCACAACAGTACCACTCACTCGCACAGTAAATCTATGTGGGAACAACGTGCACCATTTAGGCCTATTGTTACAAACCCCAGCAGTAGAAGACAGACAGATGGAGGAAGAGGAACTTTTCAAAGTAGCACACTGAATTTATCTGAAGACTTCCATGAGACAAGTCCAACAGAGCACCACACAGCCATTCTCCTCCACACAATCCCCCGGCAACATCACTGGCAGACGACCCAGCTATGTGTTCAAATATGTCTCTATTGTCGCTTTTTCCATCTGTCACTCTCTCTGCAATACAAAGTGGTTTATGTTTTTATTTCATGTAATTTATTTGTGGGTATCATGTGAAGCTAGTTTCAGGTTAGTCGAAGCTGTTTGTGTTTTTTATCCTGCTGTCAGTTCATCTCAACAAAATGGTGCAAAATGAAACGTTTGATGAGTGATCAAAGCCAGCGTACAGACACAACAGTGTAGCATCCACAAAAACGTTCCTTTTAAATTTAGCAGCTTTGGATGTATGTTATGTCCTGCCAGTGTTTTTTTAGCTTGAGGGGAGCTTTTGTATCATGTCAAAACAGAATGCTGTAAACTAAATGCACAGCTCCTATACCTGCATTCTCACTTAAAGGTGCTCTATGGAACTTTTTGGTTGGGGGTCCGTCACAAGATTGTTTTTAAAGGGACAGTGTGTAAGATTTTTACCCGTTAATTACTGAAATTGAAGATACCCATTCAAAAATACATTGTTTTCCAAGCCTTTTCTCTTCCATCATGAAATCAAAGTATTCTTTTGGACTTAGATATAGTCACATAAAAGGGGGATCTTCCCCATGCAGAGGCAGCCATTTTGAATACGAGAACCGCAGAAGGACATTTGGGCTCCGCCTTCGCCTTCGGCAAGGCTCGTGGTTTTGGGTAAACAACACAAGCATGCTGCCGGATCACACGTTGTAATGGATCTAACACGTGTTTTGGACTAAATTGTTTTACTGGATTTTATTTGCTGGATCCTTACGGACAAATTGAGAGCAAGTTTATGGTGAAATACAGAGTTTGACCTGTGCAAAGCATTCTAAGGTAAGCTAACATCGTTTTGTGCTTTTCCGTATAAAAGCCCCATGTGCTCAGGGAGTGATTGTTTTGCAGGGAAATGAATTGCATAGTCAAAAAGAGGAGACTGTAAGGTTTCATTTGATGTGTAGAGTGTCATGGTACATGATCGGGAATGTGTGTTTTCATGAGAAAAGAAAAAAAAAACAAAAACGGGACCACGTTTTATTTATACAGTAGCGGCGCGCGGCTCGTGCGCACGCCCGGGTGACCCTCGAGGTCTGCCGTAGCTAAAGTGGCTAAGTGCAATAGCACCATCCACCTATGCACCACGAATCCTACACACTGGGGCTTTAAGGATATGTTATTGCTCTGCCTGGAATATTCCACAGTACAACATTAAACAGCTCTGCCTCACATGTATTCAATTACAGGTGGTTTTGTAGCTCAAAAATACCTAGAAAAACAGGCATCCTGACTGTGGGGTTGCCTCTCCACAGATTTGATGTGCAGCTTGGTCTGGTTTGGCCTCTTCGATTATATAAATGTGAAACAGTCCAAACAAAACAATAACATCTCCATGGAGACAAGCCTTTGACGGACCCTCTGCCAGAAAAGTTCAACAGTGCACCTTTAAAATGAATAAATGAATTCAAATATTCAAATAGGTTACTTGAGTTTAACCTTTGTCACTTTGTTCTTCATTTATTTAATAATGGATGATGAGTCTGGAATACATTTGAAATGAATTAAATAGAAAAGAATTTGACATTGAGATAATTCATATAAAAAAAATCTTCCAAAGTTAGAGTTCAGCTTGTGCTTGTTCTTTGTTATTGGAAAGCCATGCTGCCCAATGCGTGCAATGTCCACAGAAACCCTAACCCAAGACATTCACAAGAGTATTTTACATTATTTGATTATGGTATAAGAGATTATCAAAAAGTGAGTGAGTTTGGGTTTTACTAGACAACAGTGTTTTATTTTTCTTTCCAGTTATCTACAACCTTCACCACATTTTTTTGTTTCTATGAAGCTCAAATTGGACTTTGAAAATGGTATGTTTCCATCCTTTGCACTAGAAAAGCAAAGAAAAGTACATTTCTACCCTGAAAAATCCCTGTTGCTTATTTTTTCTATAAAGACTTCAAGTCATTATCATTTAGATCTGATGTCAGTTTGTAACTCAACATATTTTATGCTCGACTTCATTTCGCCTCCAGTTGTTTCCATTAAAGAATTTTGAACTCATAGCTTTCAGAGTGATGGGAAATTGCCACTGTTACCATAGCAATCAACATTTCACAAAAAAATCTCTTTCATACAGTGAAAAAGTTCTCAAAATGGCACCAATAAGCAGGGAGCTAAGATGCAGACCACAGACCCTATCATCGTAGAAGTATATTCTTCATGGGGGCTTGTAATTTTCTATTTTCTAATTTAATCAAAGAGTGGCAAAACATGTATTGCTGCCTTGTGCATTATGCAGTGATCTTTGAAACAACTGCTGTGTTATCGGATTATGCAAAATAAATGTCTAGTATTAAAAAATATCTTTCTTTTGGGGCTATGACTGACATCATGATGAACACTGGAGTACAGCGCACTGGACTGGAGTTCACAGCATCAAGAGCCTGTCCCTCTGAGATGTACGCTGTGAATTCAAATAATAAATCATATAAATGTCTGAAATGATAGCAGGGACACTCACAGTTGGACAATAGCCTGGAGCACTTTTGGACAATCGCACTAGCTGTCATGCATACAAAAAAATGGACCCACACAAGCTGCCAGAAATACTCAAAAACTTTGTCTAACGTGTTGTGGCCAGATGTGTACCATTCCATCTGCCCTAAATGACAGCGCTAAATAGCAGATTTTACAACTCCCCATGGACAGGCCCTTATGTGATGGTGAGGACGTGGACAATAATTGGTCGATGTCAAAACATTCTAGAGTTAGATTAATTTCAGATGGAGGGCAGGGGCCTGTCATAAACTCTATGGGAGAGTCAGGGATTGAAGCACAATATGTTGCTACAGATAAATATTATGATACATGACTGAAACTACTTTATTCCACTGACACAAGAAAGCAAATAAATAGCAGAATGAACTAATAATTAGCTATAAAAGTGACTTATTCAGCTGTCTACGGAGCAAATCTTATCGTGTTACAATAAAAATAACAAAAATCTCCCCACTTTTTGCGGAAAAAAATGTACCCATGATAAATACTGATCCCCAAAATATACTGTTCCAGCTTTCATATATTGAGCGATAAGTATATAGTAAGTAAATACAGCAATTATCGTGACAGACCTATTTGAAAGAAATATCCACAAATGTTAAACCTTATCATCATTTGTTATTGGGAATTGGGTTCACAAATTTGCAGTATTAATATACAGTGGTACCTCACCTTACGAATGACCCAACAAATGAAAATTTCAAGTTACGAAACGCAAAATAATCCAATCCAATCCAACTTTATTTATAAAGCACTTTAAAAAACAACAAATCTCAAAAATCAAAAATTAATGCAAAAATTAATGCAAAAATTAATGCAAAAATTAATGCGCGCTCAGATGCACGCCCCGAAACGTAAATACACTTTATCAACACACACGGGGTTAGGTTCCAGAGGTGGCCCGCAGTGGGAGAGGTCCACGAGGTAGGACAACTTTGTATTTTGCATTTTTGTATTTTTGTTCTACATGTTTTAGGGCTGTAAATGCCTCACCACACATTCTACACTTTTCTCGTATTTCTCTCTCGTTTAAATACTCGAACTTTCATGCATGGGGGGGGGGGGGGGGGCACAGCTCAATATAGGGGAGCGGAGACACAACAACACATGATCAGTATGGTAAAACTCACCTGTCTCACGACGGTCTAAACACCGCTCACGTTCCCTATTAGTGAGTGAACAATCCAACGCTTGGTGATTTCTGCTTCACAATGATAGGAAGAGCCGACATCGAAGGATCAAAAAGCGACACGGCGCGGGATGGAGCCGCGGGATGGAGCCGCGGGATGGAGCCGCGGGCCCGCGCGGCTCACAGCTCACAGTGTCAGCCTCCCCGCTCTGGAAGTCACATAGAAGCAGAGCCCGCCCCGCCCCGCTCTTATTCCCGCTGAAAGAGCGTCTGTCTTTAGGTAAATCTTCCAGCTGAGGTCCTGACCAAACCGAAGCAAGAAGATCATGGAGAAGGTCCCCGGGCGCAGTAATGTGCTGCTCACTGCTCCTAATAACAGGATGGGTTAAATGCAGAACTGGAATTTCCCCACTGTGGGACTAATAAAGGCATAGCTTTCTTTCTTTCTTTCTTTCTCTTTCTCGGCCTCTTAGCTCTAGCGCGGAACGCGCAAGGAGACAGGAGCACCGCGCTCCTCCAACGGCACTGCCATGTCCCGGGATAATCCTGGTTTAGTCCAGGTCCAGTCCAGGTTTAGACCTGGTTTAGTTCTGGTCTAGATCTGGTTTATTCCAATCAGGACGCAGAACACAAATCTTACACTATAAAAAAAAGTTACACTATAAAACAAAAACCTTGGAACGGATCAGGCCTTTTCCATTGAAATAGCTACTCAACAACGAATTTTTCACGTTACGAAACCACTTCTGGAACAAATTAATTTCGCAAGGTGAGGTACCACTGTACATCCTTTCCACTTATAACATTTATGATTGAACACTGCTACCACTTTTTGAAGCTACGGTATTTTAAAATAATTAATTTAAATTAAAATACTGTATTGCCCTTTATTCTTTTGTACAGAGACAATGTGAAACTTTTTGTTTCATGTGGATAGGCCGAATTAATAAACAAATATTGATCATATTCCAGGTCAAGAACTCAGTATTTTCAAAATCAAAAGAAAATATGAAAAAATTAAATATAAAAACAAACGATTCTACGATTCCTTCCAGCAGCAAACAAAACATTTTAGTTACTGTATTTGTCAGGGTATTCAAGTAAAACGAAAAAAAAAAAAAAAAAAAATCATTAAAACTTTTAATGTGTAGTGCTTTGAAAAGAGACTATAATATATACAAGATAAGCAAACTGCAATATTTGAATGGAGGATTAAAAAATATTTCTAAAAATGTAATTTGTTTGTATGGGCTTGCTTGTTGTGCACCAATGCTTTACTCTGCCATTTGATAATAATGAGTAAAAGCATGCGGTTTTCAAAGCGTATTTGGATATGTGCCTTTGGGGAACTAATATATTCAATATAACAGGCAAAAATATAACACTGAAACACTTTACTCTTGATTTCTTGCCAAGAAGCGAGAATGCGTTCGAAGAAGTGGGTGTTATCCAGACCGCTGTGTCACTGTTTATCCAGCATAACTGAACACATTTTAATGAAGGATTTGCACCAGACATATCTCACACTGACTGGAGTTAAAGAAAATCATTACCTAAAGTGCAGACACATCGTTACACCCACAACTTTTACAAGTAATTACTGCTCCGGCCTGGAAGTTTGTAGTACTTTTGGGCTGTGGAGTTTGTTGCTGCTGTTATAGGAGGTTCTATACGATGTGATGTGAATATATTACTGTGAGACGCTCCCACCTGTATCTGTAGCACGGTAATCTCCTCCTCCAGCTGTTTTCTGAGAGGCACCTCCTTCAGTCTCAGCTCCACTAAACGCTTCTCCTCTTTAATCTGCAGCTCCAAGTCCATCCTCTCCTTCTCCACTGCTTCTATGGCCATGTTGCCTTTGTTAATGTCCGCCTCTTGTACATTAACCTTTTCATAGTAGCCCAGAAGCACCTCGTCATGCTCCAGCAGTTCTATGCCCCTGAGGAGGGGGGCATATTTATTACAGAACAATCAACAATACCCTGTTTAGACCTAATTACAGGCGGTAACTCAACACACAGTGAATCGCGGCGCTGAACAGCCGATTCGTGGCTTTTGGTGAGCTCCAGAAGTGCTTTTTCCTGGAGGCTGATCAATTGCGTGAGTTTCACCAGTTCCAGTTTGTTGTTGTCAAACTCCTGATTGATTTGGCGAAGCTTCCAGGCAGCCTGAAATATATAAAAATGAAACAACATTTGGTTATATGAGATATTCTTTTGCTTTCAATTGTGTTTTTTTTTTTTTTTTTGTCATTTGGAAACAAAGGGTTGGAGATACTGACACAAATGAAAGAACTTTTTTTTTTTTAGTATTTCGAGAACAATAAAGAGAAGATATTTTAGCAGTCGAACAGATTGCAACTAAAGCATGTCTTTAAATGTACTATTTGGTTTTAAGTATGAGACAAATGTGAAGCGAAATAACTATATTACAAATCCCCAAAAAGTGCAGAAATAAAGTCTGACTCATCTTTAGCTTTTTGCATCATTTTGAGATAAATTTAAATAATAAAATATTTACTTGGTATTACAATTTTGCAAAACTTCTAAACAACAATGGTGATATTATCAATTATTCCATAGCTCTTTATATAGCCCACTGTAAACAACATCTGTATTTTGAATGGATTGTATAGGTCTAAGGCAGTCAAATGAGCACCATTCTTTTAAACACTACACTGCAGGCATGAAAATGGCTCAGGGCTCAACAAGGTGAGAAGGGTGCACAAGGGAAGTGGGAGCAGGCACAGCGTCCCTCAAGACCTCTGAGGGGCGAGACCGAGACAAGACCAAGACTTTTAAAGGTCCCATGGCATGAAATTTTCACTTTCTGAGGTTTTTGAACGTTAATGTGAGCTCCCCTACCCTGTTTAGCCCCCCCCCATGGTTAAAAGTTGTGAAATGTCTAAACTGAGCATTTGCGATCCTTTTCTGCGTTACAAAAAATCGGAGCTCAAACGGGCGAGTTTGAACAAGGCACCTTATTGACGTCAGATCGAAAAAAGAAATGCAAATGCAGTTCCACCCCCGTCTGTCTGTACTCAGTGTCTCTGTAAATCACGCCCAGAGAGTTTGGACTGCGAATGCGCTAGGCAATGCGAAATGCGTTTTTTTATTTGCCTGGAGGCACGTCCGAGTGTTTCTAGGCTCGGAAGTCCTTTATCTGAGCCTCTGGACCTTTGAACAGCAGTGGTTTAATTTTATTTTCTGTGGAAATGTGTTTATTTTTCAATGGAACACTTCAAATCTCTCCCCCCGTGCAAAAACAAGGAAATGGATCAGCTGAGAGCTAGAGCGGAGAGTTTGGCCACGCCCCCACACTCTACTATTGGCCATCTCTTTTCTCCTCATTTGCATTCAAGCAAAAACTCCCATTATGGAGTGTTCAGAGAGAAAAAAAAAACTCTTTCTCATCTTATCTCTGTTTCTCATGCACTGAGTGTTGATTTTGAAGAAGGATTCATTTACAGTATTAGGGAACCATTAAGGAGCCATATAAAAGCATCAAGAAGTACCATGTCATGGGATCTTTAAGGCCCATTGAGACCAAATTGTATTTATTTATTTTATTTATGAGACAGGGACAGTGCACAATCTACATTAACCATAACATGAGAGATGCATTGTGCCAGGTTGTAGCACTAGAGCTAATTTCCACCTGTAATCCCTGGTGCATGTTTTTTATTGTTTATTAGTTAATGGAGACCATCTTTGTCATTTTCTACATTTATTTGTAATTTACAGTTATTTTGGCACATATATAGTATATATATGTGCCAAAATAACTGTAAATTACAAATAAATGTAGAAAATGACACATATATAGTATATCAATGTTTTTATATATCTATCTTCATTTTATCTGATTACAGTAATGTTAATTTAGGCATAAAATAAGCCAAGCAAACTGTACTGCACTTAAACACTGTGTCACTTTTTTGGACCCTCATCCACAGTTTGAGAATCCCTTCTTTAAAGGAAAAGTAACGTTTTTTACAATTTGAGCCTTATTTCGGTAATAAAACAAGTTGTTTTACTCACCCATAGCACTTTAGTGTCATATGGAGCATTTCCGGAGATGTTTTGTATTAGCGTTAGGCTAATGCCGTTAGCCTAGCGCGACTTATAGTATGTAGACTTGTAATATGCCCCGTGCAGGCTCCAAATAACACAAACTTTAGCACTTTTCAAATCATAGAAGCTCGATGTCTCGATTTCGTTTGAATCAAAAGTGGCCTGTAATCCGAGATTTATCCATAGTTTACAGCTATGCGTTCCATGTTTGGGTCCCGGGAGCACACTCCGCACATGCGCACTGGCGTCCTCATCTACTCGAAACTATGGCTAAATCTCGGATTACAGGCCACTTTTGACCAAACAAAATCGTAGACTAAGACATCGAGCTTCTATGATTTGAAAAGTGCTAAAGTTTGTGTTATTTGGAGCCCGCACGGGGCATATTACATGCTCGGGGAATGCCCCGAGCTATGGCTATAAGCACAGCCGGCGCCACGAGGGGGCGTTTGGGGGCGACGCCCCCTCACGTCATCAGTCCCGCCCCCTCAGGTGAGAGTTGTAAAAGAAAAAGGAAATTAAAATAAATACTGCAAAAATACTAGCCCACGCTATTCAGCAATATAAATGAGTTAAAACATAGATCAAATTAATTATTTTTAAAACAAACGGATACGGCAATTGTTCAAAGCGATTTGATAGGCTGAGGGTTGCGCCGCGCACCGCACAACTTGCGCGGGATATGGTTGCTAGGCTTCATTGTAGTGGAAGTGGATTAAATGATAGATATACGAATGTGGATTAAACCTAGTAAGATTCCTCCAGAGGATCCAAGACCTTGTTCACCAGCACCACCCGACACAGCCTTACAGACTTCTTCAGCGGAGCATCCAACCGAAGGCTTCAACTTTTCTGAGGTAGGCTAGCTTCTAGTTCCTACACAGTATTTTATGTTAAGGTGTGGACTTTATAGTGAGAGAAAAGTTATGTGTTGTTATAAATATATGTGTGGTGGAGTGCTATGTGGTGTTAATGTACTGTCTCTTGGCGTTGCTCAGATCACTTGTTGGCTTGGTTTTGTGGTATGCAGGAGATCACGAGGGTCTACGTTCAAATAATAATAATAAAAAAAAACTCTCATCACTTTTTACTCTTAGCCAGTCTCTTACAAAGGTGTAGTCTAAATACACGAGCGCGCCTGACCCATTACACGCGCGAGCGAGGAGCGAACTTTGTTGTGGGATGTGTGTGTACGTGTGTGTGCGACGCGACCCCGCCCCCTCTGATAAATTCATCGCCCCCCCTATTATTTTATGTCTGGCGCCGGGCCTGGCTATAAGTCGCGCTAGGCTAACGCTAAAACATCTAAAACATCTCCGGAAATGCTCTATATGACACCAAAGTGATATGGGTGAGTAAAACAACTTGTTTTATTACCGAAATAAATTGTAAAAACCGTTACTTTTCCTTTAAGATAACTTCCACCAGCACTTTACAGAAAACTGCTTCAAAGTGAATAAAGTGGGTAGAATTTGTGTCTTTTTTTTTTCCTAACTTGAGTTACATTAAACACACATCATGACAAACACAGATTTATTTGGCATTTTATTAGCCAAGCTTTAGCCCACATATTGCATTAGGCCTGCTGTGCCGACAATTCTTTTTTGCTTTGCGTTCTTCTTTCCCTTCTAATCAGCGCAAACTGGTATGTGTGGTTTATGTGGGGAGGAGAAAGAGTGTGAAAGGCGCTGATGTGAGGCAGATAGACAGGTATGATGTTTTAAAAAGTTTAACCTGCCCTGTGATACACACTGGTACGCAAGGGCATACGCTGTTGCGGACAAGCCGCGCACTTGGAGCGTGTGTGTTTGTGATGTGCCACGCAGTGTCCGCAGGCTCCACATCCTCTTGTGGCACAGGCTGAAGTAGATTTTCATGCCTGTACACTAGAACTAAGCCAGATCACTGGATAAATGGTTGCTCAAAGTGCCACACTCAGTTAAAATGTCAGTCAGTAAGTGTTAAAAATGTCATGAATATATTATCACACAAGCAATTTGGCAAAAGTTAATCAGAGAAGCAATATAAGTCTGTGGAGTGCACTGCATTTCCATATTGTGTAGGAAATCGCTTGCATATTTATCCGTTGAACCTCACCAATGCTTTTAATTAAATACGCATATTAGCAATTAGTGATAAATAATAAAGCAGCCTATTACGCTTCATTCTGTAGACGTTCTGCATGCCTTCTCCATTATTTATACAATCCTATTTACACAAGTCTTATTGACAAAAGTACACACAGTTTTTTGAATGCGTACCTTGGAGATGTCATTCCGTAACTTGTCTCTCACTTTGCAGCTGTGGGAGATCTTCATGCGTGCTTTTGTGACCAACCTGGAATCAACAAAAACAAAACAGTCTAAGACAAACAATCATTTTTACAAGGCTTCATTGGCACCCTCTCTAAATTAATTTGATGACATGTTTGTCTGAACAGGAATCAAAAGCACACACAAACCACACACCTGTCTTTGCTGATGACGATTGTGCGTTGAATCTCTGTCTCATTTTCCAGGACTTTAAACTGCTCTTTCAGCTCTGTGATTGTTTGTGAAGTTGCCTGCTTCAGTCTGATGCACTTACTTCTTTCCTCCATGATCGTATCACACAATATTCTGTACTGTGAAATTCTAGAAAGAGAAGCAACACCCAAGCATCTGTAATGTACGTACAACTGTTTACAGTGGTACCTCACCTTACGAAATTAATTCGTTCCAGAAGTGGTTTCGTAACGTGAAAAATTCGTAAGTTGAGTAGCTATTTCAATGGAAAAAGCCTGATTCGTTCCAAGGCCCCGATCCAAGTTTTTTTTTTTATAGTGTAACTTTTTTTATAGTGTAACATTGTGTTCTGCGTGTTTCTCACATTTGTCTCTCGTTTAAACACTCAAACTTTCATAGATTTTCAACAAAATGTATTAACAGTGAAGTGTGGGGGGAGCGGGAGGGGGGAGAAAACTGCGCTCTGACACGTGTGATAGCGCACATGACCCGGCGCGGAGCTGATAGCAGGTCTAGACCAAGGTCTAAACCTGGACTGGACCAGGACTAAACCTGGACTAAACCAGGACTAAACCTGGACTAAACCAGGACTAGACCAGGTGGATTAAAGCAGCGAGGAGGGGACTGCATGCAGTCTGAGCGCATGAACGCATGAACGAGACCCATGCAAGAGCGCGGCTCCTCCTGGTTTAGTTCTGGTTTAGTCCTGGTTTAGTCCAGACCACCGCGGCTCCTCCTGGTTTAGTCCAGGTTTAGTCCTGGTTTAGTCCAGACCACCGCGGCTCCTCTAGACCTCCTCTAGACCTGGTCAGGTCTAGAGGAGGTCTAGACCACCGCGGCTCTTGCATGGGTCTCGTTCATGCGTTCATGCGCTCAGACTGCGTGCAGTCCCCTCCTCGCTGCTTTAATCCACCTGGTCTAGTCCTGGTTTAGTCCTGGTTTAGTCCTGGTCTAGTCCTGGTTTAGTCCTGGTTTAGTCCTGGTTTAGTCCTGGTCCAGTCCAGGTTTAGACCTTGGTCTAGACCTGCTGGCAGCCCCGCGCCGGGTCATGTGCGTTATCACACACGTGTCAGAGCGCAGTCTTCTCCCCCCTCCCCCTTCCCCCCACACTTCACTATTAATAATTTTGTTGAAAATCTATGAAAGTTTGAGTGTTTAAACGAGAGACAAATGTGAGAAAAGTTTAAATCCAGTCTGAGAAAAGCGTATAATGTGTGTGGCTGAGCGCGCATTATTTGAATTTTTGAGATTTCGCGTTTCGTAACTTGAATTTTCTTTCATATCTAGAGACCAAAATTTACCATGAAGGCGTTTCGTAACTTGAAATTTTCGTTTGTTGGGTCATTCGTAAGGTGAGGTACCACTGTATTTGATAGTTGGAGCCATTAGCATAACATCACGTAACCAGCCTTGATAAAACTTGGCATTATATTGTATACTTCAAATCTTCACAATCCCACTGCTCCTCCTATGTATGTTTTTCTTTTTGTTTCTTCGTTTTTTTGGCGACTTAATTTAGCAACTTTGAAATGTCATTCTGGGCGGAGTTTAGGCGTTTATTCTCACTCCCACGTGACATGTTTCAGAACTCCATCCAATTGGATCCAACTCTATCCAATTTTGGGAATAGATAAAGCCTTGTGAAAACGTTTTAGTAAAGGTCGGGGAGCCCTGAAATCCATGTGAAAAAAACTAGGACAGTTCCCATGACGAATAGCAATTCAAAACAAATTATTAAATCTATTAAATGGCCAAAGGTCCTTAAAATGGTGCCTATACAAGAGTTTGTTTTCTGTTGAGGTCTTTACCCAATACAAAGGATATAATATTTTAATTTGACTTGCTTATGGCGACGGAGCACTGCAATAGCTTGAAATCCATGAATAAGGTTGTGGGTAACTTTAGAGCCTTTTTGTATGGTAATGGTTAAGCTTAAAGCCTTGTTGTAGGCTGAGGGTTAAAGGAAAAGTAACGTTTTTTACAATTTGAGCCTTATTTCGGTAATTAAAAAAGTTGTTTTACTCACCCATATCATATCATATGGAGCATTTCCGGAGATGTTTTAGATTAGCGTTAGGCTAACGCCGTTAGCCTAGCGCGACTTATAGCCACAGCTTGGGGCATTCCCCGAGCATATGCCCCGTGCGGGCTCCAAATAACACAAACTTGAGCACTTTTCAAATCATAGAAGCTCGATGTCTTTAGTCTACGATTTCGTTTGAATCAAAAGTGGCCTGTAATCCGAGATTTATCCATAGTTTACAGCTATGCGTTCCATGTTTGGGTCCCGGGAGCTGAGAGCACACTCCGCGCATGCGCACTGGCGTCCTCATCTATTCGAAACTATGGCTAAATCTTGGATTACAGGCCACTTTTGACCAAACAAAATCGTAGACTAAAGACATCGAGCTTCTATGATTTGAAAAGTGCTAAAGTTTGTGTTATTTGGAGCCCGCACGAGGCATATTACATGCTCGGGGAATGCCTCGAGCTATGGCTATAAGTCGCGCTAGGCTAACGGCGTTAGCCTAACGCTAATCTAAAACATCTCCGGAGATGCTCCATATGACACCAAAGTGCTATGGGTGAGTAAAACAACTTGTTTTATTACCTAAATAAGGCTCAAATTGTAAAAAACGTTACTTTTCCTTTAAGGCCTTGTTATGTTATTTTAAAATTAGTTAGTTGTGAAATTATGGTTAAAATTAGCTTCAAAATCAAATTAAAAATTAGGATGGGGGTTACAAATTTACTAACAGGCTGTGGGAACATAATAATCCGTTTTTCAAAGCATTTTCAGAAACACTAAGCGAGATAGAGCTTTGGGATGATGGTACTGCCCTGGAAAAGAATGAGTCAACCGAAGAGAACCAACTATGTCAGCTCTTTATGACCAGATTGTGTCAAAATGAAGCTCAGAATAGAGTAACAGAGCTTCACACAGAGACAGAGCATGACATCAGCTGCAAAGTATCATAGAGTAAACTTTAAGTACAAATCTACAAGCACTTTCAATTCTATATATTTCATTTGTCACTTGCATTGCTCCTGGGACATAACATATTCTAGTCGCAGTCTGTCTATGGTTTATGCGTGAGGTACCCGACACATTAGGCTACATTCGAACACTGAAGTATGACCAATTAACAAGACAAGGTTTCCTGCCCAGACAACATTTGCAGATTAAATGTTTTCCCAGCTGCTACACGCACAGATGTGACAGGGACCAAGGAAACAACAAGAGGATCGACTATTAGTAAACGTGAAAATGGTCCGAGCGGTGTATTGTGTGCAAACGCAGAAATAAAAAGGCACCTGCGCTTTAACATAGTGTTGAGCTTGTTGTGGTCCATGATGATAAGATCTTTCTCTTTCAGTTCCTGGTCCATGTGGTGTTTCATGTGCTGTGGAGTGTGGATAAATTTGCATTAGTTATTGTCTGAGGTTGTGCAATAAATAAACATCGTGACTGCAGGTAATAACTAGAAACACCATTTGAATTCATACGGATATTACCAAATACAATAACAAGCATGGCGTAAGTTACTCATATTCTAGGTTCAGGAAATTACTTTTTAAGATCTTTGGATAATAGAGACATAATTATTATTTGTTATGTTTGCTGCTTATTTGAATTTATTATTACCATTTATATTTTTGCTCTTTGTTATTATTGTAATGTGTGAGCTACTGTGTCCAAATAATTTCCCTTGTGGATCAATACAGTTTATAGTCCAGGTCTAAGTCTATATAATTTGCTGTGTAATTTCTGTTTACATTTTACCTTCCAATTAAAATAACTGCCTTTAAAGTTGCAGTATGGAACTTTCCTGTGTGCCATACAAGGCAAGTACAAGTATTTTGTTAAAAACATACTTTAAAAAACAGTTAGGGCTGGGTGAATTTTGCCTCATAGTTATTGTTCTAAATGTTCTAAGGTAATTTACACTCAACAAAAATATAAACGCAACACTTTTGTTTTTGCTCCCATTTTTCCTGAGATGGACCCAAAGATCCAAAATTCACTCCAGATACACAACACTACCATTTCTCTCAAACATTGTTCACAAATCTGTCCAAATGTGTGACAGCGAGCACCTCTGCCCCGCCGAGACAATCCACCCCACCTCACAGGTTCGCCACATCAAGATGCCGATCCGACATCATGACCAGTGCACAGGTGCACCCCAGACTGCCCACAATAAAAGCCACCCCGAAATGTGCATTTTTTTTGCTTTATTGGGGGTCTGGGGACTCAGAACCAGTCAGTATCTGGTGTGACCACCATTTGCCTCATGTAGTGCAACACATCTTCTTCGAATAGAGTTTATCAGATTGTCAGTTGTGGCCTGTGGAATGTTGGTCCACTCCTCTTCAAAGGCTGTTATGGACGAAGAACACAGGTGCATTTTATTGATGGCATTTTGAATGCACAGAGATACCGTGATGGGATCCTGAGGCCCATTGTTGTGCCATACATCCATGAACATCACCTCATGTTTCAGCAAGATAATGCACGGCCCCATGTTGCAAGGATCTGTACACAATTCTTGGAAGCTGAAAATGTCCCAGTTCTTGCATGGCCAGCATACTCACCGGACATGTCACCCATTGAGCATGTTTGGGATGTGCTTGACCGGCGTATACAACAGCGTGTACCAGCTCCCACTAATATCCAGCAACTTCGCACAGCCATTGAAGAGGAGTGGACCAACATTCCACAGGCCACAACTGACAATCTGATAAACTCTATGTGAAGAAGATGTGTTGCACTGCATGAGGCAAATGGTGGTCACACCAGATACTGACTGGTTCTGAGTCCCCAGACCCCCAATAAAGCAAAAAAAATGCACATTTCGGGGTGGCCTTTTATTGTGGGCAGTCTGGGGCGCACCTGTGCACTGGTCATGATGTCGGATCGGCATCTTGACGTGGCGCACCTGTGAGGTGGGGTGGATTGTCTCGGCGGGGCAGAGGTGCTCGCTGTCACACATTTGGACAGATTTGTGAACAATGTTTGAGAGAAATGGTAGTGTTGTGTATCTAGAGTGAATTTTGGATCTTTGGGTCCATCTCAGGAAAAATGGGAGCAAAAACAAAAGTGTTGCGTTTATATTTTTGTTGAGTATATATGTGTTAAATTATAACAAATTAAAAAAATAGCTTCCAACATTATTTTCTTATTTAGCTAGTATAGTGTTTTGAAACTGAACCACACAGTTAAGAAGACTCCTAAAAATGCATATTGTTATCTGGTGCACCTCGGCCCGGAGCATCTCTCTGTGCTTCTGGCCCCTCTCCTCGGCTTTAATCTGGGTCAGACATCTTAGGTTGTGCAGTTCCTCTCTCAGGCTGTTTGATTCCTGCACCAAGTCTTCTACCACCGCATACTGCTGCTTCTTGTGGCTCTCCTCCGCATCGGTTAATTGCTGTGGAGAAGTCCCATTACACCTCAGGACAGACGATCTACAAAAAAGCTTGAATGTATTTGCTTTAGCTATTTCAACACAAACAATACAATGAGGAGCGCTCGAACCTATCGCCTCTGTAGTCGAGCTCTTTTAAAGTTCACAGTCGCACCTGTTTTTCCAAACTGACTTTCAGGACATCCACTTCTGTTTGAAGATTCATCCGCTGTTGAATACAAGCCTCTCTCTTCGGCACCACATCCGACTGGAATGAAAATCAAACGCAACATAGTCAAAATCCTATAGTGTAATTTAAATAATTCTTTGTCATAAAACGCATTCAGTGCTTTCCATTTTGTTCAAGTGTGGTGCTTGAGATTTCACAGATAAATGAGGAAAAGCACACATAAACGTGACGCAAAGATGAGCCAGCTTTGTATCGAATCAGAGCATATTCAATCCCATATTAAACATTGATGGGGAAATAATTAATACTATATATCAGGGTTTTCCTCTAGGGATTGAGCATTGGGTGACGCTGAGCTTGTTCAGTGAAACTAATTAAAAATGTATGGCTGTAGGCACTGGGATCACCCCTCTCCACGGGCCTGCCAGTCCAGTGCTGTGAACTGTGCCGCTAGAAGTCACGTCGCTCCTATAATTGGAACTAGATGTGAGCAATAATGATCATTACAGCTTGTAATTAAAGCAAGGCAGATTTCAATAGCGAACTATACACATTTGTACTATTCAAAGTCTTAGGCCTCATACGGACTAAAGTTTGAACAAAACAGTGTGAATTAAACATCACAGTAATCTATCAAACTATGGGAAAGACGAATGTTCACAAAACGTATATAAATCAAATCTTTGTACATCATTATGAATAACAGCTTTTTTATTACAAACGTTTTATTGTGCAATAATAAATAAAAGTGTCTGATGCCTTGAACTTATGAAATACACCAATTCCCTTGAGTGTCATTGTGGTTTTCATTTGGATTGTAAATTTGTGAGCGATATGCTGACGCACTTTCCAAAAAGGAAAAAGGAAGTTTAGGGTCACTGCTTTCCACTGAAACATGTGTACAACAGTAAAAAAAAAATCAAGGGATACGTCAAAACCTGAAGCAAGTTCCACTGTAATGATCACTAACAGAATTCCAAGTATTCCGATTGTTGAAGTAGCCTAAAAAGAATGTTAAACTTTTCCAAATTGCGTCAGTATAGATTTTAGTCAGCAGTGCCAGACTTAAACTTACCCAGCTCTCTCCTCATACCTCTGCCTTTAACTCATTGTAGATTGATTGCGTGTGCTTGAGCTGCTCAGTGGCTATGGCCAGTCCATGCTCCGTCCTCCTGAGGTATTGCATCTGCCTGGGAACAAGCACGAAGTCTTCTTAAATATTTATAATACCATGATAAGGCTGGGATTACACTTTTCAGCTCCACTGCTTCAAGGAATTATTGGTCTGGGCTAATTACATATGGATTTCTGAGTTCCTGTCAAATTATGCAAGCTTCTGAACATATCTTTTAGGAAGTGTGACTATTTATTTGATAGAGTTCTGCAAACCAAAAGTGGACATCCTTCCTCCTTCACAGAAGCTAAACGCAAGTGATCTGCATATGCATGTTATCAAGATTTACTAGAATATGTTTTACTTTTCATTTTATAAATATTAACCATCTGTGTGCACACTGAAGCATACATACGTAGAATTCAATTTTTTTTTTACTTTATGTGAAATCAGAAAAATAATGAGCTCCTTGGTTCAGATTGCTGGATTCTACAGTGTGTATCTTATATACACAGCATATTCACAGCAGGTATTGGGAGCTAATGACATCCCATGGTAGTATGTTTTTCGGTAGTGCATGCTACATACACTACTTTTAAGACACCTTGTAATACAATTTCATTGTCATTTGAATTATAATTTGTAGTAGGCCACTTCAAGTGGTACCTATGTATTTCTCTTTGCTGAGCAGCTTGGCGCTTGTACAGTTGTTTTCTGTCAGCCATGATGTTTTGGAGCTTCATTTCCAAGATACCTCTGCAAATGACAAAAACATATTCTGAATAACTTCAATGGAGGACTCAGATTGGCGTAAACTTTTTTAAAAGGCCATGTCTACCTTTCCCCAGTGATCTCCATCTGCTCCTCCTTCAGGAGCTCTTGCTCTTTCAGCTTGTGTCTGTACTTCCTTTGACTGGCTTCTACTTGGGCCCGAACATGCTCCAATTCTTTCATTGCCTTCTTCTTCTCCGTCAAAAGGGAGGAGTTGTGCTCGTCCACCTCTTTCACTTGCTGCCGCATTATGGATATCTCTGTATTTAGGGACTCCATCTTCTGTAGTGCGGCTCTGGGGTGAAACATGTAGAGGGTAAAAAATAAAACATATGCAGTAGTAAGAGCCACATGACCAAGGGAGACTCATAACTGTAACCTTGCACTGCTCCGGGTATAACAGCACAACCATCTATCTTTTACACACAGTACCCTCTCTGCTTTGTGAATTCCAAATTAGCAGTCCTCCTAGCTCTCGTGGCTATAGAAGATTTACGCAACATTGCTTCTATGTCAAATATTAATCTGAAGTGAACATTAAAGAGACTGCACTAAAGCCAAAAACAAGATATCCCATGTTGAGAAGGGGTATTTGAATACATGAATAATGGTGGATACACTGTAGCTTGGGTCTGTGGTCATCATTCGGGTTCCAAAGATTTTTGCAATCATTTTGTGTGAACACAGACAGCTCAAACTTCCTTTTTTGTTGTAAAAGTTGCATTTTCGCAGCACCAGAAAGTCTGCTGTAAATAAGAAGGAGAAGTAGACCAGAAACATAACTAGGAGATGTGAAACCAAGCAACAAGTGTGTTTTAACAAAAATGGAAAATTATAATTAGTCTGCCCCCAGGTTTCTTGCATATTTCTGTAGCTGCTTGCTGAGGTGAAACCAAGGTTTACCCTGAGTTAAATTAAAGAAGGTAGTTGGCATTGCTTGATGTTTTACAAAAACTTTTCTATTTTAAATGAGATCTTATCGTCTTAAATTCACAACTCAACGTGAAGGAAGAGACCACAGCAAGTTTTTGCAGATGTACGAGAACACATTTGCACACCAAACCAAAGGGCACTTACCTTTGAGCAGTTGATATCTTCTTGCTTAAAGGAAAAGTAATTTTTTTTTTTACAATCTGAGCCTTCTTTCGGCAATAAAACAATTAGTTTTACTCACCCATAGCAGTTTGGTGTCATTTGGAGGAGTTTCGTAGAAGTTATGTTGTAGTCGTTCTGTTCTACTAATGATCCCGTATCCGTTAGCGTGAGTGCTCAGGGCATTACTTTGCGCTCTCCAAATAACACAAACTTTAGCACTTTTCAAATCACAGAAGATCGCTGTGTCAGCGTAGACTTTTAGTGGATTCCAAAACGGCCTGAAACCCGATATCCAGCTATAGTTTCATTTGTTGACGTCATCAGAGAGGACAGTGCGCATGCGTGAACTCAGCTGTTTATAAACATCGGCTAGTCCGAAAGAAGCTAACACCGCTCTGAACTTTACTTTTCTGTTCCGATATCGGGTTTCAGGCCGTTTTGGAATCCACTAAAAGTCTACGCTGACACAGCGATCTTCTGTGATTTGAAAAGTGCTAAAGTTTGTGTTATTTGGAGAGCGCAAAGTAATGCCCCGAGCACTCACGCTAACGGATACGGGATCATTAGTAGAACAGAACGACTACAACATCTTCTACGAAACTCCTCCAAATGACACCAAACTGCTATGGGTGAGTAAAACTAATTGTTTTATTGCCGAAAGAAGGCTCAGATTGTAAAAAAAACGTTACTTTTCCTTTAAAGGTCCCATGGCATGAAATTTTCACTTTCTGAGGTTTTTGAACGTTAATGTGAGCTCCCCTACCCTGTTTAGCCCCCCCCCCCCCCCATGGTTAAAAGTTGCGAAATGTCTAAACTGAGCATTTGCGATCCTTTTCTGCGTTACAAAAAATCGGAGCTCAAACGGGCGATTTTGAACAAGGCACCTTATTGACGTCAGATCGAAAAAAGAAACGCAAATGCAGTTCCACCCCCGTCTGTCTGTACTCAGCGTCTTTGTAAATCACGCCCAGAGAGTTTGGACTGCGAATGCGCTAGGCAATGCGAAATGCGTTTTTTTACTTGCCTGGAGGCACGTCCGAGTGTTTCTAGGCTCGGAAGTCCTTTATCTGAGCCTCTGGACCTTTGAACAGCAGTGGTTTAATTTTATTTTCTGTGGAAATGTGTTTATTTTTCAATGGAACGCTTCAAATCTCTCCCCCGGGCAAAAACAAGGAAATGGATCAGCTGAGGGCTGACAGCGGAGACCGGAGAGTTTGGCCACGGCCCCACCCTCTACTATTGGCCAGCTTTTTTCTCCTCATTTGCATTCAAGCAACAACGCCCAGAATAAAGAGTTTGAGAGAGATATTTATGACTCTTTCTCATCTTATCTCTGTTTCTCATGCACTGAGTGTTGATTTTGAAGAAGGATTCATTTACAGTATTAGGGAACCATTAAGGAGCCATATAAAAGCATCAAGAAGTACCATGTCATGGGATCTTTAACTAACTTCTTCAATCTTCAGGTTTCTCTTCCTTTTTATTTAAATGAGACATATTATGTAACATTTTACATTTATGAGCTTTTAACCATGTTATAATAATGTTCCATCCCCATAAGCTTAAAGGGACAGTGTGTAAGATGTTTACCTGTTAATTACTGAAATTGAAGATACCCATTCAAAAATACATTGTTTTCCAAGCCTTTTCACTTCCATCATGAAATCAAAGTATTCTTTTGGCCTTAGATATAGTCACATAAAAGGGGGATCTTCCCCATATAGAGGCAGCCATTTTGAATACGAGAGCCGCAGAAGAACATTTGGGCTCATCCTTCGCCTCGGCTCCTGCTAACAGCTGCTCAGCCGCGCTGCCTGAGGGAGCGGAGGAGCGAAGGAGAGAAGGGGAAGGGGAGGGGGGAAGGGGGGAGCCTCGTGTAAACAAGCATGCTGCTGTATCACACATCGTAATGGATATAACACGTATTTTGGACTAAATTGTTTTACTGGATTTTATTCGCTGGATCCTTATGGACAGATTGAGACCAAGTTTATGGTGAAATACAGAGTTTGACCTGTGCAGAGCCTTCAAAGGTAAGCTAAGTAAGCTAAGTTTTGTGCTTTTCTGTATAAAAGCCCCATGTGCTCGGGGAGTGATTGTGATTGCAGGGAAATGAATTGCATAGTCAAAAAGAGGAGACTGTAAGGTTTCATTTGATGTGTAGATTGTCATGAATCATGATCGGGATTGTGTGTTTTCATGCGAAAAGAAAAAAAAAAGTGAACGGGGGACCGCGTTTTATGTATACAGCGGCGCGCGGATCGTGCGCGGGCACGCGAGCTGTCGGCGCTACGGCGCGCCCGGGTGACCCTCGAGGTCTGCCGTAGCCAAAAGAGGAAGTGGAATAGCTACTAACCACCTATGCGCCACGAATCCTGCACACTGTACCTTTAAAGTAGTATTTTGATTGAGTCATATCTTTGTCCTGACATTCGAGGTTTAAGTGCTCCATTTCCACCTAATCCCTATTCATCCACAATTTAGTATTCTTCCTTTTGACTATTCAAGTAATTTAGAAATTCAACCCTGGGTCATACAAAATGTCTTTAAACTATTTTCCAACAATAAAAACAAGTAATTATAAGTCTGCTTGTTGCAATGAAATGTCACTATGAGGAGGGCTTTTCAGTTCTGCAGTTTTGAACAGGAAATCATGGTCCTGTTTCTATCATGAAGCCGCTTTAAACCAATATTACAATTTCCAGTGAACAAAATGTAAAATAATCATCTGTGCATGTTATAGTTTCATAATCAACACCCGAGAAAAAGTAAAATATGTCTTAAAATCAGAATATGCTCACTCCTTTTTGGCATGTTTTCTTTCCATCTCCTTAAAAATCTGGTCAGGTACGTTGATGAGTTGTGCTTTCTCAGCCTGGCGAGACACACAAACACGGCTGACATAAATGTGTGAAACCAGATGATTTTTTTGTTTTACTTTATTGATGATGTGCTTTGAGCCACATCCTCCCCACACACATACACAGACACACACAATACACACCTACACGCACGCACACACACATACCCACCTCTATGAGCTCTAAGATCTCCTTTGTGTCCTCCAGCTCTTTCTGTTCTTTCACTATCTGCATTTGATGGTTAGACACATCCTCCGTCAGACTTCTGTGAGGGGAGGCAAAGGAGACACATTCACCGGTAGCATGATTGACAAAATGTTTCTGCCGGAGTAAAAGCCCATATAAAAAAACTGCCTAATACCGCGCACATCCAAGAGCAACACAATACCTGATTTCAAGTTGTCTTTCAGACAGCTCTTTTCTCAAATTATCAGTTTTATCCTGAAGAGCATTGTGACGCTCTTCTATCTCCTGCAATAGGACAGATGACATGAAAAATTAGCAAAGTAAAACATTGTTTAGCATTGCTTGCGTGGGTTGTGATTTCCTTTCACTATTTCAGACTCTTTTGTGAGTCCACTGATAATATAAATGTTTCTTAACTCATCATTGTAAGGTGGTATAGGCCCATATTGTTGTGGATTGCTTGGTTGGTGGTGTTGTTTTGATCTCTTCATTTCTTACACAGGTATAAAATGGAAAGAACAATTGGATTTGGGTTTCTCCCACCAGCTAGAGCTTTTGTTTCTTTGTAAACAGTCTGTAAAGATTTCTTTTCACAAACTTTTGTAAAAAGTAAACAGTTTTATGTTAGGGTTGCTTGAGCTTACGTAAACATAGTAGGTGGTGAATAGATTTTAATATGAAAAGTAAAGAAACAAGGGTATAATATAGTTATGTAAGACTCAAGCAAGTACTTGAAATGCACAGCACAAGTAAATGTGAGCGATTCAACAGTGTCATTATGTTAGAGTTAAAAAGTTGAACATGCTTCAATACGGAATTAGAGTATAATAATGCAATAGAATATAATAATGCATTAGTCTTATCTCCATTCCTTCAAAGCTGCTTTACAATTTCGAATTCTTCATTCTTCACTCCTATTGTTTTATTGAGGGTTTTAGTTAGTTTGGCCTGCACAATACACTGTTGTCTCTTTTCAGACACAGATCTACAGACACAGTATGTGAGTGAGTGCATGAATGGGCTGACTCACTGCAAAACAAAATTTACTTAGTACTTAGTACGAAAAGTGACATTGAACCCCCTGTAGCCACAGCTGCTTTGCACGGAGGTAAACTGACCGAGGGAAGGCTGCCAATCTGCAATATTTCTTTTTTTTAAATACAAAGTTTGCTATTACTCTAACAAGAAATGTGTTTACAAATAAACAAAGGACCTGGGGAAGAGTGGCTGTTGATGTGGTGACAGTTAAAGGAAAATTAACGTTTTTTTTTTACAATCTGAGCCTTCTTTCAGCAATAAAACAAGTAGTTTTACTCACCCATAGCAGTTTGGTGTCAATTGGAGCAGTATCGCAGAACTTATGTTGAGCCGTTCTGTTCTACCAATGATCCCGTATCCGTTAGCGTGAGTGCTCGGGGCATTACTTTGCGCTCTCCAAATAACACAAACTTTAGCACTTTTCAAATCACAGAAGATCGCTGTGTCAGCGTAGACTTTTAGTGGATTCCAAAACGGCCTGAAACCCGATATCCAGCTATAGTTTCATTTGATGACGTCATCAGAGAGAACAGTGCGCATGCGTGAACTCAGCTGTTTTGTAAACACCGCTAGTCCGAAAGAAGCTAACACCGCTCTGAACTTAACTTTTCTGTTGCGATATCGGGTTTCAGGCCGTTTTGGAATCTACTAAAAGTCTACCCTGACACAGCGATCTTCTTTGATTTGAAAAGTGCTAAAGTTTGTGTTATTTGGACACCGCAAATCAGTGCCCCGAGCACTCACGCTAACGGATACGGGATCATTAGTAGAACAGAACGGCTCAACATAAGTTCTGCGATACTGCTCCAATTGATACCAAACTGCTATGGGTGAGTAAAACTACTTGTTTTATTGCCGAAAGAAGGCTCAGATTGTAAAAAAACATTACTTTTCCTTTAATGCGGATCTGCATTTAAAGAATGGGTTTCATGGTGGAGGCCTTTAGCAGATACCAGTTACATCTGGCATAAGATAACATAAAGAAGGTAAGTAAAGTTGTGTCACAAACATTTGTTTGCGCTCAGGGATTTGACATGTTGCTACTATTTATTAATGTGCATATGGATACTTCAGCTTTATAATCTTCCTAAAGAATTAATAATAGACTCCCATAGTCTTAATAATAATAAATGTATGTATTCTTTATATAATTGCTGTAATTGAGCTGAAATGCTACAGGAGTGACAGTTGCGAGAACATGTGTTGTTGCTGTAATTAAAGAACAGGGACAAATGTTTCCAAAATGGTGAGTCACAGGGTGCATTTTAAACAGCTGAATTTGTGACCCAGAGCTGTAATTATAAACACAATTCAAATTCTATTCATTTGGTCAGTGCTAAATGCATAGCTCCTGAGGACTGTCATTTGGTCCTGATTTACGGCCAAGAACAGACTTTTATGCCTAGAAATGTTCAACTAGTAATTACTTGCTTATTGCCTTTTGCTCTTGTAACTGTTGACTGCTCAAGCTTTACCGTGTTGTGGCTAACTCCTGACAGGGTGATTATAAAACTTACTCAATTTAAAAAATGCCCTGCAGATTTATTTAGAACATTAAAAAGTCTTTTCAAAGCAACATTCATCAACTTTATTACGATGGCTATACATTTATTAGTGCTATAGCCATAGTGTAAAAGAGAGAGGCTTGCCTACGGTGTACAATTAGACTCTCTGAGCAGGTTCAAATGTTCAGATTTTTTATTACAATTATATGAATAATTTAGGAAGTAATTTAGGAAATACTATGTGCATATGCACGCTTTTTGATTAGTAGGTTTGATCTGGTATAACTCAGTCCTTCCCTGCTGATTTGGGATCGTTTTTCATTTCTGCCTGATATTCTAGCTTCACTCACTGTACAAAGAAACCAGAGTATTAAGTAAATTGGTGAAATCTCCTGTAGCACTTGTGAGTGTGAATGTGAGTGCATGTTTGTTTGGTCTGTCTGTGCTTCTTAAGTCCAGAAACCAGCTATAGCAACCAACCCAACCTTAGAGTGAATTTTGATTCAAGTTTAGTTTAAGATCAGATATATATTTTTATAGGAATACATTGTACAGAAATTGTACAGTTGCATTTTATTAGTGGATGAAAATATGAGCACTTTTAATTGATACTTTGCAGCTGATGTCGACAACGTTACCTGGGGCTGTGATGCTAACTGTAAGCACTGCTCTATCTGAGGCTTGTTAGACTTTAATCTGAGCTTTATTTTAATGCAATCTGACAGGGAGCACAGACTTAGTTGGAATTACAAGTGAGCTGATTTGTGCGGTTAAACAAGTCTCTGTCAAATAACATTTACAGTTCGAAAGTAGCTAGGCCTTAGGCAACAGTTTTTCACTCAGTCACTCGAGTCTTTTATGTTGAAAATCAAACTCTTAAACAAGACCATGAACATGCCTATTGTCCACAGGCTCTAGAAAATGCTGTTTGAATCCATTTTGTATTTTTTCCCCTGAGTTTAGAGAGAACTTCAAAACTTCTTTGGCAGTGTTTGCCGATGTGTCGATTGTCTTCATAGTAACTATCATTAAATTATATTTAGTATTTAGTAATGCTGATTACATTATTTAAAAAAGACATAACATAAAAACTATGATGAAATATAATAGTTCTTAAGATTTACTTGGGAAATAGGAGTTTTTTATGTTACATTTTAGGGTCATCAAATTGCAAACTTCAAGTCTTGGTGGATTAGACCCGAAGGCTTAAAGTGGAGCTCATATTTATCCTCTTTGAAGACGGAGGCTGCAGTTTTAATCCGTGCCTCTGAAACCAGACTTGGATGGAGCAGCGGTGATGAACTTACAGCAGGTTTGGTCTGGAGCTGGATCTCTCGCTGCAAACTCCGTCTCTCCTCCAGGAGCCTGCACAGAAGGTGAGCGAGATTAGAGACAGCAAGACAAAAGATGGGAGGTAGCAGGGTGTAAAAAGATTAATGAGAAAATAATATATAGGAAGCAATAGGTTTCCCAGAATATAAGTATCATTTAAAGGAAAATTAACGTTTTTTTTACAATCTGAGCCTTCTTTCGGCAATAAAACAAGTAGTTTTACTCACCCATAGCAGTTTGGTGTCAATTGGAGCAGTATCACAGAACTTATGTTGAGCCGTTCTGTTCTACTAATGATCCCGTATCCGTTAGCGTGAGTGCTCGGGGCATTACTTTGCGGTGTCCAAATAACACAAACTTTAGCACTTTTCAAATCACAGAAGATCGCTGTGTCAGGATAGACTTTTAGTGGATTCCAAAACGGCCTGAAACCCGATATCCAGCTATAGTTTCATTTGATGACGTCATCAGAGAGGACAGTGCGCATGCGTGAACTCAGCTGTTTTGTAAACACCGCTAGTCCGAAAGAAGCTAACACCGCTCTGAACTTTACTTTTCTGTTGCGATATCGGGTTGCTATGGGTGAGTAAAACTACTTGTTTTATTGCCGAAAGAAGGCTCAGATTGTAAAAAAAACATTACTTTTCCTTTAACTTTCTACGCAGTATTAAAAGATAAAAAAAAAACATGTGACTTTACCCAAAAAACTAAAAGAAAGTTGCTAATAAATGCCACTAACAACCATGATGCTTTTAGACTGTGTAACTTGTCTTGTCTCTATGGAGATATTATTGCTTTGCCTGTAATGCAAGCTCATATTTATTTCACAGGTGGTTTAGTGGTCAAAAATAGCTTGAAAAATATGTATTCTAACTTACTGCGTCTCCAGAGATCTGACTTGTAAGAGGGAAGTAACATCACACACCTTTAAATAAGTGTATAATTCAACCAAGAAAAGCTTGAAAACATACAATAGTAAATATATTCGTAACCCTTTACGAATGCCGAAGTAACATACTATGTATCAATCATCCAATGAATATTTAAAATCCCTGTCGCAAACATTTTTGGGCAGCCTATTAAGACATGCATGAAACAATTTTTATTTTTGCTTCGTCTCAGTGAAAAATGCTCTCAGACCTCAATAGCTGCATACTATTCCATAGAGTAAATGATATTAATCTTCTTGACAAGTTGATATATTGGATATTAAGTCATATACAGGCAAAACTGCATGAATGCTAAAAGCTGCGGGTGGCGAAAAGTGCTGAATTCCCCTGTATCTATTTGGCCACAGATAAGGGAGGCGCAGATTTCAAACAGCATATTTGCAGGCTAGCATCTGCTTGTCATGTGCAAACCTCGATTCATTCAATAACAAGTAATATAGAATGTAGAAGCATTAAAACAGTCACAGTTAAAAGACTAGAGGACTGTCAAGTCTAATATGCACATTCACTGTCAAAAACTGTCCATACTGCATCCTGGGAGACTGCCCTGTAAGTGATTTCAATGTAATATATCAATTACTTCTGCTTTCATTGCTGTGTGTGCGGTGCAAAAAAGTGTCCCACAGATCATATCACTGGTGTACAGTTGTGGCTTTATCTGCTGAGGAGCTCTATATTGCAGAGGCAGTTCAGAGAAAGATGCAGGCGGACGAAGAGTGCTTTAAAGACCATTGAAGTACTGTAGTATTGAGTAAATATAGGAACTTATAAGGAACAATAAAGATGTTTACAAAGCTTTCCGTCTCTCTTCTGATTCTTTGTGCAATACCATCCCTCCAAACTGTCAAATTGCCAGCCAGTTCACTTCCTCCTCCTATTTGATTTGATGTTTTCACAAGCCTGGGTGTGGTTATGGGAGTTTAACATAGTCAGATATGCTCAAAAGCTCATTAGATAATCCAAGTCTGGTTTAAGTTGTACTCCCATCACATAGGCACAATGTACCAACCAGAACTGTAAATTGTAAAAATCCAAATACCAGGATCAAAGATTGTAATTTAAAAACATACAGTAATCCCTCGTTTATCACGGGGATTAGGTTCCAGAAATAGCCCGCAATAAGTGAAATCCGCCAAGTAGGACAACTTTATATTTTATAATTATTCTACATGTTTTAAGGCTGTAAACGCCTCACCACACACATTATACACCTTTCTCAGACTGGTATTAACATTTTCTCACATTTCTCTCTTGTTTAAACACTCAAACTTTTGTAAGTTTTGCATCAAAATGTATTGGGGGGGGGGGGGGGGGGGCTGCGCTCGGACACGTGCACCGTCACGAAACAAGGCAAAGATTTAATCCCGGTTTAGACCTGGCCTAGTCCTGGTTTAGACCTGGCCTAGTCCTGGTTTAGCTCCACACGTGCACCCCTCATCGTGGACAAATCCGTGACAGAGAAACGTGACCAGCGCGACGCCACGAGCACGAGATAGAACCGCCGCGCCCGGACCGCGTGCTCTCAGCCCGAGCCACAAAACAGCCGCACGAAACCAGCAAAGAGCGGTTTAGACCTGGTCTAGTCCCGGTTTAGTTCTGGTCTAGTCCCGGTTTAGTTCAGGGCCAGTCCAGGTTTAGACCTGGTCTAGACCTGGTTTAGTTCTGGTCTAGTCCCGGTTTAGTCCAGGTCCAGTCCAGGTTTAGACCTGGTTTAGTTCTGGTCTAGTCCCGGTTTAGTCCAGGTCCAGTCCAGGTTTAGACCTGGTCTAGACCTGGTTTAGTTCTGGTCTAGACCTGGTTTAGTCCAGGTTTAGTCCTGGTCTAGTCTCTAGCAGGAGACAATGTTACACTATAAAAAAAATTGAAAAAAATCCGTGAAACAGCGAGGCCGCGAAAAGTGAACCGCGATAGAGCGAGGGTTCACTGTACTATTTTTATTGTTACATCTAGCTTTAGGCATCTTATAAACTTTGAAACTTCAATTCATGTCAAATCACTTAATAAAAGAAACAAGTTCGCTGACTTTTCCGTTAGAAAAATGCAGTGCCTGTGGCAGTAAAAACTGAGATTGATCTGTAATATGGCATCTTTGAATCACTCCAAATACAAATTCGGATGAGTAAATGGTGAGAGAAAATAACTATAAAATGGTAAAAAGCTTTAAACTTTTAAAACTTTTGTATAATAGGCCTGTTTTAACTTTACAATGTTTGACCATTTATTAGAAATAGCCAACTGAAAAAAGAAAAGTTTTACATAAGTTAACTGAGAATGAGTCATTGGTCAAGTATTTTGAATTTGATTTTGTAATTTTGTAATGTGTTTCTTAACAGCCGTGCTCTGGCCTCCCCGTAACCTTAGTGCACCGTGAGGAGGGAAACAGTACTTTCCGTTTCGCAGGGCGTGTTTTAATTTTGGACACTTGTTGATGGTGGTGGAAAGTTCTTGATATAAAAACCAAAACGACACCAGCAGATGGACTACATGTCTCTACTTCCCCCATAACAGTTCTCAGGACATTTTTAGACAGATAAAGACCAGTATTGTACCATAAGCACTATTTGTATATCTCTGTTTATATCTGAGCGGCAACAAGCTAATCATGGATAAATAATTATTTAGTTTGAAAAAAAAATAACATGACTCATATTCATCCTATGTAGACGAAAAATGGAGATTGGCGTAGAGCCTCTGCAGCTTGTAACTGAAATGAATCAGCTGAAGTGCCTCCTTTGTTTAATGCTGTGGAGAGGTGCATTGGTGTTTTTTCTGTTTTGTAAAAGTATTGAATATGATGTGAAACCTGAGACTTATTACTCCCTAAAATTACTTAAATCTTGTATAGCTGCAGTTTTCGATGTGATACAGAGTAGAAAAAATTGCTTAGCTTCCTAGGTTGAAGATGTTTCATTCCTCATGAATGAGATTTCATCAGTTCAGTATTTTTATTGAATTTCTGCTATAAAAACAACATAGTCCGAATGAAATACTGCCTCTCAAGCCACAGTGAAAAAGACTGTTTGTGTCTTGTGCTCCTTCACCTTCACCCGTCTCCCAAACGCCCTCCGCCGTCGATAGTATCTGGGCAGAGATGCTGCCTTGCTCAGCTCACTGCTCAGCATTAGTTCCCCGATGTGGCTGTTTACCAGCAGTTCTATTCTGTATGTGTGTGTTCCTGCTTACATCACTATAATACACAGCACAATTCCTATCTTTACGTGCTTAGCTTTACCTTACCTCTGTCCCCTGGGCTTCTTTCTGATGTACAGTATATAATGTGTAGGTATAAGCAGAAATATAAATTAGAATAAAGGCACTGTACCTGAGTTTTACTTTGTTATACAATTTATAACAAAGTAATGTGAAAAACAGTTGTGCCTCATTTTGTCAGCACATTCCTAGCATCCTAATTGTTCACAATAATTACACATTTGTGAGGTTTAAACTTAAAGGGACAGTGTGTAAGATTTTTACTCGTTAATTACTGAAATTGAAGATACCCATTCAAAAATACATTGTTTTCCAAGCCTTTTCACTCCCATCATGAAATCAAAGTATTCTTTTGGACTTAGATATAGTCACATAAAAGGGGGATCTTCCCCATGCAGAGGCAGCCATTTTGAATACGAGAGCCGCAGAAGGACTCTGCCTTCGCCTTCGGCAAGGCTCGTGGTTTTGGGTAAACAACACAAGCATGCTGCCGGATCAGACGTCGTAATGGATCTAACACGTGTTTTGGACTAAATTGTTTTACTGGATTTTATTCGCTGGATCCTTACGGACAAATTGAGAGCAAGTTTATGGTGAAATACAGAGTTTGACCTGCGCAAAGCATTCTAAGGTAAGCTAACCTCGTTTTGTGCTTTTCTGTATAAAAGCCCCATGTGCTCGGGGAGTGTTTGTTGTGCAGGGAAATGAATTGCATAGTCAAAAAGAGGAGACTGTAAGGTTTCATTTGATGTGTAGAGTGTCATGGTACATGATCAGGAATGTGTGTTTTCATGAGAAAAGAAAAAAAAAAAAAACGGGACCGCGTTTTATTTATACAGTAGCGGCGCGCGGCTCGTGCGCGGGTGACCCACGAGGTCTGCCGGAGCTAAAACAGAAAGTGCAATAGCACCATCCACCTATGCGCCACGAATCCTACACACTGGGGCTTTAAGCTTATGCTACCCCCTCAAAAACACAAAATCCTTTATCATTAGTCTGTCTACATCTCTAAAGGTTAAAAATGTACTGTTCCACCTTGTGATGTCAACTTTTCAAGTTATCAGCTACCTTCTCCTACCAACTCCTGAAATTATCCAGTGATTCTAGTGAAGACGTATGGAGTTGAAAAACACAGTGGAGCACTTTCTGGCTTACCACATGACATCACAAGGGGAGTGTTTTCAGTTTAAGAGAAGAAGAGCCTAAATACGCAGGCTCCAGGTATGTTTTTGATGAGGCATGTATGAAGACACAAAATGATATCAAAATCTCAAGCAGCCTGCCTGAAACATGTAAGCCATGCATAATATGATGGCACCTACTATTTTACCTTGTTTTTTTTTTAAAAGTCAAATATTAATTCCCCTAAACCAATATCTGCCTGGAAATAGGTGAGTGATGGCGATAACGCTATCAGTTAATTGAACAGAACTGAGGAACTGAACACGATGTGAACACAATGTATCTTTCTCACCACTGCAGATCACATTGGGTGCGGTAATCTCTGTCCTCCGCTGCTTTGACGTCACTGTACACTTGAAGAATCTGTTGTCTCAGTTTGAAAACCTCACTGTTGGACTCCTCAGTGGTGCTCTGCTCCTCAGTGCCCTCCACACTGACCTGCAGCATCTCCAGCTCAGCACGACAACACTTGGCCTGTCCAAGGAGCACAGCCTCGGCATCCTGCGCACTGTAACATAAAACATGTAAGGTGAGATCAAGTCAAACTACACCAATGAGATAGATCTGGGAATAATAAATGTAAATGGAGTTTTCCCACACAAACAAAAATCTAAATATATTAGACTGGATAATTATATAAATGTATATACAAGTAAAAATTAAATAAAACAGAAATAAGTTATTAGTTAAATATGAACTGATTTTATACAGAATAAGAGTTCATATTTCAGTCTTTTTGTAGGTCCTTCTGGGTGCAGTTAAAATGAGAACACTATTTATAGAGCGTAAATAGTAAATGTAATTGCAATCTCAATGGTTGTCCAAAAAACTGCAAATATTAGATATTTTTCCCATTTTTATAATACATTTTTATAATACACATAGACACAGGACTTGTACATCTGAATAAAGCTAAGCCATATTTTCATTATATTGTTTGGATGCCATCTAAATGCACATTCAAAAGAAAATACTTTGAAAAGAAAATGAATATAGCAGTACACAGATCCTATCCCATTTTAGATGTGCTATAATTGTTTTGTGTGATTAATTTTTATGAAAATGTGTTTGTTTGGGAGTGGGTCCATACAAAAGTGAATAGGACAGGCTTTCCAGGCTGTATTTGTATGGCAGCAGCAGTGATAAGGAAAAGTACTACCTTTTAAGAGCTTCTTGAAGCCGCTTCAAAGTGTTTGTTATTTTGGACACTTCATTCTTGGTGATTTTACCTGATGACAAAAGCTGAAAAGCACAAATAAAAAAATCATTACACTGGAGAACTGTTTTTACCCCAGAATATTTCAGAATGAATGCGAACTGGAGGAATAAATGCCCCCATGTTAGACAGAAGATCTAGAAGGTTTTTTTTATGAGCCAACATTTGTAAAGCGTTATCAGTATAGTACTGACATATGCAATTTATTATCCACATTTCCACCATTCATCAGCTGTCCTTCAAGCTTTCTTAGAAGTATGTGCATAGGGTTAGGGTTACTACAGTTTAGGGTTGTCAAAAATATGCAGATATCAAGCAATAGTAAAACTGGGACTAAAACTAGATAAATAAAGTGAAGAAAGGTATACTTCACTGATTCTACTGCCGTACAGTGCTTGGCGATCCATATGCATAACCTTGAGGTAGACTTGAGCCACCAATTCCTGAATTGTTTTGATCTACACCAGAACTAGAACAAAGCCACATGTTTGTTTGTTTTTTTGTTTTTTTCCTCATTATTGTGGTATCAAATTTATAATGAGTGATTGGTATTTTGTATTGTACCAACTCTACTACAGTTTCAATATATTCTTCAGATATGCAGCGGTCATTGTAGGAACAGAAATATAAAAAACCCATGGCCTTAGAATCTCCTTTTTCATTTTTACAACTATTCATTAAGCAGCTACAACTATAGGTGTGATTCTGACCAGTAAGCATTTTAGTGTGATATTGTTAAAAGGCAAAATTAAGTTCCAGGAGTTGAAAACTAACTCACCAGAGACCCTAAAAAGAATTTGAGATTATTAAGAGTCTAAACTTTGTGACAAAATAATAACTTTGTTTTACTCTAATGTACTTTTGGACTTAAATTGTAACAAATAATAAACACGCTGGCATGCAATACAACTGAACTCCCAGATGTCCCAGATGTCCTCTAAAACCATTCAAAGATATGCTGAATAATCCCTATCTCATATCACCCTATCGGAACACCTTATCATTGCAAAACAGTGCGTGTATCTACAATATAAGTAGTACAAAAACAAGTCAAAGAGTGAATGGATGAACCAATGAGAAACAATAGTCAGACAACTTTAGAGGTACCATTTTATAAGAACTACACCTTAACTAGCCTTAATAAAGCATGAACAAATAGTTGATTATGAATGACTGAGGCTTAGTAACTACCTAAGGCCTGCTATTTGTTTGTCTCCATGGATATACTATTGCTTTGTCTGCAATATGTCACAGTAGCTATCTATGCCCATGGAGACAAGCAGTTGACACCTCCAGCCAATGTCACAGGTAAGCTCACAGTAAGAAACCATGTTTAAATGTGTTTTTTGGTAATGGAAATGTTGGTAATTGAATTAAAGCCAGGTAGATTTGTTAAACGCTGTACTGTGGAATATTTCAGGCATGGTAATGACATATTATGAGGAAAAGGAGAGACATAGTGCACCTTTAAGGGTTTAGGGATAGGGTATTAATAAGTTGCAAAGCTTGAATCATTCTGTCCCTGCTTTAAGAAGGTTAGAATGCTTAAAGTGTTGTGACAATGTATACAGTGTACCCACTTTAGCTGCAGCCATTTGGATTTAAAGTATTAGGGAACGCAGATAAACTCGACGAAACATGGTAAAGAGTAAAGCAGACAGGGTGAGGAACAGGTCAGATACTTTGAAAAAGGGGAAATATCGTCTGGGGTTGTTTTCACATTCTTCTGGCCCGGCGAGTAGTTTAGTTTGTGGGGTTTGTCGGTGATAGAAGTAGAGGACAGGTGTTGTTCCCTTCTTATCTTCAGAGGCAGGGCACTGGAGTGGGGGAGAAGTAATGAGGAATAGGCTTGTCTGTATCACCAGCTGCAGCCTTTCGGGATATCTAGGGTCACGTTGTGTAGCAGGTAATCTAATGGTAGTGAACACAAACATACACACAGCAGCATATATGTTGGGTTTTCATCCTTTTTGGGGACATTACATTCCTTGGTTTGCACTCATTTCCTTGAGATTGATCCTAATCATAACTGGTTACTAATTGCCGTTTGCAAAGCGGTTCAAAGTTATTTCCCACTTACCTTATGAATTCCTAGCATCATAATTACTCACCGTGTTGAGTTTATGAGCATGTTTCACAACTTTCCATGGCCAGATCTGAGTTTTGCCATCACGGTATGTGTAATAACCGTCATGCTAACAGAGCACTTCTTGATTTTCTGATCTACGTTATGATGTTTCCTCATCAAAACTTACCTAGAGGTGTGTTTTGTTTTATTCACACTTGTTTAACACAGACACCCTGCATATTTAGGCTGTTTAGGAGTTCTTCTCTCAAAGATCCTGTTCCCCCTTGTGATGTCATGTACAGCAAGTGCTCCACTGTGTTTTTAAATGCCATACACCTTCACCACAATAATTTGGATGATTTCAACCCTGGAATTGCCCATCTCTTACCTGGCCAGCCAAATGATATCTCTCTGTATTTGCTATACAGCGAGATACCATTTGGACACCCTCGCCCCCCCGGTTAACAACGGACTCCGCGATTCTGATTCGTTCAAAGATGGTGACGTCAGTGCACCCGCCTTTGCCCGCAACATCACTCTTAGGCAGCGGAAGTTCCTCCTCAGTTTTGAATCAAGATGGCGCATCGGAGAACTGAACATCCCTTCCATTCAGCTGTAAAATTGGTCTTAAATGACCTAAAACACATCGATTCCTTAAAACCACAGCAGCTGACAGCTCTAGAGGCCTTTCTTTTCAAAAAAGATGTTTTTGCATTGCTTCCTACCGGCTTGGTTCACGTCGCTGTCCGTTAACTGTTCTCTGATTGGTTCACTTAGCTGTCTGTCTACGCGCAACGGCAGCACATTCTGGACCAAGCATTACCAGACTCGCCGCTGGTACAGCGATGAGTCATGGATTCTTCCAGGCAAACCCATCTCTGGACAAAGGGTAAAAAGCAGCTGTTAACTTGAAAACTACCACTACATGACATCAGGTGGAACAGAGCTTAATAAAGCACAACTCTGGGTATGTTTTTGATGGGTTAGGGACATTCTAACATGGCTGAAAGCTCACAGAAGTCATTAATATAGGACCTTTAACCTCTTAATTTCAAACCATATTTTCGATAATACAGGATCGTATTGGGGGACGTCATGGGGACCAGATTTTTGTCCGCACAAAGGATGCCACTCCCCATAATGTGAGTGTGTACAGATTTAGTCCCCACAATGTGATGAATATCCACCCAATGATTAGATGCACACGCACATATGGTGGCTGCATCTCTGTCCAGTTTCAAACATGTTTTTAGTGCGATTCTGTTTTCAGATTTAGGCTATTCTTCTGTTTATCTGGCTATTGTTTCAAATAACTGCGCAAACCTGGCACGTCCCAAGGGCTGAAAGGGATGGAGATATGACTGCGGTGAATGATGTAGATTACAGTGGTTGTTAATGTGATTTATTCTAATGTTTTCAGTAAGTGTGCATTAGCATTCACCCGTGGTCACACAGCAACAACAAAATGTGTGATTATCTCTTAAGTGCATCTTGGAAGGGCCTCGTCAACTATAATTAATACTTGGGGCTAAATAATTAATACTAGAGGTGGACTAGTGCATTCAAATAAGTATGTAATATAAAGTAATGGGAGGTGTGATTGACAGACTTGAACAACATTTGGTAAGGCTGACAGTTACTAATGCCAACATGATTGTACAGTAAAAAACAGGAAGACAACCGATGTCTTTGTTTATTGTTGTTTGTTGTTTATGTTGTTGTTTATGTGAAGTAGGGCTGTAATAGGCCTTTAGTCTATTAGGCCTATTAGTAATAGGCCTTTAGTCTGATGGCCTCTTGCTTGACCAACATTATTATTACTGACAATTATAAACAACTGTTTAATTTGCTTATTAACAGCAGGAGGAAGTAGGTATAGGAGAAGGTATAGAGTGAGGTAGCTGAAGTTTTGGGAGTAAATCATGACTTACAAAACAAAAACTCAAGTCATGGTTTACTCTCAAAACTTCAGCTACCTCACTCTATACCTTCTCCTATACCTACCTCCTGGTATTTAGTAAGTACTATATACATAGTTATTAATGTGTCTTATGTATGCTGTTCAGATCAGATGCATAGTCTGATCATAGCTATATTAAATTGTTAGCACTAGTCAGTTCACATGCCATGCCTTTAGCCAACCCAGAATCTATTTAGTCAACTAACAGCACTAATGTTAACTATAACTGTACACAAAATATCAATATAGCAATGCACCAGTACTATTCAACTATGCAAATCCATTATACATTGTTGAGTTATTCATAGCTATTCACTATCTGCTGACAAGTTGCCTGGCAAACACAGAATTATTTTTTTTTCTTATATTTTTATACATACTGATATCAGTCTGGTCCCCACACCCTCTGCTGTGTCTCAAGCCTGATCAAACATCATTGTGCAATCAGATTTGTCTGTTTTCAGTGAGACCTGTGAAACAAAGCTCATTGGTCACATATTATTTATATTTATATTTAAATATTTATATTTTATATATTTATTTATCTATATTATTTAGTTAAGGGCTTTGTGCAATGATTCTTCAGAAATGCAATGTTTTTCAGTCCCCTGTCATTTTATTTTTATTTATTTTTTCTGATACGATGGACCACGTGTGCCTATGGTTAATCCATCTGTTAAACATGCTATCTGAAGAGGGGTTCAAGAGGTTCACTGGTAACCAGACATCTTCGTAAAGTATTGAAGAAGTGTGTATTTTGAACCCCAGGCAAGCTGACAAGTATATTAAAGCTAAACCAGTTAGGCTGAGCAAGTGAGTCATTCATAAAACCCATGTGTTCAGGGCACTGTGAACCTCAAATTTCAGTGCTTTTTGTAATTGTGTGTGATAAAAACATCTATTTAGTGCACATTTTGAGATTATATTTAGGGTTATGCAAGTACTGGGATATGTATTGCATAGTGGACCTCAGTGTAGTGTGAGGTACATGCAATACCCAGGTCTAATTTAATCATCTTAGTGCTTAACACTCATGGCAATTCATCTTAAAATGCATGTATGATTTTACATCTAGATTTTTAAAGTAATGCACATTTCATTTTTGTATTTTCCTCAAACATACTGTAGATGTCAAACCAAACAACTGTGATGGACATTTTGCTAGAATTGATCCACGTTAAAATTTAATGTTAAAACATGTCTCAAAGTCTTCAAAGCTTCAACAAGCAGAAATTTCAGTCAGAGAGCAGCCTGTATTTTATATGTGATACGAAAACAGTCATTGGAAGGTGTGGACCACAACAGGAGCAGAGGGAGCATACACACCTGTCTTACTGCCTCAAGCGCTGGTGTAAAATATTAGCACTGCAGACCTGTGCATAAAATATGTGAAGGGTGGGCCGAGCAGCAGCTGTAGACTTTAATACCCTGCACCTCTGGGAGAAAAATAATGACTGGCTCGCTGTATAGGACATAGGGTGCACTGCGTGATGGAGAGGACCGCCACCGCTCTTTGTATGTGTTCATGTCCTCATATTGACTGCTGGAATTGAAGTTGAGCCAACAGCGAGATTGAATCGCTTTGTTATGGGAGTTTTTTGTGTCTCTGTATTTTCTTTTGTGCCGGATTCCTCCATCAGGGCACACAGCCACTTGGATGAGATCAATTATCTGAAACTCTCCTGCCTCTCTGGAAATATGACTCAAGACGTCAGAGAAATTCTGTCAATGAAATATTAACCATCTACAGTTGGTTATGAAAGTGAAGATTTGCTGGTGTCTATCAGAGGCAGGAAATTATGGAATATCCTGTCAGAGCAAATCAAAGACTGTGGCAACTGTTCAATCTTTACAAAGTTATTAAAAATGTGTTGAAAACGAATTAGGCCTGTAATCTGATGTAGTTGATGGAGCCTTAGTCAACCAAAACTTGTATTAGTCAACTAAATGTTTATTTATTAAAGATTTCATTTAGAATAATAAGATATTATGCACATTAACAGAAAAGGGAGAGGATTATCTGAAGATTTGGTAGTGAATCCTGTAAATTTTCTTCTTTTCTCAGTACTTTTCTGTATACTAGTTGGTTTTCCATGAACTCATACTATTTTGAGTGCAGTTACAAGGTCAGATCATAGATGAATTGTTTTGACAGCTTTCAATCAAGAAGTCTTTTTAGGCGATGACAGCCCTAAAACGAACCAGCAATACAGTACTTTGCTTTTAGAGCCTTTAAACTTCTGTCTTCTGTTTTTACTCTAATAATGTATGTTTACCTTCTGATAGTTTAGATTATGTTATGTTATGTCATGTGCATGTGGTTATCTAATTAAATGTTGAAATATTGAAAGTATTTCTTGTTTTTGTTTGTTTATTTGTTTGTTTCCTTAAAGGTCCCATGGCATGAAATTTTCACTTTCTGAGGTTTTTGAACGTTAATGTGAGCTCCCCTACCCATGGTTAAAAGTTGCGAAATGTCTAAACTGAGCATTTGCGATCCTTTTCTGCGTTACAAAAAATCGGAGCTCAAACGGGCGATTTTGAACAAGGCACCTTATTGACGTCAGATCGAAAAAAGAAATGCAAATGCAGTTCCACCCCCGTCTGTCTGTACTCAGCGTCTCTGTAAATCACGCCCAGAGAGTTTGGACCGCGAATGCGCTAGGCAATGCGAAATGCGTTTTTTATTTGCCTGGAGGCACGTCCGAGTGTTTCTAGGCTCGGAAGTCCTTTATCTGAGCCTCTGGACCTTTGAACAGCAGTGGTTTAATTTTATTTTATGTGGAAATGTGTTTATTTTTCAATGGAACGCTTCAAATCTCTCCCCCTGTGCAAAAACACAGAAATGGATCAGAGCGGACAGCTGAGAGCGGAGAGCGGAGAGTTTGGCCACGCCCCCACCCTCTACTATAGGCCAGCTCTTTTCTCCTCATTTGCATTCAAGCAACAACGCCCAGAATAAAGTGTTTGAGAGAGATATTTATGACTCTTTCTCATCTTATCTCTGTTTCTCATGCACTGAGTGTTGATTTTGAAGAAGGATTCATTTACAGTATTAGGAAACCATTAAGGAGCCAAATAAAAGCATCAAGAAGTACCATGTCATGGGATCTTTAAGACATCTGTGTTATCTCTGGCACATTTATGTTGAAACTGCTTGCTGACATATTGCATACAATAGGCACCGTCCTTATTCAAATGAATAAAGTCCAAGTTAATATCAGCAGAATTATGTATAGCTTTTGTTCCCCAAGATTTACTGCTCGCCTTCCGTAATAAACAGAAGCCTCTGAGTACATTACAAAGCCACTGGCAAGACCACACTTGCATCATGTGTGTGTAGTGTATTTCATTAATATTGGCTGTTGATATTGACTAATTATCTATTTCAACACAAACATAACTGAAATGGGAAATGTATCATGGTTTAAATCTCATTAAACGCTTGACTAAACAAAACCACAATTACTGTACTATTAGTAATCACAGGAGCCATGAATAACAGTATCGTAATCATCCACAAGGTCAGTTTATTTTAATTTAATCTAATTTGGATGTATTTCCTTCTATCTCTCTATTAGCTCCAGAGAGAGGACAAATGTGCAGGGCAGACACCCAGAAGAAAGACACATGGTTTACTTTGATCATAGAATGTGGCTGGTTAAGACAGGAAGGGCATCTGTGCAAAAGTTTTAATTTTTTTTTAATTTTTTTTATGAAAGTCAACTGCATAAAAGAGCCACAAAATGCTTACTGGCCACTGTCTTTTTAATTTCTAATATGGAATCTGAATGGGTATTAGATTTTATCATATTAAAATACCGTGTTGAAATACTGTTAAAAAGAAGCTTCCAACAACCAAATATACGGCAAAGTGACATCCTTTCTCTTCTATTGTGGTCACTGTGCTGCATTGATTTATAGTGCCTCTCTCATGCCTAACCTACTGTTGCTCAATATAGTTCATAGCTCATCTGGTTAAGGTCATACAACAGAGAACCACCAAACCACAAAAACAGGAAAGAGATGAAGCACGTTGCCCGAGCGCTGTGGCGTGGAGAGTTCCACAGAACAGAATCATTTGAGGGAAATGAGCAGCGAGGCACCTGACTGCAGCGGGTGCACTTCACCCCCTCTCTCTCCCCACTCTCTCCTCTCTCTCTCCTCCCTCTTCCCCATTCTCACCTCTCACATAATCTGCCTGCATCTCCATGTTTTCTGGGGATATGGTGTTTTGCATTACGCAATAGTTGTGCCCCTCCCTTCTACAGCACCATACCTCCCTCCCTCCCTGCCTCTCTCTCTCCTCCTGGTATTAATGACACAGCTATCTGAAGCAGCGGCAGTTCCCCAGCGCGCTCTGCCTCCTGCAGACTGCTCTCGGCGCGCTCTCTCTCTCTTAAACATACGGACAGTGGACTTACATCCCTACGCTTTCAGACTCACACTTCTTACAACACTGCAGAGACGTTTTTGGAGATTGTTGAACTTTTACACAATCGGCAAAAGAAAATGAGGACACTTGTGCTCTACATCTTTGCCACAGTCTTGGTGACAGCCGCACTGGTCCCAGGCAGCAGTCAGGCAGCAGACTTCCCTGTCAATGTGCACCAGAGATGGGATGTTCGGGGAGCGTACGAGTCTGGGACGTCAGCCTCTTGTCCCATTAAAATACGCCCCTCGAGCCAGTGTGGGACCACCGAGGACCAGGAGGACTGCCCCTATCACCTCACCTTGCCTCCTCTCACCATCCAGATGCCTAAGCATTTCAAACTACTGGAGAAAACTATGAAGGAGCTGCAGAGCCTCAAAGAGCAGGTGAGCAAACTGAAGAGCAGCTGCCAGGAGTGCCGTGGTACTCGGGTCCATCATCGAGTCGAGCAGGGGCAGGAGCAGGTCCAGATGCAGGTCCAGAGGGATGCAGAGGAGGTGCACAGAGTGGATTTGTCAGGACAGGACCTGTTCACAGGGTCCAGCCAAGAGGAGCGTGGAGACGGGATTATCCCTGGAGCACAGGATGTTACTGGGGCTGGACAAGTCCCAATATTCAGCAGGATGACACCCAGCCCAAGCTCTCTGCTGGAAATGCAGGTAAGAGGATTTCTATCATTATAGAACAATGAGAATATTCTTGGTGAAACAGTCAAGAAAATGCCTTATAAAGCTGACAAAAAGAAAAAAAAAACTTCTAAGATCTTATTATTTATTTTTAAATAATAATTTGTTTTTGGTAAAGGAACACCAGGACACTGGACTATGAAAGATAATTTTCATAATTACTTACATAAATAATTGATAAAAAAAAAAATTATTAATACATTATACAATAATGAAGAATGAAAGAAATGTATGTAACAATGCCAACAGCAGGATTGCACAACTGTGTCTAATTTGATTTAGGCCATGTGTAATTGCAATAATATGGAAGCTGGTTATCTAAACAAAGAGAGGTAAAATGTGCTTTATAAACATTGTGCAAAGTTACATAAATATGTCCATTCAGATGTAGTCATCTGGAATGTGCACTGAGCAGATGCAAAGAGCTCTAAAGTCCTCCGTGGCACAGTGCTGTGCGGAACATTCCTGGTTCTGTAAACAGGGCGGGAATCACTATCTCAAAGCACTCAAATGAAGGTCCATTTTCACTGGGGTTGGTGAGCGTGTTGCCTCTCAGCACTACTTTGGCTGGCAGCCAGGCATCACTCAGCCTTGTTTCTCTTCTAAATTCTTAATTGAAACAATGAAGAGGCTAGCAGCTCGAGTAATCTACCTATTTTATATTCTGCACGCAGAGATGATTTCCTTCCATTTGCTGTGGTCCTTTCCAGGTGAAGCTCAATCGGATGTCTGCCAGCCTGCGCAACGCCAGGAGCCAGATCTCTGCTCTACAGGGGCGCCTCGAGGTGCTCAATCTGCTCAACATGGAGAATGTGCAGGCCATGGTGGACCAGCGCGTAGAGAACATCACGGTAGTGGTCAACAAGCTCAGCACCTCCTGCAACACTCAGTGTGGCGCGCAGAACAGCCCCCAATGTAAGCATGGACTTAATGATTTACTACACAGCATTAGTCCATCATTATGTCATATATTTTAATTATACTGATTTTCACAAGACCTTATCTGTTGAGCAAGAATGTTTCTCAACCCCCATATATCACTCCCTAGGGCATCCTTATCATTGTTTAATTAATCTGTATTGACTGCCAGTACAGTGAGGCATACTGTTAAGATAAATGACACATAGATATAACTTCTCAGAAATATTCCAACAGGGTAGTCTGTTGAAACAGCGGGTGGAACTTTATGATTGAGAGAGTGTGGGTGACCTTGTGTGTCAGTAATATTCTATTGACAAGGCAAACACAGGTTTTGGAGATGGGAAAAAGAAGGATGTTCAGGTATTGCAAGTACAGGCAATTTAACCTTGACTCAAATGATACTAATGTGTGAGGATATCCTTAATATCCTTATTGTGAAATAGCTTTAAAATGAAGTCAGAAACCAACACTACCTCTGTCAAAAACTAATTGAAATTGCATCTTACATAACCTATTCAAGGACCTCTGACCATGAAATTCTTCTGGTCCGTATGAAGAAACTCACATTTAGGGAGGGGAAAGACAGATACTTGGCTTGTTTAAAAATGTTTATCACATCAAAATTGGCTAAACAAAAGATTCCACTCCACGTTTTTCGCTGAAGCATTGGGCTGAGTTCTGCGAAAGTGAATAGAATTTTGATCCAGCAGCATAAATGTAAAATGTGGTGGATTTTGATGGGAGTTTATTTCTTCTAAGTAGATTATGGAGGGCACTGGTGTGAAGGGAAACCCAGAGTTGTGTCTCTCCTCCTCCCTAAACGTTCCGACAAACGGCCCTTCAGTTTTGTTTTGTCCCTGATCCTCCTCGTACCTTCCCTCTCTCTGTCTGCTGCTAATCCACTTTTCCCAAGTCGTGCATCTACCCCTCCTCTCTTCGTCCATCCTTTTGTCTGTAGGTCATGCTCTTGAGGGATCTTCCTTGCATAAAAACAACTAGTCCTAGTTTTCGTAAAAGATATATCTCTCACCAAAACAGGGGCAATCAGGGTCAACAACACGTCTTTGTATATTAATGAGTTTCAAACAGTTACACTTGCCAGAGTGTGTTTTGTGTTGCTTTATCGTTTATTCCTGATGATGCCTGAAGTGAATCCAAAAGAAAGAGATAACTGCTGCTGTTTCCATGGAAATAAACAAACTACTGCAAAGAGACTACAGCAAAGTCAAAACAAGTAAAAAAACACATCAACTGCTATAGATGCTTTAGCTATAGAATATTGTATAAAATACAATGAAGCATAATGTGTGTAGAGACAGAAAATAAATAACATCAGACATGAACAAAATTGTATCTTGACTGTTTATGTTTATCTGGTTCAATGTAGGCTACTAGGGCATCTTAAAGGGACAGTGTGTAAGATTTTTACCCGTTAATTACTGAAATTGAAGATACCCATTCAAAAATACATTGTTTTCCAAGCCTTTTCACTTCCATCATGAAATCAAAGTATTCTTTTGGACTTAGATATAGTCACATAAAAGGGGGATCTTCCCCATGCAGAGGCAGCCATTTTGAATACGAGAGCCGCAGAAGGACATTTGGGCTCCGCCTTCGCCTTCGGCAAGGCTCGTGGTTTTGGGTAAACAACACAAGCATGCTGCCGGATCAGACGTCGTAATGGATCTAACATGTGTTTTGGACTAAATTGTTTTACTGGATTTTATTCGCTGGATCCTTACAGACAAATTGAGAGCAAGTTTATGGTGAAATACAGAGTTTGACCTGTGCAAAGCATTCTAAGGTAAGCTAACCTCGTTTTGTGCTTTTCCGTATAAAAGCCCCATGTGCTCAGGGAGTGATTATTGTGCAGGGAAATGAATTGCATAGTCAAAAAGAGGAGACTGTAAGGTTTCATTTGATGTGTAGAGATCATGGTACATGATCGGGAATGTGTGTTTTCATGAGAAAAGAAAAAACAAAAAACAAAAACGGGACCGCGCCCGGGTGACCCTCGAGGTCTGCCGTAGCTAAAACAGAAAGTGCAATAGCACCATCCACCTATGCGCCACGAATCCTACACACTGGGGCTTTAAAAAACATGCTTCACTACAGATTAATAAATTATGATAAAAACATATGATTAATAATGAAGGTCGATTGTTAACATCAACAGCTCAAGGACCAAACTGGGAGCTATAAACTTTTGACTCCAAGTACCACCAAATATAATATTTGGCCTTATTAGTTGTAGTGGATAAGGTAGTTCTACATTGTCTAACCCAAAGGGGGACAGACATATTTATAGATTTGTCTCAAAATATACCAAATATTCAAACTTACCGGAGGGTGTGTTCCAACTCTAGGGAAATCACACTCCTCAGCCTCTCCGGTAAGGTCTATTCCAGGGTACTGGAGAAGAGAATCGGACCGATGGTCGAACCTCGGATGCAGGAGGAGCAGTGTGGTTTTCGTCCCAGCCGCGGAATACAGGACCAGCTCTATACTCCCCATCGGGTGCTCGAGAGTTCATGGGGAGTTTGCCCAACCAGTCCACATATGCTTTGTGGATCTGGAGAAGGCATTCGACCCTGTCCCTCATGGGATCCCTGGGGGAGTGCTCTGGTAGTATGTGGTCCGGGGCTCTTTGCTAAGGGTCCCTGTATGACCAGACCAGGAGCTGTGTTTGCATTGCCGGTAGTAAGTCAGACCTGTTTCCGGTGCATGTTGGGGTCAGGGTTGCCCTTTGTCACTGGTTCTGTTCATTGTGTTTATGGACAGAATTTCTCGGCGCAGTCAGGGGTCGGAGGGGGTCTGGTTTGGGAATCACACGATCTCATCTCTGCTGTTTGCAGTTGATGTTGTCTTGATGGCTTCATTGGACTGGGACCTCCAACGTGCGCTGGGGCGGTTGGCAGCCGAGGGATGGGATGTGGGTCAGCTCCTCTAAATCTGAGGCCATGGTTCTGAGGTGATGCCTCCTGTACGCCTCCCTCGGGAGGTGTTCCGGACATATCCCACCGGGAAGAGGCCCCGGGGATGACCCAGGACACACTGAGAGGACTATGTCTCTCGGCTGGCCTGGGAACACCCTGGGGTCCCCCCGGAAGAGCCGGAGGAAGGTGAAGGAAGTCCCCCGCGACCTGGCCCCAGATGAGCAGAAGAAAATGGATGGATATATGGATGCATATTCAAACTGCAGAGTGCCCTGCATTCCACCAGAGGCATCCTGTGTACCACTAGTTTGCAAAACCCTATATAATATACAGAAATGGTGATGGTGTGTAGAGTTATGCCCTGCAATAAGCTTTGTAGTCAAAGACAAGAATAGCCCAATTTACTGCTTACACAATTTTATGCAGTATTTCCTGCCACAACACTCCCTTACATCTAATATAACTAGTCTACTGCAATCACATACTATAAAGCCACAAGCCAAAGTTTTTCACTCTACTCTCCTGGAAGATTTCATGACCAAATCCAATCTGACTGTTTGGGGGATGCTGACAGCTTGTCACTCACTGAGTCCCACAGAGCACAGCATCGGAAGTTGGGCCAACACACTCCAGCCTCCCTCATCAAAAATCAGAATGACAGGCAAGAACTGCCAACACCAACCAGCTTCAACTTCATTGTTAAAACACCAAATTAATTTGTTATCCAACTAAATAAACAATAATGGATAATGCAATAATGCAATGTCAATATGTCAGAAAAATATAAAGATCTGTGGATCCCTGTGGATTTTAGAGAGTTATGACGCAGCTAACTCCAAAATTCAAAATCATGAATAGCTTAAAGTCGAGTTATATTTCATGAGAGGCCAATGGAAACTGAAACTGTGTGAGCAAGATTATACTTATATATGCAGAACTAGAGCTCTCTTTTGGTCCCGATGTGAAGCGGACTTTCACCTTCAAGCTGAATCTGAGGAGCTCTTGTCAAGCACAGTCAAAATGCTCCATGCTGCTAGCGTTTATTTTCACCCTATTGTCAAACCCCCAATCACGCACCTCTCCTCTTCTCTCACTCTCACCCCCCGAGACATATGAGGGCCTTGAGGTGAATGGACAGCAATTCATGTTACAGTTCAGCTACATTAACTCAATTCAGGCAAAGAGAATGGATGTGCAGTTGTGTGCTGCCTCATCAGGAAATGTCTCTGCATTGTGGCAATGCGCTGTTTTCCAAGAGAAGTCTGGGAGGTTTTCATGACATTAAATTTTATTGCGTATCACAAAGTGTACCCTCATTTCTGGTCTGTGACTTATCTATATACATGGCTGCACATTGGGTACTGTGTTGTACGTAGATAGGAGAGTAGACTTCCCCTTAATGCCAATCACTTACAGGCAAGGCTGTGAAGAGTGAGATCATTGATACTATAAGTGTAAAAGTAGTGTGCAGAATAACTACTTGTAAAATGTAAAAATCACATCTAAAAATTATTTAGTGAAGTAAATGTTTGGAAATAATACTACATTTAAGAATTAGGATTAAAGGCCCCATGGCATGAAATTTTCACTTTCTGAGGTTTTTGAACGTTAATGTGAGCTCCCCTACCCTGTTTAGCCCCCCCCATGGTTAAAAGTTGCGAAATGTCTAAACTGAGCATTTGCGATCCTTTTCTGCGTTACAAAAAATCGGAGCTCAAACGGGCGATTTTGAACAAGGCACCTTATTGACGTCAGACCGAAAAAAGAAATGCAAATGCAGTTCCACCCCCGTCTGTCTGTACTCAGCGTCTCTGTAAATCACGCCCAGAGAGTTTGGACTGCGAATGCGCTAGGCAATGCGAAATGCATTTTTTTATTTGCCTGGAGGCACGTCCGAGTGTTTCTAGGCTCGGAAGTCCTTTATCTGAGCCTCTGGACCTTTGAACAGCAGTGGTTTAATTTTATTTTCTGTGGAAATGTGTTTTTTTCATTGAAAAGGCTCTCCTTTCCTCCTCCGCTCTTAAAACGCGGAAATGGATCAGCTGAGAGCTCAGAGCAGAGAGGGGAGAGTTTGGCCATGCCCCCACCATCTACTATAGGCCAGCTCTTTTCTCCTCATTTGCATTCAAGCAACAAAGAATTTTGTTTCCAAAGAATAACAACAACAGTAAGATTTACTCACAATAAGATTTTTTTTAAATAAGACTCACTTAAAAAAAAATCTTACTCAAGCAGAAGTAAAAGTTTGGTAAAAGTTTTCTATGTGAAGACCTTATTGCTTGGAATTTTGTATGGAATGTTCCAGAGTATCCAGGTATCAACCCTTTCTATCTTCATGGAGACCAAACCAGGCCAATTTACAAGTTTGATCTGTGGAGAGGCGACCCTGCTCACAGTCAGAGCACTTGTTTTTCTAGGTATTTTTGAGCAATAAAATCACCTGTAATTAAATAAATGTAAGGTAGAGCTGTTTAATGTCACACTGTGGAACATTCCAGGCAGAGCAATTATATATCCATAGAAACAAGCAAGTTAGGGAGGGACACCCAACCGAAAAGTTACATATTGCACCTTTAAACATACGTGACTCAAATAAACAACTCAAGATTATGACTGGACGCACCCCTGCTTATAAGCTATGTGTATGCACTCTGACAGGGTGTTGGAAGCCATTTCTTAAACCTCATCACTCGACCTGTTGTCTTAGCCATCACAGAAGATATTAGGCAAGGGCATATCCAGGCAGGTCGGCCCATCACCAGTGGGACAGCCAATCAGCAAACATCTGGGCATCAGTAAGATGCCCATATTAAAGTTATTTGGGTCAGGCGCTGTGCCCAAGGTAATGAGATGTGATGGCTCTTTTTATCTGGCCAAGGGACACCAGCCGACAGATGACAAATAAGAGAGAGGAGAGTGTAGAACCATAGTCATCAACTTCAGGTGCAGGAGATATAAAAAAACAATTTTATAGGCCAAAACTTGTGATGAGGGTCAAAGATGAGCTAAAAGATATGGCAATTTGGCTGAAAAGTATTCCCTGTTGGAATGAGTTTTTTTTTCAAGATTCACATTCACAGTGCATATCTACAAATTTACGATATCTGAGAGAAGATGAAAATGTGATCTACTAAACTAATACAAAAATCATATTCAGAAACTGTAGAGGTCAAAACTGCAGGGTTGGTAAGTCTGAGCAATTCAATGTCTCAATATTTGATTGATTGATTTTCATTATTGAGATAATATTACAACAATGCATCCAAAAGTCTACCCCAAGCATGCATGGACTATACAAAAGAGCAGAAATATTTTAATTAAAGACCTCTACATTTAGGCAAAATGAGAAATTCAATATGTCAACTGGACAAAAGTTTATTTGGTCAAATGCGTTTCGCAGCTCATCTAAGCTGCTCCTTCAGTTCTAGTCAGAGTGCTGATGGACTCTGCCTATATCTGCCTGAACTGTAACAGAAACTGAAAACAAACAGGTGTGGTAGTCTCAGAGTAATTCATTGTAGTTAGCTCCTCCCTTCAAGATCCCATGACATGGTACTTCTTGATGCTTTTATATGGCTCCTTAATGGTTCCCTAATACTGTAAATGAATCCTTCTTCAAAATCAACACAGAGATAAGATGAGAAAGAGTAATTTTTCTCTCTCTGAACACTCCATAATGGGCGTTGTTGCTTGAATGCAAATGAGGAGAAAAGAGCTGGCCTATAGTAGAGGGTGGGGGCGTGGCCAAACTCTCCGCTCTCCGCTCTAGCGCTCAGCTGATCCATTTCCTAGTTTTTGCACGGGGGGAGAGATTTGAAGCGTTCCATTGAAAAATAAACACATTTCCACAGAAAATAAAATTAAACCACTGCTGTTCAAAGGTCCAGAGGCTCAGATAAAGGACTTCCGAGCCTAGAAACACTCGGACGTGCCTCCAGGCAAATAAAAAAACGCATTTCGCATTGCCTAGCGCATTCGCGGTCCAAACTCTCTGGGCGTGATTTACAGAGACGCTGAGTACAGACAGACGGGGGTGGAACTGCATTTGCATTTCTTTTTTCGATCTGACGTCAATAAGGTGCCTTGTTCAAAATCGCCCGTTTGAGCTTCGATTTTTTGTAACGCAGAAAAGGATCGCAAATGCTCAGTTTAGACATTTCGCAACTTTTAACCATGTGGGGGGGGGGGGGTAAACAGGGTAGGGGAGCTCACATTAACGTTCAAAAACCTCAGAAAGTGAAAATTTCATACCATGGGACCTTTCAGGCAGATATAGGCAGTGTCCACCAGCGTCCGACCAGAACTGAAGAAGCAGCTTGGATGAGCTGCAAAACGTATTCGACCAAATAAACTTTTGTCCAGTTGACAAATTGAATTTATCCTTTTGCCATGGATTCTACCTGAATGACTGAGCGATTCTACACACCTCTACATTTAGTTGCATTAGACAGTATGTTAGCTTTTTGCATTCTATTTTTGCATTTAGCCAATTGTTACCACTCAAATTGTGATTTCTTATAAACTATCCAGCCATTCACCATACTAGACAGAAAAATGAATGTTAAATAACCTGGATATGTTGACTGCTTCACTCACACTATGGATCACTGCAGTTCCCTTTAAGCTCAGTTTCCAAAAGGGATTAAGCAGTGGGATGTCTAGAGAAGTGCACGAGGGTCCACACGAAGCTTGCCCTGTGTCAAAATGATTTGAGCAGGAGGTGCAAAGGGGAAAGACCTGTTTAATTCAATTTCACACTCACTTTTGTTTTTCTTGTTTTTTGGGACTCCTCTTTGCGTTTTAAATGCAAACTGACAAAGCTCACTCCACCTGGGTTTTGGCTGGTGTCAGTGCAGTGGAGGAAGTTATGGTATCAAACCTTGCAACTCAGCAGGTGAGAAAGAGAAAAAGATAGATACAAAGGAGAAAAAGAGAGAGAGAGAGAAAGATAGCGGAGAAAGAGAGAGAGAGTGAGCAAGAGGGGAGGAGAGGGAGTTTTGAGCTGCACTGTATGAAATGTGACCATAGTGCATTAGACTGTTATCGATTGACACTGGCCTTTGTCCTTGGACTCTCTGTGCAGGTGGAAGTCTTTTACTTCACACTGTATTAAAAAGCAGAGACAGGTGCATTTAAGGATTAATACAAGACTTGGCAACCCATGTTCCCTACAATCACAGTCAGGCATAACACTTAACTCTAAAGAAAACCATTAGTGATGTAATGTTAATTCTAACACATTTCCCTAGGGAACAATACAGGAACTCACTGACTGGAGTAGTGCACCTGTCCATCACCTGTCACCAGTTCAGTGCTATTTCATTTTTGGACTACTTTTGACTAGACTGACCATTGCTGACCAGGAACATCCCACAAGAGTTGGCCTTTTGAAGATGCTCTAACAGAGTATTGTCGAAATCCATTCTCAAAACCATTCAAATGTGACATTTTTCTGCTTTTCCTTATGGCAAAATGTTCACCGTCTGTTTAACATTTGTGACTCTCTTCTTCTCCCTTTTGTACTGCCATGGGCAAGATTTTGATAAAAAAAAAAACATTATCCAAAAACTAATCAATAGCAGAACTAGTACTGAAACTATATACTCATTTGTATAGTGAAACATAATCTTGCCATATAACACCTAGTACAAATATCTCATTATTACCACATTCTATATTCTAAAAAGTATGTTGTTGTTGTTTTTTAATAATGGTTGGTATAATGTATTATGTCTTTTCCTTGGTGTGAAAATTGATATTCAAATTTAATATTGCAACAACTCTATGCAAAACAAATTCCACTGTGGCAATAAAGGTTTCAATCATCTATAGCGTCTGGCCATTTCCATTGTAAACATTTACCCAGTAATATTTGTACAAAACCAAAATGTGAAACTTGGCTTGCCTGCCCAGATAGCACTCTCTCATTCTCATATACTTTCTCCTGTCTGCGCCTAAGGGATTGTTGGTTTTACAGTCCCTTGCTTTAGCAGTGAGAAAATGCCGGAGAAAAATGAAAACGTATTCAGAGCGCAGTCTCTTTAAACTGCTTTGCCTTTTTGTTTTCAGTCAGCCTCCCAACAGTTGTCCTGGCCCCGAGGGACTGCTCTGACTACGTGCTGCAGGAGAGGAAGAGCGGAGTTTACAGAGTCACTCCTGATCTTCGCAACGGGACATTTGAGGTCTTCTGTGAAATGGAGTCCTATGGCGGGGGGTGGACCGTGATCCAGCAGAGACTAGATGGCTCTGTCAGCTTCAACCGGACCTGGGCCGAGTACAAAAAGGGCTTCGGAAATCTAAGGTATACCTATAATACTGTATTTTGGTGTGATTTGGGTTAGGGCTGTGCTGTTAATCAGAGCGTCTATGATATGGTTGTGTTTTTTAAATCCAGAGATCTACAGCCAATCCTCTGTCAGTAAAGGATGTGGTTTAGACTTAGACTTTACTGATCCACAAGAGAAATTATTTGAATAATTTCCCTTGTGGATCAATATAGTTTGTCTAAATCTAAGTTTGGAGAACACCTTTATTGGTTTAAACTGACTTACACATAAATTGTCCTTGTGTTTTGGATGGATTTTTTTAGTGCTGATGGCGTAGGTAGAGGTATTCCGATTTGGAACTACAGTACTTCCTACATCCTGTATTTCTGTACTTTTTTCTCAACTATTTTCTTTCCACAAACTGACACTGATATATATATAAAAAAAATCATAAGTACACCAAACTAAGTAATATGCATTTAACTCTTAAAATTAATTATTTTTCAATATGAGGAAAAAACGGTTGTCCCAGTGGTATATTAAGATGAAACCCATTAGCGTGTGTGCATGGTGAGAAATATACAAAAAAGCTATGCATGCCTCCCCTCCAATTTACCACTAGAACAGGCTCATCAAACTGGAACCGGCCATCTGCTTGGGACCCAGCTAAAATGATTGAAAAAAAAATTAGACGATTAGAAAAACACTGCATAAAAGAAAAGTTAGCTTCAATTTTGCTGATGGCCCAATGTAATTATGGGCTGATATGCATTTTAATGGGGCCACAACAAAATGTCACTTGCTGCCCAAAAACATAATAGGCTAATTCTCTATTTCCAGTACATAACAAGTGGCAGTCGCTTATTGCATCAAGGGATTAATTATTTGTCTCAATTCTACTTTCTATGCAGTCTGGCCAGTAGGCAACACATAATGTACTACAAAAGGTAGCAGATGACAAATTGAGTAAGAGCGAAATTCATATTCCCCCTGACAGGTACAAAAATACTTTCTGGCTAAACATTTTAGGTTGAATTGAAACGCTTTCTGTAGGCCAATATTATTTAATACAGATGAGGGCAGCTAAAGTGAATATTGTTACAATGCAGAATTTTGTTGAAAAAAAGGGCCTAGGTACTAGCATTTTACCCAAATTCATTTTAAATAATATCGACCAATAAAATGTTGTAATGTTATTTGAATCCCAGCTGTAAGGTGCTACTTGAGGTTGAATTGAAATGGAGTTCAATTTCAGATCTATGATTGTGAGAAAGGCTGGGCCTCCATTCACAAATGTAAAGTAAACAGATGTCAATGGTGTAGACCAGAGGTCTTCAACAGGGGGGTCGCGACCCCTAGGGGGGTCGCGGAGGTACTGCAGGGGGGGTCGCGAAATCTTTTGATTTCACTTTAAAATAATATAATTTTATATTTTAATATTTTTAAAAACAATATATTTTTCATAATTTTTCCTCCCTTGTCCCTCCACCCTCTTTGATGTCTTAAAATGCACATTAATGCGTACATGGCGGCCTCCATCCACCCCAGGATAGACATGTTATGTGCAACTCATCAGGGTCAGACATCTCACTGAAGTGGGAGTTCACAGATGTCTTGGGGGTTCACTGTCCCCTGTATGTTCATGTATGTTCACAGTTTAACTTGATGTGTTATGATCAAAGCTTAACTTGATTTGTGTTAATTGTTCATTATTTGAATAGCTCTAGATGCTATTCAATAGCAAGAATAGCAAGATGTATGTGTAAATGGCAGAAGCACAGCCACTCTCTCCCTTGCACTTGTTTTTTGGTTGAATCTTAATAGGCCTGTGTTATAAGCAAGTTGTGTTTAAAAACTGCAGTAGCACATCCACCCCATAGGGCCTATCTGGCCCATCTTTAAAATAAAAAAAACATGAAAATACAGTATTAACCTGTGTATTATTTCCTTGTATTGGATGTACCATAACAGAGTAGCAATGTTTATACATGACACTAAGCTCAATTTAATATAAAACACAATTCTATGCCGTATATATAGTAGGGGTCCCTGGCCCAGTTCGCCATCTGTTTGGGGGTCCCTGGTCTGAAAAACGTTGAAGACCCCTGGTGTAGACAGTTTCAGCTCAGGAGACCTGAGTCCTTGCATTCGTATTTATATTCATAGCACTTGTGGGTGTCTTGACTTCCATAGTGCTTCTAGTTACACTAATGTAAAATTCACTGCATTTGGCCAGACACTGAACCCATTTTAAAATGCAATGAGCACTTGATATTGGCTGCTCAAGATGCTTGACATGCCCACACTTGATTGAGTATAAAATATATCATATTTCTCGTTGTGCAGGGGCGAGTTTTGGCTGGGGAATGACCACATCCATTTGCTGACCAAAGCCAAAGACATGGTGCTGCGTATAGACCTGGAGGACTTTGAGGGAGTGAGGGAGTATGCAAAGTTTGATGAGTTCTACCTGGCCAATGAATTCCTTCGCTATCGGTTGTCCATCAGTGGATACAGGTAAACAATTCAGTGTTTATCATACTTTTTTTTATTGTATATAGTTACTATTTTGTTCTAATTATTGATTGATTTTTGTCATGTCAATGTGTTGTACCTGATGTTTACTGTTTTAAAAACAGAACTAGTTCATTTTAAATGGTTACCAATCCAAAGTTATTCCTCTCTTATCCCTTATTTTTCACTGAGATGAGTACATACAGCAATTTTACAACTCTCAGAGACCAGAGTGGACTTTTGCACCACCAACAACGAGCATGTTAACATGCACTTCCTGATTATCAGACAATTAATGCTTTCTAATTAGATGCAGATAGTAAACAGCAGACTTACTTTGACCTCAAGAGCTGCTTATACAATATCTTTACTGGGGCAAGACAAATTTAGCTCAAATACATGGGAGAATATTGGGTACAGGGCCAGTCCAGCTTGTTGTTGTATGGAGGAGAATTATCCATGAGTATTAGAATAATGAAAAAACTAAGGATCATTTCCATAACAATTTAAAACAAAATATCCTATCTGAATGGCAAAAAGTCCTCAAAATCTTGCTTATAACAGGGAGTTAAACCTATGATTAGACTAAGAAAGGCCACCATAATCTCCTGTATTAATGGCTAACACTGGTATCTGCGTAAGGGGTAAGATTAAGTATTTATGAACATATATCAAATTTTCATTGCAGTGGGACAGCCGGCAATGCCATGAGCTTCAACAAACACTTCAACCATGACCAGAAGTTCTTCTCCACTCCGGACCGTGACAATGACATGTACCCCTCTGGAAACTGCGGCGCCTACTACAGCTCGGGATGGTGGTTTGACGCCTGCATGTCAGCCAACCTCAATGGGAAGTACTATCACAAGAGATACAAGGGAGTCAGGAATGGCATTTTCTGGGGCACTTGGCACAATATGTCATCGGAGTACTACCCGACCAACTACAGACAGGCCTTCAAGAATGTCAGGATGATGATAAGGCCCAAAAACTATGCGCCCTAAATATATTCACCAGAAAAATGTTGAAAGTCAAACAGATAAGCATGGGAAGAAAAGCTGAGGTATAGTTTGTACATGCACATACATGCATACACAACAGAGCAAGCCCCGTGGACACATTGAATGCAGTATAGACCCTTTAAAATGTAATCAGAAAGTTAAAAATTCTGAAATAGAGCTGACAGGAAGCAAAGTATAATTGTAAATGTCTTTAAACCAGGCTCTAATATCACTTACATCTGAGAAGTTATCATTTGCAACCCCCCTGGAGATTTCATATTTAATTATTCAGAGTCTAGACCAAGTTTCTTCATTGAAAGCGCATTATGTCCCGCTTCACATTTTCATACACTTGCCTCCATTCCAGAATTTAGAATGTATTTGATTACAAACTTTTACATAGGGATGGTCCGATATCTAAAATACTGATATTTGCTGGTATCAGTATTTAGCTTTCAAATTCACAGCAATGCCCAAAATGTATCTTAAGTTGGATAAAAGATCACAAATTAACTTTTCACTTTTCTAAAAAATAATAACAAAATATAATCTGAGATATGAAACACTTTCTTACATGATAGTGGAAACATGCAGCCATACTTTTAGCCTAATTGCTTTTCTATTTCCATTTTTACTCAAAATCTCAAAAACGCAAGTCTGATGCACTGTAGACAAACTGGGAATGATACGTGGGCACACAGAGACTGTGAGTGCACAAGAAAATTGGCACTGAAATATCAGAATACTGATAACGGCTGATACGTTATATCGCCCATACCTACTTCTGAACAGTCAATAGCCAAGGTCAATAATAATATTTTTCACCAATTCAAGAGACCAGCCATGAATGTGACAAAATATGTAACAAAATACTTATTAAATATCCAACAGACATTTTGGAGTGTCTTTTCTAGGAGCCATAATAATACATGCAGGGTTTCCATGTGATACGTCGCTCATATCCCTCCATGTTCTAGTCCTGTCATAAAGTCAGCAGCAGAGACACAGGCCAGCACACAGTCCCACTAAAAACTAATGAGCTATCATTTTCCCTGCTCTAAATGGCTCCTTAATTAACAGCAAGCACTCATGTGAGGTATATGAGCGCTGATCAAACTGTTTCCAGTCAGTGTCAAATTCATGGCTAAGACCACATGCAGGGCTTATCGAGTTGAGCAGTTTTATTAAAAATCAAAGCCATGATTCACAGCACCCACAGTGTGCCTCTGTGTGGATTCTGTGGTGCTGATGAAACACATCATCATCCTCTGCCATAGATCCAAGAATGAAATTAGTTTGGGGACAGTGCCAAGAACACTTCACTTTATTGACGTTTTGCTTACTGTTCTTGACAGTGAATACATTTGATTTGTTCCACAACACTGGGAGCACTGAATAACTGCACAACTGTAGTTTTGCATTTAGAAAAGCAGCTCAGATTCCCCACTTGTACAATACTGCAGCCTAATGTTAGAAACATGTATAGCACCACCTAACAAGTGTGCACACTGTGAATGAGAAATGGAATGTTTATGAACGTGTACAGTATTTATTTTCTTCAGAGTGCTATGAAAGCTTTTATAAATATGAAATGTGTCAGGTCTTGAGTGTTGATATTTGAGCTTTATCGATATCATTCATACAGTGATATTATGTTTATTTAGGATTCTCTGTATGTAAAACATTGACTTTTTCAATCATTCATTATCAATATCATGCCAAAAATATGCACTTTTTATACAAATCGGTTCTCAATCTCACCATACAGCTGTGTATATTGCAATGCGCTCAGAAATCATAATGCCTGCTTAATTTTTTAAGCTTTTTTGTATTTTAGGCACCTTAAAAATGTATACATCGAGTGTACATAAGGCATGACAATACATTTTGAAAAAGTAGTCTGCAGTGCACTGAAGTCTTGCATTTACAGCTTTCGAAGGAGCCATGATTCTGTTTGATACGGCTGTGAAAGATTGGACATTGGTGTCAGTGATGTTGCTGTCTGTTAATGTAAGTGATACTCAATAAAATGTATCAATCACTGTTAAGTATTGGAAAATACTAATGATTCCCATGGTTTTCTATGCTGACAGCCATCCTTTTTTGAATAGTAAAAAAAAACAAAACTGTATATATATATTTTCAGACCAATCTTCAGGGGGTAGAATTTGGCCTGCGATGGTTTGCTGAGACTTGTAAGACGTGTCAGAGCTGATTCAAAATTTCCAATAACTCTACAAGAAAGAGTCTGTTAGAAGAAAGACCAAAATAATCTATTCACCTTATTCAGTAAGTTTCTACAGCAACCATTTTATCTGTGGCTCTTTTTCCATTTGGATGATTTTAAGGGCTGCCGATCTGGAGACCACTACAACACCATTTTCAAGCCACACAGAGCAAGGTTGACTTATTGGTACTCATGAAATTTGAATATGTTACACAAATCAACTTATTTTATGTAATTACTAGTACCGTATTTTCCGCACTATAAGGCGCATCGGATTATAAGGCGCACCTTCAATGAATGAATGAATTTTAAAACTGTTTTCATATATAGGGCGCACCGCATTATAAAGCGCACAGAATAGAAGCTACAGTAGTGGCTGACTACGGTAGCCATGACTAACCAATATTGATCCATATACAGTATAAGGCGCATCGGATTATAAGGCGCACTGTCGGCTTTTGAAAAAATTGAAGGCTTTTAGGTGCGCCTTATAGTGCGGAAAATACGGTGTATATATTCCTGAATTTAAACTGGAAATGCCAAAAATAAAATGAAATGAGGGTGAGTAGCAATCCGAAGTAAAAATGGGTGTGTCAGAAAAAGGTAGGCCTAAAGAGCACAATAATAAGGGTAATTAAATCCTTTTCCAAAAATAAATAAATAAACTCTTTACATGCAAAACATTGTGATGCCCTCATTTCACACACAAAAAAACAAACAAACTTAGAAATGAGTAAAGAGAAAAGATTGTAGGAGCTATACAAACACACATATAAAACTCATTTGTTAAAGGTCCCATGGCATGAAAATTTCACTTTCTGAGGTTGTTGAATGTTAATGTGAGCTCCCCTACCCTGTTTAGGCCCCCCCCATGGTTAAAAGTTGCGAAATGTCTAAACTGAGCATTTGCGATCCTTTTCTGCGTTACAAAAAATCGGAGCTCAAACGGGCGATTTTGAACAAGGCACCTTATTGACGTCAGATCGAAAAAAGAAATGCAAATGCAGTTCCACCCCCGTCTGTCTGTACTCAGCGTCTCTGTAAATCACGCCCAGAGAGTTTGGACTGCGAATGCGCTAGGCAATGCGAAATGCGTTTTTTTATTTGCCTGGAGGCACGTCCGAGTGTTTCTAGGCTCGGAAGTCCTTTATCTGAGCCTCTGGACCTTTGAACAGCAGTGGTTTAATTTTATTTTCTGTGGAAATGTGTTTTTTTCATTGAAAAGGCTCTCCTTTCCTCCTCCGCTCTTAAAACGCAGAAAAGGATCAGCTGAAAGCTCAGAGCGAGAGCTGAGAGTTTGGCCACGCCCCCACCCTCTACTATTGGCCAGCTCTTTTCTCCTCATTTGCATTCAAGCAACAACGCCCATTATGGAGTGTTCAGAGAGAGAAAAAATACTCTTTCTCATCTTATCTCTGTTTCTCATGCACTGAGTGTTGATTTTGAAGAAGGATTCATTTACAGTATTAGGGAACCATTAAGGAGCCATATAAAAGCATCAAGAAGTACCATGTCATGGGATCTTTAAATGTTTTATGCTTTTACAACAGTTCAGTGCGTTGCCTTACCTCATCCACATAGTGTAGAGCAGTGCAGGCAGAGGGCTCATCCTGTTCCTGAGGTGGAGAGCTGTCAGGTGTAATGGCCACTAGAGGCCTGTCCTCCATTCTCTGCTCTGCCTCCTCCTCCTCCTCTTCACCCTCCACGCTGGGAGCCCGGCTGCCCTCCTCATCCTCAAATAGATTCATACTGCTGCAGACACAGGTGCGGGATCACTGTGACAAGACAAAAGAAGAAGAAGTGGAAACATGCAGGACTCTAATTTTCTGCACATCTATTCATGAAAGTTACAGCGCCAGGCATAAGGATTAGCTAGCTAAAATGTCCATGTGTGTAGCTAGCTGGATTGACTGAGGAAAAATCTACCGAGCAGATTAACAAGATTAACAATTAACAAGTAGGCTACTGCAAACCTTTACGATCTACCACTCTTAAACGTTAAAATAATAAAAATACTAACACAATGAACTGTTAGCTAGAGGTAGCACAATAAGCAAAAGTTCGCCAAAAAGTAAAAGTTAGCATTGGTCTGCCCGAATTAACGCAACGCAAATATTAAACTTTAATGACGTAAAACGTGTATATTACGACATAAAAACGTCGAAAAAGTCCCACTTACAGGAAATCAAATGTTGATATCTTTTTGTACACGATGATGACTTTTCAAGCCAAAAAAAGTTGAGCCAAAAAATCACGCTCTCCTTTCCTTCCAGCGTGTTGTGGTTACTATGGCAACGGTATCACACACACACACACACACACACACACACACACACACACACACACACACACACACACACACACACACACACACAACAATGAACCCTGATTCCTAATTTGACCAAACACATAATGCTTAATTTTATTCAATTTATTGGTCATTACAGTTACAACTTGGAGTGATTGTCCAGCAGGTGGCAGGATTTTGCCTTCTCTGGGTATAGCCTCTGCTCTGCACATTACTACATTTAGGGCCAGATGAAAGAAAAAAGCACCAGAAATGATAGAGCCATGAAGGAACAAAAAGAAACTGTATTCAATCACTGACTTGAATCCAAGGTAAAAACTGAAAAGTGATGCAACATCACAGTTCTCTTTTAAAAACTCTTTCCCACAGTAAACACTTGGAGCTGCTGGCATGATTCATTTTTATCCCCCACAACAGCTGGCGGCAGGAATATTCTCTTCATAGCATAGGCTGTAGGCACGCCAGCGACCTTGAACACATTGTAGAAGACATCATCTGATATCCTATCTGCAATACTGGCTACTGAGGAATTGTCAAGGTTTTAGATCTATATGGAAATATAAAAGATTTAGATTTATATGGAAATATAAAGGAATGTCCAAATAAGTATGCATTTTGAGGCTGCTTCACTTGGGAAACAGCAAAGGTCCAGGTAACACTACATGCCACCAAAAATAAAAAAAAACTTAACTTTTATCACTAAATTTAAAAAAATTACTAAAACAGAAATAACTTAACAAGGAAGAACTACTATGCAGCATATAGACAAATAGCCAATATCTTTAGCAAAAAAGAAATACCAAATTCTTTTTTTTGCTAAATTTGAAATGAACATAAATGACCAAAATAGCTCCAAACATTGTTAATTAGAGGTGTGTTTATTTATAAATTCAGGGCTCTCAAGTTTTGAGCGGGGTCGTGCGTGAGACTGTAATTTCCGAGGAGGAGGGGGGCGCTTGAATTGCGTCTGAAATGCCGTGTGAATTGCGTGTTGAGAGCCCTGTTTGTCTAAAGAGCAAACTTAACTAACGTTTTTTTACAATCTGAGAATCTACAATCTTTCGGCAATAAAACAAGTAGTTTTACTCACCCATAGCAGTTTTCTGTCAATTGGAGCAGTATCGCAGAACTTATGTTGAGCCGTTCTGTTCTACTAATGATCCCGTATCTTTTAACATGGTGCTGTATCATTTGCTCGGGGCATTACTTTGCGGTGTCCAAATAACACAAACTTTAGCACTTTTCAAATCATAGAAGCCCGATGTCTTAATGTAAGAAATCGTTTGAAGCAAAAGTGGCCTGTAATCCGAGATTTAGCCATAGTTTCGAGTAGATGAGGACGCCAGTGCGCATGCGCGGAGTGCTGCTAGGCCCCAAACATGAAACGCAAAGCTGAAAACTATGGATAAATCTCGGATTACAGGCCACTTTTGCTTCAAACGATTTCTTACATTAAGACATCGGGTTTCTATGATTTGAAAAGTGCTAAAGTTTGTGTTATTTGGAGACCGCAAAGTAATGCCCCGAAAACAAATGCTAATGGTTACGCTACAACATAACTTTCTTCAAACAGCTCCAAATGACACGAACGTGATATGGGTGAGTCAAACGACTTGTTTTATTACCGAAAGAAGGCTCAGATTGTAAAATAACGTTACTTTGCCTTTAAACTACAAAGCAACTAATGAGAGTTATATAAATGAAGTTATTACCTGATGGTTCTCAGTTTGTTTTATCATCACCGCACTTTGTCAGTGCGCGCTGAGAGGGGCGGGGAGGAGGGAGCGGGACATTTTTAACGGATTCATGTAAGAGTCTGGTTAATGCACTGGGCCCGCGTCTCACCGCGTCTCACCGCGTTTCACCGGGGCTCACCATGGGCAGTTCGGCTCGTAAGCCGTCGGGGGGGACACGTTACGCACAGACGGAGACACCGGGACCGGAGTCGGTGCGTCTCAGAGGAGACGTGGCACCGGGACTGAGGCTCAGGACGTGCCCGGGGGACGGCGCGTCTGCTCCGGCCTCCGCTCGGACCGTGCGCCCGGAGCAGGGGGAGTTTTTTTTCGCTGAAAACGCGTGGAGCCTGTATAAACTAAGCCACACAGACCGATTTTCTGGGCACAAAAAAAAGAAAAAGAAATCAGCGTGAGAAATGCCATGTGTGGCGTGTGAGCGTGTGAACACGTCGAATTGCGTGTGTCACACTCTCAATGTGTGAGGCTTGAGAGCCCTGTATAAAACAGGAGAGACAGTGATCACTAAAGGAAAAAAAACATGAGCCTATTTGTTGTTGATGGCTGGTAAAATGCATCCATCTTATCTTTTTATCATGGGATCTATTCAGGAGGAGGGCTCTTAAAAACATGCTTGAGCTACATGTGTCCAAATTTTATAAGCAATATAGTATGTTGAAGATCTTCATCACATTGTCATTTATTACATGTGTATATTATTTATACACAGTTCTGTTTGACCTCTGATCCTGGGACTTGTCTACAGACTGTATGCTTTCTTTTTCTATTTCAGTGTGTCTACACAATTCTTCCAGAACATTGAAGATGATGAGCCTGACATGCTTTGGTAAAACACTTTACCTGAAGTCCACGTCAGATGAAGTCACTACTATCAAGGTCAGATGTTTTATAGGTATAAATGATCATGTCTGCACTTGTAGATAGCTGTACAACAAACCAAAAAGCCCTTACACGGTACAATTAAAGTGATTTTATGTGTATGAGTAAACACCGTTTGGTTTCTCATCAAAATGAAAATGTCCTGACTCATTTTATGAACAGATGTTTCATGCCTTTAGAATCAAAATCAAACTGAATCAGCGGTGCACTTTTTAATGCAAACGTGCCGTTTAAAAGAGCTTTCAGTGCTTTTCTGTTTTGTATAAATAAGATATCAAAGTTCATAAATGCTGGTGTCAAATCATCTCACATCCTGACTAGTAATATTCTGTATACGTTGCACCATAAAGTTTTATTGTGGTGACTGCATGTGGGATCCTGGGAGTCTGAAGTCATTCTACTGGATCTGTGTGAGATTTCAGCCAAATCTTTTGACATATTTCCACATAGCGTCTTTGAACAAATCAGAGCCTTCGAGGGAATAAACTGCCATATGTGCAAAGACTCCCCTGAAGCTTCAACCACTGTGTGTGTGCATGCCAAACAAAAAGGAAAAAACACACTAAATATGACTAAATATGGCTGTGTTTTGAGAGAAAAAAAAAGATTTGATTAAAAGCAGATTGAGAACTTAGACTTATTTTGAAAAGAATATTAATTCTGCAGGAAATGTTATCTTAATGAATATATAAGACTATATTCCAGGCTGCATGCATTTTCAGAAAAATGTAAAACTTCAATTTATGAATGAACTGAAATCCTGATATAATCCATGCTAATTGTATTTATTTTTTCAACTATGATAAATCAGATGGACCAGAAGATTTTCCCAGAACCAAAATGACGTTATTTAACAGCAGAGTAACAAGACGTTTTGTGTAAATATTTTGCTACTAAATTAATTGTGATTTGCTTTGTAAGATAAGAAACTGCAATGATGTAATGTTTTCTGGCATGACAAGTTTTTTAAGCTGTTTGTATCAGAGTTATTATGAAAGACTTGTGTTGTTTTAGTTTAGTGAACACATGCACTTCACATGTAGCAGGTAACTAATCGTGTGGTTACACTGTGCGGGCACCAGGCTTAAGAGCCTATAAAATAGGACAAATTGCCAACATATGCCTAGACCTACTTTTACAGTAAAGCGGGGAGAAATACGAGACCTTGAAAGCAATCTATAAGAACTTTATTTTTAATAGAAAATATAAACCTAATTCTCTTCAAATGCACTAATGAACAAGCACGCAGAGCCTATGTAGAGCATGTGTCTTTGTGAAACTACTCTAATTGCAAAAATCCTTGCTGATGTGGTTTGAAAATATCCCCATTGTACTCAGTAATAAATGTTTATTACATGTTTTTATAATGTTTATCCAAAAAGTTTTCATTCTGTTGTGTATATACAGCCAAATTTGAAAAGAGACTCATTAGACTTTATGCTCATTGTAGGGTCTGGGGAGAACAGACCTCTTTAAAGATGGAGTCAATAGGAAAAAGCTTGTGGGTGCAGATCTGTTGGTGACGCAGTGTTACTGGTAAACGCTTCCAGGTGTGTGACTGTCTTTGACCTTTGAGGGGGAATATATCCAAGGACAAACTCCAAAAGTCCTGGGGGTTAGCTAAAATAACCAGCACTATTCCAGCAATATGGGAGGAGATACTCATTTCAGCTTAGAGTGCTTTTATGGATTTCATGGTTGGAGATTTTTGGGCTTGAAGTTAAATCCTGGGGTCAAAAGGTCAGCCTGTGTTAAAGATGAGATACAAATCTAAACTGACATGGTTTGTTTGTTCTAATCTGTTTCCTAAGCCAAATCAGTTGAAACAGATGCAAAGTACTTTCAGTTCAAGTAGTAGACCGACTCCTATTGCGTAAACATGTTTTTCTTTGATTTTATTTACAAAAGTTCGGACCAGGTGCAGCTGAACACACGTCGTACTGATGCCAAGCCTGTGTCATCGCAGTCTTTTAGGTCAGACAAAATCAAAGCTATTGCCATGATCCTTGGGCATCTCTGACCTTCAGTCTCCTTTTTTCTTATCGTTACTACAAAGCGGTGAACATTAAAACATCAAAAAGCTGTCATTACGTGTGATTAATTATACCATGCTTTTGAGGTTTCACTTCCGTAAGTCCGTAAGTCCCAACTCACAGATATTAGTGACCCATCCTTTGAAGTTATTAAGAACTTCTTTATGGACACTGATAAATACTTGAAAAGACAAAAGCCTGGCAAAAAAATGACCCTTACGATGTGTGTCTGTAAATAATGGATTCATTAAGTGCTGCTTAAAACTCTTGCAGAAAAATGTGGAAGCAATTTTCGTCATCTGCTAACCAGACAGAGAGGATAGCCTTATTTGCATACATGAGACTATAGTGTGTGTGTTATTTCAGCATAGACACGCTTCCTCCACATTCATTCATGCCAGATCAAAGCAAAAGTATTCCTTTCATTGTTAAAATAACTACAGCATAAGGCTTTTCTTCCAGTAACATCTGCAATATATTGAAATGTGCTATGGTGATACTGTTAAATATGTGACTGGTTATCCACTGGAATGCATTTTAAGACAAGATTAATATGACGTTATGACGCTAATCCCTGAAGCCAATCCCTTACAAATAACGATAAAGTTCAAAATTATAAATCTGGATATTTCTTTCAACAGTGAATCTCCCAGAGTTATAGAAAGTGAAAGTAACCTATTTATTTATTATTTACACACAAAAATCTGCAGAAATCTTTTAATATTTTTAGTGAAAGATTACACAGATTTTTTCCCCTATTTTAAATCAGTTCTTTTTTCCATCTATATATATATATATATATATATATATATATATATATATATATATATATATATATAAAAAGAATGTTCATCATTTACCATGGTAATATATATACTGTATATACATATATATATATATATATATATATATATATATATATATATATATATATATATATATATATATATACAGTATATATATTACCATGGTAAATGATGAACATTCTGCCAGTATAGATACATGTAGAACACCCCCAGTGTGATGTCACTGCAAAGTATCAGTTTTTGTATTTTGTACTTATCTACTGCTTCTATGGAAATACTGTGGTTTTCCATAGGTAAGTTACTGGATTTAAAGGTCCCATGGCATGAAATTTTCACTTTCTGAGGTTTTTGAACGTTAATGTGAGCTCCCCTACCCTGTTTAGGCCCCCCACCCCCACCCCCCCATGGTTAAAAGTTGCGAAATGTCTAAACTGAGCATTTGCGATCCTTTTCTGCGTTACAAAAAATCGGAGTTCAAACGGGCGATTTTGAACAAGGCACCTTATTGACGTCAGATCGAAATATTGACGTCTGTCTGTACTCAGCGTCTCTGTAAATCACACCCAGAGAGTTTGGACTGCGAATGCGCTAGGCAATGCGAAATGCGTTTTTTTTATTCGCCTGGAGGCACGTCCGAGTGTTTCTAGGCTCGGAAGTCCTTTATCTGAGCCTCTGGACCTTTGAACAGCAGTGGTTTAATTTTATTTTCTGTGGAAATGTGTTTATTTTTCAATGGAATGCTTCAAATCTCTCCCCCTGTGCAAAAACACAGCTGAGAGCGGAGAGCGGAGAGTTTGGCCACGCCCCCACCCTCTACTATAGGCCAGCTCTTTTCTCCTCATTTGCATTCAAGCAACAACGCCCAGAATAAAGTGTTTGAGAGAGATATTTATGACTCTTTCTCATCTTATCTCTGTTTCTCATGCACTGAGTGTTGATTTTGAAGAAGGATTCATTTACAGTATTAGGGAACCATTAAGGAGCCATATAAAAGCATCAAGAAGTACCATGTCATGGGATCTTTAACACTTTCAAAATATAATCACTCAGCCTAAAAGTAATCTAGTCTCTGTATGTGTTTCAAATTGCACTATATGCATGTTTTTGTCTTCTTTTTTACAGTCTATATTTTACAAGCTGAAATAACCATACAATTTCTGTCAACATTGTGTCTCTATGCAGTCCAAACATGCACAGGCATCTGTTAAATATGCACACCCATCACCACTAATAACTATTAAGTGCTTCAGTCTTATGAGAAAGGCAGACATTTCATATTTTTGGCTGCAGGTTTCTATGGGACTTAATTCTGATGTTGTATATTTTCCAGTTGAGATATTAATGATCAGAGTGGGGATTTGTGTACTTGTATTCCTCTGACCAGTGACCGCTCTCTATGAAATACAACATAATATTATGGTTTAGAAACACAGTCAATAGACATGAGAAGTACACAGCATATTGAGTGATACTGCCAAGCTCTCGTTAGCTATCTAAAAATCTTAGCACTTTCCGTTGTGTGATATAGACGGATAATAGATAATTGTTTCTTGCAGGCAGGGCTGTTGGAGAATTATTAAACATATTACCACATCCAAACAAACTGAGATGTATAACTACAAAATAGAGCAACATTTGCTATTTTACAGATTCACTTTGTAACTTTTCTGGTGTAGCTGAATGTGTAAGTAATTGATCAGATTAATGCTATACAAAGCAGTGATCTTGCCATGGAGACAAGCAAGTTAGTTAGCAATATATCCTGAATGGCATTCAATCATTATGTCCACTTAGCCTTAAAATGCTTTGTCATTTTGTGTTTTTAGCAAATACAAATTCAAAAAGACAGTGTCTTTCTTTTGATACATTTTATTTTTCAATATAAGAACCACAATCTTAAACTGTAATTTTCCATGGGCACTTTCACTATCCTAAAAATGCAGTTCATTTTCGTAGCATTTTCGTAGACTTATTTCAGTCTTTTTTCCTGTCTGTGGTGAGGGCTGTTTCTGTTCCGTACGGAGAGATTTCTGTTTGGTTTACAAAGAATGGTGTACAACCCTAAACCAAAATTATAGACTTCTGAGCTGGGACTTAAGTCATGGATGGGAACAAAATAGTACAATACAAAATGTGCACCAAATTCATTTCAAAGATGAAACAGGAATAATTTGATGGGAAAATTGTCTTTAGATCAACTAGATACCTGGAATTGTGTTTGTTTGAATGACACATTTGTTTGAGTAACCCTTTGTTATTAGCCTGCTACATCTGATTAACCTCAAAATGCTCTGTTCCACCAGCTAACAGCTCCTTTTACCTTTTGTTCAGTAGAGATTGGCAATTTCAGGGCTGAAATAATCCAAACGAGTGAAAATGTGAAAACACAGTTATCGCATGACAGTGTTTTTTGTTTGAGAGAAGAACTCAGCCTAAGTCTGCAGGGTTTCTGTATCAAACAAAACAGAACTCCAGGTATATTTTGATGAGAAAGCACCATTATAACATATATCAGAAAATAACATAATAAAGAGAGTATATAAACATGTAATATTCTTGCTGACATATGTATGAACCTCTCAGTATAAAGGTTGTGACTCATGTCTAGCTTGGTCCATTACAGCTTCTAACCATAAAAACACTTTAAATTTCCAAAACCTGGACAACTCTCGGTAATAGTTTAGTGAACTCTTAATGGCTGTAAGTATAAACACAACTAGTAATAAAAATGCTGGTGGTTCACAAACTCGCCTATTACAGAAATGCTACTGAATTCATGAGTCAAACTATTCTGCATTTTCTTTTGTAAAACTGGACATGACACGTTTACAGTGGTACCTCAACTTACGAAATTAATTCGTTCCAGAAGTGGTTTCGTAACGTGAAAAATTCGTAAGTTGAGTAGCTATTTCAATGGAAAAAGCCTGATTCGTTCCAAGGCCCCGATCCAAGTTTTTTTTTTATAGTGTAACTTTTTTTATAGTGTAACATTGTGTTCTGTGTTTCTCACATTTGTCTCTCGTTTAAACACTCAAACTTTCATAGATTTTCAACAAAATGTATTAACAGTGAAGTGTGGGGGGAAGGGGGAGGGGGGAGAAAACTGCGCTCTGACACGTGTGATAGCGCAGCATGACCCGGCGCGGGGCTGATAGCAGGTCTAGACCAAGGTCTAAACCTGGACTGGACCAGGACTAAACCTGGACTAAACCTGGACTAAACCAGGACTAAACCAGGACTAGACCAGGTGGATTAAAGCAGCGAGGAGGGGACTGCACGCAGTCTGAGCGCATGAACGCATGAACGAGACCCATGCAAGAGCCGCGGCTCCTCCTGGTTTAGTCCAGGTTTAGTCCTGGTTTAGTCCAGACCACCGCGGCTCCTCTAGACCTCCTCTAGACCTGGTCAGGTCTAGAGGAGGTCTAGACCACCGCGGCTCTTGCATGGGTCTCGTTCATGCGTTCATGCGCTCAGACTGCGTGCAGTCCCCTCCTCGCTGCTTTAATCCACCTGGTCTAGTCCTGGTCTAGTCCTGGTTTAGTCCTGGTCCAGTCCAGGTTTAGACCTTGGTCTAGACCTGCTGTCAGCTCCGCGCCGGGTCATGCTGCGCTATCACACACGTGTCAGAGCGCAGTCTTCTCCCCCCTCCCCCTTCCCCCCACACTTCACTATTAATAATTTTGTTGAAAATCTATGAAAGTTTGAGTGTTTAAACAAGAGACAAATGTGAGAAAAGTTTAAATCCAGTCTGAGAAAAGCGTATAATGTGTGTGGCTGAGCGCGCATTATTTGAATTTTTGAGATTTTGCGTTTCGTAACTTGAATTTTCTTTCGTATCTAGAGACCAAAATTTACCGTGAAGGCGTTTCGTAACTTGAAATTTTCGTTTGTTGGGTCATTCGTAAGGTGAGGTACCACTGTATTTTAACCATCAAGTTATCACAGGGCTGAGGCGACAAGCAGGCAGGTTTTTATGGGATGAGATCATAGTGAAGATATGTGACTAAGGGTTCAGCTATAGGTTTTTAGTTTGACCCCTGACCCCTGTTAGGCTAGTTGAGACAGCAGGTCACTGTCTGAGCATGTCAGTATTTTAAAGATTGTATTGCACAATATCAACCAAGTCAACCTAAGTTATTGGATGTTGGAGCAATGCAGACAAGGTGAAACAATGGTTTCTTGTAGTGACATAATGTAAGACTTTTCGCTCACAGCAATAAGGTTCTAGGTTTGATTCCCGGACTGAATTGGACCTTTCTGTGTGAAGTTTGCATCTCCAGTTTCCCCTACATCCCTAAATATACAGATGAGGTTGGGCCATAGCACATTTTTAATTTGAACTATAGAATTTCAATGTCCAACTTGAATGTCCAAAACAGCATTCCTTAGAATACCATTCATTTACAATAAATAGAATTGCAATTATAAAAAGTGGTACAACTTTTCTAAGCAGCATAGATTTCACATATAACATGATCTTAAAGGGACACAGTTTTTAGGTGGAGGGTCCAAAACCTTCTTGGAGATGTTGTTTTTGTTGTTGTTTTTCCTGCAATGTTCCGCAAAATGGCAGACAACTTGGCCAATCCCCGTGGAAACAAGCGGGTGACTCCATCAAACCAAGTATGTACTGGCAATAAGTAGGGATGCACTGATTCAACTTTTTCAGTTCAGTACCGACATTGATATCTACTGCCGATACCCAATATTAACCAAACTTACTGTATTTCCTTAAAACACAGTTAACTTATTAAAAAAGAGATCCAATTGTGTTATGCAACTCTTAATTTTATCCTTCAAAGAACTACAGAACACCTTGATGAGAATAAAAGCTCAAACATTATGAGACGTACTAGACCAAAATCAGCCTGTAAATTAATACTCTTTTTCATCCAATTTAAAGGAAAAGTAACTTTTTTTTTACAATCTGAGCCTTCTTTCGGCAATAAAACAAGTAGTTTTACTCACCCATAGCAGTTTGGTGTCAATTGGAGCAGTGTCGCAGAACTTATGTTGTAGCCGTTCTGTTCTACTAATGATCCCGTATCCGTTAGCGTGAGTGCTCGGGGCATTACTTTGCGGTGTCCAAATAACACAAACTTTAGCACTTTTCAAATCACAGAAGATCGCTGTGTCAGGGTAGACTTTTAGTGGATTCCAAAACGGCCTGAAACCCGATATGCAGCTATAGTTTCATTTGATGACGTCATCAGAGAGGACAGTGCGCATGCGTGAACTCAGCTGTTTTGTAAACACCGCTAGTCCGAAAGAAGCTTATACCGCTCTGAACTTTACTTTTCTGTTGCGATATCGGGTTTCAGGCCGTTTTGGAATCTACTAAAAGTCTACCCTGACACAGCGATCTTCTGTGATTTGAAAAGTGCTAAAGTTTGGGTTATTTGGAGACCGCAAATCAGTGCCCCGAGCACTCACGCTAACGGATACGGGATCATTAGTAGAACAGAACGGCTACAACATAAGTTCTGCGATACTGCTCCAATTGACACCAAACTGCTATGGGTGAGTAAAACTACTTGTTTTATTGCCGAAAGAAGGCTCAGATTGTAAAAAAAACTTTACTTTTCCTTTAAGACCAAGAACAAGAGCCTATTGTTACCATAGAATTCATACATCTGCCACAAGTCGGACATGCTGTTGAAATCCTGCCAGTATCCCATGTCCTTTGCTCAGTTGGCTACAGGCGTGTATATTTTTGCACGTTACACCGGTTACATTATGTGGAAACCTGTTGACATCAATGGGACTTTTGGTCTGGAATCTTTAATGGAGTGCAGTCAGAACTGTACTGTGTGTGATTGTGTTTTTCCTCTGACCCTGAATGCTCTTCCTCTTGTTCCCCTGCAGGTTTGGCTAACAGGCTGGTCCCTCCACATCAGAGAGACCTGCAGGAATCAGTATAGATGTAACATGCTATAAAACGCTGCAGTCATTTTACAAAGAAAAATGAAAATGAAGAAACCAGAGCATGTGAGTTAAAACTTAAATCCTCTATCATTGGAGTCATAAAGCCTCTGTATCCATGAGTTTCAGAGTAAGTTAGCACATTTACTTTAGCAATTAACAGTTCAAAGCCAATTATTCTATCTGTTGAATGATGAAAGACTAATGTTTGTCAACATACAAAATTATTTTCTTAATGTACATTCAAAAATATCGTGGGAAAAGGAGAAATTCAATTTGTCAACTGGACAAAGTTTATTTGGTCGAAAACGTTTCGCAGCTCATCCAAACTGCTTTGTCAGTTCTGGTTAGAGTGCTGATGAACACTGCTTATATCTAGCTGCAGGGAGGAGCTAACTATACTGAAATTATTCTGAAACTATCACCTCTTTGTTTTACAGTTTCTGTCTGGACTCTTCTTTAGCATACCCATTCAGTACCATAATAGGCGTTTTCACACCTGTGGACCTGATCTGGCTAGCCCTATTGTTTCTTTTGTTTGTTTTGATTTCGGTTTGAGAATGGAATTATAGATGGGAGAGAGATTGTGTCTGACCCCTCCATTCCTGTTCAAGGAAGGATTCTCTTTTTTGACAAAAATAGCCTCTTTAACTCCCCTCTCAAACCAGTTCTTTTCCTTGGCTAAGATCTGAACCTCACTGTCCTCAAAGGAGTGACCCGTGGCTTCTAGGTGGAGATGTACGGCAGATGAAGGTCCACTCTGGCCCGCCCGTCTGTGTTGGTACAATCTCTTGTGAAGTGGTTGTTTTGTTTCTCCAGTGTAGCGCTCACTGCAGTCTTCACTACACTGAATGGAGTAGACCACATTGTTTTGTTTGTGGCTCGGTGTTTTGTCCTTTGGGTGGACTAGTTTTTGTCTTAAAGTGTTTGTGGGCTTAAAATAAACTGGGATTTCATACTGTCTGAAAATTCTCTGTAGTTTTTCAGAAACGCTGGCCAGGTAAGGAATCGCTACCCCTTTCCTCCTGGGTTCTGATTCTCTGTTATCTTGTTTCTTGTCCTTGTCTCTCTTAGTTTTCTTGAAAGCCCATTTAGGATATCCACAAACAGAGAGGGCTTTCTCCACATGTTGTTCTTCTTTCTTCTTACCCTCTGTGCTTGTGGTCACTTGGGCCCTGTATTATAATGTTTGAATAACCCCCAATTTGTGCTGGAGTGGGTGGTGTGAATCAAAAAGCAGGTATTGGTCCTTGTGCGTGGGGGTTCCTGAAGACTTCTACTTGGAGTCGCCTGTCTTCTCCTATCATTACTGCTCAATCTAAGAACGCCAATGTGTTGTCCTTGGCATCTTCACAGGTGAATTTGATGTTCGGATCTACAGAATTGATATGTGCAGTAAAAGGTTCCAAATCTTGAATTTAGATTTTTGAAAAATGATCAACATAACGATACCAATGTGTGGGTAGAGTGCCTGGATATGAGGCCAAAGCACTCTGTTCAAATTGTTCCATGTACAAGTTAGCCATGATAGGGGAGCCCATCGCACAGCCGTGGATTTGTCTGTAGAAGTTCCCTCTGAACTGGAAATAGGTGATATTCAAACACATTTCCAGCAGTTGGCAGATTTGGTCAGGTGAAAGCTTGGTTCTCTCTTCTAGCTTGGTATCACACACAGCCATTCAAAAATATCATATTTCTTGTCTGTCTTATTCGTTTCTTATTTGTCTCCATTGAGTTACATGCTAGATCTGTGGAGAGGTGATCCTCTTATGCAATAAAATACATTTGAATGAATTGAAATGTAATGAGTGAAAGATATGTCATATCATGTAACATTCCAGGCAAAGCAATGTTTCCTTGGAGACAAGGAGATGGTGAACCCCCTTCACAAGAAAAAACATGGTATTTTAAAGTCCAGTTGCTCACAGTCAAACAAAATAAAACTGGCAAAACTTTCTGGAAACATTTGTGCTGTGATCTGCAGAACCAGTGGACAGCAGATGCTCGAATGTGAGCCGCTCCTTTAGGGTAAACCATTTATTCTCCACACTCGAGCGCAGAGTCATGTGACCCATCTGCTCAGAATCACATCGATCACAACAGACTGCCTCCAAAACTGAAGTCTGTTCTGTCATCACAAAAAAGGATCATTAGTTTTCTTCAGAGCACAGTTCATCAGTAGGATGGCATTTTGTGTTGAATGGGCAACACGGTGTTGGTATTTTAGGTAAAACCAATACTGATACTGAGTTTTCTGACCCATGATACTAAGGTTTGTTTGTTTGTTTGTTTTATTTTATGTATGTATTTAAATATGTATATGTACAGTACAGGCCAAAAGGTTGGACAGGCCTTTTTATTCAATGCGTTTTCTTTATTTTCATGACAACACAACATCAGAATGAACAGATATGGAATTATGTATGTAACAAAAAAGTGTGAAATAACTTACATTCTAGTTTCTTCAAAGTAGCTGCCCTTTGCTCTGATTACTGCTTTGCACACTCTTGGCATTCTCTTGATGAGCTTCAAGAGGTAGTCACCTGAAATTGTTTTGCAACAGTCTTGAAGGAGTTCCCAGAGATGCTTAGCACTTGTTGGCCCTTTTGCCTTCACTCTGCTGTCCAGCTCACCTTTAACCATCTCTATTGGGTTCAGGTCCGGTGACTGTGGAGGCCAGGCCATCTGGCGTAGCACTCCATCACTCTCCTTCTTGGACAAATAGCCCTTACACAGCCTGGAGGTGTGTTTGGGTCATTGTCCTGTTGAAAAATAAATGGTAAAGGTCCAACTAAAACGCAGACCGGATGGGATGGCATGTCGCTGCAGGATGCTGTGGTAGCCATGCTGGTTCATGGTGCCTTCAATTTTGAATAAATCTCCAACAGTGTCACCAGCAAAGCAGCCCCACACCATCACACCTTCTTCTCCATGCTTCACGGTGGGAACCAGGTAGGTCATAGGTCAGAGGTCATAGTTGCTTTATTGTCGAAAAACAATCATATGTACATGTACATAGAATGAATTTGAAATTGAAGGTATGTACAATCCATCCACTCACCTTTTCTGCGTCGCACAAAGACACAGCGGTTGGAACCAAAGATTTCAAATTTGGACTCGTCAGACCAAAGCACAGATTTCCACTGGTCTAATGTCCATTCATTGTGTTCCTTGGCTCAAACAAATCTCTTCTGCTTGTTGCCTCTCCTTAGCAGTGGTTTCCTAGCAGCTATTTGACCATGAAGGCCTGATCTTTGCAGTCTCCTCTTAACAGTTATTGTAGAGATGTGTCTGATGCTAGAGCTCTGTGTGGCATTTATCTGGTCTCTAATCTGAGGTGCTGTTAATTTATGATTTCTGAGGCTAATGTCTCAGATGAACAGTAGCAGAGGTGACTCTTGGTCTTCCTTTCCTGGGGCGGTCCTCATGTGAGCCAGTTTCGTTGTAGCGCTTGATGGTCTTTGCGACTGCACTTAGGGACACATTCAAAGATTTTGCAATTTTCCAGACTGACTCGCCTTCATTTCTTAATAACTGCCACTCATTTCTGTTTACTTAGCTGATTTGTTCTTGCCATAAAATTAGGGCTGGGCGGTATACCGGTTCATACTGAATCCCGGTGTTTTTTTTAAATGATATGAATTATTACCGCAATACCGGTGAGTGTGTACGTACAAAACATCGGGAACACAGAGTGGCAGAATGTCGAGCCGGAACGTTGTGCCGGGGAACTGTTTTGCAGTGGCATGAGAGCGGTGGAAGCATAAGCCATGTCCCAATTCTAGGGCTGCAGCCTCCGCTGCTTTTTCGGCCGCTCCGAAGGCTGCAAAAGCTGCAGCCCTCAAACTAACCTCCGCGGACCGCAAGGCCGTTGCCAGAATGGGACAGGTCCAGCACACGGAGCCGAGACACGCGGCTAATGCTACTGCTGCTCCGGGGACCCAAATAGGAAACGCAAAGCTGAAAACTATGGATAAACCTCGGATTACAGGCCACTTTTGCTTCAAACGAAATTTTTCATTAAGACATCGGGCTTCTATGATTTGAAAAGTGCTAAAGTTTGTGTTATTTGGAGACCGCAAAGTAATGCCCCGAATACAAATGCTAACAAATGCTAACAGAAACGCCACAACGTAACTTTCTTCAAACAGCTCCAAATGACACGAACGTGATATGGGTGAGTCAAACGACTTGTTTTATTACCGAAAGAAGGCTCAGATTGTAAAATAACGTTACTTTTCCTTTAAGACTTTAAAAAATCTGGCGCTGATCAAACAACCGTATTCTGTAAATGCTGTCGAACTAAAGTTGTAGTGACTCAGACGTCACTCAAAGACGCGTTTGCTAAGGGGACTGCCTACAACAAGAAAAGCAAACGTTGGAACAACATTACCAATGCTATTACTGTCCACTTCGCCAAAGACACGGTGCCACTTAGTCCTGCTGAGAAAGGAGCTTCAGGGAGATGATTAAAGCACTGGACCCAGATATATTTTACCAAGTCAAATTTACTGCAGTCATTATTCTGGGAACACCTAGTCATGCATGAAAAAAAAAAAAAAGTCAAATACCGTGATACCGGTATAATTTAGAAAAATACCGTGATATTAATTTTTGGTCATACCGCCCAGGTCTACATAAAACCAATTCTAACAGTTGTGCAATAGGGCTGTCGACTGTGTATCAACCTGACTTCTGCACAACACAACTGATGCTCCCAACCCAATTAATAAGGAAAGAAATTCCACTAAGTAACCCTGACAAGGCACACCTGTGCAGTGAAAACCATTTCAGGTGACTACCTCATTAAGCTCATTGAGAGAACACGAAGGGTTTGCAGCGCTATCAAAAAAGCAAAAAGTGGCTAATTTGAGAAATCTAAAATATAAGACTTATTTAGAGTTATTTCACACTTTTTTGTTAAGTACATAATTCCACATGTGTTCATTTATAGTTTTGATGCCTTCAGTCAGAATCTACGTTGTAAATAGTCATGAAAGTAAAGAAAACGCATTGAATGAGAAGGCGTGACCAAACTTTTGGCCTGTACTGTATGTATGTATACATGTATTTATGTATGTACAGTATTTATATATTTATTTATTTGCAGGGTTAGTGGCATTATAAAACCAAAAGACTTAATGTGCTGACTTTTCAAATAGTCTAGTGCAAAAACATGATCACAAATATTTGTGTGTTAAATTATCCAATGCTGGCGCGTTTTTTGGCAGCCGCTGCTCGTATGGATTATGATTTTTTCTGATTACCGCATTGTTTACGGACTTTGCAATTGTGGTCTACGTGTGGACAGTTAATACATCTAACCATCACACTACCTGATCGAACTGTCAATAGTGTTGATGTGTGTTAGCGACGTTTAGCTTACCTGCTACCTGTTGCTTTCCTCCACATTTAGGCTACGTTTAGACGGCGACGATCAAAACGGAAGACGCAAAAGTGGCGTCTCGTCTTCAATTTTTTATCCGCGTTTAGATGAGCGTTCTCAACAGGAAATGTTTGCTTATACGAGACGCAAAAGTGGGCGAATTCGATCGAATACGCATGCCAGGCCGCTAATAATATAATATAATATATATTAATAATATAATAATAATATAATGCAGGTAATATAATGTCAGAGCTACCTTTTTCAGGACACCACAGGGGCTCTCATTACGGTTGTTTCGCCCTTGATGTAGGGTCGGAGCTCTTCGCTTAATGCAGTGCTTCTCAATTATTTTCTGTGACGCCCCCCCCTAGGAAGAAGAAAAAATTTCACGCCCCCTTTCCTGCGCGCGACTATAAATAGTATTATTTGTCTAGAAAATTGTTATTAGAACACCATTGTATCCTTTTATTAACATTATAAACAAAAAAAGAGAAAGAAACTTACAACAAAGACTGCACTGAGGACTCAAATATTAATGTGTTTTTAATGCAGCTTTGCGCACATTTGTTTACATTTTACAGAAATGAAACTTAAAACCACCTCATTTGCATAAGCTAAAAGCACTGAAAAAAAAAACGCTCTCTCCTTGTGCCACTGATGCGTCAGCTTCTGTCGGACTAAAGGACACGACTCAGTGGAATATACGTGTTTTTTCTGTGACAGAGGATGTTCTGTTAATGGTGAGACTGTGCGTAAATCGCATGTGAGAACGCCACTGCCAACTACTGTTGTTGATGTGCAATTACACTTAGTTCTAGTACAGTACAGCAAAAAAACATGTTTCCCAGGGTCATACGCGCCCCCCCTGGCATCACGCCACGCCCCCCCAGGGGGGCCCGCCCCACTATTTGAGAAGCACTGGCTTAATGCAACAAGAGCTTGTTTAGTCATTCTGAAGTTTTCCACCCAAGCACTGTCATCAACTAATCCATTCTCAAAATTGTCCCACCACTGGTTCTGCCCGGTCTTGTCCAAACTCGCCTCTGTCGCCTGCGACGTATTGTTATTGTTTTTACCAGCTTGGCGCATCAGGTGTATGCGATGTGAACATGTTTTGCGCTTCTTGCCGTTTAGACGGAGACGCGACCCGGGCCGTCTTCAGAACTCCACACTCTGGAAGGAGTCTTCAGATTTTTGCGGTTTCAGAGCCCGACGGCGCTGCCGCCGTGTAAACGAAAGACACTTCCGATAGAATATTTTGTCGTTTTCAGTCGCAATCGTCCTCGTCTAAATGGCCCCTTAAAGTCCAACCCGGCTATGTTGATCTCCTGTGTGCGGCTTGTCCTAAGCTGGTTCATCTGTCTGTTATCCATCATTCTTCACAAGCACTGTTCCAGTATGCACCCACGGAGTTCTTCCTCTATAGAAGTTCATATAATCCACCAGCACCTGCTCTACTCCAACACCCGGACATACTGTATGTGCCCCGGCACATACAGTATAAAGAGTATAATATAAAGTATAAAGTACTATATAAAGTATAAAGAGTCTGGGTGTCATCCTCGACAGCACACTTTCCTTCACCTCCCATATCAACAACACCACCCGGTCCGCCTACTTCCACCTCAGAAACATCTGCCGCCTCCGTCCCTCACTCACCCCACACACCACCGCCATCCTCATCCATAGCCTGGTCACTTCCCGTATAGACTACTGTAACTCTCTCCTGTTCGATCTCCCACAAAAATCACTCCATAAACTCCAACTGGTCCAAAACTCAGCCGCCCGCATTATCACACACACACACCCTCCCACCACCACATCACACCTGTCCTACAACAGCTCCACTGGCTCCCCATCACACACCGCATACACTACAAAATCATACTCCTCACTTACAACGCCATCCACAAGCTCGCCCCTCCATAGCTGTCTAACCTCATCCACATCTCCACACCTTCCCACTCCCTCCGCTCCTCCTCCTCCCTGCACCTCACTGTCCCTCCTGCCCGTCTCGTCACTATGGGAAGCAGAGCCTTCAGCCGCTCTGCTCCCCAGCTCTGGAACTCCCTCCCCCATGCTCTCTGCGACACACACTCACTCTCACACTTCAAATCTAAACTCAAAACTCATCTGTTTAGAAAGGCCTTCTCACTCTGACCACTCTGACCATAAGTGCACTGTCTTTTAATCTGTATCTGTTTTTTAAAATGTATTTTTACACTGTTTTTTTTTTGTTTTATCTTGTTTTATTATGTACTGTATTATTTCATTAATGTATTTAATATCTTGATGTACGGCGACCTTGAGAGCCTTGAAAGGCGCCTAACAAATAAAATGTATTATTATTATTATTATTACATTATGCTTTCATACAATTTTTGGCTATTGCTGGAAGTCAGTTTAGTTTAGTTTCATGTATAATTTAATACTTTAATCAATTTAATTCACTTTAACTTTTTTCTGCAGTGTATGACAACATGGTGCCTGTTTTGACATACCAGAATGCCAAGATGATCTGCACGAGCAACCAGAGGGGACATGGGCTGTGAGCCATGCTAGCGACAATTTATGTGTTTGTTCCATTACAGTATGACAGCTGCTGTAAACAGCTGGGACACACAGCATCAAAGCAACATGACACTACACAGCTCCTATTAGCTGCTATTAGAGCCCGGGCTTTATGATACGGCCATTTTTTAAAATGTTTTATCACTGTATTAAAAAGCTAATTAAAATAACATGGAGTGGAGATACAGTGAAGTCATGGAGACATTGAAGAGAAAGTCTGTTTGAAAGTTGAAGGGCGCAAAAATTATGATGGAATGAAAATTTCTATTGATAATTCTGTCAGTGTTCATTGTTGCAAAAGCTATTCTTACAGCTTGTGTATAATGAGGTGATTGTCTGATTGCGCCACAATATGGGGTATGTGTCATAAAGGGACACTTATATATAGATTTTAGATTTTGTGGCAGAGATGGTCAAATCAAATATAGTTTTTTTTTACAATTATAAAACATTGGACATAATACCCAAGGTGTTTGTGTTAATTTGGTGTTTGGTGTCAGAAAGCACAGTGAGTCTGATGTAAGTCTCTCATTTGGGTTGTCAGTTTCAACTGTTGCCAGTGTTATTGTTTCAATGCTGAATCTATGTATCCGTCTATCTATCTATCTAAACCCCACTACCTCTAGCCAACCATTAATCAGTGCTAGTGCAGCCTCTGTGAATGAATTCTAGAGGATCTGAGTTTTCAAATTAGGTATGGCCTTTCTATTTACTGAGAATGAGAAAAAAATGTATATGTGTCCTCTTACAGGTTAAGGCATTGGCAACCCCAGGTTCAGTTGTGATCGTAGTTCATGTTTTTTTTTAGTACTTATAGAAGTGCAAATGCAAGGAAATGCAACAAGTGCAGGCTGTTCCTTTGAATCCTTGCGATTACATAATTAATGGACTCCTGGAAACCTTAAGGTGGGCCAGACAGACATTATGTGGGAATATAAACTTTCCCACATAATGTCAGTCTGGCCCCACCTTGAACTGCCACTTTAATGTGGTGGAGGGCTTTGAGTGCCCGAATGATCCCGGGAGCTATGTTGTTGGGGGCTTCATGCCCCCCTGGTAGGGTCACCCAAGGCAAACATACTGGGAGATGGGTCAGACTAAGAGCGGTTCAGAAGCTCTTTATGATGACTACTATACAGAGGAGTTGCCCGGGTTGGTGTTACCGGGGTCCCACCTCGAAGACAGGCCTGGGGTGGGTGCTCAACACAGACCGTCTGGTGGCCAGGCCTTCCCCTATGGGGCCTGGCCGGGCACAGCCAGAAGGAGCGACATGGGGTCATCCTCCCATGGACCCACCACCCGCAGGAGGATCCATAAGGGGTTGGTGCAGAGAGATCTGGGCAGAAGTCAAATGCGTGGGCCTCGACAACCAGCTCTCCGGACACGGAGACTGGGTCTGGGGGCATGGAATGTCACCTATAGCTGGAGGGAAAGGAGCCCATGCTTGTGCGGGAGGTTGAGCGTTACCAACTAGATATAGTTGGCCTCACCTCCATGCACAGCTTGAGGTCTGGAACTCCTTGAGGGGGGCTGGACTCTCCATTTCTCTGGCGTTGCCCACGGGGAGCGGCGGAGGGCAGGTGTGGGCCTGCTCATTGCCCCACAGCTCAGCTGCTGTGTGTTGGAGTTCACCCATCTTGAAGTCCCTGGGAGTGGTACTAGACAGTGCACCAACCGGGGACTCCGTTGTTCTACTGGGGGACTTAACGCACACGTGGGCAGTGACAGTGACACCTGGAGAGCTGTGATTGGAACAGCCTTCTTGATCTGAACCCAAGCGTTCTGTTATGTTCTGTTATAGGACTTATGTGCTAGTTACGGTTTGTCCATAACAAACACCATATTCAAGCACAAGGGTGGCACTAGTACACCCTAGGCCGGAGTTCAATGTTCGACTTTGCGCTTAGTAGCTTTCGTGGAATACCCCTCAGCTCTATACTCTCCATCAGGTGCTCGAGGGTTCATGGGGAGTTTGCCCAATCAGTCCACATGCGCTTTGTGGAGCTGGAGGATTTGACTGTGTCCCTTGTGGTGACCTGTGGGGGGTGCTCTGGGAGTATGGGGTCCGGGGACCTTTGCTAAGGGCTGTCCGGTCCCTGTATGGCCGGAGCAGGAGCTGTGTTCGCATTGCCGGCAGTAAGTCAGACCTGTTTCTGGTGCATGTTGGACTCTCCCAGGGCTGCCCTTTGTCACCAGTTCTGTTCATTGTATTTATGGACAGAATTTCTAGGCGCAGTCAGGGGCTGGAGGGGGTCTGGTTATGGGACCACTGGATCTCATCTGTGCTGTTTGCAGATGATGTTGTCCTGATGGCTCCATTGAACCAGGACCTGCAACATGCGCTGGGCTGGTTTGCAGGCAAGTGTGAAGCGGCAGGGATGAAAATCAGCTCCTCCAAATCCGAGGCCATGGTTCTTGACCGGAAAAAAGTGGCTTACCCTCTCCAGGTGGGTGAAGAGGTCTTGTCTCAAGTGGAGGAGTTCAAGTATCTCGGGGTCTTGTTCACGAGTGAGGGGAGGATGGAGCGTGAAATTGACAGGCGGATCGATGCAGCATCTGCAGTGATGTTGAACTGTTGTGGTAAAGAGGGAGCTAAGTAGAGAGGTGACCCTCTCGATTTACTGGTCAGTCTACATTCCTACCCTCATCTATGGTCATGAGCTTTGGGTAATGACCGAAAGGATGAGATCGCGGCTACAAGCGGCCAAAATTAGTTTCCTCTGCAGAGTGGCTGGGCCCTTAGAGATAGGGTGAGGAGCTCAGGCACATGGGAGGAGCTTGGAGTAAAGCCGCTACTCCTCCACGTCGAGAGGAGCCAGCTGAGGTGGCTCGGGCATCTGTTCCGGATGCCTCTTGGACGCCTCCCTCGGGAGGTATTCCAGGCATGTCCCACCGAAAGGAAACCCGGGGAAGACCCAGCACACGCTGGCCTCGGCACGCCTTGCAGTTCCCCTGAAGGAGCTCGAGGACATCTCTGGGGTGAAGCAAGTCTGGGAGTCCCTGATTAGGCTGCTGCCCCCATGATCCAGCCCCGGATAAGTGGAAGAAAAGGGATGGATGTCTGTCTGGTATTGTGACATCAGTACAGCATCTGTGTTCATCTCTTCTTTCTTTGACAGAGACACTGAGCAGGCTGGTGATGCAACTGTTTGGATCATATTTTTGGACTGAAACAATCTCTGCTCCAGAACAAAGACAAACGGAAGTGAAAAGGATCCCGGAGCAAAGGGAAGTGACTTTGGCTGCTGTGAGTGCTGATTTATCATTGGCCTTTGGACGGATCCTTCAGTGATGGCAACAGATACCAAAAAATAAACACTTTTTTCCTCATGTATGGTTTTGATTTGAATACAGTGGTCCCTTGTTTATCGTGGTGGTTACGTTTTAAAAATAACCCGCGATAGGCAAAATCCGCAAAGTAGTCAGCTTCTAATATTTTACAATTATTCTACATGTTTTAAGGCTGTAAACGCCTCACCACACACATTCTACACTTTTCTCAGACTGCCATTAACATTTTCTCACATTTCTCTCTTGTTTAAACACTCAAACTTTCATAGATTTTCAACAAAAAAAACCACACAGTATCATAGAATGAAACCAAAGATCCAAACCTGTTTTCAGGCCCTAAACATATTGCGTCTATTTCTCTGACCAAGGCTCTTCATCCTGGGGCCGCACCGTTGTCGCAGGTTTTGTCAGGGAGAAAACTTGCAAACATACAGCACTTCAGAGTCACACTGCGAGTGACTGAGCTGAATGCATTCTGTACTAAACAGGAGACACAGAGGAGAATGATTGACAAACTGACAAAGGTCTACAGTCCCTTAGCCAATCAGGAAGCAGAACACAATGTGCATTGATACATGATAGATAATAAAAAAGCGAGGCTGCGAAAAGTGAAGGGCAATATAGCGAGGGACCACTGTATCTCCTATAAGGTCTTGCTTTACAATATTGAAACAACACACAAACAAAGATGCACGTTTTGGTAATTTTCGTCTTTTATGTTAGCTATGAGTATATAATTTAAAGCAGCCCTATTATGCAAAATTGACTTTTTAGAGCAGAGGTCTTCAACAGGGGGGTCGCGACCCCTAGGGGGGTCGCGGAGGTACTGCAGGGGGGTCGCGAAATCTTTTGATTTCACTTTAAAATAATATAATTTTATATTTTAATATTTTTAAAAACAATATATTTTTTCATTTTTCCCCAATCAATTTCTCCCTTGTCCCTCCACCTCTTTGATGTCTTAAAATGCACATTAATGCGTACATGGCGGCCTCCATCCACCCCAAGATAGACATGTTATGTGCGACTCATCAGGGTCAGACATCTCACTGAAGTGGGAATTCACAGATGGCTTGGGGGTTCACTGTCCCCTGTATGTTCATGTATGTTCACAGTTTAACTTGATGTGTTATGATCAAAGCTTAACTTGATTTGTGTTAATTGTTCATTATTTGAATAGCTCTGTATTTGAGTAAGATGTCTGTGTAAATGGCAGAAGCACAGCCACTCTCTCCCTTGCACTTGTTTTTTGGTTGAATCAGTGAACGATCTTAATAGGCTTGTGTTATATGCAAGTTGTGTTTAAAAATTGCAGTAGTACATCCACCCCGTAGGGCCTATCTGGCCCATCTTTAAAATAAAAAAAACATGAAAATACAGTATTAACCTGTGTATTATTTCCTTGTATTGGATGTACCATAACAGAATAGCAATGTTTATACATGACACTAAGATCAATTTAATATAAAACACAATTCTATGCCGTATATATAGTAGGGGGTCCCTGGCCCAGTTCGCCATCTGTTTGGGGGGTCCCTGGCCTGAAAAACGTTGAAGACCCCTGTTTTAGAGGTTTTAACCATATTATCTATTTGGAGTGATTTATGCAATCTTTATTGAGCAGTCTTTAATTGCTTTACATTTAAGGCGCCATATTGCTGATTATCTGCCCCCAGCATACACCCACTGCTCTATACTTACTTTGTTCTCCAATTTTATTTTCTTTATCACTGGTACATGTAGGATTCGGCAGCTACACTCAAGCATGATCTGCATGTGATGACTTTTACAGTGACTTCCTCTCCCATTGGGCACTGCAGTTTTCTAATGTAAGTCATTTTAGATTAATATTTAAAACATGCAAATTATAATCTTATAAATTTATAAGAATATAGCTATATCACAGACACATGCACAACTTCCTTCTTATACATACAATGATTAATTAGAAATGGAGATATGGAGGGTCAGCATTTCATTTATTTGGTGTATTTTGCACAAATCAGTATGCCTTTTTTTATAACATGTTCCCATTTTTATTGCATACCTCTGGAAAATTTGCAGTCTATCTGAAAAAGATACAATGCATGATTTCCATATAGATTCCTAAAACTCATAATGATTATTGTTTTATTTAATTTATGGTCTGTTATGAAATGTATGGAGCTAAGAGCAGAGCATGTAACCTTTTATCAGTAGCGTCATGTGACTTGACTGAAATTCCCAAATCATTAACAATAGTTTGCTTAAGTCTGCTTAAACAAACAAGCTCACACAGGCAACAATGTCCAACTGCTGGTACCAGACACAGTGTATATAGTGCAAGAGTAATTAGCTCAATGTTTGCTGAAGAAGACTAAACTACCCTGGATTTCAGGTCTAATTAAATTTGATGTGCCCCTGATATTCCACACAGAGGCACGATCTACTGCCTCTGTGAGTGAACCCAGACAGAGGTTTGGCAACATTTAACTTTTTTTTTTTTTTTTTTTTTGAAAAGTGAAGTAGGAGAAAGAAATAACAAAAATATAATGTTGATTAAAGGGCCCATATTATGTCATTTTCTGATCTATGTTATAATGATGTATCCTCATCAAAAACATATTCAGAGTTGTGCTTTGTTTCATTCACATGTTTAACACACAAATCTTGTACATTTAGGCTTCTTCTCTCAACCCGAAAGCACTCTGTTCCACCTTGTGATGGCATGTGGTAATACAGGAAGTTCTCCACTGTGTTTTTAAACTCCATATCACTAGAATCATTTAGATCATTTCAGCCCTGGAATTGCAAATCTGTAGTGAACAAAACGTAAAAGGTAGCTCCTAGTTACTGTTTCTTATTATTACTTATTTTATCAGACTGTATAACTCCACTGTATGGTCCTAACGTGCAATATCGTTTTTCAATACTCTCCTTGTTACTGCTTTATTATTATTACTTATTCTATTATTACTTTTTTATTATTATTATTACTTATTTTTATGCCATTCTTGCCTGCATGCGCTTTTCTTTCTTTCTTTAAAGGAAAAGTAACGTTTTTTTTTACAATCTGAGCCTTCTTTCGGCAATAAAACAAGTAGTTTTACTCACCCATAGGAGTTTGGTGTCATTTTGAGCAGTTTCGTAGAAGTTATGTTGTAGCGTATCCGTTAAATTGAGTGCTCGGGGCATTACTTTGTGGTCTCCAAATAACACAAACTTTAGCACTTTTCAAATCATAGAAGCCCGATATCTTAATCTACGATTTTGTTTGAAGCAAAAGTGGCCTGTAATCCGAGATTTAGCCATAGTTTCGAGTAGATGAGGACGCCAGTGCGCATGTGCGGAGTGTGCTCTCAGCTCCCGGGACCCAAACATGGAACGCAAAGCTGTAAACTATGGATAAATCTCGGATTACAGGCCACTTTTGCTTCAAATGAAATCGTAGACTAAGATATCAGGCTTTTATGATTTGAAAAGTGCTAAAGTTTGTGCTATTTGGAGCCCGCACGGGGCATATTACATGCTTGGGGAATATATTATATGCCCCGAGCTATGGCTAGAAGTTGCGCTAGGCTAACCGCAAATCTAAAACATCTCTGGAAGTGCTCCATATGACACCAAAGTGCTATGGGTGAGTAAAACAACTTGTTTTATTACCGAAAGAAGGCTCAGATTGTAAAAAAACGTTACTTTTCCTTTAACTGTACCTGGAGCTACTGTGACAAGTAAATTTCTCGTCAATAAAGTCTTATCTTATCTCTTATCTTATCTTAACATGAAAACTACCACTACATCACAAGGTGGAACAAGGCATTTTGAGCTTTGGAGATCTAGACAAGTTTTTCCCTATAACTTGGCTTAATGCTCGAGTCAATTTGGGGTAATATAGGACCTTTAACTATATAAAACTAGGATTGTATGCAGTGTTGATGTGTTAAAAATAAAAAACTGTATGAAAGGAAAAAATAAAGGCTAAGTACTTTATAATTGCTTTCACAGTATGCTGCTACTTGTGGTTATATCTTGAGGCAAGTTTGTTTTATGTCCCACCGAAACTACTCTAGTTTAAGAAGATTATGTGCAGCTGTTGTCACTGACTCCACTTCTCTTTAAATATAATATTAAATGTGTATTTTGGAGCATCCAATATTTGTAAGTAGTGTGTCATGCAAGTTATAGTTTCTTGAGTATATTGAATTTATTCTATGTATAAATGAGTTATAATTCTGTATATGTTATTAATTCCAGATTCCTTTGTTTAGCTGGCTTTGGGACTATAATGAAAAATCTCCAGTTTAACACCTGTTGAAATATGTATTATTTGGAAACATGAACTGGTCTAAAGGAGTGTGACGTCACCCACAGCATTCAGCTCCAGTCAAATGAAGCTCACAGAGGCTGGCTGTTATGGGCGAATTTGGAGCCGAGTTTCATAGTAGGAATAGTAACTGATTTGCGACAAAATGTATAGCGGGTTAATAGGAATATTTTAAGACCAAAATGAGGACTCTGGCAATAGCTGTTACATTAAGTGAATTGGAAACTTTCTATTTGGAATGCAACAGCGAGAAGGTTAGCTAAGTCCATTTATATATACAGTGTATGGGAGCCACGCGTTCTTTTTATTTTTAATACAGTGGTACCTCACCTTACGAAATTAATTCGTTCCAGAAGTGGTTTCGTAACGTGAAAAATTTGTAGGTTGAGTAGCTATTTCAATGAAAAAAGCCTGATTCGTTCCAAGGCCCCGATCCAAGTTTTTTTTTTTATAGTGTAACTTTTTTTTATAGTGTAACATTGTGTTCTGCGTCCTGCGTCCTTTTCTCACATTTGTCTCTCGTTTAAACACTCAAACTTTCATAGATTTTCAACAAAATGTATTAACAGTGAAGTGTGGGGAGAAGCGGGAGGGGGGAGAAGACTGCGCTCTGACACGTGTGATAGCGCAGCATGACCCGGCGCGGAGCTGATAGCAGGTCTAGACCAAGGTCTAAACCTGGACTGGACCAGGACTAAACCTGGACTAGACCAGGTGGATTAAAGCAGCGAGGAGGGGACTGCACGCATTCTAAGCGCATGAACGGATGAATGAGACCCATGCAAGAGCCGCGGGCTCCTCCTGGTTTAGTCCATGTTTAGTCCTGGTTTAGTCCAGACCACCGCGGCTCCTCCTGGTTTAGTCCAGGTTTAGTCCTGGTTTATTCCATTCCACCGCGGCTCCTCTAGACCTCCTCTAGACCTGGTCAGGTCTAGAGGAGGTCTAGACCACCGCGACTCTTGCATGGGTCTCGTTCATGCGTTCATGCGCTCAGACTGCGTGCAGTCCCCTCCTCGCTGCTTTAATCCACCTGGTCTAGTCCTGGTCTAGTCCTGGTTTAGTCCTGGTTTAGTCCAGGTCCAGTCCAGGTTTAGACCTTGGTCTAGACCTGCTGTCAGCTCCGCGCCGGGTCATGTGCGCTATCACACACACGTGTCAGAGCGCAGTCTTCTCCCCCCTCCCCCTTCCCCCCACACTTCACTATTAATAATTTTGTTGAAAATCTATGAAAGTTTGAGTGTTTAAACGAGAGACAAATGTAAGAAAAGTTTAAATCCAGTCTAAGAAAAGTGTATAATGTGTGTGGCTGAGCGCACATTATTTGAATTTTTGAGATTTCGCGTTTCGTAACTTGAATTTTCTTTCGTATCTAGAGACCAAAATTTACCGTGAAGGCGTTTCGTAACTTGAAATTTTCGTTTGTTGGGTCATTCGTAAGGTGAGGTACCACTGTATAATAAAAAAAAAAAATCACATACAGATAAACCATAAAAGGGTCTCTTTGTGTTGGAAAAGCTGAAGGTTATGCACTTAATACAATTGTTCATTTGTTAATGTCCTAACTCCCATGCTTAACCCAGTTTCATTTTAAACTGACCCAAAGTACATTGCTGGAAGGTGCTTACAAGTCACCAGGCTAACTCTTAGACACAGTGAATAAGCATTTTGCTATTGTGACTCATTCTTGACTTATCAGTTGCGGTTGTACCTTGTGATGTCATGTGGTAATACAAGAAATACTTAAACATTGTGTTACACACTTTAACTAGAATTATTTGAATCATTTCAGCTCTGGAATTGATTTTACTGTAAAGTGGATTGCCAAAAGATGATTATTTTACTCTCAAGAGAATCCATGTTTATAGCTTATTCTGATGAATTTGGGACCAAAACAGATGCCAACATTTTAATCATTGTAATGTGCCAACTTGTCTTTTACAGGCTACTTGATTTTATCATAGTGTTCTGTTAGCTCACATTTAGGAGAGTTCTGGCTCTTAAGGTGATCCTGTACTTGTTTCTGGTTGTAGGTGAAACCTGGATGGAAACTGTGCACAGATATGGAGAGGCGTGCAAACAGAAAGTTCCAGCACCGGTCAAGGAATCAACCATTTTGCTGAGAGGCAGAAATGGTAACCACCACCATATTTTAAGTTCTGCCATAATACTTGTATGCATGTATTTGTATAGCTGTATATTCAGATTTCAGAAAACTTGATTGGTCTCTGAGGGCATTTCATTTGTAGCATTCTCAGGACAGTTCTCACGTACACATGAACACACGGTGAGTCGGTGAATTATAAGTGTAACACAATAATATATTACAATGCAAATAACTTCATAAAACACTACCATCAGAGTTGAGCAATTTAATAGCAGAAGGCATGAAAGAATTACAGAAGTGGTTTGTTCATTCATGCGTTTGAGCTTCTTGGTATAGGCAACATTTTGAGGACTTTTGCTCTGTTAAATAATATAATATTCATTTAAAGCCCCAGTGTGTAGGATTCGTGGCGCACTTTCTGTTTTATCTACGGCAGACCTCGAGGGACCCGCGCGCCGCTACTGTAATAAAACATGGTCCCGTTTTTTTTTCTTTCTCATGAAAACACACATTCCCGATCATGTACCATGACACTCTACACATCAAATGAAACCTTACAGTCTCCTCTTTTTGACTATGCAGTTCATTTCCCTGCACAATAATCACTCCCCGAACACATGGGGCTTTTATACGGAAAAGCATAAAACGAGGTTAGCTTACCTTAGAATGCTTTGCACAGGTCAAACTCTGTATTTCACCATAAACTTGCTCTCAATTTGTCCGTAAGGATCCAGCGAATAAAACCCAGTAAAACAATTTAGTCCAAAACACGTGTTAGATCCATTACAACGTCTGATCCGGCAGCATGCTTGTGTTGTTTACCCAAAACCACGAGCCTTGCCGAAGGCGAAGGCGGAGCCCAAATGTCCTTCTGCGGCTCTCGTATTCAAAATGGCTGCCTCTGCATGGGGAAGATCCCCCTTTTATGTGACTATATCTAAGTCCAAAAGAATACTTTGATTTCATGATGGAAGTGAAAAGGCTTGGAAAACAATGTATTTTTGAATGGGTATCTTCAATTTCAGTAATTAACGGGTAAAAATCTTACACACTGTCCCTTTAAGTGCCATTTGCTATGACAGTTCATCATATCATTCGTTCTGAAATCCATGGATAGAAAGTGGCATAGATGAACTGCTGTTGTTATATCATTTTATATTGCAGTCATAATAATGGACAAATCTTTACCCACATAGAAGATGTGACCGACTTTTTTTTTTAAATATATTGTCCAAACTTGTTCTAATAATAACACTAACTCATCACTATTCCCTTGGCTCACACTCTGTTGAGCTTCCCACTGTTAAACATAGTGTCATCTGAATACTTATGCTTATTTCTAATGTGACAAAATGATAATATTACTGGCAGTAGCCCTGCCTGCAAATCAGTTATACTTTGGGTGAAAATACAGTGTGAAGTTTCACGCTTGTACAGATTATTTCTATGGTCAGAAAACACACCTGGTCTGAGCCCTCCCATCTGTTTTCAGAAATTGTGCAGGAATGTAGCAGGATGGCTTCAACAGAGATTTAGGGAGTTACTCTAACCTGAAAACACTTAAAACTAGAAAATCAGACACCATTCACTTAAGATTTAAATAAAGGACTAGCACTGGTAGCAAATGCATCCTAATTACAGGGTAGGGTCTTGTGTTTACATATCATCCTGACAAAACCAATAATTTGAGCCAATAAACATGATAATTGAGTGTATTCTCTACCTCACAGAAGGCTTATTTTTGAGTCTTATATTGACAGAGTAAAAATCTTATTGACAGTTTCTTTAGGGTGCACTAATTTGCATACATGTACGTGATTCATTTGGTGTTAAAGAAGACCTATTGTGCTTGTGTCAGCTGTATAGTTATAATCTATGACACCACTGGATCATTATATTATAATTTGCACACTTTAAATCACAGTATTCATCTAAAACGACTTAATAAAAGAAGAGTCTGCTTTTGTTGCTCAAAAATGCACGCTCCATCACTCCCAAGAGTAAATGGCAACTAATAGGGCGCCCTATTGAAAACATTCTCAATCTTTGGTACATTACAGTAAGCTAATAGCCTCTGGTTTGTATGTGATCCAAAACAGACCAAATAAGTGCACTAAAATGTTTGTTTTACAGTTTTCCTATTTTATCTGTTATCTTTGGAGACTGCTGCCTGGCCACTGCTGACTTTATAGCCACTGGGTCTCCACTGTGGCCCCTCCCACTCAGTGAAAACAGATACAAGTACCTAAAAGCTGTTTAAGTGTAGTGTAAGCAGTAAACAGAACATTCAGGACAGTACAGAGGGCTGGTCCTAATATGGAGGCTCTGAGACGAGATGGGCAGGAGAGGTTCAGCTGCATTTTGATTTTTGTAAAGTGACACCAAATACTTGTTACGACAGATAGTATAATTCTTGTGGGAGTGGCTGTGAGTCAAAGAGCAACTGGTTTGTGTCAGTAACAAGTGGTGATAGTGTCTGTGGTCCCTGTGGGAATGTGCAGTGTGTAAATATATGGACGAACTGCCGAGGCAAGTGATAACACAGAAGGTGTCTGGACATAGTGAAAATAAATCTAGAGAATAGTTTTAGATTTATGTAGTAGAATGTACTGTATAGTATAATACCACATTTAAAATACAGATTTAAAAAAATAAATTGAATACAGAACCAATGCATTTTTATCCCTTAGATTGTATGGTAGCATAGTAGTTGAAGGAAGTAGGTCTGGGCAATTAGTAGTTAATAATTGAGATTTTGAAAAATTGCAAAATCATGAAATTGAAGATTATTATGAAACAAGTTTACTCTGGATTTTCTTGCAAAGCAGGGTTACAATTTCTTAAAGGAAAAGTAATGTTTTTTACAATCTGAGCCTTATTTTGGTAATAAAACAAGTTGTTTTACTCACCCATAGCACTTTGGTGTCATATGGAGCATTTCCGGAGATGTTTTAAATTAGCGTTAGGCTAACGCCGTTAGCCTAGCGCGACTTATAGCCATAGCTCGGGGCATTCCCCGAGCATGTAATATGCCCCGTGTGGGCTCCAAATAACACAAACTTTAGCACTTTTCAAATCATAGAAGCTCGATGTCTTTAGTCTACGATTTAGTTTGAATCAAAAGTGGCCTGTAATCCATAGTTTACAGCTATGCGTTTCATGTTTGGGTCCCGGGAGCTGAGAGCACACTCCGCACATGCGCACTGGCGTCCTCATCTACTCGAAACTATGGCTAAATCTCGGATTACAGGCCACTTTTGACCAAACGAAATACTTACTTACTTTTCCTTTAAATAACAGCATACAGTATGATAAGAGTGAAAATGTAAAGAGCTTCCCCTGTGTGAAAGTCGAGCTGATTAAAATGGATTAAAATGGTAATTGTCCTGGGTTTGCAAATAAATTGGGAGTTTAATTACTGGCCACATCGCCCAGCCCTAGAAAAAAGTTAATTTTTTTGCAGGTATTGCTTTGCACAGGTTTAAATAAGGAGCAAAAAACTACAACAGCTTACAACTTGGAAACATGCATACTTTTTACTATAGAGATATCCTAAAGCTATTATCAAAGGCAGATGTTGAGACTGCAATCTGTATTTTGCCAGTGCACGTTTCTATTCTTTCTTGTGTTTCTTGTGTTGATAGTTGACCAGCCTTTGCCACTGCCAGCCACCCAGTTCATTAACACAATACATCTTCTTTTTTCCTCCCAGTCTCGAGGTCTGCATTTGGAGGAAGTGCACTCATTTTTTACACAGGGGGCTAGAGCGGGGGTGCAGCCCTGCCTTCTGCATGTGAGTGTAAAAGTGTAATTCTAAACCAGACTCAGGCTTGGAGCTCTCCTAAGAACCTACTTTTTACTTATAGCTCACACTTTTGTCTGCCTCTTTTTTGTCTATCTCTTGCAGTGCGATTCAGATGAGTGGGTGAGAAGCAAAGGAGAAAGAGAACAGGAAAGAGAGAAAGAGGCAGAAAGAGGAGGAGGAGAGAGAGAGGGAGGGAGAGATTGGAGCAGAAGCCAGTTGTTCGTCCCTCACTCCTGGCTGGCTCTTTTAGTTTACAGGCAGCCAGGCAGAGTTTCTTGGCGTGCACACAGCTCTCATGACAGGACTAAGAGTTGGGGACGCGGGACCAACCGGAGATCTGCAGGTCCGAGCCAGATTCTCTTCCTGTGCAGGTAAAAGCCTAAAAAACTCACTCCTTTTGACAATACATAATCAGAGTTAACAAAGGGATTTTAGTCTGCTGCATGACTAGGGAATACGTGAGCTTGCCACATGCAAGAGCCAAGAACAGTTTTGGCATAGCATTTAAGAATAACATTGTAAGACGTGTCTATTCTAATCTCAGTGTGAAACAAGATAAAAATGTGAAACTTTGATAGAAGATTTGAAAATAATGTGCAAAAAAATGTGTATTTTTTTGGAGTTATTACAATGGTAGTAGCTCATGTAGAGTTGAGTTTTTTAATTGTGGACATAACCTAGAAATAGCCAGAAGGTAGTAAAGATAACATGCAATCCTTCATTCATTCATTGTGACCAAGGAGTAACTTCTTACTCAGTATCCACACACTCCTGCACATGTTTTTGTTGAAGGCTGGCAGGCACTTAAACCAGGATTCATCTTAATTTCCCTTCAAAATAGCGAAAGAAAACACCCACTCTATATGTTTTCCGTCTGTTATTGTTACATAACTGACCGGTGGTCTCATGCATCAAATCTTGAAAATCCTACAACTACAGACTGCCATGTTTACAGATGGAGTTTCCTGTCTAGTCCAATGGATGGCCCCCACCACACACAATGAGGAGGGATTCATTTCCTATTTATTTGGTACTTTGTGCTTGTCATAAACATGATTGAGAGGTAGTTTTATTCAGGAACCTCTAGGCTTACATAAGGTAATTTGAGTGGAACTTTTTGTTTCTGATTAATGAAGTTGCTGATGTTTGTTAAAGAATTTGTTTAGTTCTAGTTAAATCCTGGTTTACCACAAGGTGTGTTTACGCTTGCCCTCGCTTGGTTCTGGTCTAGTCCATGTTTGGTGTTGGTTTGGTGTGAATTTTTATGTGGTGAACGCACCCTTAAATTTACCCAAGTTAAAGGTACGCTATGTAACTTTTCTAGTGGAGGGTCTGCCACCTGCTTTTCTCCCTGGAGATGTTATTGCTTTTCCTGAAATGTCCACATGGTATTTAACTTGTCTATCTCCATGAAGACAAGCAGTTGATGCTTCCAGGCCAAGTTACAGGTTATATCTGTGGAAAGGTGACCCATCATCCATGAAACACCTGTAAGTGAATAAATGTAAGCTAGATATGTTTAATGTCATACTATGGAACATTCCAGGCAAAGCATTAAAGGAAAAGTAACGTTTTTTTACAATCTGGGCCTTCTTTCGGTAATAAAACAAGTTGTTTTACTCACCCATAGCACTTTGGTGTCATATGGAGCACTTCCAGAGATGTTTTAGATTTGCGGTTAGCCTAGCGCGACTTCTAGCCATAGCTCGGGGCATATAATATATTCCCCGAGCATGTAATATGCCCCGTGCGGGCTCCAAATAGCACAAACTTTAGCACTTTTCAAATCATAGAAGCCCGATATCTTAGTCTACGATTTAGTTTGAAGCAAAAGTGGCCTGTAATCCGAGATTTATCCATAGTTTACAGCTTTGCGTTTCATGTTTGGGTCCCGGGAGCTGAGAGCACACTCCGCGCATGCGCACTGGCGTCCTCATCTACTCGAAACTATGGCTAAATCTCGGATTACAGGCCACTTTTGCTTCAAACGAAATCGTAGATTAAGATATCGGGCTTCTATGATTTGAAAAGTGCTAAAGTTTGTGTTATTTGGAGCCCGCAAAGTAATGCCCCGAGCACTCAAGTTAACGGATACGCTACAACATAACTTCTACGAAACTACTCAAAATGACACCAAACTCCTATGGGTGAGTAAAACTACTTGTTTTATTGCTGAAAGAAGGCTCAGATTGTAAAAAAAACGTTACTTTTCCTTTAACATCTCCATGGAGACAAATAGATAGCGTTCCCTCCACCAGATATCATACATAGTGTACCTTTAAGTCCTTGGTTAAGCCTGGATTTTCTCTTTGGTTGGACGTGTTGACTTTGAGTCAGTTTCTTTGAAATTTAATCTAATTAAAGATAGGATCTTCCATGAAAACAAAATATTTTGTGAAATAATATTTGGTGTGAGAAGGTTTACTATTGGTTTTAAATCACAACCAAATTTATGTGCCCCAGCTGTGCACACTGACATATATGTTTGACCATAAGCATGAAGCAGGACATGCCTCTGTGTACGTTTTAGTAGAATTCCAGTCTCTATAGAGCGCAGTGTGGAGTTTCATTGAGGAATTCTCCCTAAAGGAACTGATTATCATTACAGCGCGCAGGGGACCCATCAGCCTGTGTTTGTGCTGGTTCAGCTCGCCACAGTCAGGTCTGAGTGGAGCTCTTTGTAGTGAGAGGGAAGGTGCGTGTGTATGTTTGAGGTACAGAGGTGTCTGGCACTTGTCCAACTCAATCAGCAAAAAGCACAGGCTGGGTCACAAGCTGAATCAGGGAGCCCTTATGACCATTTTAAATGGTCTATTGAACAGCTTGGATTTTTTAAAGCACATAATTATATCATACAATAGTTTTCACAAAACTGAATTCTTTGCATCTAGATTTAAAATGCATTGCATGTATTTCTCCTAGATGGATGAAAGTACTGTATATCATGGCACTTTTACAGTACACTTACAATACATCTGCAATAGTAGAAAATTTGCTTTATATTTTTGGGGGTTTTAATGACATAGTGACATGTTTTTTTAATCTTTCAGTGAAAAGTGCATTTGTTGACTTTGACTTTAACTTAAAAACAGTTTACATGTTATTACACACTGGTAGTACACAGTGGTACTACTATATTATCCAAAATTGACTTTTGCAACATAAGCCGTGTTAGAATATTGTGTTTTGTTTGATTCACTCATGTTTGATTAATACTTTATTTCTAGTCTATGCCATCACTTAACAATCTCCACAGTGATGGTATGAAGCGGTAGTTTTCAAGTTAACAGCTACTGTTTGTTCAGTAAAGATTGGACATTCCAGAGTTGAAATGATTCCAAATGATTCTAGTGAAGGTATATGGAGGTTAAAACACTACTTCCTGTATTGCCACGCCATCACAACATGGAACAGAGTGTTTTCAGGTTGATAGAAGAACTAAATCCTAAGATACTAAATCTGCAGGGTTTGTGTGTTAAACATGTGTGAATGAAATAAAACACGACTCCAGGTTATCTTTTAATGAGGAAACAACATTATAACATAGATCAGAAAATAGTGTAATATCGCCCCTTTAAATCTGCAGCCGTTTATATTTTTTGGAACATATGGAATTCTTGAGGCAGCATAACACACATTGTATGGTTTGGCTTAGTACTGAGAGTCAGTTACTGCCAGAATTAAATTACATCAGTTGCGCAAAATTCAAATATGATCATAGTGATACTGGCAGAACAGAGTTACTTTCTTTTCTTCTTACTTATTGGATTCTGAATTTGATAAAACTGATTCCCCAAAGAACACAAAAGAACACAAATGCAGTCACTTCCAGCCTGGAGTTTTTCTTTAATCTTAACTATTTTGGGTTCACTACCACTTTTCTGTCTGCCTCTAGCCTCTGCTCCTCTATACGGGCCAGTGAACGTGTCTGTTTTCAGTTAGGTTCTCATGGATGCCAGAGAGAGTTCCCTTTGTATCTCCTGCCTTTCTCTCTCTACATGAATATATGTTTATCTCTCCCCCTTTGGCATCTTTACGCTGTGGTTTGACTTTTTTCCACCATTTTTGCTGTGTCAGTCTTTCCTTGTACAGTATACTCACTATGTGTCATTGTTAAGGCTGCGTGTAAGATGGGAACCAGCTAAAGACCACTAGGCACACACTCAAAGGAAATAAAGTATTCGTTTTCAGAAATGGATGGCTACTTGGAATATAAAACCCACCTTGGTAACACTTTATAATAATGGTACGCTTTCCAACTGACTGACTGGTTTCTTTGGCTACTTTATCCATGCTTAGAAGGTGAATATTTGAGATTTTTCAGACAGCAGAAGGCCTATTGGACACATGTTTTCTCCTTCTTGTTCTTGTTTGGCTGTAACAGAGGTGGCCTTGTGTTTTCTTCTTGAGGTGTTTCCACTAAAACTGCCCTGTACAGTGTAATTAGAGCATGCAGGAGCTAACCACCAGTGAGCCCAATAATTGTGCACTCTCTGTGTGGGAAACTTTGAAATTGTCTATGCTGGATGAATGCTTTTCTCTACAATCCAGGAGTTATTGTTGCGGCATCTTATTCCTGAAAAGTAAACAAAATTATGTCTTGTAGTTAGCTTTGCTGTGCTGTGCAGTGACTTTTTGACAATTTGCTGTAGGTGGTTTACAGATCCTGGAATGTGTTGATGTCAGCTCGCAGATGGGGGGACGTTTTTCCTATTAAAGGAAAAGTAACGTTTTTTACAATTTGAGCCTTATTTCGGTAATAAAACAAGTTGTTTTACTCACCCATATCACTTTGGTGTCATATGGAGCATTTCTGGAGATGTTTTAGATTAGCGTTAGGCTAACGCCGTTAGCCTAGCGCCACTTATAGCCATAGCTCGGGGCATTCCCCGAGCATGTAATATGCCCCGTGCGGGCTCCAAATAACACAAACTTTAGCACTTTTCAAATCATAGAAGCTCGATATCTTACTCTACGATTTCATTTGAAGCAAAAGTGGCCTGTAATCCGAGATTTATCCATAGTTTACAGCTTTGCGTTCCATGTTTGGGTCCCGGGAGCTGAGAGCACACTCCGCACATGCGCACTGACATCCTCATCTACTCGAAACTATGGCTAAATCTCGGATTACAGGCCACTTTTGACCACACAAAATCGTAGACTAAAGACGCAAATCTAAAACATCTCCAGAAATCCTCCATATGACACCAAAGTGCTATGGGTGAGTAAAACAACTTGTTTTATTACAGAAATAAGGCTCAAATTTAAAAAACGTTACTTTTCCTTTAATTACATTTGCTTTGCCATGAAATATCCAAACGGTAAATTCACAAATATTACTATTATTCTTACCTGGCCAGCCAAATGATATCTCTCTGTATTTCCTATACAGCGCGATACCATTTGGACACCCTCGCTCCACTCTCGCTCCTCCGGTTAACAACGGACTCCACGATTCTGATTCGTTCAAAGATGGTGACGTCAGTGCACCCGCCTTTGCCCGCAAAGTCTTAGGCAGCGGAAGTTCCTCCTCAGTTTTGAATCAAGATGGCGCAATCTCTGATTGGTTCACTTAGCTGTCTGTCTACGCGCAACCGCAGCGCATTTTGGACCAAGCGTTACCAGACTCACTCGCTGATACAGCGATGAGTCATGGATTCTTCCAGGCAAGGATTATTCACTAGACCCCAAAAAATCAGCATTTTAGTGTAAATGCATTACATATTAAACATGTTGCCCTATATAGAATACTGCAATGTAATCTGAAACCCAGCAATACATCTGAAAATTCAGAATGACGGAAAATTAGGATCATTGCTATAACGATTAACAATTTAAAGCAAAATATTGAATCTTTTGCATGTGAAAAGGTCCTCAGTATGTTGTAAATAACAGGAGTCTGTTGTCACTGAGTTGCTATAGGTTATCACATAGGTTTGCTACAACTAGAGGCCCTGGACATGTGTAATACTGACTTATTTTAACATGTTGTGCTTGGTCATAATGTATCTTCTATTATTAATAGAATATATATTAAATTAATCAAAAATATTATTACTTTCATACTTTTATGAGAGACTGCAGGGAATACCAAGTGCCACAGTGGGGCAGCAGTGGAAATAGTTGTGTCCTTAGACAAGACACTTCACCCACATTGCCTAGAATGAATGTGGTGTGTGCATGAGCGTTGATGGACCACTGGAAATGATCTAATGTTAAGTTTCAGTGGATTTGTTAGGGCATTTGAAGTGTTTCGATTGTAGTTAGGATCAGAATACTGAAAGATTATCTTTTGAATAATGGAAAGTCTTCAAAATGTCATGAATAGCCTTCGTGGAAGATTGGAAACTCATGAGGAAGAACCAAATAGAACAGTCCACACAGTCTGTAATTCAGGCAGGAACTTCATACTTAGAGGCAAAAAGCTAACCACATTACCACTGTTACTGTTATGTAATGTCCCACAAAAGTGCAGAGTCCATTTTTATTATTTTAACTTTTATTACTGTCTAAGATTACAGTCTAGAATTTAAAAGTGAACTGGCTCATTGTTCAGTATTCACAGCCAATATTGTAACGGGAGATGGTCCCTGATATTATGTTATTAATACACAGGCCTTTCTCAGCCCTGATCAGAATGTTACTGTTGACTCACAATAGCAGCAACACCTTAAACCAAATTATTCCCAATTATCCTGAGATAATTTCTATTGTATTTACAGTCACTTTCACCCATGCAAATTTTAGCTGTAATTGATATTTTGCTCTGACTCTGACTAAATGAAAAACTGTTGGCCAATGCCTACCAGCTCGTGACTGTAATGTTATGTGCTAAATAGAGCACAGATTAAAGCCTAACAGAGCTTCTGACAGAGCAGTGCCTACAGTTAGCATCACGCCACTAAAAAAAGCAAGACAGATTAATTTACTGTCTGGAATATTTAAACACTGAAGGCAAAGTGATATCATTACCATGGGAACCTAGTCTGGTTAACACCTGACCATATCACAAGTGAGATATGGGTCTGGAAACTCGCTTCGAAAAATCCCGTAGCGGAGGTGTGGTTAGCGATTGCCAACGGCCGTTTATTGGGCGTTATGAATGTCTATCATTGAGCGTATACGTAAGTCCATAGCCAATCATGTCAGTTGTCAGTTCAAACTACAAGCTTCCGTTTGTCATGTAGTACGCGTCACCGTCTTGCCACACCTCCCCCGCTCTCTGATTGGGGCCCTAAATCTGGGACTCTCGCTTGGACGACTTTCCAGGCCGCCTTCCAGTTCGAAACGAACGGAAGCGGCCTGGGAATTCCCAGGCTAATGGGAACCAGCAGTCAACAGAAAAGTTAACGTCTTTAAGGAAGCTGGTCAAACTTTGATCCTGTACCTCAATGAATCTTTTGTCTCATGCTATTTTTAAAGGAAAATTAACGTTTTTTTTTTACAATCTGAGCCTTCTTTCGGCAATAAAACAAGTAGTTTTACTCACCCATAGCAGTTTGGTGTCAATTGGAGCAGTATCGCAGAACTTATGTTGAGTCGTTCTGTTCTACTAATGATCCCGTATCCGTTAGCGTGAGTGCTCGGGGCATTACTTTGCGGTGTCCAAATAACATAAACTTTAGCACTTTTCAAATCACAGAAGATCGCTGTGTCAGGGTAGACTTTTAGTGGATTCCAAAACGGCCTGAAACCCGATATGCAGCTATAGTTTCATTTGATGACGTCATCAGAGAGGACAGTGCGCATGCGTGAACTCAGCTGTTTTGTCAACACCGCTAGTCCGAAAGAAGCTAACACCGCTCTGAACTTTACTTTTCTGTTGCAATATCGGGTTTCAGGCCGTTTTGGAATCTACTAAAAGTCTACCCTGACACAGCGATCTTCTGTGATTTGAAAAGTGCTAAAGTTTGTGTTATTTGGACACCGCAAATCAGTGCCCCGAGCACTCACGCTAACGGATACGGGATCATTAGTAGAACAGAACGGCTCAACATAAGTTCTGCGATACTGCTCCAATTGACACCAAACTGCTATGGGTGAGTAAAACTACTTGTTTTATTGCCGAAAGAAGGCTCAGATTGTAAAAAAAAAACGTTACTTTTCCTTTAAGAGACCACACACTTTCTGGTCTGCTAATGCCTAATGACCCAGAAGGCAGAGGACTGGTTTTAAACAGCGCTATAGTTAATGTAGTGTACTTATATACTGGTTTATTATGACCTCTGGCTTTCTTACGGACCAGTACATCCTACCAAACATCCTTCTTCCTTGGCAAATGGCTCCACTGATGTCATGCCAAAATATCTACTTGAGTTATATTTTTCCCTAAGTTCCATAAATAATTTTGTGTGAGTGTTGCTACTGAACCTTCTCCACAGACATACCTATAACTTAAATTTACTGTCCCCACTTATAAACCAGGATAAAGTAAACAGCCAGATATCCAAGAAGTTTCCACAACTTTCTTCCTATAATAAACTCTCATTACTGGCTCTTAAAGGTACACTGTGTAACTTTTCTGCAGGGGTGTATAGCGCATAATTTTGGGCTCTGGGTACAAATCATCTTGGTGGGCTCACACTACATGTTGTGTGATGAAAAATGCACATTACAGACTTTTTGAGAGGCACTGGGCCGACCGATCCCCCTTGCTTTTCTGTCTGCTTGTCTCCTTGGAGATGTTAATGCATTTCCTGCATGTTAACTTAAAACTATGCTCATTAAAAGGCAAGCTCACTCACAGAAACAAAGCATGTTTTTAAAGTCATTTTTAGCAGTTATAAAAACACTTCACCTCTGTATTGACAAAATGCAATTTAGATAATTGCAATACTGTGGGACATACCAGGCAAAGCAATAAGATCTCCATGGAAGGACAGAAATGCTACATAGTGCACCTTTAAAGGAAAATTAACGTTTTTTTTTACAATCTGAGCCTTCTTTCGGCAATAAAACAAGTAGTTTTACTCACCCATAGCAGTTTGGTGTCATTTTGAGCAGTTTCGTAGAAGTTATGTTGTAGCGTATCCGTTAAAGATCCCATGACATGGTACTTCTTGATGCTTTTATATGGCTCCTTAATGGTTCCCTAATACTGTAAATGAATCCTTCTTCAAAATCAACACTTAGTGCATGGGAAAGACACATGTACAGAGTCAGAGTCAAAAAATAACTCTCTGAACAACTCATTCTGGGCCTTGTTGCTTGAATGCAAATGAGAAGAACACAGATTGGTAAGAGGAAGGGGGGGGCGGGGGGGGGCAAATGCGCCGCTGGTTCCTTGTGTTAGCGCTGCGCTGTGTGCTGGCCCCACTTCCGCGTGTGTAAGCGCGAAGGAGGAGAGGAGAGCCTTTTCAATGAAAAAAAAACACATTTGTACAGAAAATAAAATTAAACCACTGCTATTTCAGAGGTCCAGAGGGTCGGGTAAAGGACTTCCAAGCCTAGAAACACTCGCACGTGCCTCCAGGCAAATAAAAAAACGCATTTCGCATTCCGTAGCTCCTCCGCGGTCCAAACTCTCTGGGTGTGATTTCCAGAGACAGGGGGTGGAGATCCAGACGATGGTGGAACTGCATTTGCATTTCTTTTTTCGATCTGACGTCAATAAGGTGCCTTGTCCAGAATCGCCCATTTGAGCTGTGTTTTTTTCAAACGCAGAAAAGGATCGCAAATGCTCAACTTACGCAACTTTTAGCCATTGGGGGGGGGCTAAACAGGGTAGGGAAGCTCACATTAACGTTCAAAAAACTCAGAAAGTGAAAATTTCATGCCATGGGACCTTTAACTTGAGTGCTCGGGGCATTACTTTGTGGTCTCCAAATAACACAAACTTTAGCACTTTTCAAATCATAGAAGCCCGATATCTTAATCTACGATTTCGTTTGAAGCAAAAGTGGCCTGTAATCCGAGATTTAGCCATAGTTTCGAGTAGATGAGGAGGCCAGTGCGCATGTGTGGACTGTGCTCTCAGCTCCCAGGACCCAAACATGAAACGCAAAGCTGTAAACTATGGATAAATCTCGGATTACAGGCCACTTTTGCTTCAAACGAAATCGTAGACTAAGATATCGGGCTTCTATGATTTGAAAAGTGCTAAAGTTTGTGCTATTTGGAGCCCGCACGGGGCATATTACATGCTTGGGGAATATATTATATGCCCCGAGCTATGGCTAGAAGTTGCGCTAGGCTAACGCAAATCCAAAACATCTCTGGAAGTGCTCCATATGACACCAAAGTGATATGGGTGAGTAAAACAACTTGTTTTATTACCGAAAGAAGGCTCAAATTGTAAAAAAAAAAACGTTACTTTTCCTTTAAAGTTCACATTCAATTTGCTTCAAGAATTCTTGTATTTTCAGTAATTCAATAAACTGTTTTGGACCAAATCTTAAATGGATTATGAGTCATTGTTTTTTCCACTTGCTTAGCACTTGCAGACACAGCAGTCAGTCAGAGTTTAGCCCATTGTTTAGTTTTACACAGCTGACAACATGGCCAAACAGATTAGCAGGAATCACATTTTGGAGTTCTTTTAGTGCACTTTTTTTTTTTAAACTTTTAGAGTAATAAAATAAACAGTATTTCACTTGGTCTTACAGTACATGGATATTTTAACAAACAGTGAATTTAACCATGCCTGTAAGTATAAATATGTCCCGATGAAGACATTACCTGTGTTGAAACCATGTAACCGATGAAGGACTTTTATAATATTTCCAGCAGAGTGCCTTGTACTTTTTGACCGCTTTCTTAATCTATCACAAGAAAGTTTTTATACTATAAGCATGGTAATCTTTACTGTTAGCTTTTGAGGCCTGTCCTTGAGGAGCATGTTTTTTACTTGGACATTTTGTAGCATTTTTTTCAATTGTCCAATAACAAAATAAGTAGTTTAGGGTATTAATATTAAAATGTCTGTTACCATTGCAGGATAGGGTTGCATTTACATTTATCTCAGTTTTTCACCCCTGAATTCCATGTTTCACGGTTAATTTTTGGTCTGGAGATTATGGAAGTCTGTATTGTCCATAACCGGTTTGTGAAATTGGTTAACATGATTATAGTTATTAAGACTCCTTTATTTTATATAACATGGCATTTTCCTGGAATCCATTAAACTTTCCCTTAAAAATGTCACCAGCTCAAAACTGAAACATATTTCTGCCAGCTTTCATAACTACACCAAACTTTGAACTGGTTTTCGGCTCAGGGCATGTCATGGTCTGTCTCGTATTCAAAACTATAACTCACAGGAAAAACAGTGGAAGATCATTCAAAATATTAGACTGTGTGGTCAATGGAAGAAATTATGGGTCGATTAAAGACATGTCTCTCTGATTCACCAGTCGACTAAGGGGAAAGTGGTGTGAAACTGGCAAAAGTTCCAATCTGTTTAGTATCTGTGGGATCTGACCATATCTGCACTCACTAGACTCCAACCACACAGCAGTTCACTCATGCCAAAAACAAGTATCTAAAGAGAAAGGTTCTAGGAAACAGTTAATTTAGAGGTAAAAAGGAATATTAAAGATCCCATGACATGGTACGTCTTGATGCTTTTATATGGCTCCTTAATGGTTCCCTAATACTGTAAATGAATCCTTCTTCAAAATCAACACTCAGTGCATGAGAAACAGAGATAAGCTGAGAAAGAGTAATTTTTCTCACTCTGAACACTCTATAATGGGCGTTGTTGCTTGAATGCAAATGAGGAGAAAAGAGCTGGCCAATAGTAGATAGTGGGGGTGTGGCCAAACTCTCCGCTCTCCGCTGTAGCTCACAGCTGATCCATTTCCGTGTTTTTGCACGGGGGGAGAGATTTGAAGCGTTCCATTGAAAAATAAACACATTTCCACAGAAAATTAAATTAAATCACTGCTGTTCAAAGGTCCAGAGGCTCAGATAAAGGACTTCCGAGCCTAGAAACACTCGGACGTGCCTCCAGGCAAATAAAAAAACGCATTTCGCATTGCCTAGCGCATTCGCAGTCCAAACTCTCTGGGCGTGATTTACAGAGACGCTGAGTACAGACAGACGGGGGTGGAACTGCATTTGCATTTCTTTTTTCGATCTGACGTCAATAAGGTGCCTTGTTCAAAATCGCCCGTTTGAGCTCCGATTTTTTCTAACGCAGAAAAGGATCGCAAATGCTCAGTTTAGACATTTCGCAACTTTTAGCCATGGGGGGGGCTAAACAGGGTAGGGGAGCTCACATTAACGTTCAAAAACCTCAGAAAGTGAACATTTCATGCCATGGGACCTTTAAAGGCCCCGTACACATTTTTTTTCCATGTATCCAAGCTAAATTTGTCTTACCCCAGAAAAAGATGTTGTATAAGCAGCTCCTGAGATTGAAATAAGTCTGCTGTGCGCTGCAGAATGCATAAGAGGTAACTTTGGACCACTGCAAACCATGCAAACTCAACATGCACTCGTTCTTTTTTCACATTTTTAAAACAGTAAAATTGAGTACAGTGCCTTTAAACTTATGAGTCGCTCCCAAGCCAAATGTATTTTACTTCTGCCTCTTCCATTGCTTCTTGATGAAATCCACACTACATTGTTATCATTGATATCTCTAGAAGATGATAACAAAAAACAAACAAACAGTGATATCTGTTTTTGCTATTGAAACTCTACAAATACAAATTTTGGTTTCCTGTTTCATCGACAAAAGGCTGACAGATTAATTCAAAGGGATGTTTACATATGGATGTTTACACAGCCATATTTGTTTGACTTCCATAGACTGAACAGAATGGGTGGTATTGTAGTTGTGTCTATTGCTGATCTAAGGAGCTGAAGGGGCACCACAGGGAGGGCCTCTGCTGAGTGTGGTTGTTATATTTACAGCTGGACAGGGCAGTTTTCTTAGAAGGACTTTTCCGTCTCTGCAGCTGTGATGTGGTCCAGATCTAAGCAGCGGTCTGTTGACCAAACAACTGAAAATAAATTGGGCATCAAATGGTTTATTAAATATCTTTAAAGATCCCATGACATGGTACTTCTTGATGCTTTTATATGGCTCCTTAATGGTTCCCTAATACTGTAAATGAATCCTTCTTCAAAATCAACACTCAGTGCATGAGAAACAGAGATAAGCTGAGAAAGAGTGGCTTTGTTGCTTGAATGCAAATGAGGAGAAAAGAGCTGGCCTATAGTAGAGGGTGGGGGCGTGGCCAAACGCTCTGCTCTCCGCTGTAGCTCACAGCTGATCCATTTCCTTGTTTTTGAATGGGGGGAGAGATTTGAAGCGTTCCATTGAAAAATAAACACATTTCCACATAAAATAAAATTAAACCACTGCTGTTCAAAGGTCCAGAGGCTCAGATAAAGGACTTCCGAGCCTAGAAACACTTGGACGTGCCTTCAGGCAAATAAAAAAACGCATTTCGCATTGCCTAGCGCATTCGCAGTCCAAACTCTCTGGGCGTGATTTACAGAGACGCTGAGTACAGACAGACGGGGGTGGAACTGCATTTGCATTTCTTTTTTCGATCTGACGTCAATAATGTGCCTTGTTCAAAATCGCCCGTTTGAGCTCCGATTTTTTGTAACGCAGAAAAGGATCGCAAATGCTCAGTTTAGACATTTCACAACTTTTAACCATGGGGGGGGGGCCCTAAACAGGGTAGGGGAGCTCACATTAACGTTCAAAAACCTCAGAAAGTGAAAATTTCATGCCATGGGACCTTTAAAAAAAGAAGAATGTGAGTCATGCTGTGAATCTGCCTTCAGTTTATTTGATCTAGCACAACAAAGCTCCACTCCCTGCTCCCAGTTTTGTTTTAAAGTGGACTTGGTTTGGTCCTGTTATAGTCCTGGTTTGGCTCTGATCTATAGACCAAGTTTAGTCCCACTTTTGATGTGGTGATTGTGCAATTTTTAGTGCACCCATAGCAAGCCTGGGGTTTATTAGTTACCATATAGGGTCCATTTTATGCCACTCCCAGACAAATGAAAAGGAATGGATTAATGTGTTTGGCATGTAAAACCTGATTTAATTACTATAGCAATGTTTGAAAAAAATGACAAAAATGTTGAAGCTATCTGAAAATCAATCATTTATATAAAATTGTATTAATAGGTTAGATTTTGCAAACGTAATTAAAACCTAAAACTCTAATTGTATGAATTGACAGCCTGTATTTTCGATTTGAACATATTTAAATAAGTGATATGATATGAATGGATTCTTAACCTCTTATTTTACTGCAGCCTTAGTCTTAAGAAACTGGACTAAAAGTTGAAAAAAATTATATATATTATCAACATTACACATTACACACACACACACACACACACACACACATTACAAGTCCTCCATACATATTTGGCATGTAAAAAAAGTATTTTAAATGTAATTATATACATAAAGCTTGATTAATAGATTAAATAATGTATGATTAAATTCTAATTCTGCTAAATATTTGACAGACTGTATTTTAGTCACTCAATTAGTTGGTGCCTTTAATTTTATATTTGAGAGTATTTAAGTGGCTATTACTTCTCAACTTCTTATTTTACTGGGCTAAAAATAAAGAAAATGATTAACATTCGTTGACAAACTGATCTCTTGGACTTGTAGATGCAGTGCCAGCTTGTATTAAATCATTGTGGTGCAGTTTCACAGGGGCTGCTGTTTTTTCCATGGAGTTGTCATGTGCTCAGTCTAACATTTAACTAAATTAGGTCTGTTTAAGAAGATGCGGCTTCACAGTGGAGAAAGTTTACTATAAGTTGAGGCCATAAACTCAACTGTAGAAGTGCCATTAGCTCGTAGCGGGGCTACTTTGTATAAACCGATCCAATACAAGCCCAAGAAAGTGCAGATTGATCTTCTTACTTTGGTAGCTTTTCGCTCCATGGTCTGAGTCTGTTTAAACTGGCACCACTCTAAGACATATCCCTCAGCACACGCCATTACTATTCAGACTTGCATAGTTAAAACACAGATTAAATTAAAAGTGCACTATCCAGCTTGGAAGAGGAGCTGCCACCTGCTTGTCTCCATGAGGATCTTACTGTCTATAATGTTCCACAGTAGGACATTAAAGTGCTCACATTACGCTGATTTCTGTTCTGTTTTAATGTTGTTTTCTCATCAAAAACATACCTGGCCTCGCGTTTTGTTGTTTCATTCAACATTCATTGTTTTCATTCTTTTATCAAACAGAAAACACTCAGTTCCACCTTGTGATGTCATGGAGTGGCTCACTGTGTTTTTAACTCCATGCACCTTCATTAGAATCATCTGGATCATTTCAGCCCTAGAATTGCCATTCTCTACTGAACAAAATGTAAATGACAACTATTAACTTGAAAACTATCACTACATAGGCCTACTGTAACATCACAGGGTGGAACAGAACATTTTGAGATTTGAAAAGCAGGCGATTCCACAAGTGACAGGTCATATCTATGGAGAGGCGAGTTCGCTTACAATAAAGATGCATGTTTTTCCTTTATAGTAAGTAGTATTGTGGTATAGTAGGTTTTAATATTAATACCAACACGCAGACGGCTGTGACTTTAAAGCTCATTAAGATTGCATTAGGTCAATTTCACTAGTTGTGTGATACTGGATGGAACAGCTGCAGTAGGGAAAATGGCTCTTTTATTTGATGCGATTGATAACTGTACAGTTGGACAGAGCTCTCAATGGACTGGAAAATATCTCCCTCCCCCGGCTGGTGGGTTTCCAGCTGTGTCTGTCTGTATACAAGAGTAACATGCCCTTAGTGTTATATATGCACAATGGAATGGCAACATCTGCATTTGACAGGCTTGTTCCACTGTGGGAGAGACACTAGGAGGCTGCGGTTTGGTACGGTTGGACTAGGCGCACATGTGTGACCTGGTATTTATGACACTGTGAGGACTGTTCTGTACCCAGTCTCACCATGGAGACTTTAAGCTTTGTGGAGACCAAAACTCCAGTATATCATTGACGTACAGTTAAAGGTCCCATGGCATGAAATTTTCACTTTCTGAGGTTTTTGAACGTTAATGTGAGCTCCCCTACCCTGTTTAGCCCCCCCCATGGTTAAAAGTTGCGAAATGTCTAAACTGAGCATTTGCGATCCTTTTCTGCGTTACAAAAAATCGGAGCTCAAACGGGCGATTTTGAACAAGGCACCTTATTGACGTCAGATCGAAAAAAGAAATGCAAATGCAGTTCCACCCCCGTCTGTCTGTACTCAGCGTCTCTGTAAATCACGCCCAGAGAGTTTGGACTGCGAATGCGCTAGGAAATGCGAAATGCGTTTTTTTATTTGCCTGGAGGCACGTCCGAGTGTTTCTAGGCTCGGAAGTCCTTTATCTGAGCCTCTGGACCTTTGAACAGCAGTGGTTTAATTTTATTTTCTGTGGAAATGTGTTTATTTTTCAATGGAACGCTTCAAATCTCTCCCCCCGTGCAAAAACAAGGAAATGGATCATCTGAGGGCTGACAACGAAGAGTTTGGCCACGCCCCCACCCTCTAGTATAGGCCAGCTCTTTTCTCCTCATTTGCATTCAAGCAACAACGCCCATTATGGACTGTTCAGAGTGAGAAAAATTACTCTCTCATCTTATCTCTGTTTCTCATGCACTGAGTGTTGATTTTGAAGAAGGATTCATTTACAGTATTAGGGAACCATTAAGGAGCCATATAAAAGCATCAAGAAGTACCATGTCATGGGATCGTTAAAGGTCCCATGGCATGAAATTTTCACTTTCTGAGGTTTTTGAACGTTAATGTGAGCTCCCCTACCCTGTTTAGAGCCCCCCCCCCCCCATGGCTAAAAGTTGCGAAATGTCTAAACTGAGCATTTGCGATCCTTTTCTGCGTTACACAAAACCAGTGTTGAAACGGGGGAGTTCGGACAAGGCACCTTTTTGACGTCAGATCGGCAAATGCAGCTCCAGCCCCTCCCTCTGTCTCCGCTCAGCGTCCCTGTATATCCCGCCCATAGAGTTTGGACTGTGAATGCGCTACAATGCGAAATGCGTTTTTTTATTTGCCTGGAGGCACGTCCGAGTGTTTCTAGGCTCGCAAGTCCCTTACCCGACCCTGGACCTCTGAAATACCAGTGGTTTAATTTTATTTTCTGTGTAAATATGCTTTTTTTCATTGCAAAGTCTCTCATCTGTACACGGAAGAGAGGAGACAGAGCTGCGGGGGAAACCCGCCCCCCCCGCTCCTTAGCCAATCTCTCTGTCCTTCTCATTTGCAGTGAAGCAGCAACACCCACAATAAAGCATTTTAGACACATATCTAGCCTCATGAAGACTGTCAGAGTCATATCTCATGCAGTGAGTGTTGATTTTGAAGAAGGATTCATTTACAGTATTAGGGAACCATTAAGGAGCCATATAAAAGCATCAAGAAGTACCATGTCATGGGATCTTTAAGACATTGGTTGATTTGATTCATGTTAAGGTTTAGGTTTTAAGGTTAACCCAGTAGTAATTATGGTTACAGCTAGGACCAATATCCTGGAAATACAAGTCAGGATATTGTCCCAAGAAAGCATGCAACATACGCATGTGTGTGTAAGAGAAAGAGGACAACTGAGCGATTACACAGACGTGTGTGTGTATACATGTTTATTACGTCTGATAGGGACCCATGTATGCTGTTTTGGTGACTGGTTTCCATCATCAACCTAAAAACACAAAGAATGTGCTCATCTTCAAACTGACCAATGTCCTGTGTCAAGATTGGGAAAGATTGGTAGTGCACTGTTGAGGGGCATGAGGGGATAGATGGATCAAATATAGGAGAAAAAACTCTAGAAATAAAACAATTATTCATTAGTCATTAGAACTGGCAATAGGTTTAAAGCACCAACCTCACATTTTAAAAGTTAGAAGAGTTAAGGGTAGGGCAGTAAGTTAAGTTTCAGCTTCAGAAAAGCAAGGGAACTTTATCGTCACTCTATAAAATGTCCTCACAAGACACATGAACCCGTTTGTGTGTATATGTGGTGTTTCTTGGCAGACCCAAAGACCTTTTCTCCCTTTGCTCTCGGCATAGACCCATGACTCATTTATTTTGTCATAAAACACAGACAGACACAGCAGATGCCAAATTCATTCACATTGTCTACTTCAGTGCAGCATTATGCACACTTGGACACTTGAAATCAAATCAGAAATGCTATTGTTTTACCTGATACTTTTGCTTATGTGCAAGTTGCAGCCAAACTTGTTATGTTATTGTAACAGGTAATTTTGCCTTGAATTGTATTTGTGTAAGCAAAGTCTACAAACGTTAAATGCAAATGTAAATGTAAGTCTATAAATGACCTCAAAAGTAAGTTTACACTAGAACTGCATTTATTACTGTAAGGCAACTATTGTTTTTGGTACTTATCCAAACTAGACATTTGAGTACATTATGTTTCAGTACTTTCTGTGTGTGTCTCACTGAACATTGCGTTGTTGACAGGGAAGACAGACTAGTGTTGTCACGCTGTTTATCAGACACAGCACCTTGTAAGATGAATGTTGTTGTTTTGAGTCCACTTACAGACTGTTGGTGGATCATGAGTAGGAATGTAAATCATGTTGTCTTCTTAAAGTCGGCCAGCAGACATCTTTCCTCAGCTTAATTATTACCACTATAGGGATAAAACACCAAATCATGCATTAAATTTCTTGGGGTGGTAGTTTAAAGGTGCACTATGTAACTTTTTTGATGTGGGGGGGTCTGACACCTTCTGGTCTCGTTGCTTTGCCTTGATGTTTCACAGTATGGCATTAAGCATTTCTATATTACATGTTTTATTTTTTTACATGCATTCTTACTAAGAGAAGGCCGACCTCTATCAGACTTTTAACTTTGCCTGTTGGTGCCATCTACTTATTTCCACGAACCTAGAGTTTAATGCCATACTCTCAGACATTCCAAGCAAAACCTCCAACAGAAAAAATAAGATACAGTGGTACCTCACCTTACGAAATTAATTCGTTCCAGAAGTTTCGTAACGTGAAAAATTTGTAAGTTGTGTAGCTATTTCAATGGAAAAAGCCTGATTCGTTCCAAGGCCCCCGATCCAAGTTTTTTTTTTAATAGTGTAACTTTTTTTATAGTGTAACATTGTGTTCTGTGTCCTGATTGGTTTCTCAGACTGGATTTAAACTTTTCTCACATTTGTCTCTCGTTTAAACACTCAAACTTTCATAGATTTTCAACAAAATTATTAATAGTGAAGTGTGGGGGGAAGGGGGAGGGGGGAGAAGACTGCGCGGACACGTGTGATAGCGCACATGACCCGGCGCGGAGCTGACAGCAGGTCTAGACCTGGACTAAACCAGGACTGGACCAGGACTAAACCTGGACTAAACCAGGACTAGACCAGGACTAGACCAGGTGGATTAAAGCGCTGCGCGTGGGTCTATTTCCTGGTTTTGTTTCGAGTCACGGCTGAGGCGAGCAGCGAGGGGGACCGCACGCAGTCTGAGCGCATGAACGAGACCCGTCCTCAAACCGTGTCTCCTCTAGACCTCCTCTAGACTTGCAGGTCTAGACCACCGCGGCTCTTGCATGCGTTCGTGGGTCTTGTTCATGCGTTCATGCGCTCAGACTGCGTGCAGTCCCCTCCTTGCTGCTCCCCTCAGCTGTGACTCGAAACGAAACCAGGAAATAGACCCGCGCGCGGCGCTTTAATCCACCTGGTCTAGTCCTGGTCTAGTCCTGGTTTAGTCCAGGTTTAGTCCAGGTTTAGTCCTGGTTTAGTCCAGGTTTAGTCCAGGTTTAGTCCAGGTTTAGTCCAGGTTTAGTCCTGGTCCAGTCCTGGCTTAGTCCAGGTCTAGACCTGCTGGCAGCCCTGCGCCGGGTCATGTGCGCTATCACACACGTGTCAGAGCGCAGTTTTCTCCCCCCTCCCCCTTCCCCCCACACTTCACTATTACTAATTACTACTACTAATTTTGTTGAAAATCTATGAAAGTTTGAGTGTTTAAACGAGAGAAAAAATGTGAGAAAAGTTTAAATCCAGTCTGAGAAAAGCGTATAATGTGTGTGGCTGAGCGCGCATTATTTGAATTTTTGAGATTTCGCGTTTCATAACTTGAATTTTCTTTCGTATCTAGAGACCAAAATTTACCGTGAAGGCGCTTCGTAACTTGAAATTTTCGTTTGTTGGGTCATTCGTAAGGTGAGGTACCACTGTATTTCCACGAACCTAGAGTTTAATGCCATACTCTCAGATATTCCAAGCAAAACCTCCAACAGAAAAAATAAGATAGTTGACTTTTTGTTGTTAAGTGGACCACAGTGTTGGAATAATATTGGAATAATTAAGGCTTGGAAAAAGAATTAGAACTAGCTGACATTGTTGAAAACTTTTTAGTGAAGACCGCTCTGTGTGACCACATTCAAACTTTGTGTAAAAGCATGTTCGCACATTACAAATGTCTTCACTTACTCACAAACACCTTTTCCCCGTTTCCTCTCCACTCTCTCCGCCTTCTAATCCTTGGAGCATATGTGGAGCTGTTTCCTCTGTTGTCAGCGCAGGCTTGGACATGAAGCGGACACTCAGAACCTGTAAACTAAAGCTTTTTCTCTCTTGTCCACAGCTGTGACCGGCCCACAGCGCCCGGCACTCATAGTCTGACAGCTGAGGTTGACCTGAGTACCAGAGGTGAGATGAGTATGCAAAAAAAAATGCACAATCAAAACAATTTAACAGAATGAATATAGAGTTAAACTATAGTGAATGAATGGTGTGGTGGGTGAGAATATACCTCTAGAACAACAGGTTGCAGGTTCAAACCTCAAAGGGAGCAGCTGATACACTAAAAATACTTTTAGTCTAAATAAAATGCTTCAATTATCAGATTGGATATATTCTCCAAAGAAATTATTGCACAAACTGGCTTAATTTTCGATAAATGACAAAACAGCCTCGTAGGAACAGGTTTACTCAAGTGATGGATCCATTAGCTTTTTTAAAAAATAATTTACTATTACTGATTCAGCATGTTAATATAATATATACAACAAGAATGTTAAATACAACAGTTATGATAATAAAACATATGCAAAATATACAGGACACATTTGGTTAGAAATGCACATATAAGATGCTCCATGGAGATAGGTAAGTGTCAAAAAGTTGCAGGGTGCACCTTTAAGTAGAATTTGTAGTTATTAAAGTGTTGGTTACTCACTTCTCCTCTCCTTTGCTGCTTTCCCAGAATCCTCTGCTGCACCATGCGTGTGCTTCTGATCCTCCTGCTGCTCCTAGTGCTGCCATCAGTGGAGGCCCGCAGGCGCTCAGGGGCAGGTGAGGGGGCAGGGCGGCGGGTGCGGGCAGGTGAAGGGGGGGCGGGGGACAGGGTGCGGGGCAGAGGCAGAGCTGCAGTGAACAGACGCCAGACTCCACAGTGTAAAGAATATGAGGAGGCCGGAGAGAAGTACCTGGACTGTCAGGACCGTCAGCTCACCACCGTCATGCAGGACTGGCCCACGGACATACACCACCTGCTGCTGGCACGCAACAAGATCCAGGTTTGTGCTGAAAATGACAAATGAACTACAGGCTAATGTCTGTAATACTCAGGCTTTACACAGGTGGGAAAGCACTGATTAGCTGATATCTGCCAGCACTTTGACAGGAAATGACTTAAAAATAACACATTCACACTTTGATCCTCATTTGAGCCCAGCTTAATTCTGATATAAATTTGGTTTAGTCCTGGTCTAGTCCTGGGTTAGTTTCATGTTTGTGAATACCCAAGATTCCAGTGATGTGATGTGTGTTGTGTGTGTGTTTAGGAAACCACTGATGTCACATAAAAAAATGTATAATGGCAGCAAAATGTCAGAACAAAGTTTGAACTTCATTTCACATGAGAATTTGATCAGAAATAACAGACACCATATGCAAATTGCCTGATTAAATGTCCAGATACTATCTTAACCATTATCATACTGTACGTTCTATGTAAAACTCAATGATCAAAAGAATGAAAACACGAGTGTGATGATCTAAATGTTACGTAAAAGTCCACATGGGTTTGACAAAATGTTTATCTTATTAAAGTTTAAATCTGAGGCCACTGGCAATAGTCTCGGTATTGTTGATCCATAAACATCTGTGCACCATTCACAGAAGGATCACATCAAAGACATTGCTCCTCATGTGTGTATGTGTTTTGTGTGTGTGTGTGTTGTATGCATGTGTAGATGTCTGTATGAGAAATCCTCTGCACGTGCGTGTCTCCAGTGCTGAAAGAGATGAACAATCCTTTGCTGCTGGACAATAAAGATAGTAGTGTAGTAGCAATAAGTAAATAAGCGTATGTAAAGCTCCAACAGCATTAATGATGTCAAAGTCAGTCTGTAGAGGGAGTAGATGGACGTTCATTAAATTCAGCTGCGTTGTCATTATATTCAGTCTACTTTACTTCTTCTTGTCGTAGGCTAGAAACTGAGGTTTAGTATGAAGCAAGAACTATGTGCATGTGAGTTTGTTAGGGTGGGACAAGATGATTCCCACTAGACAAGATGAGGAACGAGATTGGGTCCATGAGAAAGAGACAACTGGGCCTCACAGAATTGGATATTTTTGCTGTCATTGCAGCACTGATTTTTGGAACTACAGTTTATCAAAATGTGTGTAACCCTTTTTTTTCCTTTTTTGTGTATTCATATGTATTGTTTTATATAAGACAGAGAGAGTGAGAGAGAGATACTTTATTGATCCTGATGAAAATTCAAGTTTTGCTGCAGCAAACTGTTGCAGTTTTGCTGTAACATTTGCACTAGGCTTCTCAGTTGCCTTTGTGTCTCAGGCAACGGTCTCAATCAGTTTAACAGGAGGACTGGTCAGGTAGGGTCAGCAGATCTGTGTCAGGGCAGTTTGAGAAGTGTAAGAGCCAAAAGTGGAAAGTGTCCCTCTTCTGTGTCCCACAACAGTAGAGTTGAAGCCAGTTAAGTACAACAGGAAAGGCCTCACTCTTACTCCACTCTTGCGTTTTGTTTGGTGATGAAATGGTAAATTTTCTCAAAGTGTTTCCTCTGGAAGTTCTCGGAAGTATTTCCCCTGGTCTGCTGCCATATGGTGCAAAAAGTCTATATCATGTTTTAAAAGCCATGTGCTATAGTTTACATGAGTAATAATATAATAAAGGGGTCATTCATAGCTATTGTCATGTCATTCATAGTCATCTCATTGTCATTTTTTCAGCATTTTTGGCTACGGGTATATGTGATGTTTTAGTCTTGGCTTGTTTATCAGATGTTTAATGTGCACTCTGAGCCTAGGGAGCGCTGCAATTTCAAATCCCGATTGTGCAACCTGTACATATGGTTTTTGACAATAAAGCTGACTTTGAACTTTAAGATTTTTTTCTCATGTATTTAAAATATATCTTACCCTACTATAGATATATTGTATAAACAGCTCTTGGGGTCTGATAATCAGGAAGTGGGTGATAGCATGCTAGTTATTGTTAGCTTCACCGGATGCTCAGTACACATAGGGTAAGTGAGGAATAACATTGGACTGCTGCAAACAGTTTAAACTAGTTCTGTTTTTCAGATTTGTTAGACAGTAAAAATCTGGTACAGCGCCTTTAAACGTAGATTTTTTTAACCTAGTGTGCTTTTTGTCTCTGTAGGTTTTACGAGACAATATGTTCTCCCAGTTCACACAGTTGAAGAGTCTGGACCTACAGCAGAACATGATCTCATTGGTGGAGGAACGAGCCTTCAGTGGCCTATCCCAGCTCACTACTCTGCTACTCCAACACAACAGCCTCAAAACAGCATCAGAGGAAGTCCTACTACCCCTGCCCCGCCTCACCTACCTCCGTATCTACGACAACCCCTGGCAGTGTCAATGCTCTCTGGACAGTCTCATCAGGACCATACAGGTGCCGAGCAACCGCAACCTGGGCAATTATGCCAAATGTGCCGAACCGATGTCATTGAAAGGGCTGAAGTTGAAAAAAATCGATGTGGATACGCTGTGTGTGGATAAAAAGCCAGGTGGAGGTGGAGCGGACGGACAAGCAGGAGGAGGCAGACTGAAACCAACCAGAAGACCCAAAATGGATGCTACGTCAATGTGCCACACGTACATGTTCCCCAGACCGGTGCTGGACTGCAGTCTCAAAGGTGAGCAATTACACAGGAATGCAACTCCATCTGAAACAGAGGGAAATGCTTTAGGTGAACGTAGCCTCAAAACCTGCTGAACATATGCCCAGACACTGCACATAGAAAAGTAGAATTTAATGCTTGAACTGGTGTTGGAATTATTGGATAGTTATATTTGAAGAGTTCATTGACAAAAACTGGTAAGTGGCATTTAAAGGACCTATATTGCACTATTTTCTATTTTTACAGACCTTGTTTCATTCACACATGTTTAACACACAAATCCTGCATATTTAGTTCTCTTTTTTGCATAATATAGGTTTTTTAAAAAGGCTTGCAGCTTGGTGTTTGTATAGCAATGTTTTCAAAACCAAATATACTACTACAATCAAATGATTAGCACATCCCTTACTGATAAAATCTAATCAACATTGTTTTCACTGATAGCACCAGTAGAAAATAGTAAGTTTTTGACAGAGTTTCAAAATGGAGATACGATACCTGCTCTTTGCAACTGAACACATTTGTATTTTCTATTAAAGGTCCCATGGCATGAAATTTTCACTTTCTGAGGTTTTTGAACGTTAATGTGAGCTCCCCTACCCTGTTTAGCCCCCCCCCCCCATGGTTAAAAGTTGTGAAATGTCTAAACTGAGCATTTGCGATCCTTTTCTGTGTTAGAAAAAATCGGAGCTCAAACGGGCGATTTTGAACAAGGAAACGTATTGACGTCAGATCGAAAAAAAAAATGCAAATGCAGTTTTTTTTTTTTTTTTTTCCCACCCCCGTCTGTCTGTACTCAGCGTCTCTGTAAATCACGCCCAGAGAGTTTGGACTGTGAATGCGCTAGGCAATGCGAAATGCGTTTTTTTATTTGCCTGGAGGCACGTCCGAGTGTTTCTAGGCTCAGAAGTCCTTTATCTGAGCCTCTGGACCTTTGAACAGCAGTGGTTTAATTTTATTTTCTGTGGAAATGTGTTTATTTTTCAATGGAATGCTTCAAATCTCTCCCCCCCGTGCAAAAACACGGAAATGGATCAGCTGAGAGCTGAGAGTTTGGCCACGCCCCCACCCTCTACTATAGGCCAGCTCTTTTCTCCTCATTTGCATTCAAGCAACAACGCCCATAATAAAGTGTTTGAGAGAGATATTTATGACTCTTTCTCATCTTATCTCTGTTTCTCATGCACTGAGTGTTGATTTTGAAGAAGGATTCATTTACAGTATTAGGGAACCATTAAGGAGCCATATAAAAGCATCCAGAAGTACCATGTCATGGGATCTTTAACACACAAATCTTGCATATTTAGTTCTCTTTTTTGCATAATATAGGTCCTTTAAAAAGGCTTGCAGCTTGGTGTTTGTATAGCAATGTTTTCAAAACCTTCTATTAAGTTTCTTTTTTAAGCTATTCACTTGTTGGATAAGCATTTTTAAAGTAGTTTAAGAGAAATTTTCGAGTTCAAAACAGACACATAAGTGGATTAGGGATTTTTAAACAAAGACTCAAGTACTGTCAGTTTGATAGACTGTACATGCCTGAAGTGGTTGACCTTCTCATTGCAGTTTGTTTTGTTCAGTCGCTTTGGCTCATTATCATTTAATAAATCTGGCAATTATTTTATGCAAAAGTTTTCACAGAGGACATAAAACAAATGTTTGAATGTAAATTTTGTGAAACAGTAAAACAGTCTTGTAAAAAAGACACTCTGTGGTTAAAATATAAACATGGTTATCAGTTTTATAAACTCATTTCACCATCAGACACTGTCCGGAGAATGCTAGAGCACTTTTAGACATGTAGTGTGTAAATTATTACACAATCATTTAGGGAACAAAAGCACTATTGACAAATCTGTGCTTTTTGATTTGGTTTGTAGTGCTTCTCTGCCTGTCTATAAAATCTATGCATATTGTGATTTCGGTCCTTTGTGTTTTTGGCCTACGGACTTTGGTAAAAATGTGCAATATGTAGGTACACAGACTACAGACTATAGCAGGTGCAGAGAGTGTAACAATTTCAATCTGTGTTTCAATCTGTGTTCAAATATTTTTTTTTTCCCTGGCGGCACAGTGGCTGAGTGGCTAGCACTCATGCTTCACAGCAAGAAGGTTCGGGTTGCCCGAGCCTTTCTGTGTGGAGACTGCATGTTCTCCCCGTGTCTGGGTGGGTTTCCTCCGGGCACTCCGGTTTCCCCCACCAACCTAAACATGCGCCATAGGTAAAATCCAGCTTAGGGCCTGACCAAAGCATAAATAACAAAACAAAATCATGGGGATGGTCCCCGGGTCAAATATAGAAACAACTTCTCCTGTGCGAGATCAATAAAGGTCAATCTTCTAATCCTTGACCACTGTAAGGCGCTTTGTGCTACAATTTTGTATGAAAAGCGCCTTATAAATGTTTGATTGATTGATTGATTGATTGATTGAAATATTTGATGTTTAAGAAGTGAAACTCTAATTTCAGGATAGCTAGACTGACAGTTAATGGTTAATATTTATTGGAATATGTGTGGGGAGTATTGGTAAATGACAAACTCACTGTTGAGTATAGCTGGGCGGTATGACCAAAAATTGACATCACAGTATTTTTCTAAATTATATCGGTGAGCCACACAGACCGATTTTCTGGGCACCAAAAAAAAAAAAAAAAAAAAATCAACGTGAGAAATGCCATGTGTGGCGTGTGAGCGTGTGAACACGTCGAATTGCGTGTGTCACACTCTCAATGCGTGAGACTTGAGAGCCCTGGTTGGTAATATCGTTCCACCGTATGCTTTTCTTGTCCCCTTAGCAAACGCGTCTTTGAGTGACGTCTGAGTCGCTACAACTTTAGCCCGACAACATTACAGAATATGTTTGTTTGATCAGCGTCAGATTTTTTTAACGCTGAAGTACTTCCACACAACTGACACGATTACTCTTTCCAGTATAAGTTCCTCTGTTTCTAACAACAACGTCCATGTTGTTCACCGCTCAACACACACTGTAGCCGTGTCCCAATTCCAGGGTTATTGATCCGTGTGCGTAATTTGCGTGGTGCATGTTGTTAGCATTAGAGTTAGCAGCGTGTCTGGTCAAATTGGGACACAACCGCTCTTATGCCACTGTAAAACAGTTCCCCAGCGCGACATTCCGCCGCTCTGTGTTCCCGATGTTTTGTACACACACACTCACCGGTATTGCAGTAAATGAAAAATTCATATCATAAAAAAACACCGGTATTTGGTATGAACCAGTATACCGCCCAGCCCTACTGCTCTTACAAAAGTCTTACAAAATTGACAGCATTGACATAAACACTGACAAAATGAACCACTTGGCATTAACTATTAGAGTAGTACAGACTGGGATTGAACATCTTAAATTGAACCTTACTGGCAAAATTCACCTTTTTTTCCGCAAGCAGGATGCAGCTTCATAGAGGTAACTTCATCCATCCATCCATCTTCTTCCACTTCTCCATTTCTGGGTCGCGGTAGCAGCAGTCCAAGCAGATCTGCCGCCCAGAACACAATGCACCAGAGTTAACTTTAGCCAACATAATTTTGTAAGCAGTAAACAAAATAGCTCTTTAGCTATATATTTATAATATTTATCAACTCCTTTAGCTGCTGGACCACCACTGGTAAATAAGGAGTTGAGGTACACTTTATTGTCCCTATAGAGAAATTTGTCATCTCCATTTAACCCAGTGCTTCTCAAATACAGGGGGTCCTCGGGTTACGACGGTCTCGACTTACGACGTTTCGTGGTTACGAACGCGCCCCCATAAAAAAAAATTTATAATATTACGCGTCATTCTGTCTTACGCGGTTTAGCGTGGTAAGCGACGTAAACAAATGCGAACGGCGCGCGGCGCACGGTGGAAGAATACGCTCTGTTGTGGTTGTAGGGCAAAGAAGACGGCCTCGTGTGCGTGCCCAATGTGGGCGGAAGTACCTGATGTGGGCTCTGATCTGCTCCTATGAAAGCGGCAGTGATAACCAAGCAGCGTAGTGGTCTAATTATTGAGATGGAAAGGTTATTGGTGCTTTGGTTGGAAGATTAAAGTCAAAATCCGACTTACGACGAAATTCGGGTTACGACGCGTCTTAAGAACGAATCAACGTCGTAACCCGAGGACCCCCTGTAGTGGGGCATGGTGTGATGCCGGGGGGGGTAGTAGTTGGCAGTAGCGCTCTCATTGTTGCTCTGGGGCAGGGGTCGGCAACCTTAAGTACACGATATACAGAACATACTCACCATCAGCAGAACATCCTCTGTCACAGAAAAAACATGTATATTCCACTGAGGCGTGTCCTTTAGTCCGACAGAAGCTGATGCATCAGCGGCACAAGGAGAGAGCGTTTTTTTCAGCGCTTTTAGTTTATGCAAATGATTTTAAGTTTCGTTTCTGTAAAACATAAACAAATGTGCGCAAAGCTGCATTAAAAACACATTAATATTTGAGTCCTCAGTGCAAAAAGACAGTGTGTTGTAAGTTTCTTTCTTTTTTTGTTTTTAATGTTAATAAAGGATACAATGTTATGCAGAGGTGTACTAATAACAATTTTCTAGACAAATAATACTATTAATAGTCGCGTGCAGGGAGTGGGGTGTGAAATTTTTTCTTATTCCTGGGTGGGCGTCACAGAAAATAATTGGGAAGCACTGATTTAGCCCATCCATCATCAGTGTGACTGGGGCCCTGTCAGATTACTTTAGCTGGAACATTTTGCCTATTTTTGGGGTTGACATCTAACATGCTGTGTGAAGAATATATTTGTATGAAGGGAAACTTTAATATTTTTACATCCTAAAATCCCAATTTGCTTACTTCTATACCAACGAGTTGATGAGTAACCCAATTTATCTCTATGTTGAATAGCTTGTATTTTCAATCATATAAATCTCAGCTTGTTCTTGGTAGGCCTGTAACGATAATTACTATGTCGACTTATCAGACAATATACAAAAGCTGGAATAACATATTTTGGGGCTAAAAATGTATTGCGTGTACATTTTCTTTGTAAAAGTGGAGAGACTTTGGTATTTTTTGTTGTAATCCAATAAGATTTGAGCTGTAAAAGGTTGAATAAGTAACTTCTATGGATTATTATTGGTTGATTCTGTTATTTATTTGTTGCAGCTTAGGCCTTTTGAATGATACCGTCTATTTAAAAGTGGTTTACAGAGATTAGTGGCATAAAGTAGTTAAATACTATCATGTATATTACTCTAGCGATATTGTGCTTCAAATTGTATTATCGTGAAAGGCCTAGCTCTTGCCATATGTGTGGTCCTCTTAGTTCTTAGATCTGCCAAATAAACGTTTCTATTGTATTCAGAGGGATTAAACACCTTCACATTTGTTCATGTTTTTATCCGAGGAGAGCAGTGTCAGCTTATTCAAACACTTGAGTCATCGTTGTAGACGTCGGTCAAAATAAAAAAGGATTAAAAAAGGAGGAGGGAGGTGATGTCGGGTGCTGAGTGGAGGAAGGGAGGACTTTTTTTCCACAAGTTCACATCTGGTTCTGTCTGTGTAAAAATGTCACTCTGAAGGTGCTATTGTAATGGCTGTAACTTCTCCAGTTCTCCATAAAACTTGTTACAAAGCTTAAGAAGGAAGCAGATTTCATATTTCTAGCACTTTAATATAGGGGTTTTCTGTTCTGTACAGCTTTTCTCCCTTGGCGTCATTTTATTTTAGGAAATCGATTTAGAACCTCAAAGCACATCAAATGAACATGTCAACACCTCGAAATAAAAAGATCTATGTGTCCATGGTTTGCGTCTGACGATTTCCCATATTTAATTAGTGTCATAAATGCAGAGCCCAGCAAAGAGAGCCATCTTTCATGAAATGTCAATAATACGCCAAAACCCCTCAATGCACCATCTGTCTGTCGGGGGGAAAACCTTTTACATATTTTCCTAATTATCTTCTCGCTCCAAAAGTGAATCAATTCTTTATCTGAACCACTATAAAGGCAGCTTTGTCTGTGTCATCCATCTTGCTCCATTTCAGTCTTGAAATCCTAACCCTCACCACACCATAAAAAGTAATTTGTAATGTGTGAGCGTGGCAAAAGTGAACCAAGCTGCAGGATTTAACTAGCTTTGAATTAAGTTCTTTCTCTGCACTATAGAGTTGCCACTAGACCAGGGTTATAACGTGACAGCGGGGGCATGTAGTTTTAGCAATGCATTATTGATACTTTGCAGCTGATGTCATCAACATTTACTGGGGGTGTGATGCTAACTAGAGGCTGAAGCTATTTTAACACTGACCAGAAAGGAACTACAAAAGGTGAGCTGATTTGTGCTGTTAAACTAGTCTGTCAAATAACATTACAATCACAAGCTGGTTAGCATTAGCCGTTTTTCAGTTAGTTAGTTAGTTTTGTTGAAACTCAAACTCCGCTTGTGTTGATCATAGGCTTCTGAAAAAGTGTTGTTTAAATCCATTTTGTATTTTTTAGTTTTTTGACAGCGTTTGCTTGTTTTGCCAATAGAAATACATCCCCAGCATGACGTCACTGCAATGTATTAATTGCTGCATAGTTGTTTGCTTTGTTTTGTTTTCCGTGTTTCCAATAACTCTTCCAATAACTAAACCTGGACTAAGCAAACACCAGAGAGAACAGCCAAGACTATAAATGAATTTAAAGGGCCTGTGACCAATTTTAAACCATGAATGAAGAAAATCTTCCAGACCGAATTATGAGCCCCGCCCACTTAGTCTCTTCTTTCAATCAGATGTTTAACCATGGCAAAGAAAACAGCCATCTGGGATAGTCACAGGCATGATGTTTCCACATGGTTTTCATTACCACAAACAACAACGTCTCACATTGGTTAAACTTGGGTCTGTGGCTGGGGCTTCATTAAGGAGATCCTTTTAAAATGTAGAGGCAATATATTATTCATTTTCTCTTTTCTTTTTCTTTTTTTTTTAAGTCAAATAGCTGTTTATTCTTTTAAAGGTCTATATTACACAAAACTGACATTTGTGTGCTTTAAGACATGTTAAAATGTTGTTACCTCACCAAAAACACACCTGGAATTGTGTTTTGTTCAGTGTTGTATAAAGTACTGGAAAATCAAACTCAAGTAAAAGTATAGGTACACCTCCCAAAAATGACTTTGGTAAAAGTCGAAGTCACTGACTGAAATGTTACTTGAGTAAAAGTCTTAAAATACCTGGAACTTCTTGTACTTAAGTATGACAAGTAATGTAAAGATAAATGTACTCAAGTAATGTAATTAAAAGTACAAGTAAAAGTATCAAGCAAAGGCAGTCTGAATTTATATCTGAATAGCCTACAGCTATGCCTTCCCTTGAGCCGAAAAAGCTAGATAGCCTGTTAGCTCCAACATCGTCAAATACGCTTTGTGCAACCGAAACAATGTCACACAAAGTTAATTTCTACATGTTATGCTCAAGGTTTCACAACGGTGTCTAGAATGTCCATGCTATGGTTACTGAAATTGGAATATAGACGCTAACAATTTCATTAATCTAGAACTTACCTCAATGTGTTTCTTGAGGTTGGACGGGGAGTTTCTGTAAGATAGGATTTCCACGTTTCTTGGAAGGCACAAGAGGCACTTCATTCGATAGGACGAATCCTTCATATCAGCGTAAGAGAACATTGTGTTTAAATACGGCCAGGGATGCTCATCGTCAGGTCCCCCTTCATTTGTAGCCGACGTGGATGCTGTCTCCTCTTCCATCAGGGATGTTGATTGATTAAACTAGCTGCATGAAACCAACAGGTGTAGGCTGATTGTCATGGCACGTCCTGACTTCCTTCAGTCAGTAGAGGTTTTTTTTGTAGCGAGTAACTAAACGGCACATTGAAAATGTAACGGAGTAAAAGTATGCAATTAAATTCGGAAATGTAGTGAAGTAAAAGTAAAAGTTATCAATTTTTTTAAAAACTCAAGTAAAGTACAAAGTCTTCCAAAATGTACTTAAGTACAGTAGTGAAGTATTATTACTTCGTTACTATACAACACTGGTTTTGTTTCATTTCATGTTTGAGTAATCCCTTATTATTAGTCTGTGTCCATCATTGACTATATATAGATGGACAGAGCTAACGCCTTACCCACCGCATTCCAAACAGGAAATTCACATGTGGGTTCTTCCGGCTCCTACTGACCCTGGCTTAAAATATTGTCGTCCCTGTCTCTGTAACTGCTGCAGTGATCCTCGTCATTATGGCCTTAAAATCTTCATATTAATCCGCTCTAAGATAAGATAAGATAAGACTTTATTGATCTCACACAGTAGAAATTTACTTGCCACAGTAGCTCCAGGACAGTTTGAACAAGAAAGAAAAGTGCATGCAGGCAATGATGGAAAAAAGTAATTAATAATCTACATGATCCTGGTGTTTTTATCTCGCTATTTTGTCCATCAGAAAATCCTATTCATAATAGAGCCTGGCTCCATATTCACTCCTGTAACCATGAGCATCGCAAGCTTCATTTGAGTGGTGCTTAACGCTATGGGTGACATCACACTTGCTTAGTCCACTTTTTTATACAATCTATGGTGTACATTTCCAAAGCTCAAATGCTCTGTTCCACCTTGTGATGTCATGACATGGTAGTTTTCAAGTTAAAGGAAAAGTAACGTTTTTTTTTACAATCTGAGCCTTATTTCGGTAATAAAACAAACTGTTACTCACCCATAGCACTTTGGTGTCATTTGGAGCAGTTTCGTAGATGTTTTGTTGTAGCCGTATCCGTTAGCGTGAGTGCTCGGGGCATTACTTTGCGGTGTCCAAATAACACAAACTTTAGCACTTTTCAAATCACAGAAGATCGCTGTGTCAGCGTAGACTTTAAGTGGATTCCAAAACGGCCTGAAACCCGATATCCAGCTATAGTTTCATTTGATGACGTCATCAGAGAGGACAGTGCGCATGCGTGAACTCAGCTGTTTATAAACACCGCTAGTCCGAAAGAAGCTAACACCGCTCTGAACTTGACTTTTCTGTTGCGAGACATGGCTGAAGATTCGGACTTTGAGATTGAAGAGGAGTTATTTGAGTATGATGGCCGTCCCTACCTTTTTGAGCCTGAGTTTACGGAGGAAGAGATATTAGAAAGAAGGAAGCGAAGAGAGCTTGAGGAGCAGCGCACAAGAGAACAGGAAGAGACGGCCCGTCTACGAAAAGACAGTACTTTGTGGTGTTTATGTGGACATTGTATGTCAATGGCAACAGAGGAAGAATGCCTTTGCTGTGTCGAGTGGGATTTGCGTCCAGGAGATGAACGTCTGGGTGATGATAACAGAAATCTGTGTCTGTCAACTCTGGAGGATATTCGTGCCATGATGAACCGTGGTGTAATAGAAACATTTTTTCGCGTTCCGAAGTTGAATTGGAGGAGCCAGCCAAAGCCTGCGGGACCAAACGGGCAACTTTCAGTTGAGTAAGTAGCCAACACACAATTATTTGTTTGCATTGAATTGGTTTGTTATGCCTATATAATCATATTTTGATAATACTAACTGTGAGTACTGCAAACACGAGGGTCCAGACGTCTTACAGCTTTCCCTGTCATGTTTGGGTCCATTCTCAAAGCAAGTAGCCACATTTTCAATAAGTCAGGATTCTGATGCGGAAGTCTGTGAAAGCTCAACTTCGTCCAAGATGTCATTTTGTTTTCGCAACCGGGATAAATGCATGTTCGCACCATTTTCTCAAGCGGAGATGTTTTCGTCTTATAAGCTTCTTACGGACTGTAACCGAGATCTGACAGAGGTGTTTATAAACAGCTGAGTTCACACATGCGCGCTGTCCTCTTTGATGATGTCATCAAATGAAACTATAGCTGGATATCGGGTTTCAGGCCGCCTTGGAATCCACTAAAAGTCTTCGCTGACACAGCGATCTTCTGTGATTTGAAAAGTGCTAAAGTTTGTGTTATTTGGAGATCACAAAGCTATGCCCCGAGCACTCACGTTCACGGATCCCGCTACAACACAACTTCTACGAAACTGCTCCATATGACACCAAAGTGCTATGGGTGAGTAAAACAGCTTGTTTTATTACCGAAATAAGGCTCAGATTGAAAAAAAAACACGTTACTTTTCCTTTAACAGCTACCTTTTAACTTTAGTTTAGTACAGATTGGCAATTCCAGGTCTGAAATTATCCAAATTGTTAGTGTATGGTTTAAAAACACAGTGGAGCATTTCCTGTATTACCACATTACATTATAAGATTGAACAGTGTTTTCTATTTGAGAGCAGAACTCAGCCTAAATATGCAGGGTTTGTGTGTTAAAGATGTTTGAAAGAAACAAAACACAACTCCATGTTTTTAATGAGGAAACAACATTATAACTTAGATCAGAACTAACTAGTACGATCTGAATAACATTGTATGAGTTTTTACTGACATGAAACAGACTTTATTCATCTTTTGCTCTTCAACATAAATGTTAAATGCTGGCTATAATTTTAATATACTCTTGATAATATAAAAAAAAACATGAAAATGGCAGAAGAAAATGGCAAAAGCAGGGAAAAACAAAAAGAGAATCTGCTGTATCTGAGTGGAAAGTTTTTATAATCTCTCTGTCTCCACAATATATTTGAGTCATTGGGTTTAAAGACTGTTCCTCTGAGGTCTACCACACAGATCGCAGGCTCCACACAGACACTGAGTCGACCCCATGCTAACTCACAATATGGAAGCTCTTATAAGGCCTTTATTAAATATATTTTTAATTTATTTTACTTTTCTGGATTGAGATGTCTGATGTATTTCCTGGGATCTGCTGTAGCTACTCCTCCAGTTTGGGGGTTACAGCCCGAGTGCTCCCATCACCACAGGCACCACTGATGCCTTCACCTTCCAGGCCTTCTCCAGCTCTTCCTTGAGCCCCTGGTATTTCTGCAGTTTCTCGTGTTCCTTTTTCCTGATGTTACCATCGCTTGGTATTGCAATGTCCACCACCACAACGTTGTTCTGTTGCTTATCCAACACCACAGTGTGTTTCCCACCTTAAACTTGGGGTCTCCAGCTCTTCACAGATGTTTCTGTACACTACCCTCGCCACTTGGTTGTGTCGCTTCATGTATGCTTTCCCTGGAAGCATCTTACCCCCTGTAATTATGTGCTGGACTGTCTCTGGAGCCTCTTTGCACAGCCTTTGCACACATATACATATATATTTGCATATAGACTATGATAGGATCAAATGTCTCTGCTTTGAGTTACAATATGTTTGAATGAATTCAACTGCCTAAGAAGCTATAGCCAATCTGCATGCACACATATATTAAGGATGGTAAGATGAACTGGTCAATTAATAATTGTTTTTATTCAGATTCCAATACAACAGGAAGAACCCATATTACGCTAGTTTCTGATCTATGTTGTAATGTTGTTTCCTTGTCAAAAACATACCTGGAGTTTTGTTTTGTTTCATTCATACATTTCTATCACTCAAACCCTGTGTATTTAGGCCATACACCACTATGGAGTAGAGCGATTCACTAGAATCATTGGGATAATTTTAGCAATCTCTACTTAAAACAAGGTAAAAAGTAGCTTAACAACTACCACTTCATGATATCACAAGTTGGAACACAGCATTTTGAGCTTTGGAGTGAGCTTTGTGTGAATGAAACAAAACACAACTTCAGGTATTTTTGAGGAGGTATCAACATTCTAACATGGCTTAAGCACACAAGAGTCAGTTTTGTGTAATATAGGACCTTTAAGTCATATTAAATAACACATTACATTCATTACATTAGATTTAATAAAACTGGACACATACCAGAGGAATGATAATTTCCAAATTTGTGTTTCTTTTTACAATAAAAGCAATACTAACATTTGATATTGTGGCCTCTTTACAACAGCAAACACAGTATAAACTATTTAATTGCATCATGTTTAATTTGATACCAGTAAATGAAATGGCCATACCTTAGACATGCTTGTACTTTCATGGGAAAAGCATCCCACTTGTCCTGTGTTTTTATTCCCCGCTTGGCTGCATTCAGGTTGAACTCTGTAGGTTACAGTATAGAATTCCACAATATCAAACTATGACTAACTAAAGATTATTATACTCTCATCTTAGCTTTAAGTTGGCAAGCTATTTTCTAGATTTATTCAGTCCTCCTTGGGTTCAAAATATGTTTCAGGCCACGAAGATTGTAAATTTATTGTGAGCTGAAGAGAGTGAGAGCCCCAGGTCTGACTCGTGTTTGCAGTTGTTTTGGCAAATTCTCTCCTTGGGCTTCATGGTTCTCGAGGCGTGTGTGTGTTGAGTCGGCAGAAATAATGAATCTTTTATGGTGTCATCTGAGGTGGGTAGGGGCTGTAACAGGGGACAGTGGGCAGAATTGTAACCATATTTGTCAACAGCAATGCAGTGCTCCTGTCTGTCTGTCTGCAGTGCTCATGAAGTTTCCCCACAGTGAATATTTTTTTGGTACTACTGGGTAGAGATTAGGAAGTGTTTCACTGTGTTTTTAAACCTTTTAAACCACCTTCATTAGAATCATTTGGATGAATTCAGCTCTGGAATTGTCAATCTCAACTGAACTAAAGTTAAAAGGTAGCTGTTAACTTGAAACCTACCATTACATGAATGAATTTCCTTTGGGATAAATACAGTATTTATGTATCTATCTAGGTGCAACAGAGCATTTTAAGTTTAGTCAGACTAATAAACAATTTCTCAAACATGTATGAATGAAACAAAACACTCCAGGTATGTTTCTGATGAGGCAACAGCATTCTGATATGGTTTAAAGCTCACAAGAGTCAGTTTTGTGTAATATAGGACCTTTAAATACATGTTAGCAAACACTTTCATTGTTAAAGATCCCATGGCATGAAATTTTCACTTTCTGAGGTTTTTGAACGTTAATGTGAGCTCCCCTACCCTGTTTAGCCCCCCCCCCCCCCATGGTTAAAAGTTGTGAAATGTCTAAACTGAGCATTTGCGATCCTTTTCTGCGTTACAAAAAATCGGAGCTCAAACAGGCGATTTTGAACAAGGCACCTTATTGACATCAGATCGAAAAAAGAAATGCAAATGCAGTTCCACCCCCGTCTGTCTGAACTCAGCGTCTCTGTAAATCACGCCCAGAGAGTTTGGACTGCGAATGCGCTAGGCAATGCGAAATGCGTTTTTTTATTTGCCTGGAGGCACGTCCGAGTGTTTCTAGGCTTGGAAGTCCTTTATCTGAGCCTCTGGACCTTTGAACCGCAGTTGATTAATTTTATTTTCTGTGGAAATGTGTTTATTTTTCAATGGAACGCTTCAAATCTCTCCCCCCGTGCAAAAACACGGAAATGGATCAGCTGAGGGCTCAGAGCCGAAAGCGGAGAGTTTGGCCACGCCCCCACCCTCTACTATAGGCCAGCTCTTTTCTCCTCATTTGCATTCAAGCAACAACGCCCAGAATAAAGAGTTTGAGAGAGATATTTATGACTCTTTCTCATCTTATCTCTGTTTCTCATGCACTGAGTGTTGATTTTGAAGAAGGATTCATTTACAGTATTAGGGAACCATTAAGGAGCCATATAAAAGCATCAAGAAGTACCATGTCATGGGATCTTTAATGCTTTAAACGGATCACAAACCTGAAGGAAGAGCTCATGTTTGTTGCTATTGCTGTGTTCAGATGACATCACAACATTCTATAGGCGAATATTGACACAAATGGAGGCAGTTAAATGAGTATTGTTAAAGTACCTTTTTTCTGTTGTAATACAGTTCTTGGGTCTAATGAATAATGGAAAGATCAGGTTCAACATTTGTGTATTGCGTTTTGGATATTTCATGGGAAAGTACAATGTAATCAACAGGGAAAAATTGGACTTGGCCCTCATCTGGGAGTATGACCTCATTACATTCTTCAAGCTGAAAATCACCAATTAGGGTGTTAGTGGGAGTTAGTTATACAGTATGATATAGTTATGGCCTCAGAGTATTCATTTAGACTTATTTTATTATTATTTATTTTTAAATTTAGATTATGTCCACAATTTTGTTCAAGAGACTTCTTTCTTTCACAGTTTACATTTGGAACAATTCAAATACTCCAGGTTTAATCTTTACAATGAAGAAGATTTTCACTATCCCTTTGTTGGATTAGAAACCCAATCCTGCCATAGCAACGCAAGCACAATCCAAGTATTGTATTGCTTATATTAAATCAAACCTGATGGTTTTTGATCTTCTTCTGTATAAAAAGGAAAAGAAATCTTACAAAAAACAAGCAGTTGGAAAATTATTAATCTTCTCTCATTGGCCCTGTGCCTCTCTGATATGTTTGATGTCCTCTTTCACTACTTCTCAGGAGTGGGACATATGCTAAAAAGTTCATATTATCATTTTTAGAGCCTAAAGATCTTATACATGTAGTATCCTTAGATTGTCTTTAGGAGATAACTAAAGCTATCAGCTGCTTTTTGGTTCATACTTCACTGTGACTGGTTAGATTTGTTTCATTCATACATTTTTAACACAAAAACCCTGTATGTTTAGGCTGTGTTCTTAAAGGGATATGCCACCCCCAGGTCAAATTTGGGCATCTCCCCACAGTCCAGAGACTAAAATAAGTGGTGGAAAGCGTTTTCCTGCTCACCCAGCCATTGTCCGAGTCTGTCGCTACTGACCGCCGCGGTATCTGGTGCTCCTCCGCCTTAGACTGGAGTCTAACGTCGCCAGAGAAAGATTTCGGCCAAAAGGAATTAATTTGCTCGATGCGTTTCCCAATTACTTTGTGTGTAGTGCGCATTCATATCGAGTGCAAATAAATGTGCAAATCAACACGGAGAGCTTGCCTTGGTCATTTTGGGTGGGAACTATTTTCCAGTGCGTAAGAATACAGCCGTATCACGCAGCACGCTGCCAGGGGAATCCCAGTTACGCACCGGGAAGGGAGTTCCCCTGTTGCACAACGTGGTGCGTGACTCGATATGAATGCGCACTACACACAAAGTAATTGGGAAACGCATCGAGCAAATTCATTCCTTTTGGCCGAAATCTTTCTCTGGCGACGTTAGACTCCAGTCTAAGGCGGAGGAGCAGCAGATACCGCGGCGGTCAGTGGCGACAGACTCGGACAATGGCTGGGTGAGCAGGAAAATGCTTTCCACCACTTATTTTAGTCTCTGGACTGTGGGGAGATGCCCAAATTTGACCCGGGGGTGGCATATCCCTTTAACTCAAACACAAAACACTCTACTCCACCTTGTGAAGTCACAGAGTAATACTGGAACTGCTCCACTGTGAAGTGCTTTTCAACTCCATACTTCACTAGAATCATTTGGATCATTTCAGCCCTGGAATTGCCAATCTCTACTGAACCAAAGATAAAAAGTAGCTGCTAAGTTGAACGCTACCACTTCATGACATCACAAGGTGGAACAAAGGAGATGTACAGACTAATAATAAAGGATTACTCAAACATGTGAATGAAACTAAACACATCTAAAGGTAAGGTTTTGGGGAAGTAACAACATTCTAACAACGCTTAAACCAGTCAGTTTAGCAAAATATAGGATCTTTAAACCTCTTTTTTCCTCATATATCTGGCCTCTTTCACTTGTTTTCCAATTGATAAACCATGCACTTTCCATTAGATGTACTCAATCAATCCCTATCCCATACCCCATTCGGCTTGGCTGCACTTTAAAAGCCATATTTTCCCAATAGCATGAAATCACACTGCTTCATATCTATGTCTTCTATTAAAGACGTCAAATAGCAGCTCCTGTGTTTTGCTTAATCCTGAGCATATGATAGATAGGATGATGTCATTATTTTTAAAACAGGCTTGCATCATATTTAAATGTATCATGATTTGTCAATTTGTCAGGGCTAGCAATAAAAAATGACTCAAAGCACTAAATCATAACACGGTGTTTAGATGTAATTCTTGTAATGGTTTTCACACATGGCTAGTAAAGTAATTATGGTTTGACACTAGGAAGCACATAGCCAACACAGGAGAATGATTTAACTCTAACTAACAAGAAAAAAATGTAATTATGAAAATACATTTGCAGCTCTATAATGTTCACATACATTAAAGCCATGAAATTAGCCAATTAAATGGACTATATTCTTTTCTGAGCACACAAACACTGGCTGAGCTCTTCTCTCAAACACAAAACATACTGTTCCACCTTGTGATGTCATGTGGTAATACAGTGTTTTTAAACTCCATACACCTTCATTAGAATCATTTCGATGATTTCAGCCCTGGAATTGCCAATCTCAGCTGTAGCTGTTAACTTAAAAAACACCACTTCATGACACAGGGGTGGAACACAGCATTTTGGGCATTGGAGATGTAAACAGACTAATATTAAAGGATGACTCAAACATGTGTGAATGAACCAAACCCCAACTCCACGTATGTTTTTGATGAGGAAAAATAAACATTATAACATAGTACATCAGAAAAGAGCCTAATAGTCTTTTAATAATCTAATTTCATGGCAGGATGTAATATGGATGTAACAGCTTTTGCGTACCCAATTTTCAACAACTGTCAACAATTTTGCGTAAAAAAAAAACAATTTTTGTGTAAAATGAATACACTCAACAAAAATATAAACGCAACACTTTTGTTTTTGCTCCCATTTTTCCTGAGATGGATCCAAAGATCTAAAATTCACTCCAGACACACAACACTACCATTTCTCTCAAACATTGTTCACAAATCTGTCCAAATGTGTGACAGCGAGCACCTCTGCCCCGCCGAGACAATCCACCCCACCTCACAGGTGCGCCACATCAAGATGCCGATCCGACATCATGACCAGTGCACAGGTGCGCCCCAGACTGCCCACAATAAAAGGCCACCCCAAAATGTGCATTTTTTTGGCTTTATTAAGGGTCTGGGGACTCAGAACCAGTCAGTATCTGGTGTGACCACCATTTGCCTCATGCAGTGCAACACATCTTCTTCGCATAGAGTTTATCAGATTGTCAGTTGTGGCCTGTGGAATGTTGGTCCACTCCTCTTCAAAGGCTGTTATGGACGAAGAACACAGTTGCATTTTATTGATGGCATTTTGAATGCACAGAGATACCGTGATGAGATCCTGAGGCCCATTGTTGTGCCATACATCCATGAACATCACCTCATGTTTCAGCAAGATAATGCACGGCCCCATGTTGCAAGGATCTGTACACAATTCTTGGAAGCTGAAAATGTCCCAGTTCTTGCATGGCCAGCATACTCACCGGACATGTCACCCATTGAGCATGTTTGGGATGTGCTTGACCGGCGTATACGACAGCGTGTACCAGCTCCCACTAATATCCAGCAACTTCGCACAGCCATTGAAGAGGAGTGGACCAACATTCCACAGGCCACAATTGACAATCTGATAAACTCTATGTGAAGAAGATGTGTTGCACTGCATGAGGCAAATGGTGGTCACACCAGATACTGACTGGTTCTGAGTCCCCAGACCCCCAATAAAGCAACAAAAAAAAAATGCACATTTCGGGGTGGCCTTTTATTGTGGGCAGTCTGGGGCGCACCTGTGCACTGGTCATGATGTCGGATCGGCATCTTGATGTGGCGCACCTGTGAGGTGGGGTGGATTGTCTCGGCGGGGCAGAGGTGCTCGCTGTCACACATTTGGACAGATTTGTGAACAATGTTTGAGAGAAATGGTAGTGTTGTGTATCTGGAGTGAATTTTGGATCTTTGGGTCCATCTCAGGAAAAATGGGAGCAAAAACAAAAGTGTTACGTTTATATTTTTGTTGAGTATAGTAGCTCATTTTTCCTGTCGTCCATCGGGCCAAATTCTAACTCACAGTTAATATGTGAAAAACTGCTCCCATTTCCACTGTCTAAACATAAGTAAATCTATGGTTCTTTGTCTTCTTCTTGAATTATAGCAATGAGCAGCCATGTTAGTTCATGATGATTGCCAGATATACATGATAAAATAGGAAACATATTTCAACTGCACATGTGTTTTAGCAAGCTGTTTTATTTCTATGATAAAGAAAGCTAATGCTTATTTGAACTTGTGCAGACAGGGGTAGAATTAGCAGGTCTTTAAAGATTTGTGTCCTGTTCTTAGTATATACTATTCAGCCCTATTCACAGAATAGAATTGGAGACAATTTCTGTTTTTCATTGAAACACTTGGCTTTTCTCCATTTCTCCATTGTGTCTTTTGTGCATAGACTTTTCCCCTGTAGAGGATTGTCAGGGCTAACCGGGTTAAGCAGAGATGTACCCAAGTATAATGTCTGCAGCAGATTCACTCAAATGGTCATCGCAGACATGAGTGAATCACTGCTGGCATGTTTTCTCTCATGCTGTTCTCCATCCAGAAGACTCTTACTGTAACTCAACAGGAAAATGTCATTATTGGCACAAGATATGTGATAATTATTAAAACATGTGGCTAATAAAATGTCTCACTTTACCAGTCTGACAGCTGCACTGGTGTTATCAGATGAACACACAGGAGAGGAGTGCACAGAGATGGACACAGTTTGTTTGTTTGTTTGTTTGTTTTGGAACCTAAAATGTTATGATAGGTAAACAGTTTATTCTGTATTGTGGATCTTACGTACTGTATTTTTATCTGAATTATTAGGAAATGAAAAGTCTAAGTGAATGCAATAAAGGTGCTGTTCGTGATATTTACGGTCCTAAAATTAGGGGGGAAAAACAGAACTAGTTCATTTTCAAAGCAAGGCCAGTTTACACAAAGTAATTTAAAGTGCTTTACCATATAAGAAAGACATTCAACTCACAATACAAGCAAATCAAAACAGTAATAATCCTAAAATTAACATTAAAAGAGAAGTGTGAGAATATTCATATGCACTGTCTGGATTTAAACATCATCAGACCTGTCAGACCTGCAGTGGTCTAAACTTATTCATCACTTAACTTTACATCCTAACTTTTCAACACCATGAGCTTATAAACTGTTTTCACAACTTTCAGCGATCAGAGCACTGTAAAGCTAACAACAACTAGCATGGTAATGTACACTTCCTAATTATCATAAAATAAAATGCAGTAGTGTAGATGCACACAGTACACAGACATACTGTATTTTGACCTCAAGAGCTAAAATACATCTGTACTTTGAAATGGAATTGCAAAAAGGGTTCATGGGGATAAGAATTTGCTTCCTCCCACTCTGTTTTAGAGGTATGTGTTTGCTTGTAGCATAAAGTTGTTGTATGTGTTTTGCTTTATTTATGCCTATATCATTTTCTCTATGCCCATATAATAATGTCCAAATAAAGAATGTTCATGAAGAAAGAGTAACCAATTTACATCTGCTATTATACAGACTTAGACTTAGACTTTATTGATCCACAAGGGAAATTGTTTTGGGGACGGTAGCTTACTCATCAAATATATGTAATTATTTTTAAACCTGTAATGTAATGTAATTATTTTTAAACCTTGGCAATACACAATACAATAAGTCACTGAATACCACTGAAACAAGAACAGCTGTGTCTGTCTTGGACAGAAAACAAAAAGAAGAAGGCTGATGTGCCTCAAGGGATTCTGGAAATTCGAGTCTCTGGGTACATCGGCTTCACCATAGCTTTATCGCGTATGCTTTTGGATTTATTTATTTATTTATTTTTGTTTTTTGTTTTGTTTATTTCATTAATAAAGTATAAAAACATCATCAGTGTGATGGCAATACAAAATATTGAATGAAAGGGAGCAGAAAAAAAGAGTAAGATTTGGTCATGTTAAAGTGTGAACAATGTGCTTTACTGTACTCACATAAACAGCTGCAGGTGCCCAATAAACATCTGTAAGTCTAAATATAAAAGCTGTAAACAAAGCTGTGGAGGAAATGAGCATCCATGCAGGCTTATCCAAATATACCATCACAGTTCAACCCAGTACATGTTTAACCAGTGTGACTGTGTGGCTGTCAGCCACTAAAACATCAACTTTAAAAGTCATATATTAAACTCTTGTAAGCTGTAAGCCATGTTATAATCATAGTTTGGATATATAAATGGACATAGCTAATGCACTTCTGAGTAGGAAGTTTGCATGTGGGCTCTTCTGGCTCCTACTGACCCTGGCTCACATCGACTTACATTGGATTGTCTCCCCTCTCTCTGTAACTGCCTTCTCATTTTGGTCTTAAAATGTTTGTATTAACCTGCTCTACATGATCCTGGTGTTTTTATTTTGCTGTTTTGTCCTTTAAAAAAATCTATTCCTAATGCTGTTACTTCATCAAAAACATAACTGGAGTTGTGTTTTGATTCATTCACACATGTTTGAGTAATCCTGGTTTATAAATCTGTGTGCATCCCCAAAGATCAAAACGCTGTGTTCATGTTCATGTCATGAAGCAGTATTTTTCAAGTAACAGCTACTTTTTACCTTTAGTTCAGTTGAGATTGGCAATTCCAGGGCTGAAATGATCCAAATGATTCTCTTCTTGACTTGATTTGTACAGCAGATTTGACCTGAAGCACAGGTTGATTTCGTATTTTATCACAAACTGACAGGCATAAAGGTGGAAAACACATTCAAAACCCATTACAGTGTTGATCAGATTTGAAATGGCTCACAACCAGCCAGCTGCCTCCCATAAGGCAACATGTGCAGTGCTGATTTGCAGTGGTGGATGGAGGCGTCCTCGTAGGCTGTACGCAGTAAATATTCATGCTACTTGAAGTACTAGGACCTTGCAGTATTACTTTTGATGCACCAAACCCAGCTAGCAAGTTTTGGTTCTCAGAATATTTTTGGAAGGTTATTTTTAGGTTAGCCGAACATTCCCCGAAGAGTACTTTTGGTTATTCTCAGATTATTTTGGGAGGTTTTATTTATTTATTTATTTTTAATTTTCTCTGAAGGCTCTCTCTTCTAAATGTGTATAATTATTTGATTTTGTAATTACTACAATCTTGTATATGTTCACTGCAACTGTACACTGCAGACATAATAATAATAAATGTATAGGAACTGTTATTTAAAATGTATGCTTCTGCTACTTTTAATGTCCTGCTTATGATCATTCAAATGTATTAAATATAATTATACACAATATGTACAAATATACAATTATAGACACTTATCACAGGATATTCAGTTTTAGCTTTATCTTAATTTTTTAATTTGTTAACTTGCTTTCACTTTGCTTCTGCTGAGTACAGATGGCCAAATACATGAATAATTATATCATTTTCATCTGCATTTATGAATCATTACATTTTAGTATATTTACAGTCTTACCGTTTTACCATACTTCACTCTCCACCTCTTTTTTGTCCTCTCAAAAAATCAGAATCAGTGTGGAAATCCTTGAGCATTCGTCAGTCTGCCTGAAGGCCCAGGAGACACCAGAGATGCGCCGGTGAAATATTGCAAAACAGACTCTCACATGTGCCTCCATCTTGAAAATATTAAATGTTTCTCAACCCACTCACCACATCTTGAAAATGTATGCTGGACTGATTGGATTTGCAGCTCTCCTGGAGATTCTGGGACATTGGGTTTAATGTTTGAATAGACTTAGACTTAGACTTAGACAAACTTTATTGATTCACAAGCTAAATTATTTGGGTACAGTAGCTCACACATCACAATATAATACACAACAGAGGGTAACAAATAGATTGACTAGCAGAAAAGATAGCAAGAGACTGGTGTCAAATGAGACATAATTATAAAAATAAAAATAATATATGTACAAATCAAAATAAAATAGAAAAATAAGCAATACAATATCAAAGAAAATACAGTGGTACCTCACCTTACGAAATTAATTCGTTCCAGAAGTGGTTTCGTAACGTGAAAAATTCGTAAGTTGAGTAGCTATTTCAATGGAAAAATCCTGATCCGTTCCAAGGCCCAGATCCAAGTTTTTTTTTTTATAGTGTAACTTTTTTTATAGTGTAACATTGTGTTCTGTGTTTCTCACATTTGTCTCTTGTTTAAAGACTCAAACTTTCATAGATGTTCAACAAAATGTATTAACAGTGAAGTGTGTGTGTGGGGGGGGGGGGGGAACTGCGCTCTGACCCGGTGCGGAGCTGACAGCAGGTCTAGACCAAGGTCTAAACCTGGACTGGACCAGGACTAAACCTGGACTAAACCAGGACTAGACCAGGTGGATTAAAGCAGCGAGGAGGGGACTGCACGCAGTCTGAGGGCATGAACGCATGAACGAGACCCATGCAAGAGCCGCGGCTCCTCCTGGTTTAGTCCAGGTTTAGTCCTGGTTTAGTCCAGACCACCGCGGCTCCTCCTGGTTTAGTCCAGGTTTAGTCCTGGTTTAGTCTAGACCACTCTAGACGGCTCTAGCATGGGTCTCGTTCATGCTTTAATTCACTTGGTCTAGTCCTGGTTTAGTCTTGGTTTAGTCCTGGTCCAGTCCAGGTTTAGACCTTGGTCTAGACCTGCTGTCAGCTCCGCGCCGGGTCATGCTGCGCTATCACACACGTGTCAGAGCGCAGCCCCCCCCCCCCCCCCCCCCACACACACACACACACACTTCACTATTAATAATTTTGTTGAAAATCTATGAAAGTTTGAGTGTTTAAACGAGAGACAAATGTGAGAAAAGTTTAAATCCAGTCTGAGAAAAGCGTATAATGTGTGTGGCTGAGCGCGGATTATTTGAATTTTTGAGATTTCGCGTTTCGTAACTTGAATTTTCTTTCGTATCTAGAGACCAAAATTTACCGTGAAGGCGTTTTGTAACTTGAAATTTTCGTTTGTTGGGTCATTCGTAAGGTGAGGTACCACTGTATCAAATCACAGCTATATACAGTTTTAGGAAGTATTATGCTGTTGTTGTAACTGCCTGTCAGTGAGTAGGTAAACTATTCTAGTAGCCTATAAGTTTTGTTAAAATCTTCACTTCAGTTTTTGGCAGTAGAAGATTGGAAGTCTGTCCTGAAAGCTTAAAGCCCCAGTGTGTAGGATTCGTGGCACATAGGTGGATGGTGCTATTGCACTTTCTGTTTTAGCTACGGCAGACCTCGAGGGTCACCCGGGCGCGCGCACGAGCCGCCCGCCACTACTGTATAAATAAAACGCGGTCCCGTTTTTTTTTTTTTTTTTTTTTTCCTCATGAAACACAGTGGAGCACTTCCTCTATTTCCACATGACATCATAAGGTAGAGCAGAGAGTTTTCTCTTTTTGAGAGAACTCAGCCTTAATATGCAGGGTTTGTGTGTCTGAATGAAACAAAACACAACTCCAGGTATGTTTGTAATGAGGAAACAACATAGATCAGAATATAGCCTAATTAGCCTAATATGGGTGCTTTAAAGGTCCCATGGCATGAAATTTTCACTTTCTGAGGTTTTTGAACGTTAATGTGAGCTCCCCTACCCTGTTTAGCCCCCCCCCATGGTTAAAACTTGTGAAATGTCTAAACTGAGCATTTGCGATCCTTTTCTGCGTTGCAAAAAATCGGAGCTCAAACGGGCGATTTTGAACAAGGCACCTTATTGACGTCAGATCGAAAAAAGAAATGCAAATGCAGTTCCACCCCCGTCTGTCTGTACTCAGCGTCTCTGTAAATCACACCCAGAGAGTTTGGACTGCGAATGCGCTAGGCAATGCGAAATGCGTTTTTTTATTTGCCTGGAGGCACGTCCGAGTGTTTCTAGGCTCGGAAGTCCTTTATCTGAGCCTCTGGACCTTTGAACAGCAGTGGTTTAATTTTATTTTCTGTGGAAATGTGTTTATTTTCAATGGAACGCTTCAAATCTCTCCCCCCGTGCAAAAACACGGAAATTGATCAGCTGAGAGCGGAGAGTTTGGCCACGCCCCCACCCTCTACTATAGGCCAGCTCTTTTCTCCTCATTTGCATTCAAGCAACAACGCCCATAATGGCCTGTTCAGTACTCTTTCTCATCTTATCATCTTATCTCTCTTTCTCATGAGTGTTGATTTTGAAGAAGGATTCATTTACAGTATTAGGGAATCATTAAGGAGCCATATAAAAGCATCAAGAAGTACCATGTCATGGGATCTTTAAACTGCACATTGGCTGATGGTTATATTTATACTTATGTTTTTTGTTACAGATCTGAAGAATGTCCCGTCCGACCTGCCCTCTGACATTGTAAGGATAGATCTGTCCAGGAACTCCATCAGAACCCTCAGGCCCAAACAGTTCCTGCTGTCCAAAGACCTCAAGCAGCTTAACCTCAGCAGCAACGGCCTGCAGAAGATCGACACAGGTAACAAGTGCTACAACTGTTATACCTTATTGTTATTCTAAAATATTCTCATGTTCACACTCTACATTTCGAGCTTACAATTACTTTACTAACACCATGTTGTGGAGTGTAAATATCCATCTGTTTTCTTCCGTTTTGTCTGGGATTGGTTTGGGGGGCTGCAGTCTAAGCAGGGACTCCCAGACTACCCCTACCCTAGACACTTCCTCCAGCTCCTCACCTTCGGCCACTTATATCCACGATCTTGTCCTTTTGGTCATTACCCAAAGCTCATGACCATAGGCAGGGTAGATTAATGGTATATCAAAAGCTTTGCCTTGGTGTGTGGAGTGTGTGGACCCCAAGTAAATAAATGATGCCATTTTTTTCTATTCAATATTTGATGAGTGAATGTATTTATTTTAATCAGAACAATCTAATCTAAATTATTTGTTTTGAACCAACATGAACTATTTACATGTAAAAAGATGATATAATATTGATGTTGAGTCAACATTTACTTTTTTTGAGCTGAGTTGAATATTTGTTAGCAATAACATTAGCAACAGCTTTGACTTGTGCAAATAGTGACACGTTTCACGTTTCATTAATTCTGCCATCACAAAATGAGTTAGCAGTGTTTACATGATTCCTTTGGAGAAAGAAAGAGATTATAAAGAGAAATGACTCAGGGATAGACATGCTTTATGTGTATTGACAGCTGCTGCAGGTTACAGTCCTAAACACCCATTTTGCTGACATTAGCTGTAATGTTAAAGGAAAATTAATGCTTTTTTTTTTTACAATCTGAGCCTTCTTTCGGCAATAAAACAAGTAGTTTTACTCACCCATAGCAGTTTGGTATCAATTGGAGCAGTATCGCAGAACTTATGTTGAGCCGTTCTGTTCTACTAATGATCCCGTATCCGTTAGCGTGAGTGCTCGGGGCACTGATTTGCGGTGTCCAAATAACACAAACTTTAGCACTTTTCAAATCACAGAAGATCGCTGTGTCAGGGTAGACTTTTAGTAGATTCCAAAACGGCCAGAAACCCGATATCGCAACAGAAAAGTAAAGTTCAGAGCGGTGTTAGCTTCTTTCGGACTAGCGGTGTTTACAAAACAGCTGAGTTCACGCATGCGCACTGTCCTCTCTGATGACGTCATCAAATGAAACTATAGCTGGATATCGGGTTTCAGGCCGTTTTGGAATCCACTAAAAGTCTACCCTGACACAGCGATCTTCTGTGATTTGAAAAGTGCTAAAGTTTGTGTTATTTGGACACCGCAAAGTAATGCCCCGAGCACTCACGCTAACGGATACGGGATCATTAGTAGAACAGAACGGCTCAACATAACTTCTGCGATACTGCTCCAATTGACACCAAACTGCTATGGGTGAGTAAAACTACTTGTCAGATTGTAAAAAAAAAATGTTACTTTCCCTTTAACAAAGTTAATCAACGCTCCACTATTTTTCTGTCCATGTCCATTTAAAACTGTCACACGCTCTAAGCCTGGTTTTACGGGCTTGTGTTGTGTTCAGAATCTTTCATTTTACAACATGTAAACATCACAGGAGGTGCAGATGACGCCTACTGTCCAAATGCACGTAACTGACAATCTCACAAGAAAACATTTGATGCAATTTGATATGTATAGATCAAATTGCAACCTCATGATCTATACATATTACTATTAAGCCAGCTGAGGTGGCTTGGGCATCTGTTCTGGATGCCTCCTGGATGGATGGATTAATGGATATTACTACTACACTTCCTTACTACCTTCGTCAAAATTTGATTATTGGGCAAGCACAATAGGCTGTAGTCTGTAAAATTTAGAATCATTAAATCTTTAAAAACCTCAAGTTATCTACGTACATGACCACAGATTTAAAGATCCCATGACATGGTACTTCTTAATGCCTTTCTATGGCTCCTTAATGGTTCCCTAATACTGTAAATGAATCCTTCTTCAAAATCAACACTCAGTGCATGAGAAACAAAGATAAGATGAGAAAGAGTATTTTTTCCTCCCTCAGAACAGGTAATAATGGGCGTTGTTGCTTGAATGCAAATGAGGAGAAAAGAGCTGGCCAATAGTAGAGGGTGGGGGCGTGGCCAAACTCTCCGCTCAGAGCTGTCAGCTGTGCCCTCTGATCCATTTCCTTGTTTTTGCACGGGGGAGAGATTTGAAGCGTTCCATTGAAAAATAAACACATTTCCACAGAAAATAAAATTAAACCACTGCTGTTCAAAGGTCCAGAGGCTCAGATAAAGGACTTCCGAGCCTAGAAACACTCGGACGTGCCTCCAGGCAAATAAAAAAACGCATTTCGCATTGCCTAGCGCATTCGCAGTCCAAACTCTCTGGGCGTGATTTACAGAGACGCTGAGTTCAGACAGACGGGGGTGGAACTGCATTTGCATTTCTTTTTTCGAGCTGACGTCAATAAGGTGCCTTGTTCAAACTCGCCCGTTTGAGCTCCGAATTTTTGTAACGCAGAAAAGGATCGCAAATGCTCAGTTTAGACATTTCGCAACTTTTAACCATTGGGGGGCCTAAACAGGGTAGGGGGGCTCACATTAATGTTCAAAAACCTCAGAAAGTGAAAATTTCATGCCATGGGACCTTTAAGCAATAACCAACTACTACTAAATGGTAAATGGTCACATTTTTGAATAGCACTTTTCTACCTTGAAGGTACTCAAAGCGCTTTACAACAAGGAACCACTCGAGGAGGGTTTAGCTTCTTGCCAAAGAATACAACAGTATTCATCTATGGGAGCTGGACCCCTCTTCCAATAGGACTTGCTGCTTTTTTATTAAACCTATTTACTCTTTCCAAATGTCAGCTCCTCTGAACATCTGAGCAGTGTACCCTTCTCTCCCATCAACTTTCTTGCTTTCTGCACTGCACTTTCTGTTACTGGCCTTTTTGTTACCAAAAACTTTGGACTTTGAAATTTAACCAATATGTGCCCTTTACATTACCCAGCTTAAACAAAGTAATCCATTATAGAGCTGTCAGGAATTCATTTATCCACAAAACACTGGGGAATTTCGTGTTCAGAAGATCAATTTCACCCAAGCTGCCTTCTTGCCCTGCATACTAATCTCGCTTCAATAAACTGGCACTTTCTTGTGTGTTCCTGAACAAACCCATTACATAAAACTGCCGACTCGTTGCTCTTGCTGCTTAATGATCTCTGGGCTAATGTCTTCCTGGCCAAGAGGGAAATCCTTTACCAAACCTTGTAGTTGTATTCATTACAGCTAGACACATGTAAACAATCTGCTGGCGTTCGTAACAAATTCTGTGTACTTCCTTAAGGCTTGTTAGGCCAACTGACATATGGACTCAATCACACTACATCCTTTTAATCATACATATGAAAATGACTCTTGTTTATGTTGCGTTTTCGTTCAGTGAACACTAAGAACTCCACTTTATAGTCTAAATGTGCAATTTTTTTCCTATATTCTCTTATTTACTTATTTTATTATTATTACTTATCTTGTCTGCATGCACTTTCTTGTTCTAACTTTCTTTGCACTAAACTGTCTGGAGCTAATGTGGCGAGTGAATTTCTCCTGTGTGAGATCAATAAAGTCTTATCTTATCTTATCTTATCTTAACTTAAGAAAAAGAGACAGAGCGAAGACACTCATTTTAATGCTGGTCGAAGAAGTACTCAATTTTGTAACAGATACAAAGTAACAGATACAGGAGCAAAAGATGTACTTACTTATTTTAAGTGATTCAGGTGATTTCTTATTTTTTTCTAGCCATTTTTCTGTTTGGTTTGCTCAAAGTTGGGACATTAACTCAAATTCAATGTGCTAAATATAAACCACAGCCACATCAGCAGGTTTCAAACCATAAAGAAAAGTACTTTTTACTTTTCAGTCCAGATCTAAGATGTATTGGAGTAGAAAGTATAGAGTGAAGTAGTGAAGTAAAAGTAAAAAGTATCCTCTGTCAAAATGACTTAAAGGTCCCATGGCATGAAATTTTCACTTTCTGAGGTTTTTGAACGTTAATGTGACTCCCCTACCCTGTTTAGGCCCCTCCCCCCAATGGCTAAAAGTTGTGAAATGTCTAAACTGAGCATTTGCGATCCTTTTCTGCGTTTGAAAAAAACACAGCTCAAACGGGCGATTCTGGACAAGGCACCTTATTGACGTCAGATCGAAAAAAGAAATGCAAATGCAGTTCCACCATCGTCTGGATCTCCACCCCCTGTCTCTGGAAATCACGCATAGAGAGTTTGGACTGCGAATGCGCTAGGCAATGCGAAATGCGTTTTTTAATTTGCCTGGAGGCACGTCTGAGTGTTTCTAGGCTCGGAAGTCCTTTACCCGACCCTCTAGACCTCTGAAACAGCAGTGGTTTAATTTTATTTTCTGTGGAAATGTGTTTTTTTCACTGAAATGGCTCTCCTTTCTGTCTTCGTGCTTCAAACGCGGAAGTTGGGAGACAGCGCAGAGCAGCGCTCCACCGGCGCAGAGGAGCGGGTGCGGGGGGGGGGGGGGCCACCTGCTCCTCTAAGCCAATCTCTGTCCTTCTCATTTGGATTCAAGCAAGAAGGCCCAGAATGAGTTGTTCAGAGAGTGAATTTGTGACCATGTCTGTGTAAATGGGTCTTTCTCATGCACTGAATGTTAATTTTGAAGAAGGATTCATTTACAGTATTAGGGAACCATTAAGGCACCATATAAAAGCATCAAGAAGTACCATGTCATGGGACCTTTAAAGCCCCAGTGTGTAGGATTCGTGGCGCATAGGTTGATGGTGCTATTGCACTTTCTGTTTTAGCTACGGCAGACCTCGAGGGTCGCGAGCCGCGTGCCGCTACTGTATAAATAAAACGCGGTCTCGGGTTTTTTTTTTTCTTTTCTTTTCTCATGAAAACACACATTCCCGATCATGTACCATGACACTCTACACATCAAATGAAACCTTACAGTCTCCTCTTTTTGACTATGCAATTCATTTCCCTGCACAACAATCACTCCCCGAGCACATGGGGCTTTTATACGGAAAAGCACAAAACGAGGTTAGCTTACCTTAGAATGCTTTGCACAGGTCAAACTCTGTATTTCACCATAAACTTGCTCTCAATTTGTCCGTAAGGATCCAGCAAATAAAATCCAGTAAAACAATTTAGTCCAAAACACGTGTTAGATCCATTACGACATCTGATCCGGCAACATGCTTGTGTTGTTTACCCAAAACCACGAGCCTTGCCGAAGGCGAAGGCGGAGCCCAAATGTCCTTCTGCGGCTCTCGTATTCAAAATGGCTGCCTCTGCATGGGGAAGATCCCCCTTTTATGTGACTATATCTAAGTCCAAAAGAATACTTTGATTTCATGATGGAAGTGAAAAGGCTTGGAAAACAATGTATTTTTGAATGGGTATCTTCAATTTCAGTAATTAACGGCTAAAAATCTTACACACTGTCCCTTTAAGTAAAGTACAGATACCTAAAAATTGTTCTTAAGTACTTTTGTACTTTGTTACCTTTCACCAGTGCGTTTGAAATACTAGTCATAGATGGTAACGTTGCTTGAATGCTGGCCAGATGGTTCTACTTTCTAACACCATAAAAAACATAATGGCCCATTTGCATGTGATACCCAATTGAAAGTACTTTTCTGTAATTTTCCTATTTTTAACGTTTAAGTAGCAGTTGAAATAAGAGGTGCTCATTTCAAACCCTTTTCATCTGTAACTACTGCTGCTTATCGTAAATGATTAGGAAATGTTATCAACCAAATGTCTGCAGTTTCTCAATGAGTCGTGTGATTGGAAAAACTGACATCTGAGAAAAGGCATTTCCTTTAGGGATAGTTCTATATTTATGAGCCGATACTGATATCCACTATTTGTCTTGCTATTGTGGCCCAGTAGCCACAAAAAGAAATGAGGGATTTTACCCAAAGCATATAACTATGTTCATGTTTCATTCATACTGTACAAATAAAAACATTAAATGACAAAGAAATCTATAAAAACAATAAAAATGCATGTCTTGCTGCATGGCCTTATCAGAATTCAATTTCATTGTTTTGTCCCTTGGTAATTCCCCATTCAGATATTACTCAAGTATATATTTTGATGCGCCTTTTATTTTCACTCTCACTCACTTGCTTTTTACCCTTGAGATTTGCAAGGGCTTATCCAGCTGTTTTTGTTTGGATTATACTCAATTGCTGACTAATGACAAACTCTTCCACCCCCCCACACACACACATGTATCCAATATAGCGTTATAAAACTGGCTTTTCACAGTGGAGGCATGTATAAATGATGGACAAAATGATTTCAGAGACAACCAACACTTACTAATCGAGTTTGCAAAGACAAGAGTTACCAAAGTCCATTGATGTTCATTTAATATATTATGTCTTTATTCTTTTTCAGACCAAAGTTTAGTTTGTTTTCATACCTGACAGTTCACAGTTCAGAGCGGGCTGTCAGGTATGAAAAGAGGTATGAAAACAAACTAAACTAAACTAGAGGTGTAGTTAAACATGTTACAGGTCACATGTGAAGACTCCTATGGTTTACGAGTGGAAACACAACTATACAGTGAGCAATGTACATTTATCTAGAGAGAAGGACTAATAAATATACTGTATAAGCAATGATTTTACTATTAGTGTGTAGTTTATATGTGACAAAATCTGCTGAAATGTAAATTAATTAAACATACACTGCCTGACAAAAGTATTAGGACGATGGCATAATTTGTGACGCTGGGGTACTGGGGTACTGAGCCAACGTTTCAGTGTATCAAGCATTATTTAAATGTGGTGTACTTAATACTATTTCATTGCATTTATTCAATTATATTATCACACGTTCTCATATTTTCAGATCATTGTGCGCAAATCCATTTGTGGATGAATATTACTCATGTTTTCATAGCATCCTTTCATTATGAAAATAATAGTTTGAACACTCAATTAATAATATTTTAAAATCAACTCATATCATAGAGTTCTCAAATTACCCCATATGCATGACTGAAAGGACAGACAGAATTTGTAAAGCTGTGATTAAGGCCAAAGGTGGTTATTTTGATGAAAAAGCTATTTAATATAATATTATTATAATATAATTATACAGTGGTACCTCACCTTACGAATGACCCAACAAACGAAAATTTCAAGTTACGAAACGCCTTCACGGTAAATTTTGGTCTCTAGATACGAATGAAATTTCAAGTTACGAAACGCGAAATCTCCAATCCAACTTTATTTATAAAGCACTTTAAAAACAACAAATCTCAAAAATTCAATTAATGCGCGCTCAGATGCACGCCCCGAAACGTAAATACACTTTATCAACACACACGGGGTTAGGTTCCAGAGGTGGCCCGCGGTGGGAGAGGTCCACGAGGTAGGACAACTTTGTATTTGGCAATTGTTCTACATGTTTTAGGGCTGTAAATGCCTCACCACACACATTCTACACTTTTTTCTCACATTTCTCTCTCGTTTAAACACTCGAACTTTCATAGATTTTCAATGGAATGTGTTGGGGGGGACACGGCTCAATATAGCGCCGCCGAACGTGCGATGGGAGCGGAAACACAACAACACAGTATGGTAAAACTCACCTGTCTCACGACGGTCTAAACCCCGCTCACGTTCCCTTAGTGAATTGGTGAATTCTGCTTCACAATGATAGGAAGAGCCGACATCGAAGGATCAAAACGTCCATACGTCGCAAGGCCACTCTACACCGGGGCTGCGGGATGGAGCTGCGGCGCCGCGTGCCTCCTCCTCGGGGCCGAGCCCGCGCGGCTCACAGCTCACAGTGTGAGCTGCGCTCTGGAAGTCAGATAGAACCAGAGCCCACCCCGAGCGAGACCCCGCGGTCTTGCCCGCCGATAGAGCGGCCTGTTAGCTCACAGTGTCAGCCCCCCGGCTCTGGAGGTCAGACAGAAGCAGAGCTCGCCCCGCCCCGCCCCGCTCTTATTCCCGCTGAAAGAGCGTCTTTCTCGGCCTCTTAAAGGTGCGGAGACACGAGCACCGAGCACCGCGCTCCTCCAACGGCACTGCCATGTTATAATAATAACAGGTCCAATCCAGGTTTAGTTCTGGCCAGACCTGGTTTATTCCACGTTCTTTTAGTCCTGGTTTAGTCTCTTAGCCCGTCAGGAACACAACGTTACACTATAAAAAAAAATGTTACACTATAAAAAACAACCTTGGAACGGATCAGGCTTTTTCCATTGAAATAGCTACTCAACTTACGAATTTTTCACGTTACGAAACCACTTCTGGAACGAATTAATTTCGTAAGGTGAGGTACCACTGTAATATTGTTACATTTTGCAATAATTTGCCTTTACACATGATGAAATTTGCTTTAATATATCAATAAATTGATTTGTTGTCATTACCAATACATCTTGTTATCATTATTTATGAAAGTTCAGAAATACACAATACTCGTCCTAATACTTTTGTCAGGCAGTGTATAAGCCATAATACTGCACATAGCCATTTCTGTCTTTAACTAAGAAGGAGTAGTCACAGTAATTTTAAGGGCATTTAGGGCATTTTGGTTAAGACAAGACATTCCATCTTTCACAATTTAAAGTTTGGTCTGAAAAAAAATAATTAGATTATTAGAACAGTTACCATGTTTGACATCATTTTCCTGGCCAAATGCTTTTCATAGAAACATGTGTTAAGAGGATTTCAGTCAGGATTTTACCACCAATGATTAACTAGCTCCACTGGAATGGCATGCCTGTTGTTTGAGTCCCAGTCCGACACAAGCAAAGTTTGTTTTGCATTTCAAGACAAATCTATGGCAGTAGTCCAGTGTTAGTTAAATGCATATACCAGTTTTAGTATCAATTACGCTGGGTATCTTTTCTAACATATTCTGGAGCTTTTTTAACAAACAAAGCATCAATCCATGCAAAAATGTAGCCATGCATTATTGGAGGTCTCTTTTCCTTCCTTCTTGCATTGTTCTTGCACTGCATCTTGTGTATGATCTTTCTTTCTAACTATTATTCTTAGTTCATGTACCCTCCACAGCAGCAGGACGTGTATCAGATGCCTTTTTAGTATTGTCATAGTGACAGACACCTTCTCTCTGTTTATTTGTTGTGGAGACAGAAGCCAAGATCCACACAGAGGAGGGGGCCGGCCTGGGGGCAGACTCATCATTTATCACCCCTGCTGAAGGCTCGTGGCACTCCTCCTTCACAACAAATTTAGAGCTGGAAAAACTGACGAGCTGTGCCAGGATTTGGGATTTGTTACTCTGCTGTGAGAGATTAAGAGCATGCCCCAGACTGAAACTATAGATTGATCAGAGTCTGACTATTTTAGAAATGTTATTACACAAACTCTCAAATTGGCATTTTTGGGGTATTTAATTTAAAAAGTTAAAAAGGTGGGTTGTGTTAATGTTTGTATGAAAGTGTGGTCTTGTATTTTTCAGTCATGAAATCAAATGTCTTTGTCTGGGACTAAATGGATACTTTAGTTTTGATGAGAGTCATTGTCAGTGATGAGAAGAATACTTTGAAAATGCATTTAGTTACAGAATACTGAATATCTGCATTACTTATTCTGATACAATAAAATAAGGCTTGCACCATCAGTATCATCTTTAAAACACTTCTTAAAACTCATTTTTATTGATTTGATTGGCCTTCCTTTAGCTGGTTTGAGTTAGTATTAACTTACTTATAATAATTAATTGAAATTGATTGCTTCATTGTCTGATTTTGTATGCTTTCTGGATGCTATTTTTTATTCTTTGCTGCTTGTACAGCACAGTATGGCATTAAACTAACATTAAACTAATCGATTTCCATTAAGACAGCAGGTGACTCCAGGCCAAGTTACAAGTCAGATCTATAGAGAGGCAAGCCTGCAGTGTGAATGCATATACCTCCAGAAAAATGACCTAGTACACCATTAAAGCCCCAGTGTGTAGGATTCGTGGCACATAGGTGGATGGTGCTATTGCACTTTCTGTTTTAGCTACGGCAGACCTCGAGGGACACCCAAGCGCGCCGTAACGCGGACAGCTCTCGTACCCGCGCACGAGCCGCGTGCCGCTACTGTATGAATAAAACGCAGTCCCGTTTTTTGTTTTTGTTTTTTTTTTCTCATGAAAACACACATTCCCGATCATTTACCATGACACTCTACACATCAAATGAAACCTTACAGTCTCCTCTTTTTGACTATGCAATTCATTTCCCTGCACAACAATCACTCCCCGAGCACATGGGGCTTTTATACGGAAAAGCACAAAACGAGGTTAGCTTACCTTAGAATGCTTTGCACAGGTCAAACTCTGTATTTCACCATAAACTTGCTCTCAATTTGTCCGTAAGGATCCAGCGAATAAAATCCAGTAAAACAATTTAGTCCAAAACACGTGTTAGATCCATTACGACGTCTGATCCGGCAGCATGCTTGTGTTGTTTACCCAAAACCACGAGCCTTGCCGAAGGCGAAGGTGGAGCCCAAATGTCCTTCTGCGGCTCTCGTATTCAAAATGGCTGCCTCTGCATGGGGAAGATCCCCCTTTTATGTGACTATATCTAAGTCCAAAAGAATACTTTGATTTCATGATGGAAGTGAAAAGGCTTGGAAAACAATGTATTTTTGAATGGGTATCTTCAATTTCAGTAATTAACGGGTAAAAATCTTACACACTGTCCCTTTAAGGCCTGGTGAAGTCTTGGTACTGCTTTCTTCAGAAAAATGAGTCTGGTTTGTCATATTTTTGAGAACTCTGCCAGTTTCACACACACATGGGCATGGAATTCTTTCAAGTGGGGACAAAAACCTGTTTACTCATCTCACATTAGAACTGAAATAAGCAAAATCAAAGGTTTGGGATGTTATTGATCACAGTGCCCTTTTAAACCAAATCAGTAGATGGAAGTAGAAACTAGACTTGTATTTTAAATGATAAAATCTGGGAATAACACTACTGACTCCTTTTCCTTCTGTCTCTGTCACTGGTGCAATTGCAGTCATTTTAAAAGCAGTTTTACTCCAAATGGACAGTGTGGAGGAGGGCGCGTGTCTCTAGAGTGCTTTATGTCCTTCCTGCAATTTCTTCAAACATTTGTCCATCTTTGTAGTCCACTGGCTCCTCCTCCTCCTCCTCCTTTCTCTCCTGCCTCCCTTCTCCTCTTCCGCTGAACATCAAAGCTGAGCCCAAGGCCATGGACAGGATGGAGTCCTCCCTATACAACTCAATCTGCTAACGATGTCTGCAAATGATTAGACCCTAGGTAAACACGTGTCTGTGTAGGTGAATGTAAAGACTGTAAAGGTGGTTAATATGGTCGTTGCTCATATAGTCTCTTAAAATGCTCCGAAAACAGCTGTATATCATTATTATGTCTCATTTAATTGAAGTGAAGGCCCTGACAAAGAGCAGGTGCAGCTAAACCTGGTGTGTAGGTTACGTGTGAAGACTCCTATGGTTTGCAGGCAGAAACACGACTATATGCAGTCAACAGTGTACATTTAGCTGGAGAGAAGAGTTATTGATCAGATGATTTTGCTATTAGTCTCTAAAATATTCATACAAGTGGTCAAAATGAGTTTCCTCCATTGGGTGGTTGGGCGCTTCTTTAGAGATAGGGTGAGGAGTTCAGTCACCCAGCAGGAGGAACGTTGAAAGGGGACGTCCCACCAGGAGGAGGCCCCAGGGAAGACCCAGGACATGCTGGAGGGACTATGAGCCTTGGGATCTCACCGGATGACCTGGATGAAATGTCTGAGGTGCAGGAAGTCTGGGAGTCCCTGCTCAGGCTGCTGCTCCCATTTAGTTTAACTTTTTGTTTAGTTTAACTTGTTGATAATATCTTATCCCTGGATGACTCAAAATCATTTAATGGCAGGTAGTTTACTTGTTTATTTATTTATTTGACCCCCATATATACACATAGTTTTTGAATAATCACCAAATTCCAACCTACTAACTTACTTCAAATAAAATACAAAATAAATAAAAATCCAATGGTAAAATGGTGCATAAAACTGTCCACAGATTTGTCTCATATCTAAGACTCTCTCTTCTCCTCTTCACAGCTGCTTTCGCCGGTCAGCTGTACCTCCGTGAGCTGGATCTGTCCAACAACAGCCTGCAGTATTTCCAGTACGGGGTTCTGGAGGACCTGTACTTCCTCCGGACACTCTCCCTGGACCAGAACCCCTGGATCTGTGACTACAACATCCACTACCTGGTCTACTGGCTCAAGCACCACCCCGGGGTCTTCTACTCCGGCCTGGTGTGCTCAGAGCCGCCTGAGTTCAGAGGGTGGCGAGTCGAGGATTATGTCAAGACCTACAACGGGGAATGTCCCAAAGACAAGCAGACGGATTTGGACATAAGCCCCGGCGTGCAGGGGGGAGAGAATGAGGCGCAGGAGGTGGTGGGGGAGACAGAGGGGCAAGGTCTACCACGACCCATTCAAGAGAAACCAAACAGGATTGAGATCATTAGATTAAATTAGATACAGTCAAATTAGAAACTTTCAATGTTCAAATTTTGACAGCGGGCAGTGATGTTGCCTCAGAACAGGGTTTCTCAAACTTTTAAGGCCATAGTTCCCAAAATAACCATGCGATCAACGACCCCCACGATATAATGAAAATGTTTGCAAGTTACATTTTAGTGGCAAAAACTCTTCAACTTTCATTTGAGTAGTTCACTGTGTTATTGGATCTAATTCTCTGTAAAATATATAGTTCACAGTGCATTCTTCTTTCACTCCACACTTGATGGTGCTAAGTTACTCATAGTTACTCAGCCACAGCTGCCTTAGGGTAGACTGGCAAAAGCAAGACTGCCAATCTGCACCATTGACCTCTCCAACACACACACACACACACACATACACACACACCTCATTTATAGTGGTAGTTGTGGGTGAAGTGTCTTGCCTAAAGACACAATAACAGTTCGCATTAGGGCCACTGCTGCTTCACTATTTTCAGTGGTCTCTTGTTGAAGTACTAACCAGACCTTGCTTAGCTTCTGAGATCTGACGAGATTGCGCATTGGCAAGCAGGTACAGCATCTAATAATGAAATACTGTTGGAAGAGAGATTTGTTTAACAACTAAAACCACCTCCCACAATATTGGACAAGTACCACATTAAAGGGATATGCCACCCCCAGGTCAAACTTGGGCATCTCCCCACAGTCCAGCATAGCTCACTCATGGTTCATTCAGGACTAAATAAGGACTAAATCAACCAGGATTAACCCAGAACCCATTATGTCGACATATTACAAAAGACTTGTGAGGACCTCAAGAAAATATGTCCCATCTGTGGATCCCACACCAAAGTTTGAAAAGCCACCTTAGATACTGTTCATGTGTAAGTTAGGTTTTCTTTTCTGTAGACCTTTTCCCATTTGAGTCTGTATCAGATATTTGAACTTTCTTCTTTATGTTGTTTTTAATCTTTGTGAACTGTAGGTGCTGCTTTTGCTACAACAAAATTACAATTGAATTCAGGAAATGTTGAGTTAGCATTTTTGTTACTGATAAGTTACAGTTGTTTTTGGTCTTGTTTAATATGTTATAATATTGTTGCTCATTTTCTGGGAAATAAAATGGTGTCTATTTTTTCTGAAGGCCTGCTTAGCTGATTCATGATACGCCTCATATTGTCAATTGCTGCAAAAGTGACGCACCACACTGCTTATTATACTAAAAATATACCAAAATACCAAGTTGGGGAAGAGTTGGGAAGAATACTTTGAAAATGCACTTAAAGGAAAAGTAATGTTTTTTTTGTTTTTTTTTACAATCTGAGACTTCTTTCGGCAATAAAACAAGTAGTTTTACTCACCCATAGCAGTTTGGTGTCAATTGGAGCAGTATCGCAGAAGTTATGTTGAGCCGTTCTGTTCTACTAATGATCCCGTATCCGTTAGCGTGAGTGCTCGGGGCATTACTTTGCGGTGTCCAAGTAACACAAACATTAGCACTTTTCAAATCACAGAAGATCGCTGTGTCAGGGTAGACTTTTAGTGGATTCCAAAACGGCCTGAAACCCGATATCGCAACAGAAAAGTAAAGTTCAGAGCGGTGTTAGCTTCTTTCGGACTAGCGGTGTTTACAAAACAGCTGAGTTCACGCATGCGCACTGTCCTCTCTGATGACGTCATCAAATGAAACTATAGCTGGATATCGGGTTTCAGGCCGTTTTGGAATCCACTAAAAGTCTACCCTGACACAGCGATCTTCTGTGATTTGAAAAGTGCTAAAGTTTGTGTTATTTGGACACCGAAAGAAGGCTCAGATTGTAAAAAAAACGTTACTAAGTATAGAATGTGCAAAACATATTTTGTTACATATCAGAGTACTGTATTCTGAACAGAATACTTTCACGTTGCATTTCATTTTATCATAATGGAAAAAACATGACACATTTGATTATTTTTATGCATTTATTTATCACTGATTAGAGAAGGGAAGCACTCATCACCAGAGCAGCACAATCTGTTTAATCTTCCTCTTATCTGCAACATTTTGTGGACCCATTCAAAAGATGTAATTTTGTAATTAATTATCAATTTCTGTGGCAACCGCCCTAATTTTTCATCCTTCTAGAACTCTAGAAATTAACTGTGATATATTCCTTTGTTCTGAGTACCTCCAAATGAAAAAGTAACTATACTGAAGTAACTCACAATTAGTATAATACTCCAAAATCATCAGACATGATCAGACATTCCTATTTCCCAGGGACAGTCCCAGTAGATTTATCCAAAACAGTGATTTGTCCCAGTTTTACACAAGAAATGTCCCAGTTGTCCCTGTGTTTGCCCAATCTGATACCCGCCACCGGTAAAGAGTGGAATATATTGCAATTTAAGCTAAAACGCAGCTTGAAAATAATCTCGTCACCCTGCCCAAAATCCATATTTTCAGCACATGCATTTAATTAGGCCAACTTCTTCACTCTGTCTATAGGTGAAATGGAGAAACTATTGCTTATAATCAGTGATGATGCAAACAAAAGTGAAGCGTGCATCATCTAAACTGGCACTGACTACAAATTACACTTTAGAATATGACTATTTTAAAAGCATTATCTACTTTGGCGAGGCACCATGCGTTTTGAAGCCAGTTCACAATAGTTTTCCTGTTCAAAATAAGCAAAACAAAATATCTGAGATCTTTTTATTAAATTAGTTTCATGGCATGGATTCAGTTGGTCTTCCATGCCAGTATCTATTTTGATACACTGGCTTCGGTAGTCAGAACGTACGCCAGTAAAAAACAAAATAAATATGGAAACGGATCAACTCTCTCTGTGGCCCAGGATTAATCTAATAACAACCAGATTTTTTAAAAAGAAATGTCTGCCAACGGAGCTTTTACTGTATCCTCCATAATATCCATGCATTTTGGTTGATAAAAGTGAACAAAGTTGGGACAGATGACGATTCAGTACGTGTTTTGTTTTTTTTAATCAAAGTAAAGCCAAGTCACCTTTAACCATTTTAAATAACAGTATCTTTAATGTCAGAGAGAAAAAAGTGGTACAGAACAAATGTAAAAGCACAACGCCATCTGCTGTTCAAAGCTGGGTTCTGCAGGGTCTTCACATTCAATCCAAAAGAATACAATAATTCACAGTCTTTAGGCAGTGTGACATTCAGGATTTATGAACCAAGGAGTAAGCTGAAAGTAAGGTCACTCGGGGAAAACAACATATTTTGTATAGCGTTAGAAGTGCACTATCCAACTTTTCTGCTGGAGGGTCCGTCAAATGCTTTTCTCCATGGAGATGTTATTGCTTTGTCTGGAATGTTTCACAGTATGGCAAACCAGACCAAGTTACAGGTCAGATCTCTGGAGAGGCAACCCCGCTCACAGTCAAAATGCCTGTTTTTCCAAGGCATTTTTGAGCTATAAAACCACCTGTTATTGAATAAATGTGAGGTAAAGCTGTTTAATGTCATACTGTGGTACATTCCCGGCAGAGCAATGACATATCCAAGCATGTGATGGACCCCTAACCAAAAAGTGTCATAGTGCACCTTTAATAACATTCTTTTAAATAATGCAGTTGCAGATTTGTATTAGTACAGTAGGCATAAATTTTGGCTGCTATATTATGGTGGCTTTCCAAATGGCAATGAGGAAAATGAGGCGAAGTAGAAAAGCAGTTGAGAGGTTGCGTTCTAGTTTGTTCATCAAGACAAATAAAAGACATATAAAATGTTAAAGGAAAAGTAACGTTTTTTTTTTTTTTTTACAATTTGAGCCTTATTTCGGTAATAAAACAAGTTGTTTTACTCACCCATATCACTTTGGTGTCATATGGAGCATTTCCGGAGATGTTTTAAGACAGGGCTCTCAAGTCTCACACATTGAGAGTGTGACACACGCAATCCGACGTGTTCACACGCTCACACGCCACACATGGCATTTCTCACGCTGATTTCTTTTTTTTTTTTTTTGTGCCCAGAAAATCGGTCTGTGTGGCTTAGTTTATGCAGGCTCCGCGCGTTTTCAGCGAAAAAAACTCCCCCTGCTCCGGGCGCACGGTCCGAGCGGAGGCCGGAGCAGACCCCCGGGCACGTCCTGAGCCTCAGTCCCGGTGCCACGTCTCCTCTGAGACGCACTGACTCCGGTCCCGGTGTCTCCGTCTGTGCGTAACGTGTCCCCCCCGACGGCTTACGCGCGGAATACGCGCGGCCCAGAGCCGAACTGCCCATGGTGAGACGCGGTGAGAAGCGGTTCGCCGCAGGCCCGGTGCATTAACCAGACTCTTACATGAATCCGTTAAAAATGTCCTGCTCCCCCCCGCCTCGGTCCCTCCTCCCCGCCCCTCTCAGCGCGATGATAAAAAACTGAGAACCATCAGGTAATAACTTCATTTATATAACTCTCATTAGTTGCTTTGTAGTTTAAGTTTGCTCTTTAGACAAACAGGGCTCTCAACACGCAATTCGACGTGTTCACACGCTCACACAGCATTTCTCACGCATTTCAGCCCCCCCCCGTCCTCGGAAATTACAGTCTCACGCACGACCACGCTCAAAACTTGAGAGCCCTGTTTAAGATTTGCGGTTAGCCTAGCGCGACTTCTAGCCATAGCTCGGGGCATATAATATATTCCCCGAGCATGTAATATGCCCCGTGCAGGCTCCAAATAACACAAACTTTAGCACTTTTCAAATCATAGAAGCTCGATATCTTAATCTACGATTTCGTTTGAAGCAAAAGTGGCCTGTAATCCGAGATTTATCCATAGTTTACAGTTTTGCGTTTCATGTTTGGGTCCCGGGAGCTGAGAGCACAGTCCGCACATGCGCACTGGCGTCCTCATCTACTCGAAACTATGGTTAAATCTCGGATTACAGGCCACTTTTGACCACACAAAAAAATCGTAGGCTAAGATATCGGGCTTCTATGATTTGAAAAGTGCTAAAGTTTGTGTTATTTGGAGACCGCAAAGTAATGCCCCGAGCACTCACATGATGGAGATCGCAAATCTAAAACATCTCTGGAAATGCTCCATATGACACCAAAGTGCTATGGGTGAGTAAAACAACTTGTTTTATTACCGAAATAAGGCTCAGATTGTAAAAAACGTTACTTTTCCTTTAACTGTATTTGCCAATTTGATTACTTTATGTAGATGTCCTTGAGATGTTTTACCATAACATATTTAAAGGTGCATTATGTAAGTTTTCTGGGGGAGGATCCACTATCTGCTTGTCTGTAAGGAGTTGTTATTGCTTTGCCTGGAATGTTCCACAGTATGGCATTAAACCTATCTATCTCCACTGGGACCGGCAGGTGACACCATGAGGCGAAGTCACAGGTCAGATCTGTGGAGAGGCAACTCCAAGAATGTTTTTGAGCAATAAAAACACATGTAATTGCAACAAATATACATGTTTAAAGCTATACTGTGTAACATCCCAAGCAAAGCAGTGACCTATCTATCATGGAGACAAGCGGGTGACTTAAATATGGACCCTTTAAATGAAAAAACACTTATTATAATTATATCAAGTCATATTTCCAGTTTTTGAAAGTGAGAGAGGGTTTGATGAAAATTACAACTGACATAAAAACTGTGTAAAATCGGATATAATAATAAAAAGTCCCTAAATACCTTATGACACTTTCTTTGTGTTTAAATGTGAGATGTATTGGAGAGGGACTTTCAGACATATAATATCACCCTACAGTGATTACACCCAACGCCACTCTGCGTTCTCTCCAAAGGCATGATGGGTAAACAGACCAGCACTCAAGGTCTAATTCACAGTCCTTGTAGCAACAGCACAAACAAAACAATCCTTCATCGTACCAGGTCATCTGTCGCAGAGGACTTCTTTGAATCCACTCATCAATTACACGGGTTACAGGGGTTGAATGACAAATAGGAAATATGCAAGTTATTGTTGTGTAGGTAGTAGTAGACTTTGTAGTAATTATTATTTTTAAATATATTTCACTCATTTAAAAAAAAATAAAAAAAATTAAGATTTATTTAAAGGTCCCATGGCATGAAATTTTCACTTTCTGAGGTTTTTGAACATTAATGTGAGCTCCCCTACCCTGTTTAGCCCCCCCCATGGCTAAAAGTTGTGAAATGTCTAAACTGAGCATTTGCGATCCTTTTCTGCGTTAGAAAAAATCGGAGCTCAAACGGGCGATTTTGAACAAGGCACCTTGTTGATGTCAGATTGAAAAAAGAAATGCAAATGCAGTTCCACCCCCGTCTGTCTGTACTCAGCGTCTCTGTAAATCACGCCCAGAGAGTTTGGACTGCGAATGCGCTAGGCAATGCGAAATGCGTTTTTTTATTTGCCTGGAGGCACGTCCGAGTGTTTCTAGGCTCGGAAGTCCTTTATCTGAGCCTCTGGACCTTGAACAATTTTATTTTCTGTGGAAATGTGTTTATTTTTCAATGGAACGCTTCCCATCTCTCCCCCGTGCAAAAACACGGAAATTGATCAGCTGAGAGCGGAGAGTTTGGCCACGCCCCCACCCTCTACTATAGGCCAGCTCTTTTCTCCTCATTTGCATTCAAGCAACAACACCCATAATAGCCTGTTCAGAGTCAGAAAAATTACTCTTTCTCATCTTATCTCTGTTTCTCATGCACTGAGTGTTGATTTTGAAGAAGGATTCATTTACAGTATTAGGGAACCATTAAGGAGCCATATAAAAGCATCAAGAAGTACCATGTCATGGGACCTTTAAAGGGCCCATATTATACTATTTTCTGATTATAATGTTATTTCCTCATCAAAAACAGACCTGGAGTTGTGTTTTGTTTCATTTACACATGTTTAACTTGCAAATCCTGCATATTTAGGCTGCGTATTTCTCTCAAACAGAAAACAAAAGAAGATCTATATTTTGTTTCATTCACACATTCTTATCAGTCTTTCTACATCCCCAAAGCACAGAATGCTCTGTTCCACCTCATGATGTCATCTGGTAATATATAAAGTGGTCCACTGTGTTTTTAAACTCCATACACCTTAACTAGAATCATTTGGATAATTCCAGCCCTAGAATTTCCAGTCTTGACTGAACAAAAAATAAAAGTTGAAAACTACCACTTAATGACATCGCAAGATGGAACAGAGCATTTTCAGCTTTGAAGATGGAGACAGACTAATAATAAAGGATTACTCAAACATGTGTGAATGAAACAAAATATAACTCCAGTTATGTTTTTGAGGTCCCATTGAGATTTTGCTCCATGATCTGGTATTCAAAGTAGTCCTGGCCAAGAGGCATCGACAACAGCCACACACAAAATATTTCATATAAACATTATGACATTTCCTATAATCAGCTATAATTTTTAAGACAGTGATCAGTATTTTTCCTTACCAAGTTATTTTCTGAATATATGTTTTATATTGATTAATTTTAGTCTAGTAGTAGTAAGTAAGTTGGAGTTTCAGGACAATTTCTGGCAGCTATTTCAGAGATGCAAACAGCCATTTTCATTTCTACATTATAAGAAAAGCATTTTCATTGCCAAGTATTTTTTTTGTATACATTCCCCATTTTTTCTAGTCTTTACTGTGGTTATAGCAGTGGTATTTGTAGTAGTAGTAGTAGTCGTAGTCGTAGTCGTAGTAGTATGTATGTATGTATGTATGTATGTATGTACATTTCAAGTTTTACACTGATTTGTTCTAGCCTAGATTTCTTTAGGGCCAACACTGTCACTATCAGTAAGCATTCTCCTTCTGACCAGAAGGTTACAGGATCAAATCTTGAGGTGCAAATTCATTCACTCTCCATTACTCCCTCCAGTTAGATGTAGCGGGTTGTGACAGGAAGGGCATCTTGAGTAAAAATATGCCGGATCACCATGCTGAATAAATAAACGTTGTAGTTCAGTTGTTCAATTTGCATGGTGTTGATGCCAAAGTGAATAATTCAAATTGTATGCTGTGTATTTTGGGCCATTTAAAGGGAAATTAACGTTTTTTTTAACAATCTGAGCCTTCTTTCGGCAATAAAACAAGTAGTTTTACTCACCCATAGCAGTTTGGTGTCAATTGGAGCAGTATCGCAGAACTTATGTTGAGCCGTTCTGTTCTACCAATGATCCCGTATCCGTTAGCGTGAGTGCTCGGGGCATTACTTTGCGGTGTCCAAATAACACAAACTTTAGCACTTTTCAAATCACAGAAGATCGCTGTGTCAGGGTAGACTTTTAGTGGATTCCAAAACGGCCTGAAACCCGATATGGAGCTATAGTTTCATTTGATGACGTCATCAGAGAGGACAGTGCGCATGCGTGAACTCAGCTGTTTTGTAAACACCACTAGTCCGAAAGAAGCTAACACCGCTCTGAACTTTACTTTTCTGTTGCGATATCGGGTTTCAGGCCGTTTTGGAATCCACTAAAAGTCTACCCTGACACAGCGATCTTCTGTGATTTGAAAAGTGCTTAAGTTTGTGTTATTTGGACACCACAAATCAGTGCCCCGAGCACTCACGCTAACGGATACAGGATCATGAGTAGAACAGAACGGCTCAACATAAGTTCTGCGATACTGCTCCAATTGACACCAAACTCCTATGGGTGAGTAAAACTACTTGTTTTATTGCCGAAAGAAGGCTCAGATTGTAAAAAAACGTTACTTTTCCTTTAACTCTAGACTTTAAAGGTGCACTGTGGAGGGTTCGTCACATGCTTTTCTTCATGGAGATGTTATTGCTTTGCCTGAAATATTTCCCAGTATGGCATTAAACCTTTCTATCCTCATGGAGACCAAACCAGATCAAGTTACAGGTCAGATCTGTGAAGAGGCAACCCCACTCACAGAATGTTCTAAGCAGAGCAATGACATATCCATAGAAACAAGAAGGTAACGGATCCCCAACCAAAACGATACACAGTTCATTTTAGTTCAGGAGGTTGCAACTTGGTAAGTCCACATACTCAGATGCAATAAGACCTTTTTGTCTCTCCATCAGTCTTGCTTTATCTGTCGAATCTCTGTTTTTCAGCAACATGATTTCTTCTCTTGTACTGTGCAGGAGGGTGATCCAATGTCTATAGGTTTGGAGTTGGTCCTGAGCAGAGAATGAGGCATGATCATCCCGTCCCCCTGTGGGACATTTAGGCCATTGCGGGACATCAGCTCTCGGGCTATCATCATGAAGGCTTCATCTACATTCTGGCTCTCCTTTAAAGAGATACACAGGGAAAAGGCAGAGATTAACTTTGTTTTGAGACAGGAAGAAAGATGAATAGTTGAAGTTAAAATGACAGGGTTTATACATTTGGTATTGCTATGCATTTGTGCTAGATTTACATAGGTCAGAGCATTTTTCTCAGTGAAATGTTTATGGTAATGTAGCGTTTTTAACTTTCAACGTTTAAGTTGTTATAGTTAAAGGAAAAGTAACGTTTTTTTACAATCTGAGCCTTCTTTCGGCAATAAAACAAGTAGTTTTACTCACCCATAGCAGTTTGGTGTCAATTGGAGCAGTATCGCAGAACTTATGTTGAGACGTTCTGTTCTACTAATGATCCCGTATCCGTTAGCGTGAGTGCTCGGGGCACTGATTTGCGGTGTCCAAATAACACAAACTTTAGCACTTTTCAAATCACAGAAGATCGCTGTGTCAGGGTAGACTTTTAGTAGATTCCAAAATGGCCTGAAACCCGATATCGCAACAGAAAAGTAAAGTTCAGAGCGGTGTTAGCTTCTTTCGGACTAGCGGTGTTTACAACAAAACAGCTGAGTTCACGCATGCGCACTGTCCTCTCTGATGACGTCATCAAATGAAACTATAGCTGGATATCGGGTTTCAGGCCGTTTTGGAATCCACTAAAAGTCTACCCTGACACAGCGATCTTCTGTGATTTGAAAAGTGCTAAAGTTTGTGTTATTTGGACACCGCAAATCAGTGCCCCGAGCACTCACGCTAACGGATACGGGATCATTAGTAGAACAGAACGGCTCAACATAAGTTCTGCGATACTGCTCCAATTGACACCAAACTGCTATGGGTGAGTAAAACTACTTGTTTTATTGCCGAAAGGAGGCTCAGATTGTAAAAAAACGTTAATTTTCCTTTAAGAGGTAGAAAATATTGTCACAATACTAAAATGTCAAACTTAATGTGCAAAAGGCTCGATACTCGATTCCAATGTCGACACCATGATTATAAAAGAACACTAGAAAAACACAATAGAATGCAACTTGGAAATAATGGTCGTTTCTTACAATGTGGTCTTACACCAGTTCTGAAACAGAAAAAAAGACCTTTCTAAAAATATTGTAGTCTATCTAGTTTTGAGTCTAGTTTTAGTATTGATTAATTTTTGTTGTTTTCATCAATTTAGTATCTAGGAGGTATTAATTTTTTAACAACCCTAATAGATAGATAGAGTAGAAAATTAGACTGATTAATGGATTATAATATAATTTAATTAGAGCAAATTAGTAATCATTTACAAAACTCTTTATAAAGTACAGGTGGTTTCTTGATTAAATTCTGAAGCCAACCAGCCAATCAACAAAAATGTGTATATTATTATAAAACTATATTTAATAGACATGAATCATTTCCATGCATTTCACTAGTTTACCTTTGCAGATGTCTCTAAAGCTGCTAATAATCCTTTGTCTTTTGCCAGAGCACAGGCCTCTTGAAACTGGACCTGTCTCTCCTCCTCCAGGTCACATTTGTTTCCTAAAGTGGAAACGAAATTCACAAATGATAATGAAACTCAAATATCCCTACTACTATTACACAGTAACATAATACCAAATAATCCAAATAATTACATTTTAATTTGAAAGTACCAAACAAAACAATTAAAGCTTCTAACAACAAGATAATAATGTAGGCTACATGTTGAGTACAGCAAATAGCCACACCTAGCGATTAAACAGATTATGTATTTAATGACAGGGCAAAGCAGTAGGTTTCTTGCAATGTTAAATCAGTTCATACACAAGTTGGCAAATATATTCTAAATAAAATACCTATGCAACTTTATCTCTCTTGTCTAACAAGCAATTTATTTATTTATTGATGTATTTGACAGGGACAGTACATTGAGAACATTGCCACCATATAGGTCACTGATGTCCATGTACATAAGCCCCCGTCCCTGGTTAGGCTTTTAAAAGACAGAAAACAACACAAATAACACACAGAAAGAGGACAAAAAACAAAACAAGAACATTAAAAGCATTGGTCCCACTTGTCCCTACTATATCCAGTTCTGACATTTCTGATTTTCTTTAAGCCACTTTTTTACTTTTGTGGAGAAAAGTCTAATGTCCGTCTGTGACTTGAACTCCAGAGGCAAAGAGTTCCACAGATGTGAAGCCTTCATTGAGAATGCTGTTTGACCCAGAGGTGTGCGGCACCTCCTCACTCACAGCAGCTCGAGTCCGTACACCTTCAGTGCTTAAAGGGATATGCCACCCCCAGGTCAAATTTGGGCATCTCCCCACAGTCCAGAGACTAAAATAAGTGGTGGAAAGCGTTTTCCTGCTCACCCAGCCATTGTCCGAGTCTGTCAGCACTGACCGCCGCGGTATCTGCAGCTCCTCCGCCTTAGACTGGAGTCTAACGTCACCAGAGAAAGATTTCGGCCAAAAGGAATTAATTTGCTCGATGCGTTTCCCAATTACTTTGTGTGTAGTGCGCATTCATATCGAGTGCAAATAAATGTGCAAATCAACACGAAGAGCTTGCCTTGGTCATTTTGGGTGGGAACTATTTTCCAGTGCGGACGAATACAGTCGAATCACGCAGTACGCTGCCAGGGGAATCCCAGTTACGCACCGGGAAGGGAGTTCCCCTGTTGCACAACGTGGTGCGTGATTCGACTGTATTCTTCCGCACTGGAAAATAGTTCCCACCCAAAATGACCAAGTCAAGCTCTCCGTGTTGATTTGCACATTTATTTGCACTCGATATGAATGCGCACTACACAGAAAGTAATTGGGAAACGCATCGAGCAAATTAATTCCTTTTGGCCGAAATCTTTCTCTGGCGACGTTAGACTCCAGTCTAAGGCGGAGGAGCTGCAGATACCGCGGCGGTCAGTGGCGACAGACTCGGACAATGGCTGGGTGAGCAGGAAAACGCTTTCCACCACTTATTTTAGTCTCTGGACTGTGGGGAGATGCCCAAATTTGACCTGGGGGTGGCATATCCCTTTAAGTCTGAATATATTTACACATTACATCTGGAGCGAGACCATTCAGACACTTAAAAATGTTTTTTTTTTAAAGGAGAAATGTATAAAATGTTCAAAATTCATCATATTGTATTTTGTAGTGATTAGGCAATGATGACAATTAATGGGTTTTCTATCAAACATATTAAGTGTCTTTTTATATAAAGACACTAATGGTTTCATGACAGAATTTGTGGCCTGTCCCCAGACAATGGCACAATACGACATGTGCGACAAGATAATGGCTTTTGACCATCTTGGGCACCCTTGCCATTGGCCTCCTATTGAATTACTTACATACTGCAAATATTTTTACACAAAATAGATTCTTGTCAGCTAGCCAGTTCTAATGTACTATCCTCCTCAAAAACATACCTGGAGTTGTGTTTTGTTTCATTCACAAAAGTTTGAGTAATCCTTTATTATTAGTGTGTCTACATCTCCCAAGCTCAAAATGCTCTGTTCCACCTTGTGATGTCATGTAGTGGTAATTTTCAACAGGTACCTTTTACCTTTCATCTTTTGTTCAGTAAAGATTGGCAGTTCTATTGCTGAAATTATCCAAATGATTCTAGTGAATGTGTATGGACTTTAAAAACACAATGGAGCACATCCTGTATTACCACATAACATCAGGTGCAACAGAGCTTTTTCTGTTTGAGAGAAAAAGCTTAAATATGCAGAATTTGTGTTTTAAACATGTGTGAATGAAACAAAACAAAACTGCAGGTATGTTTTTGATGAGAAAACAAGATTATAACAGATTAGAAAATGGGCCAATTGAGAACTTGACATAGAACTTGACAAATTCCTATTGTTTGAATTTTAAGCTATGATGTCTAGGATGGGCTAACATAAGTGTGTGTTTATTAAAGCCCCAGTGTGTAGGATTCGTGGCGCATAGGTGGATGGTGCTATTGCACTTTCTGTTTTAGCTACGGCAGACCTCGAGGGTCACCCGGGCGCGCGCACGAGCCGCGCGCCGCTACTGTATAAATAAAACGCGGTCCCGTTTTTTTTCTTTTCTCATGAAAACACACATTCCCGATCATGTACCATGACACTCTACACATCAAATGAAACCTTACAGTCTCCTCTTTTTGACTATGCAATTCATTTCCCTGCACAACAAACACTCCCCGAGCACATGGGGCTTTTATACGGAAAAGCACAAAACGAGGTTAGCTTACCTTAGAATGCTTTGCACAGGTCAAACTCTGTATTTCACCATAAACTTGCTCTCAATTTGTCCGTAAGGATCCAGCGAATAAAATCCAGTTAAACAATTTAGTCCAAAACACGTGTTAGATCCATTACGAGTCTGATCCGGCAGCATGCTTGTGTTGTTTACCCAAAACCACGAGCCTTGCCGAAGGCGAAGGCGGAGCCCAAATGTCCTTCTGCGGCTCTCGTATTCAAAATGGCTGCCTCTGCATGGGGAAGATCCCCCTTTTATGTGACTATATCTAAGTCCAAAAGAATACTTTGATTTCATGATGGAAGTGAAAAGGCTTGGAAAACAATGTATTTTTGAATGGGTATCTTCAATTTCAGTAATTAACGGGTAAAAATCTTACACACTGTCCCTTTAAATTATGTTAAATTGGGAGTAGACTGCTCTCTTGAAAAAAATAAAAAATTAAACTCAACATTATACTACTTCCTTAATTGCACTTCTGGTTAGATACAAAACGGCATTTGGTTGCACTTGGTTTGCAAGTTTGACAATAACGACTAATCTCGGCAACCTAATGCCGTTTTGTATCTAACCAGAAGTGCAATTAAGGAAGTAGTATAATGTTGAGTTTAATTTTTTATTTTTTTTCTTTCAAGAGAGCAGTCTACTCCCAATTTAACATAATTCAATAAACATACACTTATGTTAGCCCATCCTAGCCTATCATAATGTATATTCATAGGAAGTCATAATTTACCTATTAGCGCCATGGCAACGTTGGCTGCTCCGTACAGCTCCACCTCTTTGATCCAGTGCTGCACAGACTCAAAGGTCCCTCTCCGCGTGATGTCGTAAGCGATCATAGCAGCGTGCGCACTACGATAATAACTCTGAGTGATGGTCCTGAACCTCTCCTGACCCGCCGTGTCCCAAACCTGCATCTGAAGAGAGGGAGGGAGAAATTATAACATCATAATTGTGCCAGTAAATATTGAGACTTTGCAGGGACGTCATGCTGGGGGTGTGCTATATATATACTGTGTCTCTAATGGTGGAATGTTTAGGGGTTAACATGGTGACACATTGTGCACACAGCCAAATAAGTTTTAACACTCCAACTTAAGAAAAAATACCAAATTGATTTAAACAACACATTTCAGGAGCCTCTGAACAATACAAGCATCCATGGTCCTGTTTAAGTGTTTGATATTCAACATTAAAGCGTGAGGAACTGTAATGTTACGTGAGAGGAACTTGTTTGACAGCACAAATCAGCTCACCTGTTGTAGTTCCAACTAATTCAGTTCTTCATGGTCAGATTTTGTTAAAATAAAGCTCATCTTTAGTCAGAGTTTTAACTGAGGAGTCAAAAAGAAGTTATAGTATTTATTTTGTTGATTAAAAAAAACAAACTGTTGCACAGAAACTAGCTAGCTGTCATGTTTGTACTTTTTGTAGAAAAAAGCCACAGATAAAATACAGAATACAGAAAAAGGGTTTGAAAGCGTGTTGGGCTACAGCTAATATTACTCTGACAGTCTGCATACACTCCTTTTATTTGTTCAGTGAAATAAAAGAACAGGGTTAAGGTCAGGTAAATTACACCTAGTCCTTGCCTGGAAGAATCCATGACTCATCGCTGTACCAGCGGCGAGTCTGGTAACGCTTGGTCCAGAATGCGCTGCCGTTGCGTGTAGACAGACAGCTAAGTGAACCAATCAGAGAACAGTTAACGGACAGCGACGTGAACCAAGCCGGTAGGAAGCAATGCAAAAACATCTTTTTTGAAAAGAAAGGCCTCTAGAGCTGTCAGCTGCTGTGGTTTTAAGAAATCGATGTGTTTTAGGTCATTTAAGACCAATTTTACAGCTGAATGGAAGGGACGTTGCGGGCAAAGGCGGGTGCACTGACGTCACCATCTTTGAACGAATCAGAATCGCGGAGTCCGTTGTTAACCGGGGGAGCGAGGGTGGATGGAGGGTGTCCAAATGGTATCTCGCTGTATAGGAAATACAGAGAGATATCATCTGGCTGGCCAGGTAAACCTAGTCCTACAATGAAAGCAAAAATTATAAAAACATTATAAAAATAAATAAAATATTTTTAGTTAAAAAAAAAAAAAAAGAATCTTATTGCACAATTTTAAATATGCCAAAATCTTAAATCTTAGACCCAATCACGTTTCTTGTTTCATCTTGTGGGAAATTGTGATTATCCTCAATTTCAATAATTGAGGATAATCACAATTAATTAGTTGTTGCAGCCCTAAATGCAGAGCACTCTCTCTGTGGGTATACTGTACTGTACAGGTCTATGTAGATCCCTGCTGGGAGAAAATTCCCAGAGCAACAACATGTTCCCATGGTAACAGCTGCCATAGGAACAGCCTCACATGCTTATTTAGCTATACTACGTAAGGTCATATAAGATTTTTTATTATTGTTAAATAAATAACCGGACATAGTGGTGTTGGATAAGCAACAGAACAAAGCCGTGGTATTGGACATTGCAATACCAAGTGCAATACCATGATGGTAATATCAGGAAAAAGGAACAGAACACGAGAAACTAGAGAAATACCAGGGAATCAAGGAAGAGTGGTGATCGGAGCAGTCAGAGCTGTAACCCCCACTGGAGGAGTGGTTACAACAGATCCCAGGAAAAACATCACACATCTCAGTCCAGAAAAGTGCAGTACAGGAACAGCAAAGATACTGCGCAGAACTCTCAAGCTCCCAGGCCCCTGGTCGAGCCTCGAGCTGGATGAGGGTGAGAGACCAACCACCGTGGAAGGTGAGGAACACATTTACCTCACCTTACGAAATTAATTCGTTCCAGAAGTGGTTTCGTAACATGAATTTTTCGTAAGTTGAGTAGATATTTCAATGGAAAAAGCCTGATTCGTTCCAAGGTTGTTGTTTTTTTTATAGTGTAACATTGGTTCTGCGTCCTGATTGGCTAAGAGACCAGGACTAAACGTGGACTAAACCAGATCTAGACCAGAACTAAACCTGGACTGGACCTGGACTAAACCAGAACTGGACCAGGATTAAACTACCACGTGCCGCTCTTTGCTGGTTTCGTGCGGCTGGTTTGTGGCTCGGGCCACAAACCAGCCGGGCCGTGCTCCTCGCCGCGCGGTGCCGTGCTCCTCGTGCTCCTCGTGCTCCTCCTCGCGCGGTGCGTTCATGTCTCTGCGCTGCTTCCGGAGTCGTGTCTCTCCCCACGCTTCACTATTTAATACATTTTGTTGAAAATCTTGCGTGTTCAGCGCTAGAGTTAAGAGGCCGAGAAAGGTGCTTTTTGAGCGGGGATAACAGCGGGGCGTGCGTCTGAGCGCACATTATTTGAATTTTTGAGATTTAACTTAATATCCAAACTGCATTTCAACTTTTAGCATCGTAACACTGCTCTCCACCATTGCACTAAACAATGTCTGACTGTCTGACCTCTCCACTGATGCAATCTTCCATCTTACAGTACACTTCACTTGTATTGTAGGAGATGATGGGAGAAAGCTTTTGTCCTGAGGCAATCTAACTCGTTTTTCTGCACACAAGACAATGGAGTGACAGCATCAGCAGTTATCAAATGCTGTATTTGCTCTTCCTTGTCACATCTCTTGACAGATTTCTTGGAAAAACTATGAGGACCCTTATTTTTTAAAACACCACCATTAACTGCTTATTAGATACAGGACTACATTTAGATACAGGACTACATTTAGATACAGGGCTACATTCATACTATACTCCATGCACAACAACTCACCCTTATGTAATAGATAACCCTATGTCCATCAATCAGTCTCTTTGTTACTATTTGCTGTGATGTGTGAGCTAATGTGTCCAAATTAGGGATGCAAATTATCGATTAATTCATTAATTGATAGTTGATTGACCTTATCGATCGATTAACGATTAACTGATAAGCGGAGTGTTTCACCTGAATTTGAGTGTTTCAATAGGGTCTTTAAGAATATAAGCTATAGTAACATAACACTGAGTCATAAATATATCATAGTATTATTATATTGTATATTCCTCAATTAATTATTCCTTAGTAAAAAGCAGACAAATGTATTGATGCTGAATAACAAAATACAGTAATCCCTCGCTCTATCGTGGTTCGCAGATTTTTTTTTATTTTATTTTTTCAAAGATTTTTTTATAGTGTAACATTTTTTAATAGTGTAACATTGTGTTTTGACCTGATTGGCTAAGAGACTAGACCAGGACTAAACGTGGACTAAACCAGGTCTAGACCAGAACTAAACCAGGTCTAAACCTGGACTGGACCTGGACTAAACCAGGACTCGACCAGGTCTAGACCTGGACTAAACGAGGATTAAACCACCACGTGCCGCTGCTGGTTTCGTGCGGCTGGTTTGTGGCTCGGGCTGACACTACGCATTCTGGGCGCCGCGGTTCGATCTCGCCTCGCGCTTACACCGGGGCTGCTGAGCAGTGCTGTTGGCGCCTGCGGCCGGCTGTGAGTTGAGCTTGGCGCAGCACGGTGTGCGGTTGCCTTGTTTCGTGACCACGCAGGTGCGCATTAGGGGTGGGTATTGGCAAAGAAGTCACAATTCAATTCGAGTCACGATTCATATGCCACGATGCGATACTATCACGATGCATCACGATACTTGAATTATTGCGATGCATTGCAATATATTCGACATACTTCCGTGAAAATGTACCAAAAAAAAAAGAGGATAACTTAAATATCAGTGGCTGTGTATCTGGGTAGTGTCTTCGATTGATACTTAACTCTGAGTAACTCAATTCAGAACTGAATTTATTGAATAACAAAAACAAATAAACCAAACCAATAACAAAAAAAGTGCATAGGATTTTTTTCTAAAACAAAAAATGATGTTCAAACATTTTCCATTTTGGAGGTAGCGACCATCATAACAAACAATACCCTTTCACAAAGAAAAGAGTGCATATGATTTATAAAAAATAAATAAACTAATAATGAATTTATTTATTTATTAATATTAAATATTAAATTATTAAATATTAAATGATTAATGAATAATAATCGATTTTTGGCATCAAGAATCGATGCAGTATATTGTGAAAGTTAATATCGCGATGCATTGTCACGACGATTATTTTGCACACCCCTAGTGCGATTAATTACGCGATTAATTACAATTAATGCATTTTGTTCGACCAACGTCTTAATTGACAATTAATCGTTAATCGATGAATTGTTGACATCCCTAGTCCAAATATTTCTCTTATGGATCAGTATAAGTTTGTCTAAGTCTTAGACGGGGCACGGTGGCTGTGTTCAGTCCCCAGGTGTGGAGCATGTTCTCCCCGTGTCTGGGTGGGTTTACTCCGGGCACTCCAGTTTCCCCCATGAACACAAAACATGCACTATAGGTAAAATCCTCCAGCTATGGTAGTCCTGACCAAACCTAGCAACAAGGTCATGGAGATGGGTCCCTGGGCGATCCTGAAAGGATGGCTGAAATACAGAGGGCAATTTCCCTACAAGAATAATAAAAGTACTCTAAATACTACTACAGAAAAGCCAATTATAGCATTTGATCATGTCAGGAAAACTATCAACACTTTGGAAGGTCCATACACTTCATATACTGTATTATCTGACTCCTTTGATCACTTCTACTAGTATGATCAACCTAGAAAACACACTTTTACAATACTGTAATAAAGTAGGAGGAGCTAGCTCACCTTGCCTCCCTTCTGCTGGCCCATTTTTCTCCTTACAACACGTCAGCTTTCAAGACAAAACAACACACACCTCCCTAATGAGGAAGTAGTCACATTTTACCTTTACCTGTGATATGAGCTATATTCTGCTCTTTTTGACAACATTTAGGCTACTTTTCCATAACAGTGGAGGAGGAGGAGTGGGGAGAAAAACCATTATCAAGTTTATTTCTGACTTGACAAAAGCCATGGAAACCTGAGTAACCTGTATCTCTGGGTCTTCCTGAGACAAACCTGTTTCTCTTGTTGTGAGTCTAACTGACACATGAACCGCAGGACACATCACTGTAGCCTCCGTCACAAACGTGTTCTGCTATGAGCTCAATAAAACAACTTCATGTTTACTTTTCAGATAGCTGTCGTCAATGCAAAACAGGCAAACGTAGCATCCTCCTCGTAACTTCCCATAAAATAACATAGCTACAGTTTTTGGTCTCAAAGCGGATATAATATGGATAAAACTGTAATGTTTGCAACGCATCTGTGAGTGTCTGATGTATTATTATAATTATTATTATTAGAGATGAATGCTATTGGGTACATGTATGTTTTGTGTAACTTCTTAACTATTCATTCTAGGAGTAGCCTTATTGTAAACTTGAATTTTGTCTGCTGGATTATTTTTGATGGTAAATATGAATCACATTTTTATGTAACGCTTTTCTACCTTCAATGCAAAGTGCTTTACATTAAGGAACCACTCACACTGGGGATGAGGGGTGCTCAAGTGTGCACCTGTGGATCTGTAACTCTGACCACTCTTCCAATGATGTTTACAAGTATGTCGACAGCGGGGTGCAGTCATATTGGATAAAAGGTGCGGCTAATCTGAACCTACTTAATAGTGATTAACTTTGCATCGGTTTGAACAACAGGTTTGTACAAATGATTCAGCATTTAACAGCACAGTAATTGGAATTTGGATTGGAAAGTTAAGTCTGACTATGGTTATTATTACACATAGAATTTACTGTATTGAGACTGATCCTTACTCTACAATCTGTAAAATGTAAATCAGGAAATATGGTTAGTACTTTCTTATTAATATGAAACAGGACCGTGAAGCAGAAGTGCACTAATCTCTTAAAATTATGTTAGTAGTTCCATGTTTTGTTTCAGTGTATAATGCTGTTAAGCTGCTGTGTTAGTAATGCATTATGAAATGTGTTTGATTTGAGCTTTTTATAGTGTTTTATAGTGTTTAACCAGACCAATTTTAAAAAGACCAACGGAAACTGGTATTCTGAGTTTATCAACTTTTTCAACATTCCTCAAATCAGATTTTGTATAACAATATATATTATAATATAACATAATATAACAATTTGCAGTTTGGGGCTTATCAACTTTCCCTTTGCTTGCAGCAATGAGCAATTTTAACCCAGCTCTAAATGCCACCACACAAAGTAATATCAACTTACCTTGACTCTTTTCCCTTCGATATCCAGTGTTCGTACTGTGAAGTCCACCCCTATAGTGTTTTGTTGTCTTTCTGAAAACACTCCTGTTTTGAATTTTTGCACCACGCATGTTTTGCCCACATTTGAGTCTCCAATGAGGATTATTTTAAACAGAAAATCAAACCTGTCATCGTCCTCTGGTCCAGGGGCCTGCTGCATCCTGGAGGTAGCAGTTTTGGCAAAGGAGGAAATAAAATATTTTCTTCAAGATCTCAATGTCACATAAAAAAAAATAATAATAATACGATCCTTGCTTGAGGCTCTTTCTAATTCCAGTGAATCAAGTCACCAAACTGAACGTGGCAGATGAATGTTGAGTAAACAGAAGCCAGTTACTCAGGTTTGATCATGTGCTTTCAATAAAAAAATAAAAATAATAATAATAATAAAATACAATAAAGTCAAATAATGCAAGTTGTTCATAAAAGAGGTTACAAGAACATTTTCAGCATCCTCTTGGGCACATCCTGGTATCCAGATTGATTTTCCAATAAGATTTCCAATAAGCTAGCTCTACAGCAAAATGATAAACAAGTCCACAGCAGTATCTTGAAATGAGGTGCTTCTTCTTCCTCCTCTGTCTTTATATGTCTGTCTCTGCCGGTTTCTATAGGCTACGTTTTCTATAACCCAATCCTCCCCCTCGTTGGCTTCAATAGAGCGTTAGTTTCCCCCCTGATCGGTCGTTTGACTCTCACTTACTTCCCTTTCACCTGGCACCTGTTTCGAGGAGAACAACCCCGCCCTAAAGCCCGAGGAATGCTGGGAAGTGTAGTCATTTGTGGCCAGTTGGCTATTTTCTATATTGACGTCTTGATTTGGGCTGACAACTCGGCAAGCCAAGCCAATCAGCAGATTACCTACTCCACGCAAACATTGTTTTTAATTTGAATAAAAAGGCGTGGCAGGCGTTTAGCACAAATAATATAAATAGTGAAAGTGAAATTAATAGCTTTTTCCATCATGGATACACATCTGAAGCCACATTATATCCTACCAGTCTGTTAAAAATAAATAATACATAAAAATAAATAACTAAAATACTCAAATAAATAAATAAAAAATACTAAATAAATAACACATAAAAATACAAATAAATTAAAAAATACTAAAATAAATAAATAAATTATATAAATAAGAAATTAAAAGGGAGACTAAAAACTATTTGACGTGACTGTAGAAGCTTGTCAGTACGGTGGCCGAGGGGTGCAAAACGGTCATCAAAAAAAATAAAATATAAATATAAATAAAAAATAAAAAAGTTTTTGTTAGGTTGTTAACTTCACGTGGATTTAACACCAAAATGTCCCCGACGTCCATTACAGAGGACATGTTACAACATTATGAATACAAATAAAATCAACAAAATGTAAATGCTGACGTGTTCATTTACCCTCCAAATATAATAATAATAATAATAATAATAATAATAATAATAATAATAATAATAATAATAATAATAATAATAATAATAATAATAATAATAATAATAATAATAACAACTTTGGCCTAAAAAAAAAATCACATTTACACAAATAATAAACTATTGCAAATCTCACTATTCATAACATAAAAGAAAAATACATTATAATTATAATGTAAAAAACCGTGCACGTCACTGTGATGACTGTAATTTCCCATCTTCCCTTTGCCCCTGAACGCGTCGGAGGCTGCTGCTCGCTCCGCGCATCCTCTCATCCTTCTCCGTGACTCTGCCCCTGTGCGGATCTCGATAGATAAATGTCCTTACAGCTTTCACCGCACGTCTGGAGCCTCCTCATTCTGGTTGTTGTTGTCTTATTTCTGCACACATAACGGCGCTTTGCAGAGAAGACGGACGCGGCAGCATGCAGCACAGTGCCGTGGTCGTGGTTGCGGACAAAACCAGCCTCAAAAGGCCGTTTATCTTCGCAAATGCTGTCAATATGGTAGGTTGGATTCATTTGACTTATCCTGGAAATACTGGACAAATGCAGGCCTGCGTGTTTTCCACGTCTGTGCAATTCACATGATTAAAATATCCAACTGGCTAAATGTTGCTATTATTACGCATACATTCGTACACATTACGTCCGTGCCTTATACTGTTAGCACACAAGATGCCCTGCAAGCAGTATAACATCAACATGTAACTAGAAAGCAACAATATAAAAAGAAATCCTAATGTGGAAGTCTGTCTAAAGCTAATAAAAGCCCAGACTATGTACTCAATACTGCAATTGCCTCCTGAAGCGACCACTCAAATAAGAATATGTAATATTAATAATCCCCCTGGACCACAGTGTGTCCACAGCCACATGCAGTGCAGCTCTAGCGTTAGCCTCGTACTGATTTGAGCTCAATCCGCTCCTATTACTGTTAGACTACTTTGTTAAAACCTAAGATTAATATCAGCAACAGCATTTCATGGTGGATATTGGTTATGAGTATTGTATGTAAGCCATGCATTTCCCATGGATTTGTTGACTACCTAAAATTCACTTATTTTGATTTCTTATGTGAATTATTTAACTGTATTGTATTTAAAATATATGCGTTTTTTTTCCCCCAACTTAGGCATTGTGCTTTTTTATGCTGACAACAACAGTGGCTTGGCACAAAGATGTAATACAAGCTGGTCAGGTGAGTAGTCCTCCTCCTGTCTATCAGTGGGTAGATGTTGTTGCTGATACACTATTTAAATGGACAAGAGACACAGACATGCAGTGGACAAGCTGGACCTACAAACATTATGATTACAGGTTTTGTATGAAGTGAAGCTGCTTGTTTACTGTAACTTACTTTAGTCTAACAATTTGATTCAATTTAATGGCTATTTGCTGTCTTGGATTCAGTTTTTTCCATAGTGGCCTCCATTATTGGAATGCCAATTCTGTGCAGAGACCAATTACAAATATCCATCCATCCATCTTCTTCCGCTTTTCCATTTCTGGGTCGCGGGAATTACAAATATGTTTCAGATAATGGTATGCTTAAAGGTGCACTTAAATGGTCCTTCACCTGTTTATCTCCATGGAAATGTATGTTACTGCTTTGCCTGAAATGTTTCCCAGTATGGTATTTAACATATCTGTCTCCAGTGTTGGGAGTAACTTGTTACAAAAGTAATTAATTACTGTAATGCATTACTTTTTGGTGTAACGCAGTAATGTAACGCATTACAGGGAAGAAAATCAGTAATATATTACTCGTTACAATGCCAGTAACGCACATTACAATGCATTTTTAACCTGCTTTGTTTTTGTGGGTTTTGCGTTTTCTTCATACAAAGTTCGCGGATCACCGCGAGATCAGCTACTGAATCTGATAAGTCCGAGCAGAACATTACATTTTATACAAAGTTCCGCAAGATCAGCTAGTGATATAAAAGTCCACGCAGACCATTCCATTTCCTTTTACTTCGTCTCGAACTGGCAGACTGACAAAGGATGACAGAACCAGAAGAATCGGATAGTGCTAGCTCCTAGAGGGCAATACAGCTGGAACTATCTTAATAACTATACATATGGGCTATATTCACAGATGTGTATACCAAATGTGAAAATGCCATTTGCTACAGAATTGAAGAGGATGGCAGTGAACAGGTGCTGGAGTGCATGGTAAGGTGTGGCAAGAAGGGAAAGGACGATTTATCTTTTGGTATTGTAAGCGGGTAAGAAGCAATTACTGAACATGTTGGTTTTCAGTCTGCAGGTGGATGGCAGGTGAAAGTCATGACACATGAGAGATTTGCACTGTAGATGCCAAATCCTTATTTCCAGTCATTTTGGCGAGAGTAACTAAAGTAATGCAAAAGTAGTGTAATGTCTTACTTTTTATTTAGAGTAATATTGTAATGTAAGGCATTACTTTAAAATGACAGTAACAAGTAATAAGTAGTGCATTACAGTTTTTGAGTAACTTGCCCAACACTGTCTGTCTCCATGGAGATAAGTAGGTCATGTCAGGTTCATAGAGTGACCCCGCTCACTGTAAGAATGCATGTCAAACCAATAATAAACACCTGAAATTGAATAAATGCAAGATAGGTAAGTTTAATGCCATACTGAGGAACATTACAAGCAATGACAAGCAGTCACTTTTCCACTAATCATTAGTCACAAAGTGACTGCTTGTCACTTTGTGACTAATGAATACAGTATTGGTAAATCGCTAGTTTGTGTTTGCTACTTAATGTTGTAATTGGACAATGGATATTGTTTATATAGCATCAAGATATATATGATTTCAGTATTATCTGATCACTTTTCTGATTAAAAAACTCAAATATCAATCAATCAATCAATCAATCAATCAATCAAACATCATTAAACATCAATGATATCATTAAAGGTCATTGTGAACTGTAGCTACCATGACTAAAATACAAACCCAAAGACTACGTCAGCAACTGTTTAACATTTAACAAAAGGTCATACAGATTAAATATGCATCTTATAACATGTTAACCTTTTAGTATGATCTTTAGTATGACCTGTCCATTAGTGTTGTATTCAGCTTGTACTCAGTTTTATGTGTTTTATGGTATGTTACTCTTTAATATTGAATCATAATATCAACTCTCCAGGATAGGTCTATCACGATAATTACTATATCAACTTATTGTAGTATAAATTGTAGTATAACATTATCTTTGGCCTAAATATTCAATGTGTGTAGATTTTCTTCACGACTGTGGAACTATGTCTTCATTTCTGTAGTATATTAACAATTGAGCTGTAGGGGGTTGAATAATTAACATATCTATGACTCATTCTAGATACTAACTAACTTCTCAAGAGTTTCATCCTGCTGTTTAGCTAGGGCTGCTCAAGGCTTTCTTTTATACATCATTAGGTTTAGAAAGAGGTTTTCTGGGATTGTTTACCTTAGGGTTACTGCGTCAGTGTCTTAAAGTAGTTTTATATTATTTTTACTGTAGCAATCACATCTCACATTTTGTTACACCAGTTATTTAGGTAGTAGAATGTCCTTTGCAATATCCATGAAACATTCTTTTCCACCTTGTGATGTCATGTGTAATAAGTGCTCCACTGTGGTTTTAAACTCTAAACAACTTCACTAGAATCATTTGGATTTGGATTACTGAACTAAAGGTAGCTGTTAACCACTACATGATATCATAAGTTGGAACAGCATTTTGAGCTTTGGAGACATAGACAAACTAATAATAAAGGGTTGCTCAAACATGTGTGAATGAAAACACAACTCCGGGTATGTTTTTTATGAGGTAACAACATTATAACCAGTGTTGGGTAAGTTACTTTATAAATGTAATCCGTTACAGTTACAAGTTACCTTGATTAAAATGTAATTGTACTGTAACTTTTTGGATTACTTTTACAAAGTAATGTAACTGATTACTTTTGGATTACTTTTGGATTACTTAAGTTTAAATGAGCATTAAACCCATGTTCAACATTTTATTTGTGAGAACTGACAGTGTGAACCTTAAAAGAGTACTAAACTGGGAGGGAATTGCTGACAGGCAATCACAGGAGGTCCACAAGAAGAGATGCCTGCACCAGACTTGTAAGATTTTCAATCAATCAAACAATCAATCAAACATTTATAAGGCGCTTTTCATACAAAATTGTAGCACAAAGCGCCTTACAGTGGTCAAGGATTAGAAGATTGACCTTTATTGATCTCGCACAGGAGAAGTTGTTTCTATATTTGACCCGGGGACCATCCCCATGATTTGTTTTGTTATTTATGCTTTGGTCAGGCCCTAAGCTGGAGGATTTTACCTATGGCGCATGTTTAGGTTTCACACAGTTTCCCAATGTCAAGTGTTCTAGCCACTGACTGCCAGCTAACTGCATTACGGTACTTCATACATTTACAATGACACCCTTGCTTGTAAAATTACACAATCACTGTTTTAGACCAGCAATGCTGTCAGGTTTCACACATTGGATTGGACACGGGTCTCTTGATATCAGGCAAAGACTTTACCACTAGATCACATTTTAGACTCAGATGCCGTCGGTCTGTCGTCGAGACGGCGCACACTCGCTCTGTCCTTAGTGCACTACGTTTCTCACATGGCCGCCTGCGAAATTGAACAGGTCCCGCCTCAGCTCAATGAGCTGGGTGGTCTGCTCCTTGTTCCCTAAAGACAAAAATATTATACTATTGCGACTAGTAATACTTGGAATTGGGACATGGCCAATGTTCCCCCTAATTTTTAATGTTTCTGAGCAAACACACTAACTCCACATCCGAAATGCACCCCCCGCGCGGCTCGCACTTTGCAGATATAAAAAAAAAAATTACCCCGCGGCTGAATAAAAAGCTCTTTCATCCCTGATTTACAGTGCGCTGCACAAGTTTTCTTGTGCGCTGAGAATGTGCGAACAGTGCGCAGCTTAGAGTAAACGCTGGACATGGCGACACTGTAGAATATCCAGCATTACAACAGCAAAGGAAATATAGAAGTGTAAGGGGAAAAGCATGTGAACGGTAATACAGGTGCCGTGATCTATGCCGTTACGGCTACCGTCACACATGTTTAGTGTAGTTTATGAAGAGTTTCATGTAGCATAGTTGTAGGTGAGGAGAACCAGTACGTATATTTTATAGTGACGTCGCAACTCTCACTTGTGGATGTCGCTGGCGAGTCGGTCTTTGTAGTCCCGCGCTGTGCATGCTGGGGCTTTTAAGTGTGCGGAGCGTGCATGTTTGCACGCTTGGTCCACGCCCCGATTTCCATGGAAACGACGGCGCCGTTCAGAGCTCGTCTTGACGGTGCAGGGGAAAAAAAACGAATGGAACGGCCCTTGTCGCGCCGGATATGTCGCATATCCCGTTCCAAGGACGCTAACAAGCGTGCCGTCGGTGAATTGGGAAACGGCCTACGACTCGACTGTCGTCATTACGTAATGGATGCCGACGAAAAGCCAAAACCATACCGCAGAAACGATGAGCAGTTTGCCCTAAATGCACAAATTTACTAACTTTTGACTGCCTTAGTTCTGGGCCTCCCTCCAACCAATCAGAACTGGCCTGAAGCGTTTGGTTTCCGACTGGGTGGCATTGGGCCAAGTTACATCTTATCAGTGGTGGAGGGTAGCAGTGCTTACCTTAAGAGCTGTAGACTGCACGGTGAGGATACGGGAGCTCTACCGAGAGGAGTTTACGACACTACGGTGCGGAGGGGAAACACGGGAGCGCGGCAGGCAGTAGGAACCAGCCGACACCGCTCGCAGAAATGGCGGAACACCACGCAGCAGCACAAATTGTAATCCTGTTAAGTAATCCCCATTCTCAATGAATGTACCTGTAATCTGATTACATCGTTTTTTTCTTGTACTGTAACGGATTACAGTTACTTTTATTTTGTATCCTTTTACCGTAACGCCGTTACATGTAATCCGTTACTCCCCAACACTGATTATAACATGTAAACCTTTGCGTAATATAGGACCTTTAATGGTTAACATTTAAAGGAAAAGTAAAGTTTTTTACAATCTGAGCCTTATTTCGGTAATAAAACAAGTTGTTTTACTCACCCATAGTAATTTGGTGTCATATGGAGCACTTCCAGAGATGTTTTAGATTTGTGATCTCCATAATGTGAGTTCTCGGGGCACATGTTTGTGGTCTCCAAATAACACAAACTTTAGCACTTTTCAAATCATAGAAGCCCGATGTCTTAGCCTAAGATTTTGTGTGGTCAAAAGTGGCCTGTAATCCGAGATTTAGCCATAGTTTCGAGTAGATGAGGAGGCCAGTGCGCATGTGCAGACTGTGCTCTCAGCTCCCGGGACCCAAACATGAAACGCAAAGCTGTAAACTATGGATAAATCTCGGATTACAGGCCACTTTTGCTTCAAACGAAATCGTAGATTAAGACATCGGGCTTCTATGATTTGAAAAGTGCTAAAGTTTGTGTTATTTGGAGCCCACACGGGGCATATTACATGCTTGGGGAATATATTATATGCCCCGAGCTATGGCTAGAAGTCGCGCTAGGCTAACCGCAAATCATAAAAAACTGCTCTGAAAGTGCTCCATATGACACCAAAGTGCTATGGGTGAGTAAAACAACTTGTTTTATTACCGAAATAAGGCTCAAATTGTAAAAAAAAAACGTTACTTTTCCTTTAAGTCTTCTATGAAACTTTTCCCTTGACTTGTTTAAATTTGCACTACAATCCTAATTTTAAAACAAAAAAATGCAGTCTAATCTAACCACAAAATAGTAAGAACTAAAACTGCCATTAGATATTCTCCCATAACCTTGCAGCTCTAGTAGAATCCACTAAAGTAAGCAGTAAAGCAGCCATCTTCACTTCCCCTAACATATTCCCAATATAGTATCATTGGATACTGAGAAGAAGCCATGTCTTATTCCATGGATTCTTCTCAGTATCCAATTATACGCACTGTTAACAATCCAATTAGTGCACTGAAAACCCACTGCCTAACTGTGGTTCTGTTGTCCTCCACAGCTGGTGTCCAGTGCCTCTGTGGTGATCATGTACATTCTGGAGGTGGGCTGCATGCTGCTGTCTCTGCTGGGGGTCCTGGGAGCCTGCTGGAGCAAGAGATGGTGCTTGATACTGGTACAAACTGGTTTATACTTGATTATTACAGACAGGCATGTCAATTATATAGAAGTTTGGTGTCACCATTATCATGGCCAAGATAACTGGACATAATTAAAGTTGCTGAAAGTAAAAAAAAAAAAGGTTTTGGATATGAATAATACTTTTAATATTATCAATAGGTTCCACATTTAAACAACTGTTTAATGTTGTACTTTGTTAGTGAAAGTTAAAAGAACAGTGATCTAAAATAAAATAAAATGATAAGTATCTTTTCCTGCACATTCTGATGATTTATGGAGATGACCTTGTTTATCGTCCCAGCCCTAATTACAGAACAGAATATATTTTGTTTTACTGACTTAGACAAACTGTATTGATCCACAAGGGAAATTACTTGGACACAGTAGCTCACACATCACAATATCATATAATAACAAGAGACCAAATATAAATGGTAATAATAAATTCTAAATAAGTAGCAAAAATATCAAGAAACTGGTATCAAATAAGGCAATAAGTTGAACATAAAATAAGTAATAAAAATAATGCAAAGATGATCCATGTCCACTGAGGTTCATTTGGTCTTCAGATCATTTGTTATTAGTTTCTTTTTTCAGACCAAGAGTTTGTTTTCATACCTGACAGTTTGGACTGCTCACTTGTGGGTCCGGTCAGTTGATTTGTACAGGTTTTGGCTCTGTTTTTTTAGCGGTGAGGCAGGATGATAGCTCCATCTGTACTATCACACACTGGGGATACTGTCCTCTTGTTTCATAATAATAATAATAATACATTTTATTTATATAGCGCTTTTCAAGACACTCAAAGACGCTTCACAAATCATAAAAGAACAAAATATCACAGAATTTACAACATAAAGTCAAACATTTAAAATATCACAAAATTTACAATATAAAATCAAACATTAAAAGCAATTTTAAACAGGTGGGGTTTGAGTTCTTTTTTGAAGGTGGGGAGATCAGAGCAGTCACGGAGGGGTTTGGGCAGTGAGTTCCAGAGGGTGGGGGCAGCGATGGAGAAGGCTCTGTCCCCCCAGGTTCGGAGCTTGGTCCTACAGGGCAGGGACAGGAGGTTGGAGCTGGAGGAGCGGAGGGAGCGAGATGGAGTGTGGTGGTGGAGCAGGTCTGTGAGGTAAGGAGGGGCCAGGTTGTGAAGTGCTTTGAAAGTGATGAGAAGAATTTTGAAGTGGATGCGCTGAGGGACGGGGAGCCAGTGGAGTTTGTGGAGGACAGGGGTGATGTGTTCACGTGAGCGGGTGTGGGTGAGGAGCCGGGCAGCAGAGTTCTGAATGTACTGTAGTCTGTTGAGGGTTTTGGATGGTGTACCGAAGAGGATGCTATTGCAGTAGTCGATTCTGGATGTGATAAATGCGTGTATGAGAGTTTCAGCGGCAGAGAAGGTGAGTGATGGGCGGAGACGGGCTATGTTTTTGAGGTGAAAGAATGCAGTCCAGTTACGGATGAGTGGGGATGGAGAGAGTGTGGTGTTGTCGAAGTGCAGGGTGAAGTGTTGTGAGGATTTGGTGAAGTTGTGTGGGGATACTGTCCTCTTGTTTCAGGGTATATTATTGATCTTTAGATTAGCTGGTTGGTAATCCATATGTTTGAGTACTAAAATTATGCATGTTTGATAAATTATTTAAGCCTCTTAAAATAACCATTATGGTTTTGTGGTTATTGTTAATGCATTAATGAATAAAGATCACAGTGTTTTGTTTTGTTTTTTTAAGAAAACTGTTAGCAGTCTCAATTTGTAGGTTCTCTGTAAATATAAAAATAAGCATTGTTAATAATTAATTATTAATTTACAATAATTATAATAATTTTATAATAATAATCCACATTTTTATATAAAAGGTCATATTATTTTACTTTGTACCATCACTAAATCTCTACACATAGGTGAGTTTCTGAACGGCACCTAATACATTTTTAAAGGGGATATGCCACCCCCAGGTCAAATGTGGGCATCTCCCCACAGTCCAGAGACTAAAATAAGTGGTGGAAAGCGTTTTCCTGCTCACCCAGCCATTGTCCGAGTCTGTCGCCACTGACCGCCGCGGTATCTGCAGCTCCTCCGCCTTAGACTGGAGTCTAACGTCGCCAGAGAAAGATTTCGGCCAAAAGGAATTAATTTGCTCGATGCGTTTCCCAATTACTTTGTGTGTAGTGCGCATTCATATCGAGTGCAAATAAATGTGCAAATCAACACGGAGAGCTTGACTTGGTCATTTTGGGTGGGAACTATTTTCCAGTGCGGAAGAATAAAGCCGAATCACGCAGCACGCTGCCAGGGGAATCCCTGTTACGCACCAGGAAGGGAGTTCCCCTGTTGCACAGCGTGGTGTGTGCTTCGTCTTTATTCTTCCGCACTGGAAAATATTGTGTTGATTTGCACATTTATTTGCACTCGATATGAATGCGCACTACACAGAAAGTAATTGGGAAACCCATCGAGCAAATTAATTCCTTTTGGCCGAAATCTTTCTCTGGCGACGTTAGACTCCAGTCTAAGGCGGAGGAGCTGCAGATACTGCGGCGGTCAGTGGCGACAGACTCGGACAATGGCTGGGTGAGCAGGAAAACGCTTTCCACCACTTATTTTAGTCTCTGGACTGTGGGGAGATGCCCAAATTTGACCTGGGGGTGGCATATCCCTTTAAATCTGGTCTCTGTAACAAATCCTTGTTTTTGTCTTTTGCAGTTTGCAGCTGGGATGGCAGCAGCAAGTCAGACAATTATTGTCAAAACAGCTTTGAGTTATCAAGAGATCTATGAGGTTAAGTATGGCTATTTTCACATCTGAAAACAGTGTAGATCTATATTATAACAGTAATCACCATAGTTCATCAAACAATTAAACCATATTATGTGTCTAAAAACCAAGCAGATTAACCAGCAGTTGCAGAAACAAAAATGCAGTTCATAAACATGACAAGACAAAGCAATATTACGTAACATTGTCCCTTCTCAGAAAGTGGTGGTTCGAGAAGAGACCAAACTGCTGTCCATGATGCCGCTGAGTTCAACCAACAAAAACAACAGGACTCTGCTCTATAGCATCCAAGCACATGTGAGATTGATATGTTTAAAATGTCATACAATTTCATAACAAATACTGAAAACTCAGCTTATGTTTGCTCTAGTTCAAATGCTGTGGTCTTGTGGATGGATATAAAGACTGGGGCTCTACTATCCCAGTGTCCTGTAACTGTCAGTATCCTGGCAAATGTGTAGGTATTTTAAATTATATATATTTATGTTTTGCACATTTCTTCTATTTTTTAAAATCCTCCCCTTTGTCAATGATCAGATTCGACTACGGGGCAGTGCTACACTCGGAGCTCCTAAGAACGTCTATGTGTATCAAGAGGTAATGACTTATTATGTGTTAAATGACATGTGCAAAATAAGAATTACTAAATTTTAATACTTCAATAATCTGTAATTTATTACCAAGTGCCCATCTCTTCCTTTGTTTTTGTGTTTTGTCCATAGCCTTGTTTACCAATCTACGTCTCTGCTCTAAAACGGGGATTCACGTTATCGACAGGGATACGGTTTGGCAGTGGTATCTTCTGGGTTTGTGTTGCTTTTATTTTCTGCAATGTAACACATCATGTAAACATATTATGTTAACACATTAAATATTGACCTCTGTATGAACCTTTGTGTCTTTAGGCGGTGCTGATGGTGATGAGTATCCAGCTGATGGTGCAGCTCAAAAGGAAAGAGGACTTCATTGCTTTGCTCCAGTCAAACAGATACGTGCCCGGGGCTTTCTAGGACTCTTTTTAAACACAGTTAACTGTTAGAAAGCTGACCTTTTGCACATTTAACATGTTATGCTGTATGCTAAACCTGGCTACTTCTACTCCATAAGTTACTGATTTTCTACACCTATTATTGCATGCATCGGATTGATTGTAAGCTACACGCATATGTTATAACTTCTGCTTCCTTTCTGCTGTGGACCAGCTTCATCCAATAAGACAAACCAAAGTCATTGCCACTTTCTGAACAGTATTATTAACAGTATCAATATTGTTGTGGCACTTTATAAGGATATTTATAGAAATATTATAACTTCCAAGTATTACCTATACAGGTGAAGTGCCGTTCAGTGTGTACATGTGTGTTAGTTACACTTCGATTCAGAAGAACAGTAATGCTGCAGTAATGTACAAGGTATAACCTCATAAATCACTAGCTGTGCAGGCGTCTGTCTCAAAGGCTGCCCAGTAGTTTTGTATTATACAATATCATATATGCCCCATAACTTTATTGACGCGATCAAGCTACTATATATATCCTGCATATTGTATATTTTAACTCCACAGCATTTAAAATGTTTGTTTGCGTTTGGTGAAGTTCAGTGAACTGAATTGATGTAATCTCCTGGCTGCACTTCCTCAGTCTAAAAGAACAGACACCATTTAAAACAACATTTAATAATAAGATAATATTATGCGTGAAGAGTCCCTCAGTCGTCCAGGTAGAATCCATGATAAAAGGAGAAATTCAATTTGTCAACTGGACTGACTTGGTTTAAGAATCGAATTATAAATGGGAGACAAGTTATTTCTAACTCCCCCATTTCTGTTGAACGACGGATTCTCTTTTTTGACAAAAATTGCCTCTTTAACCCCCTTTCAAAATGAAATTCCAGTTTATTTCAAACCCACAAACAATTTAAGACAAAAACTGGTCCACCCAAAGGACAAAACACCGAGCCACAAACAAAGCAATGTGGTCTACTCCATTCAGTGTAGTGAAGACTGCAGTGAGCGCTCCATTGGAGAAACCAAACAGCCACTTCACAAGAGGATGTACCAACTCAGATGGGCGTGCCAGAGTGGACCGTCATCTGCTGTACATCTTCACCTAGAAGCCACGAGCCATTCTTTTGAGGACAGTGAGGTTCAGATCTTAGCCAGGGAACAAAACTGGTTTGAGAGGGGAGTTAAAGAGGCTATTTTTGTCAAAAAGAGAATCCGTCGTTAAACAGAAATGGGGGAGTTAGACATAACTTGTCTCCCATTTATAATTCGATTCTTAAACCAAGTCAAAACAGACAAAGAAACATTAGGGCAGACGATCCAGGGCAGAGGGGTGGAGAGGGTCGTTAGGCTTGAATAGGGAGGCTAAACTAGTCGGCAGAGTAATTTGAAAAACAAAAAGACAGATTAGTGGAGATAGTTTCAGAGCTATTTCAGTGTAGGAGCTCCTCCCTGCAGCTAGATATAAGCAGTGTCTAACCAGCACTAGAACCAGAACTGACGAAGCCTCTCGGATGAGCGGCGAAACGTTTTCGACCAAACAAACTTTGTCCAGTTGACAAATTGAATTTCTCCTTTTATCAAAGATAATATTATATTATAATATTGTGTACTGAACCATCACCACTGGAAATAAACATTTGAACCTTGATATAATATCCTACAGCAGTGTTTACAGTGTGAGAAATGTATTCATTGGAAAGCAATACGCCACTGGGCTCTGACACAGGAATGAGTTACAGCTGAATGTTGAGATGCATTGTTATGCATATTGTATATTTAAAGCACATTTATTGGGGCTTCAGGGTTTTCTGTTTGGTTGCACATTGAGTAGACATAATTTCTTTGAACACAAAGGGTTGTATATCTGATTTTAGGAGGCCACTGCAGACGGACGCTACAGGCGTTTAACAGTTGGAGAGTTTGACACAGCCACTCTCACCACAGTAGCCTTCTGTCACTATGCTTCTACTGCTGCATGAGCTGCCTGCAGGCCAATGGCTCCTTGACTTATATCTTAACCTTCAGACTTCAATGTGAAACAGCTGATCCAATGTCTACTGTGCACTTTAACCATTATGGCCTAATATTCTGTATATTGCAAAGTATCTGATTTCAGTCACACATTGTTTTCTTGAAAGACTGAACTGGTGTAATATTTTGTAAATATGAAAAATAAAGATGTACCTTTTGTTCCTTTAATTGTTTGGGAATTGCAGTATTTTTATAAATAGAATTATACCATAAAGAGCTTACATGATTAATGCTAAAACAATGACAGACATGTTGTGGACAAACCAAATCACCAGAATGTACACAGACAAATCATCAAACTGTATGTTTATAGTACACAGAAATACTCAACAGTGAAGAGGTTAATTTTATTTAACAATAATATTTTAAAAAAAATGTTACTGACAAAAAAAAAAAAAAGATTGAAGTCCATTCTATTTGAAATCCATTCTGCTTTTCTCTCTTTTACTTTCACATGCATCTTCCTCGCTCCTTTGGTTGTTGTACGCTGCCAGAATGCAGGACTAATTTAGTTTTTTTCACCCAGTGCATAAAATCAACTTTGACCAAATGTAACAATTAAATACTGATACTGTTCCTAGCAACACAAACCAATATTGGCAACAGAGCTTAGGCCAAATTTATTCTAACTATATGGCCACCTTTCTTGAGATTCTCTTGGAAAAGCTGAAGGAAGTGTGTGTGTGGAAAGGAAGTCTGGGGATTCCTGCTTGGACTACTGCCTTTGCAACCTCCAGATAAAGCAGAAGAAAATGGATGGATGGATGTCCAATCAGGTCAATCAGTAGAATGTCATGTAAACACTCAATGTGGGAAAAAAACAACAACACATAAAGCTTTATTGCCTTCTCAATAAATCTAGAAGCCATTCATTTGTTGCACTAAAAAAGCAATGATTCTGAAGATGCACTGTGTAACTTTTTTGGTGGAGGGTCCACCACTTGCTTGCCTATTCCACAGTATTGCAATAAACCTATGTATTGCCCTGGACACAAGCACTAAGGCCAAGATACAAGAGAGATCTGCGAAGAGGTAAGTTTTCTCAGACGAAGAATGCATGTTTTTAAGGTATTGTGAGCAATAAAAGCACCTATAATTGACAAAGCAAGATAAATACTATTCATACCATACTGTGGAACATTTCAGGCAAAGCAACATCTTCATGAGGCAAGCAGGTGGCCTACCATTCTCTACAAAGGCTATATAGTATAATTTTAAGCCTATTTCAATACAAAAGGGTTGTCCATGTTAACATTCATAGTAAAGCTGCATTTTCAGTGCTTATCTTGTGTTACTCACTACATTCAATAGACATTTTTTTGGAATTTAAAACTGATATTGCCTCAAGCTGTTATTACAGGTATTTAGTGGTCTCTTTGGTAAAACCTGCATTATGATAACGAAGGTATTAAAACATGTACTATAAAAGTGTCCTCCATTTACAAACAGGGAAAAAATCATGTGAGCTCAGCATCATCTAATAAGACGGAGTAATTTCCAGCTTTGGCCTCAGGGCTGTAGACCACTGCTGGGGTGTCCTCTTTTTGGTTCATCTGACACAAAGTCACCACACACAAACCCACAGACAAGACCTGCATAAAGAGAGAGAATCAGATCTATGCTCACTAGGGGTGGGACACAATTTCTTAGACTTAGACAAACTTGATCCACAAGAGAAATTATTTGGACACAGTAGCTCACAGCATATTAACAAAGAGAAACGAGACAAAGCGAGATAGGAGATAGGAGATTAGGTCTAGGAGAACAAGACATGACGAGATTTTGACATAATGCTGGTAGGGCAGTACTGTATAAGTCTGTTTGTCTGACACGTAAATATACATGTAATATCTTATAAGCAGTAGTCGAGTTGTAAAATGAAACCGGGGGGATGGTGAAATTTTTCACCAATTAATTAAATAATACACAGGATATATGTTATCACACACGTACACACACACACACACACACATACACACCTTAGTCCTGATTTAGTCTTGGTTTAGTCCTGGTTTAGTCCTGGCTTAGTCCTGGTTTAGACCTGTTTTAGTCCTGGCTTAGTCCTGGTTTAGACCTGGTTTAGTCCTGGTTTAGACCTGGTTTGGTCTTGGTTTAGTCCTGGTTTATACCTGGTTTAGTCCTGGTTTAGTCTTGGTTTAGTCTTGGTTTAGTCCTGGTTTAGTGCCGAAATAGATGCATAAATAATCTGATAATATGACTCACCCATAAGAATGCGGTCAGCTCCATTCTAACAGTTTGCCGTGTTGTCTTTAATAATCCGGAGCTCCGGAGAAAAGGACATAATCCCGTGTCTCGAGGCGAGAGTTCCTTCTTACATAGCATTAACGTAGCAAGTTAAGGATTCTTATTCTCTTGGAAATGCCGCGTAAATATCACGCGGCTCGCTCACAGCTGATCGGCGAACAGGTGCAAACACAACAGCGGTAATCGTCATGATTGGCGGGAGCGCGTATCGGTGCGTAATTATGCTGCAACATGATTGGAAGCTGGAGCGCAGTTCGGCCTATGATTGGCTCTTAACACTGGCCATTTTGATTTAAAAACGGCGAAATTCGCCAAAAGTTTAGGGATGCCTGATTGATAAAATGCCATAAGGGATGGAAGAAGGGATGCCCATATTATTCGAGTACTGCTTATAAGGTCATTTGTGACTTGTAATCTGAAATGTGGAAATGTGGAGTGGCATGTTTTAAATGAAAGAATGGGAGAAGACATGGTTTTATTGTAAATGGATGGATACTTGGATGCTTTAATTGTTTGTTAACCTGCCAGGGGAGTGCAGATGGAAATTAGTTTGAGTCCAATATGGTGTGAAATAAACCAATAACTAAACTAAACTAAACTAAATTAATAAGGGGTGTAGTGTTAAAATCATACAGAAGGGGTCAGGCAGACGTGGTTTTAGACATACTTTTCTAGCCCTATGGTGTTTTATGTATGTAGGATATAGGCAAATTTGGCAATATGCAATTTTATAGTGACGGAATACATATAGTTGGATATTGGACCAAGTCACACTAATTTCAGGAATAAAGGTACCAGAAAAGATAAAATCATATAAATGGTAAACTGGCAAATTGACAGAATAGTGGCTGCCTTTCCGCACCACACTGTGATAACCATCAACCACATTTACACTGAAAAGGAGGGAACTGTCATAACAACCCTACAGGACACACCTAGTATGCAGAGCTTGTAGTAAGGATTCTACGTTAGCCTTTTAATAATAGCACTGGTGGTACAATGGTCTGTATGTATTTCACTACTTCACGAGACAAACTTTTCATATTTATAAGCACATAATTACTTCCCCATTCATTAACTGATTTACTGGCATAGAAGTGTCAAAAACTATAAATGTCTTTTGGCAAGAGGAAACCAAAGGAGACCCACAGCCACACACAGAGAAAGGAAGGACATTTTAAAGTGAAATGAAAAGTGGACCAGACAAAAACACAGAAATCAAGTAGCATTATGTTTAAAGGGTCCATATTAGACTATTTATCTGTGTTATAATGTTGTTTCCTCGTCAAAAACATACCTGCGGTTGTGTTTTGTTTCATCCACACATGTTTAACACACAAACCCTGCATATTTAAACTGAGTTCTTCTCTCAAATTAAAAAAAAATACTCCACCTTGTGATGTCATGTAGTAGTACAGGAAATGCTCTACTCTGTTTTTAAACTCCACAGACCTTCGCTAGAATCACTTGGATAATTTCAGTTCTGGAATTGCCAATCTCTACAGAACTAAATGTAAAAGGAGCTGTTGATTTGAAAACTACAGCTTCACAGGGTGGAATAGAACATTTTGAGCTTTAGAGATGTAAACAGACTAATAACAGACTAAAGACTAAAAACTCAAACATGTGTGACTGAAACAAAACACAACTCCAGGCATGTTTTTGATGAGATAACAGCATTATAACATGGCTTTTTTAAGCAAACTGTCTACCATATATTTCTGACAGTTCAAAAATGATGAAGTACTTACCCATAGTAATATTATACCCAGTATTACTCCTAATAACACATCTATGGCAAACAATGCATGGGCTGCCAAGTAGGTGATACAAGGCTAAAACATGGGACACAGAAAGATACTGTCAAAAGATACTGTCTTTTTACGATAAAAAAAATAAATGAAATAATAAAAGGTGGACAAAATGTGCACTCACCTCTTTATAAATCATTATGGGGTCATCTGTTTTTATGTTTTCAAACAAACTGCTGTTTCTTGGAGCTGCCACCTGCATCAAAGACAAAAGCCCCACAAGGTTTCATTCATTTTCAGGACTTGAAAAGCTCTACCATGACCAGTGAGAATTCAAATGTCTAACTACTGTGCATTAAAGGAAAAGTAACGTTTTTTTTTACAATCTGAGCCTTCTTTCGGCAATAAAACAAGTAGTTTTACTCACCCATAGCAGTTTGGTGTCAATTGGAGCAGTATCGCAGAACTTATGTTGGAGTGGATTCAGTGGATTCCAAAACGGCCTGAAACCCGATATCCAGCTATAGTTTCATTTGATGATGTCATCAGAGAGGACAGTGCGCATGCGTGAACTCAGCTGTTTTGTAAACACCGCTAGTCCGAAAGAAGCTGACACCGCTCTGAACTTTACTTTTCTGTTGCGATATCGGGTTTCAGGCCGTTTTGGAATCTACTAAAAGTCTACCCTGACACAGCGATCTTCTGTGATTTGAAAAGTGCTAAAGTTTGTGTTATTTGGACACCGCAAAGTAATGCCCCGAGCACTCACGCTAACGGATACGGGATCATTAGTAGAACAGAACGGCTCAACATAACTTCTGCGATTAAGATTAAGATTAAGATTAGGCTTAAGCCTTTATTGGTCTCACACACAATGACACACAGTGACACACGGGAGAAATTTGACTTCTGCATTTGACCCATCCTTTTCAGGAGCAGTGAGCAGCCATCTTTTTCGGCGCCCGGGGGGCAGTACCATGAAGGGTCTTGCCCAAGGACCCACACTGGTTAGCTCATTGCCCGGGGGGGATTTGAACCCACAACCCCCAGGGGGAAAGTCCATGACTTACCAGTTGAGCTAACCAGCCGGATACTGCTCCAATTGACAGCAAACTGCTATGGGTGAGTAAAACCACTTGTTTTATTGCCAAAAGAAGGCTCAGATTGTAAAAAAAACGTTAATTTTCCTTTAATACTGCATAACGCACAAGTAGTCCAGCAACATCCAAATCACTGTTCTAGATCACTGCTCTGCTGCCATCACCGTGACATCACCATTGGAACAGGTAAACACATCCTCAACTGCTATAAGTAGAATGTAGGGACTAGCTTCATTTAAAACACTGAAATAACTCATTTATGAGACAGTGGACCAGCTTTTAAGATTCACAAGTACGACATTTCAATTTGTAGCCGTGGTATAAGCGAATTAAACAACTTGGAGCTTACGTATAACACACATAATAGTGATATACTGTATCATTTATCTATCTTGCAAATTCTTGATACTTTTTAGGGTGTGTTCTCACTTGCACACACACCACATAACCTAATCCAGGTCAAGTGTGTATGACTCTTATTCTGCCCCTCAGCTTGTCACCATCCAGACGTTACTGCCTTGCCAGGAAAGTTCCACAGTATGGCATTAAACAAACACGTCATGGAAACAAGCAGGTGACACCACTTGCCATTCAAGAGGCGTTGAAAGAAGTTTCTGTGTATATATTTTTTTTGCAATGGAGACACAAATAATTTACTAATAACAAGATAGAAATTTTAATGATATACAGTGGTACCTCACCTTACGAAATTAATTAGTTCCAGAAGTGGTTTCGTAACGTGAAAAATTCGTAAGTTGAGTAGCTATTTCAATGGAAAAAGCCTGATTCGTTCCAAGGCCCCGATCCAAGTTTTTTTTTATAGTGTAACTTTTTTTTTATAGTGTAACATTGTGTTCTGATTGGTTTCTCAGACTGGATTTAAACTTTTCTCACATTTGTCTCTCGTTTAAACACTCAAACTTTCATAGATTTTCAACAAAATGTATTAATAATGAAGTGTGGGGGGAAGGAGGAGGGGGGAGAAGACTGCGCTCTGACACATGTGTGACAGCTGACCCGGCGCGGGGGCTGTCAGCAGGTCTAGACCTGGACTAAACCAGGACTAAGCCTGGACTAAACCTGGTTTCGTTTTGAGTCACAGCTGAGGCGCATGCAAGAGCTGCTCTAGACCTGCTCTAGACCTGCCCGCGTAAGGTGCTCACAGAGCGGCCTGGATAGAACCGTGAGGTCGGCCTCTTCAAGACCTCCAGGCCGGTGACCGGGACAATCCCCGGACCCATGCCCGCTTAGGGAGCTCTTAAGGCGGGCTGGCAGTGTCCCCCTGGGTCCCTGGATGTCTGGGGCTCCGTGCCTGGAGGGGCCCTGGAGAGCAGGTCTAGACCGCGGCTCTTGCATGCGAGCAGCGGCTCGCCTCAGCTGTGACTCGAAACGATACCAGGAAATAGACCCACGCGCGGCGCTTTAATCCACCTGGTCTAGTCCTGGTCTAGTCCAGGTTTAGTCCTGGTTTAGTCCAGGTCTAGACCTACTGTGCATCTTTAACAGTTAATAATGAATCAACTTATTAATTCTAATCAGGGTAAAAGTTGACATAATACACATTACCTAAGCCTACATAGGAATACTTGCTTTTTAAAGGGCTAGTGAAGTTGTGTTAAATTAGCTGAGTTTAAAGCCTGTATTATATAACCAGACATTACTTACACAGGGGTGAACTGCATCTTCCACACAGAGACAGGCCTCTGAGATGTTGTAGCCCCAGTCCTGATAGCCCTCGTACATCCCACAGCACTGCAGCTTAAAAACGCCAAAAGAAACCATATTGAATGTATGCACACATAGTACAAGTCATGTTATAAATGAACAGATACATACGTCTGTTTGCAGCTCATTAATACCTTCTATGTCCTCTTTACTGGCGTTTGACAGCGGAATTATACTCAAGTAATGGGCCTTAATATCTTGAACTACCTGCAAAAACAGAATTAACACAGTCGTTTAATTATTACAGGAACACAGAGACTATTTGAATGAACCTTTACTATACTACGAATAGTTAAATGTGCACTATGTATTTTATCTGGCAGAGGGTTTGCCACCTGCTTGTCTCCTTGGAGATGTTACTGCTTTGCCTGGAATGTTCCTTAGTATGACATAAAATCTATAAAGCATTAATCCATTACATTCATTGCTTTAAAATTGAATAAGCTGATGCCAAAGAACTTTATATTATATTTTAGTCGTAAATGAAGTCTACAACATACGTTTCAATTTCAAATGGCATAAAACAGAATATCTACGCCACAAATAACCTACAATAAACCATAGTAGACACTAAAAGTACATAGACAATAACTGGAAAATGTGTGAAAATGGCTATTACTCTCAGCTGTAATTAGAAGCACTATGCAACTTTTCTGATGTAGGCCCCAACACATTTATTGTTTCACATTTTGCTTCACCTGGAATATTCCACAGTATGGCATTAAACTACCAGCTCAAATTTCAGGTCAGATCTGAAGAAAGGTCTCTCCACTCAAAGTAAGAGTTCATGGTATTTAAAGGGATATGCCACCCCCAGGTCAAACTTGGGCATCTCCCCACAGTCCAGAGACTAAAATAAGTGGTGGAAAGCGTTTTTCTGGTGACGCACTATTTTTCAGTGCGGAAAAACACAGCCGAAGCACACACCACGCTGACAGGGGAATCCCTGTTACGCACCAGGAAGGGAGTTCCCCTGTTACGCAGCGTGGTGTGTGCTTCGTCTGTGTTTTTCCGCACTGAAAAATAGTTCCCACCCAAAATGACCAAGTCAAGCTCTCCGTGTTGATTTGCACATTTATTTGCACTAGATATGAATGCGCACTACACAGAAAGTAATTGGGAAACGCATCGAGCAAATTAATTCCTTTTGGCCGAAATCTTTCTCTGGCGACGTTAGACTCCAGTCTAACGCGGAGTAGCTGCAGATACCGCGGCGGTCTGTGCTGACAGACCTGGACAATGGCTGCGTCACCAGAAAAACGCTTTCCACCACTTATTTTAGTCTCTGGACTGTGGGGAGATGCCCAAGTTTGACCTGGGGGTAGCATATCCCTTTAAGGTCATTTTGAACAATAAAAATGTGTAATGGTAAAATCCAAGATAGATAAGCTTTATTGCCATACTGTGGAACATTCCAGGCAAAGAAATAACATTTTCATGGAGAAAAACAGATGGTGGACCCTCACCAGTAAAGTTACACAGTGCACCTTTAAATGCAGTGACAATATGCAAGGTAAATGTCTGCCAGTATTTTCATTTATGTTTCACAACTCAGCCTCAGGTTACACTGACAAAATAACATGTGTTAGTTGGAGGTTTAATGCAGTAAACATCTGCGTGCATGGACGCGTCTAAATAATGTGAAACTTGTAGACTTTCATGTTGTGTGTGAGTTACCCTCGGTCTCACGGCCGCTCCTTGAATGTCCAGTACTCCCAGTAACATGCAGCACAGTGTCATACCAACAATGTACTGAAACAAATAAGTAACAAGAAATATAAAAGTAAATATAAAAGTAAAAGTACTATACATAAGTAAAATTTTTAGGCTGTACTTCACTTAAATACATTTTACAGTGGATACTTTTTACTTTTACTTCACCACATTTTAGAGCAGGTATCTGTACTTTCTACTCGCTACTTTTTTAACTGGACGTAAAAGTAAAAAGTACTTTTTCTATGACATCCTGACAAAAGGTTGTGAGTTCCCAGCTTTGAGCAAGCAAAAATATATACATGAAATTTCACAGAACAACAAGAAATTGTTACTGCAATTCTCAATATCACTACATTTAATAGTTCTCAAAATCTATGTGAAATACTTACGTTTTACTCTAAAATTACATATTTAAATGGGTACTTCAATGCTTTAACCTAAGTAGATTTTTATATATGTGATTCTTATACTGTATCTGTACTTACAAAATTGAGTACTTCATCCACCACTGATATAAACAAATAATCATGAGATAAATAAGGATACATGAATAACTCAAGGTCACTCACGCAGGTGCAATGTGTAACATTTTGTTTGGGGGTCCGTCACCTGATTGTTTCTATGGATATGGCATTGCACTGCCTAGAATGTTCCACAGTATGGCATTAAACAGCTCTACCTCTACCAGTTTTACAGCCCAAACATACCTAGAAATAAAGGCATTCTGACTGAGCCTCTCCACAGATCTGACTTGTAACTTGTTCTAGTTTGTTGAAGATAGAATTTTTTAATACTATACTATGAAACATTTCAGACAGAATAACATCCCCATGGAGAAAAGCATTGTATGGACAAGTTACACATTGCACCTTTAAAGTCAGAGATTTTTTTCCCATGTCTTTGTCTTATTCTATAAGCAGCTCCTAAGAGCAAAATAAATAAATAGTCTGCTGTTCACTGCCTGCATCTAATTAGAAAGCATTTTATTGTCCCATAATCAGGAAGTGCATGTTAGCATGGTAATTGTCATTAGTTTTACCATCACAGCAAAACTCTGCTCTGTTCTGTTGTGGAAAGTACATTTAAACTCATTGCTGTGAATAATTAGGCAAAAGGAGAATTTCAATTTGTCATCTGAACAAAAGTTTATTTGGTCGAATACGTTTCGCAGCTCATCCAAGCTGCTTCTTCAGTTCTGGTCAGTCGCTGGTGGACACTGCCTTATATCTGCCTGAAGGGAGGAGCTAACTACAATGAAATTACTCTGACTACCACACCTATTTGTTTACAGTTTCTGTTAGTTAGCTAGACCTGTTGAATACGTACTGAGAGTGGGGCCTTGTTAGCATAACCATTCAGGACCATAATGGGTGTTTTCACACCTCTGGACCTGACCTGGCTAGCCCTATTGTTTTCTTTGTTTGTTTTGATTTAGGTTTGAGGATAGATTTTCTCAAGATGTGTGTAGAATATGCTATAAGTCAGTGTCCACCAGTGTCTGACCAAAACTGCAGAAGCAGCTTGGATGAGCTGCAAAACGTATTCAACCAAATAAACTTTTGTCCAGTTGACAAACTGAATTTCTCCTTTTACCATTTGAGGATAGAGTTATAAATGGGAGTCAAATTATGTCTGACCCCTCCATTTCTGTTCAAGAAAGGATTCTCTTTCTTGACAAAAATAGCCTCTTTAACTCCCTCTCAAACCAGTTCTTTTCTCTGGCCAAGATCTGTACCTCACTGTCCTCAAAGGAGTGACCCATGACTTTTACACTACTACACTTAATGGAGTAGACCACATTGCTTTGTTTGTGGCTCGGTGTTTTGTCCTTTGGGTGGACCAGTTTTTGTCTTAGGTCGTTTTCACACCTGCCTTGTTTAGTTTGTTTAAAACAAACCATTTGCTTCTTTGATTCGGACCTTTTGGGCTGGTGTGAATAAAAAACAAAAATCTCGATCCGGAGCAAACAAGCGAACCGAGACCACCTAAAAAGCTCGGTCTCGGCACGGTTCCATTCGAACTCTGGTGCGTTTGTTTGAGGTGAGAATGTAGACCGGACTCGATCCGACACAAGTTGGCTTTTTGTACTTAATGAGCTCCCGTCGTATGTCGAGCATTATGGGAACGAAACTAAACTTACGAGGCTTACTTACGTTTTGTGTGAAGAGCAAGAGTCAAAACTTGATGCGCAATCATGAGCGCTGTTCTCCGTAGCCGTCTTGGGCCCTATGTAGTACTGCAACACAATCTGGGAGTGATTGGGACATTACAACACAGGGCCCAAGTGGTTCCTACAAGCACAGAGGGAAAGGAGAAAGAAGAACAACATGTGCAGAAAGCCCTCTCTGTTTGTGGATATCTTAAATGGGCTTTCAACAAAACCAAGAGAGACAAGGACAAGAAACAAGACAACAGAGAATTAGAACCCAGGAGGAAAGGTGTAGCGATTCCTTACCTGGCCGGCTTTTCTGAAAAACTACAGAGGATTTTCAAACAATATGAAATCCCAGTTTATTTTAAACCCACAAACACTTTAAGACAAAAACTGGTCCACCCAAAGGACAAAACACCGAGCCACAAACAAAGTAATGTGGTCTACTCCATTCAGTGTAGTGAAGACTGCAGTGAGCGCTACACTGGAGAAACAAAACAACCACTTCACAAGAGGATGTACCAACACAGACGGGCGTGCCAGAGTGGACCTTCATCTGCTGTACATCTTCACCTAGAAGCCACGGGTCACTCCTCTGAGGACAGTGAGGTACAGATCTTAGCCAGGGAAAAGAACTGGTTTGAGAGGGGGGTTAAAGAGGCTATTTTTGTCAAAAAAGAGAATCCTTCCTTGAACAGGAATGGAGGGGTCAGACAAAATTTGTCTCCCATCTATAATTCCATTCTCAAACCTAAATCAAAACAAAGAAAACAATAGGGTTAGCCAAGTTCAGAGGTGTGAAAAGACCCATTATGGCCCTGAATGCATATGCTAAACAAGACCCCACACAGAAACTGAAAACAAAGAGGTGGAATAGTTTCATAGTACCGTATTGGCCCGAATATAAGACGATGTTTTTTCCATTGAAAGAACACTGAAAAATCGGGGGTCGTCTTAGATTCGAGGTCTAGCCATTCCAACGCTAGATGGCGCCAGATATCTTTAAAGCGAATGCTGCTAGCGCGCAGTGTTGCCAACGTAGCGACTTTGTCGCTATTTTTAGCTACTTTCTGGACCCCCCTAGCGAGAAAATTAGACAAAAGCGACTAGCGACAAATCTAGCGAGGTTTATTTTGGTGATCAGAGGCTCCAAAATCGCGGGACACAGGCAGAGAGGGGCGGGGGTGGAGTTGAGAACAGCGAGGACTCACAGGCACAGACACACACACCAGTCTGTCCTCTGCTCCCTCCCATCTCGTCAGATCGCAGCTGACTTCACTTAGACTTCACTTTGATGGTTAATGCAGTTATTGCAATTTTGTTGTTTTATCACAGTAGATTGGTTTATTTACATTTCAAAAACCAGAAGCCATTCATTTACAAATGTGATTGCACTTTAGTTTACATATTTCAATGTTCAGATATTAAGATGTGATAGACAGTTTTTGCATGATTTGAATGAGGCAAAATAACATGTTTTTTTCTCTCGAATATATTGTTATAATAATTTGTTTCAGATGTACTGTAATTATTTTCTGTATAAAAATTACATTTGGTGTTCAAAAAGTCTTTTTTCAAACTTGAGTCTTGAAAAAGAGGGGGTCGTCTTATAATCAGGGTCGTCTTATATTCGGGCCAATACGGTAATTTCATTATAGTTAGCTCCTCCTTTCAGGCAGATATAAGCAGTGTCCACCAGCACTCTAGCCAAAACTGATGAAGTAGCTTAGATGAGCTGTGAAACGTCTTCGACCAAATAAACTTTGTCCAGTTGACAAATTGAATTTCTCCCTTTACCATGTATTCTATCTAACCTGGGAAATCCCAGGTTGCTTTCGTTCGTTCCGATCTGAAAGACACCCTGGCAACTATGGCAAGCGAGCTCTCCCGATTCTGGGAGCCAATCAGAGAGCGGGGAGGGGTGGCAAGACGGTGACGCGTACTACGTGACAAACGGAAACTTGTACTTGAACTGACAACTGACATGATTGGCTATGGGCTACGTATACGCCAAATGATAGACATTCGTAACGCCCAATAAACGGCCGTTGGCGATCGTAAACCACACCTCCGGTACGAGATATTTCGAAGGTGGCTCCCAGACCATATATCACTTGTGATATGGTCAGGTGTAAACCAGGCAAGTTGTGTTACCTTATAGGTGTCTGTATTGCTAAAACTCCATTATAAAACATGGATTCTTATGATGAGCACGGCCCCCTCTCCATAGATCTGGCTTGTAGCTTGGCCTGGTGGTGTTACTTGCTTGTGTCCATGAAGTTAGTTACATTTCATGCCATACTGCAGAGAACATTCCAGACAAATATCTCCATGGACATAATCAAGTGGCAGACCCTCCACCAGAAAAGGTACACAATGCACCTTTAAAATGAACTACCTCTGTTTTTGATGTTTTCAGCTCCTTTAACCTTTTTACTTACACATATTAACATCCACTTCTTTCTTTTACAGACTCCATACAAGCCAGTGGTGACGAGGAGGATTGTAATAATAGAAGTTGCGTACATGACTTGAAGCCCCGGGAGAACTTTCTCAATCTGTGAAAACAAACAAACACAAAATCAGGGGGTTCGACAATGCTACTGGGCCAGACAAGATAAGAAAATAGCATGTCTAATGAAAAACTGGAGAGTGACTCAACGTGCATGCTATACCTGTGTCTCTGAGCAAGACACTTATGTCAAATTGCTTACTTCAGTCAGTGTATAGCTGGCTGAGGGAAAAAAAATCTGAACAAAACCAAATTGTTTGTTTGAAGATTTTACCCCAATTCCTACTAAAATAAAAAATATACTTTCTAGTAGGGCTGGGCGATATGGAGAAAAAAACTTATCTCGATATGTTTTTGCTATATCTCGATATACGATATATATCTCGATATCTATGCAGGGGGAAAAAAAACAAACAAACGCGCCAAATTCAGCAAGGTTTTTTTTTTTATTGAAGTGCAAACAGGCAGCCAAGTGCCTAAAGGTAGACAGGTACTAGTAACAAAGTGCTTGTGCACCATTTTTAACATTACCAAACCAAGGAAGTAGTATATTGCCTTATTTTCATTGTAAACATAAAACCTGAGGGTAGACAGTTCTTATGAAGTGCTTCTTTAACATTTAAGATAAAAGACAAAAAAGTCCCTCATATCGTAGCCAAGTGAAAAAGCACATATTAAATTGTTTTTAAATATAGATTAATAGAGCCTCAATCCATGAATTCTCGTGTGTTTTGTGACTGTAGTACATTTTATATTTGTGTGTGTATTTGCTTTAACTTAGCACATTATTCTGCATCATTTTTTTTTTCTAGAAATACTATATTAATTTATTGCAACCATTAAAACGCAAGTGTGCTTTAGAATCAACGCCACATACCCGACCCACACAAATATTTCACTCACTGGCAACACCCACCCACAGAGAGAGAGAGAGAGATTAAAACTCGCCAAATGCAGCCTTGCTCTGTGCCGCACTGACAAGAAAGTGGCGACTAGGGACTAGGGTCAAGCGTTTTGAGCATTCGCATGAAGCCCGGTCGCTCAACAACCGCTATGGGCGTCATGTCTTTTGCGATATGAAAGGCAATGGACTCCGTAATGTTGACCCACCTTGCACTTGTTTTTTCATAGGGTAGACACCGGGGTAAAGATGTATGGAGCGTTGTTTGTTGTGTCTTAGAAGAAGTGGTGGTGGGTTTGCCCTCGATGATTTTTATGGCACCAGTTTCTTGCATTCTCTGCAAAATGCCTCTTTCTGCTCCTCTTCGGACGTTTTAAATCCGAAATACCGCCATATAATGGAGCCGTTTGTTCTTTTCTTTGGTATGAATTCTCTCGTGCTTCTGTGGGCGCCGCCATGTTGAAAATGAGTTATCAACAAACACACGCGGTGTGCGCACGGGGAGGGGGAGGGGAGGGAGAGGGGGAAACACGAGATGCAGTGAAACACAAACGCAAGAAGGAGGCGGGGCGGACAGCTCCACAACACAGTTAAGGAAAATAAGCGGCAAAATCTTATTCATCTCGAGTTTTTCGATATGCCAAAATCTTTCTCGATTTCATAAAACATCTCGAGATATCGCAAATCTCGATTAATCGCCCAGCCCTACTTTCTAGTATTAGTCATAGCATTATTGATTATAAAGATGTAATTGCTTTGCCGAGAATATTTCACAAGCAGGTATTAAATTTTTGTAGAAACAAGTAAATAAAGTAATACCAAGATACAGTGGAGAGGTAAATTCAGGTGAGTAAGGTGAGACTTGCTCTGAGAATGCTGCAAATGAATTGGCTTCTGGGATGAATAAAGTTTTCTGAATCTGAATCACTCCCATTAAGACTGCATGTTTTTTCCAAAGCATTTCTATGGCAACAAAAACACCTGTCATTGAATAAATACTAGTATATATAAGTTTAATGTCATACTGAAAGACATCCCAGAAAACAAAAAACAAACAAACAAGACAATAACAACTCAACAGAGATCAGCAGGTGGTGAACCCCTCTACCAGATTTCTTAAACTGTAAGAGCTCATTTTAATTTAAGATTAACATTAAGTTGTGTTGCCTGCAGTAAAACATTAGTAAAGGATCATGGTCTGTGTAGTTCCTGCTGTTTTTGTTTTTTTATATACACACTGCCTGACAAAAGTATTAGGACGACTGTGTCTTTCTGAACTCTGGACGAAACTTCTGGTTCCAACAAGATAATGACCCAAAACACTCGTCCAAACTGTGTAAGGGTCATTTGGAGACGTGTGAACAGCGTCATCAACTGCAGGTTATGACACGGCCGCCCCAGTCTCCTGAACTGTCACCCGTCGAAAAAGTGTGGGATTATTTGGATATTAAAGTGCGCTCCAGGAATCTGACTAATGTTAAACACCTGTGGAAATGTCTTCAGGATGAGTGGAAAACTATAGAAGATGGATATCTTGAAAAATTGTTGGACAGAATGCCTCAAATTTGTAAAGCTGTGATTAAGGCCAAAGGTGGTTATTTTGATGAAAAAGCTATTTAACTTGATATTGTTACATTTTTGCAATAATATGCCTTTACACATGATGAAATTTGCTTTAATATATCAATAAATTGATTTGCTGTCATTACCAATACGTCTTGTTATCATTATGAAAGTTCAGAAATACACAATACTCGTCCTAATACTTTTGTCAGGCAGTGTATATATTGTTTTGTGCGACATTTGACATTGCATTATCAGAACACAGGCACAGTTGTTTCTTATTTTGAGTGTATAGTCGTAATAATAATAAAATACACTTGTGTGGGTAAGAATGGTACTGTTCTACACTATCCAATAATAATCCACTATTGATAGGCCTATGACGCTATTGGTCTAGAGGTCTGAAAAACCAATATTGCCCCATTGCTGTGTGGTGAGACCCTGGGGTGCTTTTAGGGT